>JAKSZT010053929.1:31386630-31546980 GCA_026826555.1 Tolypeutes matacus | reverse complement strand
TTCCTTCCTTCCTTCCTTCCTTCCTTCCTTCCTTCCTTCCTTCCTTCCTTCCTTCCTTCCTTCCTTCCTTCCTTCCTTCCTCCCTCCCTCCCTCCCTCCCTCCCTCCCTCCCTTCCTTATTATGTATTTAATAAGCATCTATTTCTACTAGCTAACAGTTAATGAATGCTAAGCTATGTATCAGGTTCCGTTTTAAGCACTCAAGATATGTTAACTTTTATAATCCTCAGAAGGACTCTATGAGAGAGGTGTTATTATTCTTCTCACTTTACATATGAGGAAACCAAGACTTGGAGAGCTAGGTCAGCCAGCCAGTAAGTGGTAGAGCCAGGGTTTGACTCTAGGCAGTTTGAGTCCTGAGCCCCTGCTCTCAAATAATAATCTCTACTGCTTCAACTGGGGACCAAGAGCTATGCTAGGCGCTGTGGATACAACAGTGAGCAAAACAGAACCTGTTCTGTGTAGGCATATGGCTATGTTGGGAAGACATATTAATAAACAAGCAAATCCACCAATAAATGTAAAGTCAAAACTATGATAAGATGCCTCGAAGCAAAGGTCCTTGGAAGTGCATTGTTGGAGATTTGACCTAGGGGAACAGGGAGGACTTCCTTGATGACTGAGCTGAGATAAGAGGGAAGATAGGCCTTCCTTGGTGAAGAGGGGAGGGAAAGTGCACTAGGCAGTGGTCACAGCTTACTCAACAGCACAATGACCAGAGGGACCAAAAGAGAAAGTGAAGGGGGGTGGGTATGGTATGTGAGCTGAGCCCCAAAGGGGTAGTGTAGAAGGAAGACTGTAGAGGACCAGAGTGGGAGCTGGGACACAATTTATGAGACTAGTACAGTGGTGTGCATGAGAGATGATGGTGGATAGCCCAACCCCTTTATCTTGTGGACTCAGCCTAGAGGGAGCAGATGGCTTCTTTGGCCTGGAAGGGTCTGCAGTGTCCATGTACCCACTGCCCTGCACCCTAATAATTTCAGCTCTTACAGAGTGCGTCATGGTGTGACATTGTTTTAAGCTTTGAGTTAAAACACCTTACGTTTGTATAGTCTCTAATCTTTCACATCACTTTCTTGTACATCATCTCATCTACTCTTCCTAGTGTGGTGGGCGGGCAAGGTAAGGACTGATGAGGAAACCAAGACTCAGAGAGGCTAAGCAGTTTGCCCAAAGTCATCCAACTAGAAGATAGCAGAACCAGGATCTGAACCCACATTTCCTCAATGCAAATTCTTTGACCTTGTTGTTGTGACACAAAGACCCAGCTTTCCTCTTATGGGTGTTGTGCATGTTAATCCTACCAAGGGGCCTGTGTTCTATCCCTTCCATGTACCTGTTCCAGGCCAGCAAAACACTAACTGACAAGGGTTTAACTAAGACTCATTTTTCTGGGAGATTAAAAGGAAAAGAGCCAGTGAATTTGAGGAAGCATACAACCTGGAAGATTGTCTTCATCTATGACTCAGTTTGCAAGTGTTTAATGCGCATTTAGCACAGAGCTTGCCCTTGGCTGGACACCATTTATTCATGTGTTCTCCACTCACTCATTCTCTGCACAAATAATTATTGAGGAGCTGGAGAGACAGAGAAGTGAACAAAGCAGAGAGGGTCTCTATTGTCATGGAACTTTCAGGCTGGTGGGCAAGACTGATAAACAAATGTAAGTACTGGATGTTGATAAACTCCGATGTATGTCTAGAGGAAAGGAACAGTGTGCTTTGGAAAACAGTGACTGAGGGCACTTAACTTACTGCTGATTGAACGGTTGGGAAAGCCTTTCTGAGGAAGTAACACTTGAGCTTGGGGCGAGTAAACGTGAGTGTGGTGATGAATGAAGGGAAGAACATTTTGGGTAGCAGGAACAGCGTGTGTGGATCCGAGGCAGTAAAGAGCTATGATCACATGTGTAGAAGTGAAAAGACTTGATAGTGAACCCCCAGGAAGGTTTCAGTCTAGTTGGCAAAATGATGACCCAGGAAACAAGTCAATGCTCAGCTAAGTTCCACTGTACACATCATCCCAGGGATGGTCAGTGGGGACTGGTGCCCCCGACAAGATATGCTAGACACCCATTCTGAGGAGTGCTCGGCATCTGGCTAGATGCTGTAAATACAAATAGCTAACAATTGTTAGATATTTACACATGCTAGGTACTGTTCTATGTGCTTTTATATAGTAACTGAGTCCTCACAACTACCCTACAAGGTAGGTACTGCTATTATCCCCACTTCAGACATGGGGAAACTGAGGCACAGCATGCTGAAATAATTTGCCCATGGTCATACAGCTAGTGCATGGCAGAACTGGCCATGAATCCAGGCAGTCTGGCTCCAGAGTCTGTGCTCTTAACCACAGTGCTATACAACCTCGAAATGCAAAGCAATCAGTGCAGACTTAAAGTGTTTGATAATTGGGGTCCTTTGCAGCTCCCCTCTAAAGGGGGGTGGTCCCGGTTAGTAGGGGGTCAGCGGTGACCTCTTTATCTTCCTCCCTCTCTGTAGACACCCCCTGCTCCAACATGCTGGGCATGCTCTCAGGCCTCATAGCAGACTCCCAGATCTCCGCCTCCTCCACCCGCGAGTACCTCTGGAGCCCCAGCACGGCCCGCCTGGTCAGCAGCCGCTCGGGCTGGTTCCCTCGGATCCCTCAGGCCCAGCCAGGCGAGGAGTGGCTGCAGGTGGACCTGGGAGCACCCAAGTCGGTGACAGGCATCATCATCCAGGGGGCCCGTGGAGGAGACAGCATCACTGCAGTAGAAGCCAGGGCATTTGTGCGCAAGTTCAAAGTCTCCTACAGCCTCAACGGCAAGGACTGGGAATACATACAGGACTCCAGGACCCAGCAGCCAAAGGTAGGCCATTCCTCACCCCAGACAGGGAAGGGTGGTGGGGTAAAGAGAGTTGGGGGTGCAGAGTTCCCATCTAGATGGTTACCACCAAACTCCTACAGTCCAATAATAATAACAAAAGCAGATGATCAACTGGGAGGTTTATTTTGTGCCAGGCAAAATGCTAAATGCCTTATTTAGAGTCTTCTTTTAATCATCACAGCATATCCCTAAGGTAGAGCCTTTTGTCACCTCCATTTTGCAGATGATAAAACTGAGGCTTGATGCCTCGCCCAGGGTCACACGGTTTGCCTAGTAGGGCCACAGTTTGGACAGCATTAAATGATGCCAGAGCCTAAATACCAAAGCGCTCCTCCACACTGCATTTTCATGAAGTCCTACCCCCTTGATACCCTCTTGGAGATAAAGTTTCCTTGAAATTGGCCAGATATTCAAAGGGGATGTGGTTTTTGGAGGCTAAACTATAGAAACTAGGGATTTACTTCCAAAAATAACTATGTTTTTCTGAATATTGCTGCACTCCTTTTTGTACTTTCCTAGTCTTGACTGCTTTGATCTTTCCCACCTCTCAGCCCGAGGCTGGGAAGAACCAGAGCCAGGCCAGACGTTCAGACCAGTCAAACTCCCTCCTGCTCTCGGAGTGCAGGCCGGCACCCCATGCAGGGCACAGGGGAACCCCGAGAAGGGAGAGGATGCCGCGCCTCTGTCCCTCTCCTGTCTCCTGTCCTGGTCAGCCGGGTTTCTATGAACCTCATCCCTAAGTTCCCTCTCATTTTCCTCACAAGAGCAGGGTCCCTAAAGAAAGGAGGGAGCTTTGCATGCCTGTGTTTAGCCCTCCTTGGCTGAGCAACTGCTTTCTTTCTGAATGCAGAGGCAAGGGCCAGGTTGGAGATTTTGCTATGTTGATGTCAACTCCCCATGCCCAATTTCAGAGACTTGGAAAGGCCTGGGGCTTGGCAACAGGAACTCTGAGTGGATGGAGCAAAATTTGGACTGAGGCTTCCCTGACCTTGGCTCTTCTTGACCATTTTGGAGGCCTGGAAAAGGGGAGGATGTTAGCTAGTGCCAGAGCCTGCCCTCTCTGTGACAGTGCCTCCTTTTGGAATTGTGGCCCCAAAGCATCTACAAAATGGGATGGTCCTGACACATTCCTGGGGCTAATCAGCCATGGCCCCTGGCCACCCCCAAACCTACAATTCACCCAGATCACTGGCTCCAAAGTGCACTCTGGATCGGGGTCCCCCACCTGACTGCGGTGTCATCAGTTTCATGTATCAGGGTTCTTGGTGAGGCTTCTTTTGAGAGAATGACCTCTGCTGAGTAAAGGTTTGGGAAGTGTTGTCTCCAACTATCAGTGTGTCACAGGGCCATGTTGTCAACAGTATGGAGAAGGGGGTGGCCATTTCCGTTTCAGGCTCTCAGTCAACTGGAACTTTCCAGCTCTATGAGCTTGCAAGATGCCACTCTCCTGCATTAGAAGAAGGAACATCCCTTTTTTGTTAAGCTGAAGACTTCAGAAGGGTCAAGCCAGCCAAAACTCCCTTCTCCTCTCTCTAGCAAAGTTTAGCTTAAAACCCAGAGCCTAATACTTCCCCAAGCCCTCAGTTTTTGTTGTTGTTGTTGTATTTGTGTGCTTGTTTTGTTTGTTTGTTTTTTGTTTTTTGTGTGTATTTTTTGAGGTGCCGGAGCTGGGGATTGAACCCAGGACCTCATAGTGGGAAGCTGGTGCTCAACCACTGAGCCACATCGGCTCCCCTGAATTGGTTTTTTGTTTGTTTGCTTGTTGTTTGTTTTTGTTTTGAGGAGGCACCAGGGACTGAACCCGGGACATCCCATGTGGGAAGCAGGCGCTCAACTGCTCGAGCCATATTCACTTCCCAGCCCTCAGTTTTAAACATTCCCAGGATAAAAGACAGAACCTGGCAATTGCCACTTTCACCTTCTCTCCTTTCAAGTGAATAAAAGCCTGGGTCTGAGCATGACTCTTTGGGGGCAGGGTGTCCCATGGATCATAATAGCCCAGTGACCTTGAATCAGCAGCCACCCTTCTGGTTGGCTATGAAGGGCTGGGAAGGGAAAGGGGGAGGAGAGGGGAAAAGGGAGGAGGGGTCCCCACACAACAAGGACTGAGCTCTCTGTCTCCCTGCAGCTGTTTGAGGGGAACATGCACTATGACACCCCTGACATGCGAAGGTTCGACCCAGTTCCTGCGCAGTTTGTGCGGGTGTACCCAGAGAGGTGGTCACCGGCGGGCATCGGGCTGCGGCTGGAGGTGCTGGGCTGTGACTGGACAGGTAAGCCTCTGCTCCTCCTTCCACAGGTCTTGCTCAGGTGCCTTAGAACCCTGGCTTCCCGGGATACCCCGAGAACAAGGTTGGGGGGAATCCCTGGTGGAAGCCTGTCAGCTTGAAACCCTACCTACCACCCCTGTCCACACTGGGCCCTGCTGTGTCCTCCTGCCTTAGACCAGGGCTACCTGAGCCTCTGGGTTCAGGACACTTTCTGGAGGGATGTGCTTTGTCTGTTTTAAAGGATCATTTCAAAGTTCTCCAAACCGAGTCTCTCAAAAATAAATCATAACCACACACCACCCACCCAAATTCAATTAGACCCTGACTCTTCAGGCCAGAGGGCTGTGGCTGTTGATTTAGGGCAGAAGAAAAAACCCTCATGATAATAAAATAATCAGTTTATGTCTGAATCTGGCCTCCAGATGTCAGTGGCTAAGAGACTTCATTTTCATTTTGAAGCCACATCTGTAAAAGGCATTTAGTTGCTCAAGAGGGACCCTGTTGTGGGGGAGCCGGTGGGAACAGCCTTCTTCCCAGTGTGCAGCAGGAGTCTCGCTTATCCCTGCCCCTGCCAGGCATCACAGGCCTGGGGGAGCACTTCCAATTCTCCCTAGTGAGGATGAGACCACCTAAGCATAGCCCCCTGCTCTGCTTTCCGCCCAGCACACTCCCTGCCTGCCAAGAGGGGCCACCCAGGGCTCCCAGGGCCTGAACCCAGTGCCGGCAGGCACAGCAGGGGGTCAGCAGGCTGAGCTGTCCTGCCCCTCGCCACCAGGGCCCGGGTGTCCCCCTTTCCCTGTCTGCTGTCCCCATCACCAGCTCCCACAGTGGGGGTTAATAAAGGCATGTCAGAGAGGTGCTTTTGGCTTCTGGGGAGAAAAGTGCTGCCTGTGCTCTGGCCACGATGGTGCAGCAGAGGCGTCCCATCTAGGGTCGCCGGCCGGGAACTGGGCCCAAATTAGCCCCTCTCACCTTCAGCGTGAAGGCAGCCCCAATGGAGACATTTTAGTAGGAAGACACTTGACTCTCCAGCATCGGGGTCAGGCCAAGTGTCCCTGCTGCCTGCTGAAGGCACATGACCTGTCCTTGCAGGTGCTTGAAGTCCCTCCTTCTTCGGCAACACAGTGGGCTTCATTTATGGCCTCCACAGAATCAGGGAGTCAGAGCTGCAGGGGACCCACGGGCTTCTAGGCTTTCATACATTTTTTACCATGAACCAAGCTACAAATATATTTATATCACAACGCAATTTATTCACACACACATGTGCACACACCAGGCCTCAGACTCACAAGTACTTGGGTATAGTGTATCCATTATGTGTTCTGACTCTGGAGACAAGATTGTCAGATTCAAGTCCTGCTCATGCCAATTGCAGCCGCCTAACCTCAGACAAGTTACTTAGCCTCCCCGTGCCTCAGCTATTTTAGCTGAGAAATGGGGATAGCGATAGTAGGTCTATACTTCCTAGGGTCATTATGAGGATTAAACAAACTGATACTTAGTACTTAGGCACTGCCTAGCGCATAGCAAACATGCCATAACGTGTCTTCCCAACGCAGTGCTCGTCCTTACCCCTCTGAAATATGTAGTCCATGCTTTAGAAATGTTGACCCTGACCTTTTAAATTGATTTCACAATTTGCTAATGGATTGTGATGCACTTTTGAAAAACATGCATCTGAGCCTCCTCCCCTGACAGATGGGGAAACTGAGGCCCAGAAAAAAGGAACCACTTTGCCAAAGGCGGCTCAGCTAGTTGGGGGCCGACCCAAAGCTTTCCTTCTTCCCCCCATCCTTTGCCCCTGTGCACCAGGCGTCTCCCAGCCTGGCCCTGCTTGATGACTGGCTGGACAGTTGCTAATGGCCACTTCCCCTAGTGCCCCACTCCCACCCCCTAACCTGCCCCAAATTACTGTGGAGATGGTCAGCAACAGGTTTCTCATTTCAAAGCCCTGCCTGGCCCGTTCCTTCAGAAGATCAGAGTTGCGGCGCCTTACCCTCTGCTCAGCCTCCTTGTCTTTGAAGTCTCTGACATCTGGTTTCAATTGCTGGGGAACGCTGCTGTTTGATGGGCAGTTACCTCTGAGCGCCCAGTACAAACAGAGTGGACTCAAAGGCTGGCTGCTGTTTCCTTGTTTTCATTTGCACACCCTGTCCTCTTGTTTCCTCACTGGCTCCCTGTTCCCCTGGATTTAACTTTGCCTCCACCAACCAACTTACCCATTTTCCTACCTAACATTTCTGGAAACTGTTTTCCTAGGCCGTGCAGCTTTTTTTAAACTTTTCAAATTTCTGTCAGTTTCTGCGACTTATCCTTGGTTCACTTTGTTCTGACCCCAAAAGGATAGCAGGAAAGAGAATGGGCTGGGTTGAGTTGCTGCAACTAAGTAATTTGACAGGGCAACCTCACCTGCTAGTTAGTGTGTTTGTGCTTCAAACGATTACTTTTTACCTTGCCACCCATAGTTTGCTTTACAATTGAGTTTGAGATTCTATGACATGGTGACAAATTTGAACTTACAAATTAGGATGCTTGGAGGTTATTTGCTATTTACTGCGAGCAAGAGAGAGACAGCAAAGGGAAGTAAGGAAGGCTATGTGCATTGTATTTAATAGCAGAAAGGTGGGAAGCCGACCATGAAAAAGCTATTCAGCCTATTTAGTGATTGCCTTCAACTCTTGGCGTTGTTAAAGGGTATCCTGAAGGGTGTCTGACAAAGGCGCCCAAACAGGTACAGCAGTGCCAAGGAGCAGGTATAGAAATGGGAGGAACAAAGCAGGCACCTTATTGGAGGGCAGCTCTGAGATGAAGGCACCGCCCCACAACGTGTTACCAGAACCCCCTTTCACCCCACCCACGACCTGACTCATAGCAGTCATTCATTCCATAAATGGCTGATGAATGAATGGACGCCGTGAGCAAATAAAAAAGTGAATGAATGGGTGACTAAATCACCCTTAGCAGAGGTCTGAGCCGACTGCCTACGGGCTGGGTTTGGCCCGGCCAGGTTCTGTTGCAAGCTCCTTTCTATCACATTTTGACCGAGCTGCCGACTTTGACCCGTCTGGAGATTTCACGCAGGGACTTTTTGGCTTGTTGTGGAAGAATAAAATTCAGAAGATCTGGCCACACTGGGCGACCACCCCTTAGGCCCTCAATCTGCTGGAGCAAGTCATGGCAGCCCCTTTAAAGCCAGACAGGTTGAAACCACCCCTAGTACTTTTTATTACTCTCTCCCCAAATCCCAGTCTATTTCTCTCACTTGCCTTAGCTGTTTGGATCCAGTAAGCCTTGGAATTTGCCACACCCTGCCTCAAGGCACAGCCCCAGAACTAGTTACTTTCACAAAGTGGAGTCCCAGTTCCTTTAAATCCATAGTCCCTGCCATCCAGTTTTGTAAAAATGCCAGTAGCAATGCCAGGGGTCCAGCCTCCCACGCTGTCTGGCTTCACTGCGCCTTTGGCCATTGTGCTTCTGATGATCTTATGGGTGGACTCCATAGGCCAAAACGTTTTGTAGGGTTAGCTTAGATTCAGGAAAGTTCTGTCTGACCAGAAAAGGCTGAAAACCAAGCAAATCTCTTCCATGTGAAAACAGGGGTGGGGGGGTGGGGGGGTGGAGTGACAGAGGTGCCAGCACCCACTCAGGGGGATGTCCACAGCTGTGAATCCCCCTTCATTAAATACCAGGGCTTTCCGAACCATTTTTGATAGGCCCTTTCACTTGGTGTGTGTGCATTAGCCACTATTCTGTCTTAAACGAGTGCCCAGAGTGTGGCTTCACTCCACCCTGGGGTCAGCCTTCCCGCAGGCATCACTGAACTGCGTGGCTTTAGTGCTGGCCTCTGGACTCTGCTGTGAAGTTGAAAGCACAGATTTTTGTCCATGACTCTGTGTTATTTCTGCAGCTTGGGGACCATCCTTGTTCAACTCATTGACTTCATTGTCAGCACACAGGGGTGATTTCGGGGTTTTGTGTGCATGTATGGGCTCTATAAAAGCCCATGCTTTGAGAAGAAACTTAGTCTTGGGCACCTTCCTTCTCCTGGGTTTCAAGGCACATTGCTCCAGCATTCCCTCCTCTTCCTCGGCCTTTATGCAGACTCAAAACCCACCGCAGAGACGCTGGGACCTACCATGAAGAGTGAAGAGACAACCACACCGTATCCCATCGACGAGGAGGCCACAGAGTGTGGGGAGAGCTGCAGCTTTGAGGATGGTAAGGATCTTGCCAAGAGGGATAGTTCATCCAGGGGCACATGGGTGCCATCAGTCTGGAAGGAGGCTAAATCGGGGTCTGGGGTCCAGGGTCTTAAGACAGGGCTCGGGGAGGTGTGGGTCCTCGGGGGCTTGGAGCAGTGGCTGTTTGCACCCAGTGAAGAAATATTTAGCTGTGGTGACCACCGGCACGGCACTGCTGGTATGCGCCCACTGATCACGAGCTGAGACAGGGTCTACGCAAAGAAAACGCCTCCTTCGAGAAGTCTCATTTTCTAGCCCTCACTGCTTTGCGTTCTCTATTTTAAAAAAGTCATTCTCATCCTTTGAATTCATAGTTGTAATAGTTTTTCCTGCTAAGCTGTGTCTCCACGGCACAGTCAAGTGAAGATTTGGCCAGCATCTGGGTGATTCGGTCCATGTAGGGTGATAGGTTAATTCAGCAGTTAACCATTACTTAATTGCATTTCCCTGTGTCTTCACCGCCACTGGTTTTACGAAAGTATAATAACTAGGGTTCTATAAGTCAGTGCATCCTCTGGAAGTAAGTGCGTGTCCTAGAAAAAAGGTAGAGATGTGAAAAGGCACCCTCAACTGTTCTTTCAATGAAGGGACTCCTCAAGTTTGGATCAGTCTCTTCACATGGGAAATATAGTACTTCTGTTTTATCTTCTAAACATATCCAAGTTAGATTTTAAAAAAAAACAAAAAACAAAACCCCAACAACAACAGTAGTTGGCAGACTCCAAAAGTAAGTCACATTTTAAATCATACTGCTAAGGTCACCAACTATGAGGACATTCCTGATAAAACATAAGTTTTGGAACACCTGGCATTTTTGGCTAGGATTTAAAGCTTGGCAGCCTCAATTTACAGTAAATTACTGATCATTATTAAATGTTCATTAGACAAAATGAGGGAAGATTGGCGAAGAGACTTGGGAAGTGATGGAGACATAAAGATGTAGCACAGACTCAGTAGGCGGATGGTGAATCTGTCAAACTGCACGCTCAGCCACTTGACAAGACGGGGACCGCACAGTCGAGTGGATGCCTCCAAAACACGACTACAGAGAAGAATGGGAGGGAAGCCAGAAATAAATACTGAAGTTGTGTATCTGAAAAATGCTAATTTAATGCATATGCTTTAGGGAATGTGCTTTTGTGTATTGTATGGGTGGGGGCACACCATTGGTCGGGGTTAGTTGAATACGGAATTCTGACATTTTAATGAACTTGTTTTTGTTTTATGAAGAGAAGAAGGAGACCTGGAGAATCTTCCAAGACATGTTTAAGAGAGTTTGAGAGCCAAAATTGGAATGACTAGGGAGTTAATATATGGTATTGGATTTGCAGAGTTAGCTTTTGGGGGAGGGGTTAGGGGAGGCTTCTATCTAAATGACTACAAGACAAAGGAAAATTTAAGAGTTCTGTTGCAAAATTTCTGAAGTTTCTTTTTAATATAATTGTCCCATTTATAGTGATTTGTTTCCTTTGAGGTTTTCTGGTGGTTCCTCCCTTCTCTTTGTGCAAAAGATCTTTCTGTGGAATTTGGTTCCTGAGATACAGTATGCATATAAACATTAGAGAGGAATTATGGTATATTGAATTACTCCATATTTTTGAACGGAAAAATAGAAATTCAGAAGTTGTCAGGAGGGGATGGTGAGGGCTAAGGGCTGACTTTTCCAAAGCCGCAGGTTGATGCTTCTGTAATTGATTCCATGTGTTTCTTCTTGTCAAATGCTGACTGTGGCCAAGGGTGGGCAAACATTAAATATTCTCTGCTGGGAAGGGGGAGCACAACAGGACCTGGTGGCAGGCTGCCCCTGTCCCCTCAGAGGTGAGCCCTCCTTGCCCTCATGGTGAGCTATTTGTGTCTACCAGTCTGTTGTTCCCTTCAGACTTCCTTAACCTGTATCTTAGGCCTTCCCCACGGAAATTCCTCACTGAGAACCCTGAGAAGGGAAGTGAGGAGGCCAGAGACCCCACTTCCTCCCTGCTACCAGCATTAGCCAGCATTTTTCCGCTGTCTCCGCAGCCACTGCCGGCAAGCATCCAACTTGGGTTCGTGTTTCCTCTTTTTCCCGGACTCCACACCCACTCCCACTGAATCACATGTTTGTCCATTAGCTTGTGCTGGATTTTTCAGCTGGGTAGAATCTCCAAGGAAATTCTTTTTACTTCAGTCTTCTGGCTTAGACAGGTGAACAACCAACGGAGATAGAACAGACATGGTATAGTCACTTCTTAAGGATTGTCACAGAGACAGTGTTCTCTTCTTCCCTGGGATCCGGACCTTTGGGTACTCAGAACGATGTGAAATTATTTATCCCCCTGGTCAGGGCTGAGCTGGCAGGTGGCTGGTCTGGCCCCTTCACATTGCCCCATCATGCCAACTTGCCTGTCTGGCAGTACCTCCCCATGGGAATGCTGGGCAGTCCCAGGTTTCTGAAACAGAAGATGTGTCACAAATAGGGGACAGGCAGCAAACAAGCCTCCTTATTTCTGAGGTTACTTGCCTCTCACTGCCTCCCAGGCATATCAGCCTCTCTGAATGCTACTGAGAGCCAGGTTGGCAGGGGTAAGATAATACTTTTTGGGGAGCCAGCCTTCCATGAGTCGCTGTGGAGACATTCTTCCCTGGCATTAGGGAACAGGGATTTTCACATTTGTCTGCACTCTGAGGTGGACAGAAGACACTGATTCGAGCCTGAAGCCTCATTTATAATCACTTTCTATGGAAACCACTGGCAGACTTGGCTTTCAGGCCTGGGAAGGATAAGACCAAAGGCTGACCCCAAAGCCAGCCATAGCCAAGATGAGTTACATGAATAAGCAAAGGGAGCCACTTCTTTCTCTGCTCTCCACTTAGGCCTTGCCAGCCATTTAAATAGCACCACGGTGGCTGTTCTCGGAACCCATTTCATTTGACTTCCTGGGTTATTTTTTTCCTTTGTAGACAAAGAGCTGCAGCTCCCTTCAGGATTCAACTGTAATTTCGATTTCCCTGAGGAGCCCTGTGGTTGGATGTATGACCACGCCAAGTGGCTTAGCAGCTCCAGTCCAAACGACAGGATGTTTCCAGGTAAGCTACTGCGAGTTACGCAATGAAAGAGTTAGGGCTATGCCACATTTTGCAGCCCCAGATTCCCTTACAAGCTTCATAACTTCCCACCCCAGAGCAATCTTCTGCTCTTTGCCCACAAACCACCAGAGTCTTTGCTCAAGACGTCACCCCACAGAATAGCTGGTTGGTGGTTCCCAGCCCTCTCCTGTGATTACAGCAACAGCCTGGAAGCTGGGAGGACAGAGGGAGGCCAAGAGAAAACAAAGAAGGAAGGAAGGGGGACTCTGGGAGGTCCTAGGAAATGAGACAAGTCAATATTCCCTTGTTCCCATAGTCACCATTTAGCTGCCAGCACCGCAGAGCCTCTTGTCGAATCCAAGCTGGGTGCTGATCTTAAAATGGCGCATTGAGACTGATATTTCTCCAAGGATATCAGAGCTTCTGTAGCAAATCAACTCAAGGGACCAAAATGCCGCCATACCCACGGGGGTCTAGAAGTGCTGCCAGCACTTGACCTCTAGAAAATAAGAGAGGTTTTGAAATATTAAGTTCTTGAAATGTTAAGCCCACCCTCTTGGTTTTAGAGGGGCAGATCTCAGAAACCTCTCTAAGAACTGTTGATAGAAAGGGGTTGCCTTTAACCCTTATAACTAGTAGAAGCAAGAGTTGTTTACTCTCCACTGTCGCATGCTTTTACAGTAGTGTCCTGGTAAATGGTTAACAACCAGCTCTGGGAGGGAGAGAGGGAGCTGCTTTGTAACACTTGCCTGTCTCAGTGGTATAAATACTCCTACCATGGCTGAATTCCTGCTACCAACAAGATGTCATCAGAGATGGCGTTGAGGAGAGAAGCACAGTCGCAGGGCATGATATAGTTTCCCACCATATAGGTACAATAGATAGGAGTAACCCCAGGAGCATAATACTGGTAAAATGCATTTATTTATTTTTAAGATTTATTTTATTTATTTATTCCCTGCTCCCCCCCCCCTTGTTGTTTTTGCACTTGCTGTCTGCTCTCTGTGTCCATTCACTGTGTGCTCTCTGTGTCTGCTTGTCTTCTCTTCAGGAGGCACCGGGAACTGATCCTGGGACCTCCGATGTGGGGGAGAGGCACTCATCGCTCGAGCCACCTCAGCTCCCTGCTCTGTTGTGTCTCTCATTATCTCTCCTCTTTGTCTCTTTTGTTGCGCCAGCTTGCTTTCACTGGGAGGTCCCAGGCAATAAAACCTGGACCTCCCATATGGTAGACAGGAGCCCAATCACTTGCACCACATCTGCTTCCCAAAATGCATTTAAATAATTAGGAAGGGATGAGTTTTAAGTACTTATTACCTTTGGTTTTATATAATTTCTTTAATTGTAAGTTTATATAATTTAAATTTTAATAATGACTAAGGTTAACAACTAGCCTACAAAAATTCCAGAAAATTTAACAATTGGCTCTCGCAAGCCTGTGCGTACTAGCTCCAACACGCCGCTGACTGACTACTTTCAATTTTCCCACACCTTAGGCGCCTATAAGCACTTGAGAAGAAAGGGGTTCATTCTGGAAATTAGTAGATCCCACTTTGCGGGGCTACAATGGGAAAAGAATAGAAAATAAAAAGGGGAGGCAACTTCCCAAACCCCATCTCAGCTGGGTTCCTCAGAGCTGCTCTGCTGCCCCTCACCCCAAGGACTGGTGTGTCCCCTGACCCCCAGGGGGCAGCTGGGAGAGGGGTGCAGACGCTAGGAGGCCACCGCAGGCCAGCCTCCTGACACAGCCCACACTTGCCTTCCCGGAGGGTCACAGTGTCTGCTCCGGAGAAAAACATTTTCATATTTCAAGTGTTTATCTCTTCAGCATTTGAGTGCTCAGAGAGATTAATATCTAAAGATCACCGCAGCCTCGGGCAACAGGAGAGAACACTTACCCTAGTCCCAGCCTTAATCACCCTCCCCCTCTCCTTCACTGCAATAATGTTTAATTAATATAATGAGCCTCCTGCACGTTGGGAAGAAAATACTTATTTTTATATCCCAGCCTGGATTTTTCATTTCATTTCCTCTCCTTTGAGACTTTGTCCAATTAATTGGTTGTCTTTCCCAACCCCCATTTTTTATCCAAACCTAAAGGTGTGTGGGGTATGTGTATGAATGTGTATATGTAGTGTTTGCACGTGTGTTTTTGTGTGTCCGCGTGTTTGTGTATGTTTCTATCTGAAAATGTTTGTGTATTTTTGTGTGTGTGCTTTTATGTGTGTATGTATGTATATGTATTTGCATGTGTTTGTGTGCAAATTTGTGTGTGTGTGTATTGGTGTATGGGTGTGTTTGTGGTTTTTCTGTGCTGGTATGTCTGCGTGCCTGTGGGGTGTGTATATAAGGGAGCAGCTTGGCCGAGGCACTCCGGATAAGTGTGGATTCTATACAGGGTGGGGTGATTTTCTGGCTCTTATTCAGCACCCATCCTCAGGTTCTTTCTAATAATTCCAGACTCCTCCCTTAGACTTTTCTAAGCAGATTTTCTCTAAGAAAGGCCACCAATTAGCAAGTGACAGTTCTGGGAGAGCTTAAGTTTCTCTCCACTTGACCCTGACCTTTTTCTCTGCCCTTTGCCTGTTCACCCTTGCCTCCTCCTCCTCCCATGCTCACCCTCACCTGAATGCACATCAGCTGACCCTGGCTACTGTTCGGACTTCTAGGCTTTGTCCTCATTCCAGTTGATTCATTACACCCTGAGGCTTGGGAGGGCTTTTCAGAGCAAGCTGGAAAGGCGGGCAGAATTCCAACCTTTGGCTGAATGGATGGGGACAGAAAGAAAATTAGGGCCATAGGAACTGCTAAATCTAATGTTGTTCCTCCCTTAAGATATTAAGAAGGAAAATAATTATTTTCCACTTCCAGAGGAATCCCTGAAGTTTGGAAAAGTGGCACTTGTAGCCTGCCTCCAGAAAAGAAAATCAAAATATTGATCTCAGAGCCCTTCCCTCTATCCTCTGATGATTTTAAAAACCATTTTCTGTATTTCCTATTTTCTTTCTCCTTTTAAAAGTGGATATCAGACTGCAAGCAGGAGAGGATAGAAAGCCCTTTCTGTACAGGGTGGTCCTTTCTTTTTTTTTTTTAAAAAAAAAAAAAAAAAAAAGGACCCTGAGGGGAGCAGTTGGGAGAAAGGAAACAGCTGTGCTTAGTTAGGGGCAGGGCAAATGCTAATGGGTTCAGAGTTGCTGGCGCCTTCCAAGCCAAACCTGAAAGCCGGCTATGTCCCCATACTTTGCCATTCCACAAAGAGGAGACCATTCTCCCCTTTTAGGAGCAGTGTGCCATATGTCTTATCCCCTTATTAGATGGGTAAACAACAGTAATTAAATTTAAGAAAGGAGGTGTCTCCATCAAGTGTACAGGGAGTAGGGGTAGAAGAGAAGGGAGTAAAGGAAAGAAAGGAAATAGCCATGTTGAAATATCAGACACAGGCTATTTGATTACAAGTGTCTGTGGAAACTACTCACATTCCTTAGATATTTACTGATTTTGTTTTGTTTTTTTTTCCCCCTTTTCCTTTTAAGTAAGGAATTAGTTCTGTTCTTTTGGCCAGTAGTAATGGTTGCTTAAGGCAGTCAAGACACCCAGTGGTTTCATTCCACTGTTTTTGTGGGGGTTTTTTTTGAGAT
This sequence comes from Tolypeutes matacus, assembly GCA_026826555.1. NCBI lineage: Eukaryota > Metazoa > Chordata > Mammalia > Cingulata > Chlamyphoridae > Tolypeutes > Tolypeutes matacus. Next base: position 31,530,890 of record JAKSZT010053929.1, on the reverse strand, counting down.
AGTCTTTGAGGCCCCTTGATTCCTTTGTTTAGCTCCCTGCTTGTGGCTCAGCTGCCTGGGGTGTGTTCATTCCAGCCCCTAGCACCCTGTTCCAAAGTCAGTGACCTCAGGTGGCGGCAGGGGAACCAGCCCATGTTCTCTGAGAGGCTACTTTGCCTTCTTTTCTGTAGCTACAATGACATAGAAAGTACCCTCTTAGTGGAGCCGGCATATTGTCTACAGACTTTCTCAGGTGCTTTGATCATAAGCAGTTTTGAGGAATCTCAGATTCAGGTCTTTCAGGAACAAGGCACAAGCTCCTTCAGATGATGTGATGAGTCCATGTGTCTAGAGCCACACTGTCCAATTCAGTAGCTGCTAGCCACATGTGGCTACTTAAATTTAAATTAAGTAAAATTAAATACAATTAAAAATTCAGTTCCTCTGTCACACTAGCCACATTTCAAGGACTCGATTGCCACACTGTCTTGGACAGGGCAGACATAGAACAAATGTTGTATTGATCGGAGACATGTGTCTTCTCTATGATACCTTGGTGGGAGTGTTCCATTGCTTGCATTTTTATCATTGAGACCTTCGAGCTTCACTGAGCAACCACAAGGAAGCTAAGCATGTGAAATAGTACTAGTTGATATGGGAACTATTTCTTTCCATCAAAAAAGCATCCTATGTAAAGAATAACTACTATTGGGAAGTGGCTGTGGCTCAATCAGTGGGGCTCCTGTTTACCATATGGGAGGCCCCGGGTTCGGTTCCCGGGGCCTCCTGGTGAAGACAAGCCCGCCCGCACGGCGTGGTTAGCTGACCCAGCGAGCACAAGCAGCAAGGGGGGGATAAATGAATAAATAAATAAAAATCTTTAAAAAAAAAAAAAGAATAACTACTATTATTATTGTCAGGAGTGAGGCAAGAGTAGGGACGAAGAGCACCCCAGCAGGTCAGCTTCAGAACCCTTTCGTGTGCAGTGTCATGAAATTTATGCTCTTTCAGACATTGTGTACTCATGAAGTATGGTCACCATCTTGCTTCTTTTCAGTACCTTAAATCAAGATAGGAAGAAACAAGCAAAGCCCATTTAGAATGGCACCCGTTACCAAAGGACAGAGCTTTTGACTGCCTAGCATTTACATGTTTATGATGGAGAGGACAGAATGTTAAAAAACAAGCTCAGGTGGGTGTAGGTCAAGAACCCTAACGTTCTAAAATAGTTGAATTTTACAAATCGTGGCTGTTTCTTCAAATATAAGTGGTAGACTTGTTGACTCCTCTTTTGGCCTGTTTTGATAAACTCCATTAGAATAGAAGGCCAGAGCTGTGATTCACTGTGGGACATGCACAAGAGAAAACTGGGTATGAGTGGGTGACAGTGGGTGGGTGGTGGCAGAAAAATCAAAGGAAATAACTGATGGGTGTACTGGCTTATGATGGGTTTGGTTGTTGACAGTGAGTTAGTGGTGACTGTGAATTAAAAACAACTCTCTGAGCTCAAAAGACCTTCCCATAGGTGGGGCCGATGGCAGCAGGCAGTCCAGACACTGGATAGGCTTTAGAGTGAATTGCTTTCAGAAAGAGGTTGTTGTGGCTTGGCTGGGGCACAGCTGCTACAGCTACAGAGGCAGGAATTTCTTGAGCTGTGGACTGTGAGAGATAATTAAAGACCAGGAACAGCTTGGCTAAAAGAAAGCCAATATTCAAGGAATATTTTCAACTGAAAAATGGAAGAAAAGAGGCCCTTCTTTAAGGAAGGGAGGGAAACATCTCTGGCTTTTTTAAAAAAGACAACAATCGAGTATAGAAGCTGTTACCCCTTTTCTTCGAAAATCACGATTGATCGAGCTCCCCAGCGGTGTGTGCATTGATAATAAAGCGGCAGGATAATGATAAGGCTCAGTCCCAAAACCTTTGTGAAAACCTAGCTTGCCATAAAACAGCTGTAGGTAGAATGCAAAGACCAGGCTCCACACCTCAGATGTCACAAACTGCTCTGTTGTAAACCTTGAGAACATCCTGCTGAGTTCTTCCAAAGTCAATGTTTCCCTTAACTGGCTGTGAATTTGAGGACCTTAGCAGAGACAGACTGACCTTGGGAGGCCAGCTGAGGAACTGACTCATGTTTTAAGCATGACCTATCCAAAGAGACTGCATCTCCTGCAGCACTAAATATTCTTTCAGATGGTCGTTCTAGTAGGAGGGCAAGATGCTAGCCAGGAGATGTGTGTGTTGGACAGATGGTATGTTTGGCTTTGTGATAGCCAGAAAGATCAGGCTGGTGATTTATTTCAGGGTTTGGTAACGTGTAGACACAATTGATCCCATTGTTGTTTGGGCATCCGCAATCACATGTTCACACTGCACTTGTTCAGCTGAAGCCAGAGGCAGCCGTAAATCACCAGGTGAAATATCAGGAGACCCTTTCCAGAGACGGCAGCAGGTTGAAATGCCTGAATGACCGTGTCCTCTGAGCTTCCTCTCTGCCCTTTTGAGCCCCTGTTGTCCATTCCCATGTGATTGTTTTCTCTTTATCATGGGTAACAACAGATGTTTTGAGTCAAGGACTTAGCAACACACCTCACAAGATTGTCAGGTCCTGGAGAGAGGGATTATATCTCTGGGACATTTCCTTCTTAATTCTCTTTCAGCAACTGAACATATGTCCTTTCCAGTATCTTTTTGTTGGAAGCTATCCACTGCCAGCATCACAACCAAGGACAGGAAGTTGGCTTCCAGCAGGCAGCCTGGTTCTTAGCTGGTCAGTTGTCATGTTTGGGCAGCCTCTGGACACATTCAGAGGGCTTTTCCTTAAGGTCCAAATAAACCAATAAAGTAGCCCACCCATCCCATACCTCCTTTTTCTCTATCAAGCAATCAACAGTCACTGTACTTAGAACTTCCTCCGTGTTTGTCAGTGCTGGGCCATAAGTTGGGATATTCTGGAAGAACAAACTTCACTGCAGCACACATATTCACTCGCGATGTCCACATGTGGGTGCCATGACTTTAAAAGAGGTGAAGCGATAAGCTTGACGTCAGTGGAGACCCACCACCTGACCAGAGTCGGGGGAGGTAGACATTTAGAGGGGCGAGGGTAGCGTTTCCTGGTGAACCGAAGAGTAAGGGTTTTCATTCTTCACGAGTAAAAATGTTTCGAAGTCAGAGGACAGAAACTGACTGTGCTGCATCGGGGACAGAAGGAGGCAATATATCTAAGTGGCAGCAAGAAAACGTAAAACTGGGGTTAAGAAATTCCTGGCAATTAGGGTTGTAATCCAGAAAACACATTGCCAATGTGGCCTATGAAACCTCCTCTGGAGAATTTAAAGCAAAGGGTGGACAACTTGGGGGTATATTTTCAGCCTGGGTCCTCTGGGAGGCAGGGATGGCCTCCTCGAAATGATCTCTTAACATCCGCTCTCATTCCAGGATCTTGCAATATTTTACTTCCCCTACTGTAGATTGGCACAGGCGGCTTCTGGTAAACAGTGCATGGTGAACAAATTGGGGCTTGCTGGTTTCTGGGGTTAGGGCAGCCGAGGTGACGCAGTCTTCTTCCGAAGAATATCTTTTTTATCCTCAGACCAAATCATATTTCCTTTTGAGTCTTGGGCTGGCTTTCCCAGGTAATTTGTTCTCCTTCTGCCTTTGTTCTTTTCATATAATAAAGGCAGGTACAAGAGGCAGTATGCATAGTGACAGTAGTCATAGTAATAATAATCTTTATTGAGCTCTTACTTTGTACCTGTTACTGTGCAAAACACTCTCCATGGCTGGTTCTATTTACTCTCCCCATACCCCTATGCAGTTATACTGTCATTGTATCCATTTTCCAGATGGGAAAACGGAGGCTTTCAAAGGTTAGTGGGCATTTCAAAAGGATGTTATTGGGACATATGAAAACAAACTGGAATATAGACTGTAAACTTTATAGCAGTGCTAAATTTTTTGAATTTGATAACTGCACTCAAGGTGGTTACCTACTACCTTGTTCTTAGGTGGTATTAAATTTTCAAGGGGCATGATGTATACAACCTACTCTCAAATGTTCAGAAAATAGATTAAGGCATAGATAGATATAGCTAGATGGATAGATAGAATTAATACAGCAAATGTGGCAAAATGTTAGATTGGTGTATCTGTGTAAGTGGGGGTATGGGGATATGTTGGAGTTCTCTGTGTGGGTGTTGTATTATTTTTTTCAATTGTCTTGTAATTTTGAAATTATTTCAAAATAAAAAGTTTAAAGACCACTCCCTCCAAAATGAATTAAAAAAAAAAAAAAGAAGATTAGTGAACATTAGGCCAGGATTCCACTGCAAGTGAGAGCCCATGCTATGATGATTAAATGCAGGCCGATTTGGGTTCATATCCTATTTCCAGCACTCTCTAGCAGTGGTCTTGCACCCATTACTCCAATTCTCTGAGCCTCAGTTTCTTTTTTCTTTCCCTCTTTTTTTTTTTACTATTTTTACCTCATTTTACTAATAGTAAATATGGAGAAAAAAGTACTTATTCCACAGAGCTATTGGAAAAATTACATAAGATGAGGTAGCTAAAGCCTCCAGTGCAGGAGTTCTTAACAAGGGGCCCGTGAGCTTGAATTGAATTTCAAAAAAAAAAAAACATTATTCTTGTGGGGATGTGTTGTACAGGTATGATATATTTATTAAATAATACACAGTTTTAGCGTGTACTTAGTCAGGGGTCCGTGGTTTTCACCTGATTGGCAAAAGGGTCGGTAGAACAAAAAAGGTTAAGAACCCCTGCTCCAGTGCAATACCTGGCACATAGTAGGTACACCTTAATGTCAGTTCTCTTTTCTCTGCTTTTTCTCCCCCCTCATCTGGGCTTTGCTTTACCTGGTCAGAGCCATTCCTTCATGATGTCCCTGGTTCTAGTCAGGCCTCTCTCAGTGACAGGGAGGAAGGGACGTTTTGCAGCTCAGCTCCCTCTGACTGATGTCTGCTGCTAATTCTTGAAATTTACATATCATCTTTCTTCCCTGGAGCTCATAGCACTTAGCAGACAAGTGGGGCACAAATGATTTAATGAAGTGAAATTCAGAGGCCTGCTTGTCTTGAGGTTCTGCAAACTAGTGGATTAGCTCAGATGTCAGCACTGAGTTATGATCCTTCAGCTGCTCGTGCCACCAGCATTAACTCCCTGGTCTTCCCGTGGTCCTTTAAATCATGCATAGCGATTATCATCTTATTGTGACAGAAGAGAGGAGACTGGCTATCTGGGGTCCCTGGGAGATGCAGTTGATGAAACCTCCGGCGGGATTGTGCTATAAGTTTTAGTAACGGGATGGGAAAACAACAAACCCAGATGAAATCCAGTCAGCCCGGTTCTTCACACCTCCACACACATTTTACTTACTAAATTCTTACCATTATGCTATGATTCCCATGCCATTAAAGATTGTAAATTCACACAAGCGACAGTATTTCTGCCAAGCAATTTTCAGTCAGCAAGTAGGTCTTATTTGTGAAATTGTGAAGGAAGAAGGCTGAATAATAAGTCTCTGAAATCTGGTTTCCTTTATATATGAGGTAGAAGCAGTCAAAGCTTGGAAATTACCAGAAGCTTGGGAGCATTTTGGGGAGCTTCTTACTAGTGACTCTGTGGACTGGATACTTCCACAGGTCACCCAGTTATTATTTATTCACCTTTGAAAAGGGCTGTTGGCTCAAGAGGGTGGCATGAATTGTGAAGAAATAATATAAATTTGAGGTATTACCAGAGGCTAGCTGATTCTCCCTTTGCCCCTGTTTCCAACACTTAGCCTCATATCATTCTTTATCCATTTGTCATTCCTTCATTCATGGGAACTAAATTTTCTTGAGTAATGACATATGTATGGCACGATATAGGGGCAGGGATGAAGAATCAGCCTTAAGCCACGTGTGTAGGGGGAATCAGAAAATCACGCATCAGTTAACTGATAGTGCAAGGCAGTGGGTAGTCACCTGCGGAAATCCACAGGAAAAAAAATGACCTCAAATTCTTTTAAAAACAAGATACCATCAGTGGTGCAGACAGTATATGCTAGAGTGGTTGGTGGAAGAGGGACCAGACATTGCATGTGCCAGAATGGTGGGGAGAAGAACTAGCAAAAGAGGGGGGCTTGGTGGTGTGTGTGGTGGTGGTGGGGTAGTATAGAATTACAGGATAGAGGAGAAAATGGAGGAACGGGCCCAGAGGGGAAGCCAGTTTTCTGTGAACAGAATGTGATAGCAAGAACTAGGGGGGCAAGTTACCTGGGCACAGTGAAACAAGGAGCTTCTGGCCTGCAGGTAGGAAACCTGCTCAAGTCTCAGGTCTACCACTTACTGACCTCCCTGCCTTGGACAGGTCACTTTAACCTTTCTGAATCTAAGTTTCTTCAGGTGCCAAGTAAGATTCATAATACCTTGTTCACAAGCTTATTGCAAGGATTAAGTGAAATAATGCATACGAGCATGCTTTCTAACCTGCAAAGCATTATGCAAATATGAGTTAAAATTATTATCATTAACAGAGCGGTAGTAATAAGATCTGATAGGGAAAAGAATAGATTTAGAAGGTCTTCTAGTGTCTGGTTGTGGCATCCGTGTCTCCTTCCTCAGCCGACCACCGCCATCAGAATGCTCTTCTGTAGATACTAACTACCTTTTTATTAATCTGTGCTAATTTGGGCCTTGAGGAGGAGTTATGGAGACAGGCAGGGATCTGGATGGTTGAAGAGGCACAAACTGGAATCCCAAATATGCATCCTAAACTGGTCTAATGTGACTTCAGGGGAGGATGGCTTCTGGAGCAGTAATCCCGGAGAGTCTAACAGGAAAGGAGTTAAGGAAGCCAAGGAGGTGGGCCGGGGGGGGGGGGGGTCGGGGGGGCAGGGAAGGGGGCAGAAGGAGAGGAAGGAGAAGCTATTTCTGTGCCACTGCTGCTGGAAGGTCTGTCACAGGCTCAGCTCTCACTTAGCAAGGTGATCTCAGCAGGCATAATAACCACAAACCAGTAGCCAAGAAGTGCCACGTTGAGTCAGGGCTCCTGAGTCCCCACCCTGCTCCCCTGACAAGCCCAGGACATTCACGGTTCCTGTTGACTAAGAAAGCTCTGAGCACATGCCTCAGATTAACGTGATGCAGCCAGTACCAAGGCGTCTGATGTGCCCTGCCGTCCATGCTAGGAATTTGGTGAAAAATATCCCTACCATCTGCAGAAGTGTTCTGAGGAAGATATCCCCCTCATTGTCAGGGCCAAGAAGACGCAGTGAGATTTCCTTCTACAATGCCACCTTGCCCTCCATCCCAGTGGCCCAAGGGCTCCTGTACAAATTGGATTTGCAGGTGCTGGCCCTGGCCTGTGTTTGCAAGGCATGGGTCTGCCAACAGTAATGGGAACTCGCTTCTACATGGTGTTTGATGTATTTGGAGCCAGTCAGCCAAAAGACCCAGTCCCCAACCATTTGGATGGGTAAAAACCTTGGTGTTTCCAGAATATGTACATTCTCTGCTATACGCACAGCCTTCATGTGCGGTAATGACAGCGCCTGTTATCGTTGGAGCTGTGTGTGCCTGTGTCTGCGAGAAAGGCCAAGTTCAGGCCTCCCCAGGCTGGATAGGGAAGGAAGATGGAGCATCAGACCCCTGGGATCACCCTTACTCAGCCACCATCCCCCATTCTGCTTGAAGTTGATGCTGGTCTTTTGAATCACAGTTACGGGGGCTCAGGCATCACCTAGGAGCACTGATGAAGACAGGAAATTTTAAATATCTTCCACTTGGGCAATACCCAGCCAAGATGACAAAGGCTTCATACATAAACCACTTGGTCAGGGTGATTCTTCAAATTTCTCTGCCAAATTCAGTTCATCTGCAAACTCTTCCCTTATAATTCAATTCATCAGACTTCATTGGCCTTGGGAGAAGCCGATGATGAATAAGATGTGGTTCTGACCTCTTAGAAACTAGTGGGAGAAGATATGCACCTACACAGTCAGACCAAGATATAAGCCACGCTATGCCAAGTGCTATGTGTGGAAGGTCAGAGAACGTGATACAGAGGAGTAGGCAGAGGGCACTGATTTGACTCAGAGACTGCAAGAAGGGCTTCAGGAGGACACAGCATTTATATCAAGGCCTGGAAGGAGCCTTAACAAAGGGACAGGGCCCTGGAGGGCAAAGACATGAATAAGCAACGCCCAGATTCCGGTCCTAAATTTTCCCCAAAGAGACTGAAGCTAACTGGTGCTTTGCCTAAGTGTTTTACCAAGAACCTCTGCTTGGGTTTGTTTCCCCCAGATGACAGGAATTTCTTGCGGCTGCAGAACGATGACCGGAGAGAGGGCCAGTACGCACGGCTCATCAGCCCGCCCGTCTACCTGCCCCAAAGCCCCGTGTGCATGGAGTTCCAGTACCAGGCCACGGGCGGCCACGGGGTGGCGCTGCAAGTGTTGCGGGAAGCCAGCCAGGAGAGTAAGCTCCTGTGGGTCATCCGCGAGGACCAGGGCGGCGAGTGGAAACACGGGCGGATCATCTTGCCCAGCTACGACATGGAGTATCAGGTGGGGTGGTAAAGGGAGGTGGGCGCGGAGGTCCGTGGGAATTGTTGTTATCTATATTTCAATATTTCAAAGGGCCCTGCCCATTCATCATTAGGGAACCTGGTTAAGCTGCTGTTTTCATTGTGGTTCTCCTGTTGCCATGGCAACTAAATGACACTCTTATTTGTTATTCAGAATGTGCCTATCTCTACACCCAGACTTAGTTCTTTGTTCCTCCTATTGCCTTTTATATTGCTGAAATCTTCTCCAACAAATGTTTCTTCTCTCCATTTATTTTAGATTGCTATCAGGTAGGCTGACAAAGGGACACCGAAGCCAAGGAAATAAACACAAACAAACCCTCCACACACAACAGAGAAGCCTGTCTAGCCCCCTCAGCATCAGAGTAGGGAGTGGGAACTACCTCCCAGGCTAGTTCCAGGGACTCTGTAGCCCACGGACCTGAAAGATTCCCAAACAAGTGTCTTCTCAACAGCTCCACTGGCTGGGTCCTATTATCTCTGTCCCACCGAGTAGGAGACTGAGGCACAGATGGGTACGAGCAGCTGTGGCTGAAATTTGGGTGGGAATAGGGCACGCTGTGGAAGAGGTGACTGAGAACCAGCCAAAGCATTAACCTGCTCCTCCCCAGAAGGGAAGCAGCAACAGATGGCTAGTGAGGCAGCCAACTGCTCGCTCAGCTTGCCAGAGGCCATGTGCTAGTTTGCTGAGAGAACCTGGGGAGGGAAAGAATGAGGGATGATTTAAGACCACAGAGCAGAGGGGCTTCTGTGTGCAGCCTGCAGTCACTCCCTCTTGAGGTTAGAAGGTGTCCTGAGACCCTTCCCACCCCCACCTGGGTTCTGACTTAGAAACCTGCTATGCCCCTTAACGCATTGGGGCATTGTGTTGTCATCACCCGTTTGCATCTTCTCGCCCCCTGCATGGTGAGCTGCTCCCAGCACAGGGTCTTGTCTTCCTTATTACTCTTTGTAACTGTCCTTGTGCCCTGCACATGGGAGGTGTTCAGTAAACTATAGAGAACAAATCCTTTCCCTCCCAGTGGTAATAATGGAGCCATAAAACAATGTTACCCCCCAAGGCAATGCAAATCCGCCTGCAGTATTTCTCACCGTTACCCCACCTGCTCAGGTCCTCTGAGTTTTCATATACCTGAATTGGGCATTTGAATGATTGATGAGGAAGGAACCTCAGAAATAGCCTGGAAAATTTCAACCCTTCTTTAAACACTCTGATTGTGGTCCTTTTAATCAATACATTCAAGTTATTGGACAACACTATCCATCACCTTGTTATATTTTTTTAACCCTTTGGTTATGCATTTGATTTGAACGAATTCTTTTAAAATTAAGATTTCAAGTGCTGTAGTCATGTGGTCAACAGATGTCTACCAGGTGCAATAAAATATACAGGCACGTTCACATACATCTACACCTACACACACACACACACACATACATTTTAAGCCGCAGTTAACAGAAAATTGGGAATCCTGTTTGAAGCAGGAAACTCATTTTACAAGGACTGATTTGCTTTCTGCTTCTAGATCGTGTTCGAGGGAGTGATAGGGAAAGGACGCTCAGGAGAAATCGCCATTGATGATATTCGGATAAGCACCGATGTCCCACTGGAGAACTGCATGGGTATGTGCATCTCTGTGTCTTCTTGGCTCTTCCAAATGAGACACCAAGGGCAGGGGTATACCAGAGGAGGCAGCACACCATTTTCAAGCACGGTTGCTTCCCCATAGATGGGGCAGCAGCAGTCCATGAGGACGTGACGTGTGGGTGCCATTGCACCTTAAGCTGAGTTAAGGATAGGAAGGGTGTGAGATGAGGTGAAGTCTCATATCCCCATTCCCAATCGGAAATGCACATGTGCTAAGTATATGGAAATCCAGGGTGCGGAGACCCTGTCATCAAACTCCAGCTTTTAGCAAAGAAAATGCTTCAGGACGAGAGCAACTGCCAGTCAGAATTACATGCTGGGAAAGTTTGACGGATTTAATGGCAGCCTTCACTGGTGAGCAAAAATGGTACATGTGTTATATAAGAGTGATAACACTATTACTGGAGTAGTTCTTTTACATGAATGAATTGCAGGGCGAACCTACCACATGTGATGTTAAGGCTTCAGATTTTGCTTTAAAGTTAATACCTCTGATGCCCAGGATCCCAGGGCTGTTGGAAGAGTGAATATTGTGTGCCAGGTGACCAGCTCGGGAAGGACACCTTTACTGACAGCCCACCTGAGATATACAGTTTCCTCAGAGCCTCCCTCCTGCAGAAGCAGGCACTCAAGGTCACCCTTGCTGAGCCTTGGCATTCCCCAAATCAAGAGGATGGTCCTGAGAAGGTGCGGGTCCTGCTTCCAGTCAGCAGAAGGACTTTAATAACTTACCAAGTGCTTTTCTTGGCACGTGGGTCCCGGGCGTGTGTGTGTCCCTGGTAATTTCAGAAGCACCTGGGACCACCCCAGTCCCTTCAGACCCCTCTCAGGCTCCCCGCATCTAAAAGAAATCCAGGCTCTGAGAAAGTAATCAGTGGTAAGTGATGATTACAAAGCTTCAGGGACCCATTACTCTAGGAAGGACTTTTTGTTCCAAAGTAACTTTGAGAGTCTCTCCCCACCCACTCCATTGGTGATGATGTGGTAGACCTCATGGAGGACATGGGCCAATTTCCAGTGATTAATTTTTTTAAAAAATCTAACATGTCACCTTCATCATAATTTATGTTCATCCTATTATCTCTCCCCCTCATCTAACTTAAATTTTTTCTCTTTTTTTTTTTCCAGAACCCATCTCAGCTTTTGCAGGTGAGAATTTTAAAGGTAAAAAAAAAAAATTGCATGCCTTTTCCTTCCCCTCATGTGCTATGAATTCGGTGGGGTGACTAAACCTCCAAATTTGACAAATCTGATAAAAGAAAATAGATGCCACACCTTCCCAACACTAGGTGGCACCAACAATACCTGTAGATGCCGGGAAAGAGGGATTGAGATCCTCACTGTCTCTTGTTTAATTAAAGTTTAGAAACATATAATAGAGACAAATAGGTTACAGATAAACCTTTCAGCCTTGCATTGTCCAACGGGAGCAATGAGGCTGAAAATGCATGCGTGTTGAGAAAGGAGAGGCTGTGGGAAGACTGAACGAAAAACAAAACAAAACAAAAAATCCGTAGTAAATTAAAAGTGAAATGAGGTGGCAATGATTTCTTTTAGCCCGAAGATGGTTTCTTTCCAGTTCCAGGGTACCAAGGCAGCGTCTCAGTAAACCCTCAGTGAGGTACAGTGGCCGGCAGTTTTGTGAAGGCAGAAAGTTAGAGAATAATTGTAAGGAGGAGGAGTTGCAGAATTCAGGAGCCGGTGTCCAGTGAAGGGACCTAGGAGGCCCATTTGATGGCTACAGTTAGAGCACTTTAAAACACAGGACCAAGAGACAGAAAAGGACATTGTCTCTCTCATAAAGGAAACAGAAAACTGCAAAAAGAGAAGAATTTGGGATGCTTGCCTCACCCAGGAATAAAAAAGGCTTCTAACCTTGGGTGATGGTAAAGGTTTGTGCTGTTGTGATGCCACGGAGTTTGTGTTTTGCCCTCTTTGCAGTCTACTAGCTGACACTTGCTCAAGTTTTCACCCAGATTTCTAATGCTAAATATTATCAGAAGCTACTCTAACTGCTTTATTTCAGTTGGCCTGTGTGTAAAACCACACTGGAGCTATTCACCTCATCTAGTGAAGGAATTTTTCATAACCCATTTCATGCAAACAAACAATTGTAAGGGGTGGCTGGGCCCGGTTTGTATTGACTAGATTTAACCCCGTAGGTGACAACATTTCAGAGATAAGGGAAGTCATTTTTATATCTGAAGTCTAGACTTGTTATCTTGACGCTCATTAATCTGTCCAGCTCGAAACAAGAGATGAATTCCTGGTTTGCCACCTAAATGTACTCTCTGACTCCAAATCATCTTGCCTAATTTGCCACTCATCACCCACAGCTCAAAGACAATAGATGAGGAAGAAAGCAGCAGAATGGAGAATGATAGCTATAGAGTAGATTTTTTCTCTCTCTTACCCTTCCATGCCTCCCCGAATCCCATCCCCTCTCCCCATTCCACATTTTAAAGTATTCAGAGTATTCATGTACATATGTTGGTACTCTTTGGGTGTGAGATCTATGTTACTGTGCATCCACACTATCAGAAGCAAAGCTGAGATCAAAACTGAACGGCTTGGATTACAGTTGAGTTCAAGTTCTAACCTTCAGGACCCAAGGTAATGCTTGAATTGGTGAAGTAAAACCTGCTTATGTTTTTTCCACCTGACTCTAATTGGGTTGTTGAGACTCAAAGCTCCCAGGAAAAGCTGGCTAAAAATTTGCCAGCAACTGCTGCAGACACTGTTCTTTTGTGAGCATGCGTGTCTTGGTCCATGATTGACAAGTGCGGTGGCTAAGTGCTTTGCTTCCGTAAGAGAATAAACAAACCAGGGCACATGTGCTCTCCTTGAAGCTGTGTTTACCATGAGGCTTCACAGTCCAGTCATGTTCTCTTTTTAAAAATATATAAATAATATATCATCAGAGCAGTAGTGTTCATTTAGCCAAAATAAACACAGGGCTTAGTGACTTGAAGGTAAGCATTTCCAGTGCGCCCACGATGGGTCGGTTTGAGATGAAGCAAAGGCAGTGCAAGGAGGTGCGTAGATTGGTCTGTGGCTGTTGGCCTGGAGGATAATGAGCAACTCTGGAAGGAGAAAGTCAAGTCTTGGGGAGCAGTAATTTGGGCAGGGAGCTCAGGGTCAAGAGAAGGATCAATATCGAAAATGGGCAATTTTGATCATACTGACAAGTTCTACGTGGAATTTCACGTTGGTAGTCACCCAGATGAATCTGTTGGGGCTTCTCTTCTTTTTGCCTATCTTGGGGCCTAATTGACCTCAGCCTGCAATTCTGTGTCAAGCTAAGTGTTCCTTTTAGGAGAGGAAGGAGGAACCGTGGGCTCCATCTGAGCAAGTGGCTGGCATAAGGTTCCTTCCCCAGGAGTGGGTGAGCACCTTGGGGTTCAAGCACCATTTTCATTCAAAGAGATTGCAGGTTTGGGCAGGTGAGATGTGGAAACCTGAAGGTGTGACACTGTAAACAATAGGCATTTGCATTGCTAGTATGTTTCTTCTTCTCCTTTACAAATTAACCTTGAGGCAGAAATAACCTCATTCTGAGAAACCAGTCTTTAGGGAAATGCAATGAAAGTGGCCTTCAGGCTTGAGCTTAGTAGGTATCCTTGATCTTTCCGATTTTGAAGTCTTTCATTTTCTGCCTTTTTTTTTTTTTTTTTTTTTTTTTTTTTTTTAAAAAGCGGTGGCTATAAACATGTATCTGTTTCCAGGATTTGAGTTTTAACAAATAAAAAGTGTATGTAAAGGGGAAAAAATGAGAAAAAACTTAAAGTGATGTAATTAAGGTGATGGATTATTTCCTCTGAACCAATACTTCCTTTTTTCAATAAAAGAAAAATAAAGAAGCCAGTAAAAATATATAAAGCCCGTAATCAGAGCGCTCTAGTTGTTGACCAGGTGGTCACTTATAGCAGCTAACAGAGGAGGCGAGAGTTCTTGTTCAGGTTGCAGGCTGTGGGCTTTGAATGGGGCTGATACCCTCCCCGATAGAGACCCATGGAAGGGGCTGGCACGGGCGCCCTCGGGACAGGACGGTGGTTGTCAGCGTGAAGCACACACTTCCGGCAGACGCTGAAAGAAACATCAGTGCCACTTGTTAAGAGTTGTGAACGTGGGTTTGTGGCTCGGGCCCCGACGGCCCTGGGGCCCCTCTCGAGTTTCCTTGGGTGCCTTTCTGCAGTCCTTCACAATTTTCATCCAGGTAAAACCAGGGGGAAATGAACATCAAGGCGGTCTGGGGCAAAGGGAGAGCAGTCCCGAGACACTCATTTCGGGGCACGATAAGCTGACTGTATCCCTCGGGTTCGGTTTTAGGTTCTGTTTGTTTAGTGCCAGCTGGCTGTCTCGCACCCCATCCCACGCCCACCCCATGGCTGCCCCCCAGAACCCTTGCCCACCAGTGTAAGGACCCTGCCCCAGGGCACAGGACCTGGGATCGGCCTCACATCCCTCCTCTCCCTCAGCTCTCTCTAGGAGCAGCCCTTCTGAGACGCAGTGACGGTTAAAAGGTGTTCTTGCCCATAATCCTCTGATGAAAGGCAGAGAAGTGTTCCTGAGCCCTGCCAGAATCCCAGATAGGCAGCTGTGGTGTGCGAATCCTCCTCCTCGGCGGCCCCCCCACCGCAGGTCTCCAGCTGCCAGATTAAGGCTAGGTGTTGCTGAGCAAGGAAGCCTGGAGCTCAGATGTGTGTAAACTGGGTAAGGCTGGCTTGCCTAGGGAGACGCTGCTGCCTTCCTTGTGAGGGGTGCTCACTCCCCACAAAGTGTTCGTTAATCTAAGCGGCTGCCAAGGTCAGCTTGACTAAGGGAAGAACACAAAGAACAAATCATAGTTTAAAGAAAGTACCATAAGCACCACCCACGGGATGAGAAGGGCCCAAGACTTCTGGCGGCCATGGGTCTGAATTTAGAGGCATTTCAGATAAACCTGGGAGATGAGCACGGTTTCTGCCAGCCTAGGGGAAACCTCTTGATGACCCTCTGCTCGCAGCTTGTAAGGCAAATCCAACAAGTCATTTCTCAGGGATGTGTTGTACTTTTACATTCTTTTTCCAAACACATCAGTGGGCCTGAACACATTCTTCTACTATCTTCTGTAAACTTTTCTGGAGGAGCCAATCTTTTTTTCTTCTTTTAAATCTCACAAATTAAATAAAATTTTTATCTGAAATGCCCCTTCACCGGCACTTCATTTTCAACGGGATTCTGCAGATCCTCCAGGCTGTAAACACTTCGTATGTTCAAATGAGCCTCTTTTTTCTCTCTGTGTGTCTTCTGAAAGAGAAACCTCATCCTTGATGTCTTCTAAAACATTTCTTTTGGAGACCTGGGTGACACCTCCGGGTTCTGATGCCACTTCATAAACTTACCTGTTAGGAGATGCTTTCTCTTTTCAGGGATTCATTGAGAATCTGCCTTAAGTGAGACATGGCAATCCTCTCGAGCAGAAGTAGGAGGCAGAAAAGGGGGTGCCTGCTTTCTGTTGCATCCCGACTTAGTGTTAGAGTAGAGGTCTCCAAACTTTTTCTCTAAAGGGTCAGATACTAAACATTTTACCGTGGGACACATGGTTTCTATTGTAACAACTCAATTCTGCCTTTGTAGTGTGAAAGCAGCAAGAGACAATAGCTGAACAAATGAGCCTGGCCTTGTTCTAACAAAACTCTATTTACAGAAATAGGCAGAGGGCCACATTGGCCTGCAGGCCATCGTTAGCTGACCTCTGGGTTAGAGCATAGCCTGAAGATTTGGTCCCCTCCATGTTCCAGACCTGGCTTTGCCACTTACTAGTGGTGTGAACTTCCTCTTGAGGGCTCTGGTTTTCTCTTGGGTTTACTGTCTGCTCTTCTGCAGTTTTCCTCCAAGTCCTCAGGTTCCCCATCTGAAAATAAGGATAATAATAGACCTACCTCATAGGTGATCATGAGGACTATACAAGATGGCCCCACCTGAAGCTCATAGCCCCATGTCTATAGAATACAAGAAATGTCCACTCACTGTAGCTATTATGACCACATTTTCCACTTAATGAATTCAGTAACCCTATTTCTATAGTAGCAATGGAGGGAAAACTACCTACTGTATAATTTTTTTCCTTATTTTCTCCCATGCATGGCTTCTCAGAATTCACTGTTTCTTAAATTCAAATTCTTTGTGTTTGCATTGCCCTTTCTCCAGGAGGCTCAGAACCTTTACAAGATAGGAGCCTGCTCAACCTTGCAAGTACACTTGGAGTTACTGACTATTTAAACATGTTTCTCATTATCTCATACAATGAGAAAACTTTGTGGAGAATTAAGGGGTGGAAATTAATGAAAAAGAGTTCAGGAGTTGAAAGGATTTTCCAACTGAAAAAAAAAAGGAAGAAATGTGAGAAAGTGGCTGAAGTTAGAATAATCAAAGGGGAAGTTCAGGTCAGCACATCACAATCTCTGGGCAAAGTTAGAAGTCTTACCTCTACACTCTTTCTCCCATGTTGGGGGTCCTAGCCCAGGCTACCTTGCTGTAAAGCAATGGCCTGCCCACTCCATATGGCTGACAGTGCAAGTGAGGCCAAAATCGAGCCACTCACCAGCCTGGGCACCTGGTCCATCTGTCTGAAGAGGGTGCCTTTTCCCAGTTTCATGGAGAGGCACAGTATGAGCTAGCAGAGTTTCTAACATTTTGCAAGGGTAACTTATCCAGGAAGTGCCAGTGAATCATCAGCATTTCCCAGGGATTCTGAATGTTGATCCAGAATACATTCCTGTCCATCCATTTGACATTGGTTGGATTGCTGCTGTTGTCTGGGAAGGTGCTCTGGATGGAGATTTGACGCCTATTGATTTTTTGCTTCCTTTTCTCTCACTGGCTAGCCACACTCTGATTAGCACACAACCCTCAAAGGCCGCCTCAGGGCCAGAGTCCAAGCCAGTACCATCCACCTGCCCTTGGGAACTGACTCTCTTTACCAGAGACAGTTCTGAGAAACTTCTGGTTTCCAACTGCAGGTCGCCCAAAAATTGTTTCTGGGAGATGAGGGAGGGCTACTCGGGTATATCCTCTTTTTTTCTATCACCTTAACATTAAAAACACAAACTCACATAGTATTTTTTTTTATTTCTCCACACAAATGCCCAAGAAAAATGTTTAAGGAGCCAGTGTAATTTACTGGCTTTTGTCACTAAAGTTTTCGACGTATTAATAATTTTGGGGAGCAGACAGGATTGGTAGGGAAGAGGATCTTATACCTAAAGTTAAATTTATCCTCCACAGTAGAGCGGAATTTTGAGGAGATGGGTCATATCTCTGATTCTGAATACGTGATGCACATATTGTGATTTAACCTTCCCACAGTGGGTCCTCTAGATTCTCCCCACGGTGCCCCAACTTAGTCTCTATTTAAGGAAACACTTTAACAGTAGCATTAAGGCTTCAACCATCCTCAATCTTTCCCAACCACGCACTTTGAGCCCCAGCGGGGAGGGTGGATTGTTTAATGTTGAAAACGAGCATTTGGGCTGAAGGAAAGCAAACCTTTGAACTGAGAATGTGTGGCAACCGAGGGAGCGTGGGCATTTGTGACTATTTTCTGCTTGACAAAAATGTGTGCTCCTGCCTTTTTGGTCTGCTCAGGTGTTCCAGGTGGGGGTTGATCCCTGTGGATTTATCGCCTTCCTCCTCTCTGATGGGCGAGCCGCAGCCCCATTAAAAGATGGCCCTCACCGTGGGGCCACATTGAAATCAGAGGCAAACCCGAGGGCACCCTTTGGGGAGACGAGGGACAGTTGTGAGGAACTTCGGACCCTACCCTGCACATTTTGTTGTTTCCCTGCATTCTTGTGAGCCTGCCTGGAAATCCAACAGCATGGTTGCCAGGCAGCAGATACTCTTGGTGACCTGAATAATGAGTTGACACCAGTTCACTGTGACTCGCAAGCTGGCCATTTCAAGGAGCCGTTTTCAGCACCTTGCTTTCTCTTTCCATTTTTATGCATAATTTTCAATATGGCCAAAAATGAGAGAAAGAGAGTCCTTTCTCAACTACAATGGTGAAATTATTAAAAGATAGAAATTCTTCATGTGGTTTGGGGGCAGAGAAAAAGAGAAGGTGATGATGTGAGAGGAGACAGGGATGTCGAAAGGGGCATTTGCGGGGCCCTGGGACTCGGGGATCCTTTCTACCCCGGGGCCAGTGATTGCCAAGGTGTGTGCCGAACAGCTCATCCTCCTCCAATAGTGTGGGTGATGGGGGTGGCCCAAGAGGCACCAGTAACAAAGCGCCGGGACAGTGGGCAGGCTCTGAACGATTTTGCAGGAAAAATGCTCTCATTTTTCTACCACTTCGGAGAAGACATTAAAAAGTCTGACCCACCCCGCAGCTATTTCCCAAATCAGAGAGAGGAGCTCTGGTATCCCAGCTGCCTTAGGTGGACATTGCTTCAGAAATAGGAGTTTTAGGCTCAATTCTTGTTTTTTATCCAGCAAGCATTTACTGAGCGCCTTCTTTGTGCATACCCATAGGTAGAAACCAAGATGAGAACGAGTTTCTCTGTTTGAGGAGCTCAGAGTCTCATGGGGGTGGCATGAAAATATAAACAAGCCCTTTCTGCATCTTGAGCAGAGGTGTGACGCATGAAGAAGGGAGCAGAACCCACAGCTCTCCTCCCAGAGTGTCCCATGGGTAGAGAGGACACCTCTTTCTGCCTCCATTACTGGGTGCAAGCAGCTAGGGAGGCATTTTTCATAGGTTAAGCATACATCATTTTTCAGAAGTTAAAATCATGTCAGTTTTGGCAGGCTCAAAAGCTCCTAGCCCCATTCTGGGCCAGATTCTCTTCTGTTGTAAATCTTTGGGAGAATCAAGTTGTAGCAATGTTTTGCATCGAGTGGGACTCTAGCCAGTCTTTCCCCAGAGTTAGGCTTAAATCTATCCATCATCTCCATGGTAACCAGAGGCCGGCCAGTGAATGTGGTTGCCTTCTAAATCCTCTGCTTGCCCCTCTTCCCTGCTCTGTCTTATCCATGATTAAGAATGATCTTTCTCTCTCTTTGCTCTCTCTCTCTCTCTCTCTCTCACTCTCACGTATCCATTATCATTATCATTTTGTGCACACGTCTTCTGCTGCAATTTCCCTTCAAATCTGCTTTTAAATTCCTATCTCCATGTAAAAAATATGAAGCTGTATTAGTCATTGCTCAGTGGTGGTACTTAACCTGTTTAGACAAGACCAGGCTGATTTCAGTGGGCATGGAAGGCTTGGCAAGCCAAAGTGGAATTTACCTTCAAGTCTAGCCAGCCTAATTAATACATGGCTTCTGAATGCTGGCCAGCCAGGCCAAATTTGGTATTTCCACTGGAGGCTCCACCTTACTGAACCCAGAAGTCATTTCAGCATCGTTTACCTGTGTGTATGTATGCGTGCATTAATTACCACGCTTCTGTATGCTTTAGAGTAATTGTTGTTTAATAGAAAGAAAGGAGCTTTGTAATCACACAGCTCTCACTTAAATCCCATCTTCTGGCTCTTACCAGCTGCATGACCGTTGTTAATTTAACCTCTCTGGGTCTCTATGTCCTCATCTGTAAAATGGGTGTGACAGTACTTACCTCATAAGGTTGTGAATAGGAAATAATATCAGTCATTTGAAAGTGCTTGGCACTTACTGTGTACTCACTACCACCTTAGTCCCCGCCCCCTTCCCTGTCCACTCCAAAGCATGTGTGTGTTTCTTTCTTTTTTTTTTAATTAATTTTTTATTAGTCTGCATGCTCTCAGCCTAGCAACACTCTTCTGTGTCTCTCCACCAGGGGGCACCCTCCTACCAGGGACCGAGCCCACAGTGGACACGGTGCCCGTGCAGCCCATCCCAGCCTACTGGTATTACGTAATGGCCGCCGGGGGCGCCGTGCTGGTGCTGGTCTCCGTCGCGCTGGCCCTGGTGCTCCACTACCACCGGTTCCGCTATGCGGCCAAGAAGACTGATCACTCCATCACCTACAAAACCTCCCACTACACCAACGGGGCCCCTCTGGCGGTGGAGCCCACCCTAACCATTAAGCTAGAGCAAGACCGCGGCTCTCACTGCTGAGGGCGGAAGCAAGGACAGCACCCAAAACAAACAAGAAAGACTGCAAACACGTTGCCTCGATTTTGCACTTTTTTCTCCTCGCCTAGTCTCTGTGTGAACCCTCCGACATCTCTCTCCCGAGTCCCCAAACCCATCCCAACCATTCTCCTTGGGTTTTCTGTTTTTTGTTTTTTGTGGGTTTTTTTTTTTTTTTAATTCCAAATCAACAAAACCCAACTCTAATGCTGCATCTTGGAGGATGAGAAGAGATACACTTCTAAGCACTTCACAACTCAAGGCTCAGCTGGTTTTGTTCCAGAGACTGGTTCCCTTGTTTTTTCCCCTTGCCTTATCCCATACCTCCTCTCGGTGGGCAGTCTGCCAGGAGACTTGATGGGAACCTGGATCTGTGTGTATGTATATAGTCTACAGTTGAGTGTGTGAATAGTTCTCTACGAGTGTGGGTGTGTGAGAGAGAGACTGGCTCATTGTATGTGGGTGTGTTCAGTGAGGGCCCTCTTTAACTCTTGTGTTACTTCTCCTTGGGTACATTTTTTAAAAAATAATATACTGTACTAGTTTTGTTTACTTGGAGAAGAGATTGAAGCTTTTTGTTGCCTTATCTAGCTCTGGCTGGGTTTCTGTTGGCTGTCATTGTCATCTCCAGGTACCTAACAAAATAGAGGCCACATGGAATGAAGTGTGGCCCTTCCCATTCCTGCCCCCCCACCCACCTGACCCAAGAGGAAGGTTCCCCCAATGGACTCTCACATGATCCCACATCATGTCTCCTGGTGTCTTTGAAGTAGCAAGATAACAGCCATTGGGCACATACGGAACCATCTCTACTTCCAGCCCTGAAGCAAATCTGTCTCATGTTGCCTTATAAAAGAGAAACTCATAATGAATGTTTAGCTTTTATCGGTTAAGTTCAATCTTGGAATAAGTCATACAGAATAACAAATCTGAGACTGATGTAGAAAAAGCAGTAGTCTGTTTAAGTTGAGAGCAGGAGGAAGAGGAGGGGAGGAAGGAGAAGAAAAGACTAAATTGTCTTTTAAAAGTCTCCTCACCCAGGGGGTTCGTTGGGCCCACCTTGGGAAGGGGTTGAGTAAGGTTTCATGCCATATTCTTTGGTATTCTGCAGGTCACTGTAAAAGCATTTGTAAAATATAGCGGGGGAAAGGGATCATTTGCTTTCCTTTCATGGTGTTAATGTGTGCCTGAATCAATAGCCGCTGAAATATAAAGCTGTGCACCTGACTTAAATGTTATGAGAGAATAGAAAGTCATCCTTTTTTTAATGTACCAATGTGCTACCCTTAAAACATTAGTGGCATCTGGCAAATACGCCCTCGCGGGCTGGCCTGCCCGATCCAGATGTTGCTGCGTCGTAAGAGAGAAAGTGTAATGAAGATAAATCCATTGCTGCCCATTTGTCCTCTCTAAGCAACACAGGGAGAGGAATGCTGGAGAGAAATTGCCTAATGATACTATACAAAGGATGGATTAAAAGTGAATTAAATTTCATTTATAGAAAATGCATATTTTAACAAGATTTTAGAGTACTGGGACACAGATTTGGGGGCGTTTGTTTCTCATCTTCCTGCTAGAAATCCACTAGGAAGTATAAGATTCTCTCCAAAGATGGTTGCCTGGGCTGAAAGCCTCTAGGTACCTTCTGAGAACAAAATACTATTTTTTTTTTTTCTGCTGCTTGGGAGAGAGAGACTTTTAGCATTCTTTTTGGAATACCCCAATATGTCCCTCCAGCATACACACTCACTTTCACATCTGGTTTGTTTCATCCTCCTGAAAGGATTGTGCTCTCCCAACTCTTATTCTATTTCAAAGAGCTACTCTGGCTCAACCACAGCAGCCCTGCCAAGGAAAGAAAAGATAAAAGGCTAGAGCATGAGCTACCTTGAGATTTCAATAAGTGTCCTAGCCCAGCTGAAGATGTAGAAAGAAGTGGGGAGGGGGAGGGTGGGTAGCAGCCCAGGATACCACATGATAACTTCCATGTCAAGTCACTAAGGGCTTTTATCTCAGGTGTGCTAATGTCCATATCTAGTTCATTCGGGACCAGGCATTCCCTCGAACTGACTGACATCCCTGTAGGTGCCCCATGGAGGCGTGGAGTTAGGAAGTAATGCCTGGATTTCTAGCCAGTGTGGTAACTGGCTGAGTTACCATATACCCTTGAGGATTTCCCTTCTTTGAAAGATGACAAAAACTTTGTGAACTTGCTCCATCGTCATCCAATGCCCCATGTGGGGAAAACATCATTTTTATGTCTATGCCATAGTTGAGAATATGGGACTGCTCAAATCTTTGTGAATCCCAGGCAGCGGTTCAGCTGGGGATCTCTCTCTCTCTCTGCCCCTGCCCCCCACTTTTCCCCCACCCCCTGCTCTCTCTTCCCCAGCAACTTTCATAGTATTATCCAGGTACTATTCTAAAAGGGCAGTTCTTCTGTAGAAACATCATGCCTTGCAGCTTCAAAAAGCAAAATCTTTATTTCATGGAGGGAGGAAAGAGTCACTCTCTTCTAAGAAAAATAGGCTAGATGGGTGAATGCATGCATGCATGTGTTTAGAGTTGCTTCTCAGAAGATAAAGATGTGATAGCAACTATTAAAATATAAACAAAGGAATGAGTGACTTGAACGCCAAGCTTGGGCTGGTAAAGCTTTTTGCCTTACTAGAGGTTTCACATCAGCACCTCCAGGAGGGAGGTCCTTGACTCTGAGGTGCCAATCCCTTCCTTAATGTTACACTAGCAATAGCTATCACTTAATTGCTGGCCAAGGCAGAAAAAGAAAAAAAAATAATAATCATAGCATTACCATTGGCAAAACATGATGCTGAAAATAAAGTAAAATTGTCTTTTCCCTTGTCCCACATTTTGGGATTCAAGCCAGAATTGAATAGAAAATACAGTAATGTTCCTGAGGCTGACCCCCCATCTTTAAAAGGACCCTGTCTTTAAAAGGACACTAGCAGGCAAGCAAACACCTAAACAATCAAAAATTACCAAAGAACAACCGCGAAATAAGAAAACTTAAAAGATTTTTACTTCCTATTCTTATCCCTCTCCCTGTAACTGTGACATCCCTTGCATTGCTCACTTGCCTATGTGTCAAAATAACTTGTGGACGTTGGAAACTGTTTGCAAATGTATTGTGTGGAATGTTAATAAAATGATGATATTTTTATACAAACATCTGGGTTTTTTTTTTCCTTTGCCTGTGAGAACAAAGTTGAAATGTAGACTTTGAACAAATTAATGTTTCCAAAGTTTACACATCACCTTCTGAGCTACAGGGCATTTCTGTGGGAGGTAGGGGGCGGTGCTCTCCTTGAGGCTGAATGCCAGCTTTTCCTTCTTTTATTTTCATTGCTGCTTGTTAGGAGTTTTATCCAATTTGTGCAGCTGAGCCAACTTTTATGATTGGTGTGGGATTTTGCAAAAGTTGCTAAGTGCTAAATTGCTAAATGTGATTCCACAAAATTTCTCTTGATGGTAAATCTCTAGAGATAGGACTCTGCTTTCAAAGGGCCCCAGCGGGAGTGGGACCAGCTAAGCTGAATCGTGTACTCAGTTCTACTGAGATAGATAGCTTCCTTTGGAGAAGAAATGGCGATGCCTTAACCCTCATCTACCAAATTACTTCCATGGACATTGATCTCCAGTTTATGAGCACTTTCCCAAACATGCCCAGAACTCAAAGATATTCTAGACTTTAAGCAAGTAATGAAAATAATTGTATGATTACCATGAACCTGGGATGATCAGGGTGAAATTTATACAAAGAACACTCTATAAAACCTTTGAAAAGAGGGACTCGGTGAACCTTACTCAAAAAGCCAGGTCTTATTTGATGCATATTTTTCTTTGCTCCTCCTCTTTGGATAGGTAGTAATCTAGTAGATAAACTGTTTTACTAGAGGGGAATTAGGATAAATAGGAAAAGACCACCTCCCAGCTGTTCAAGGTTTCTAGGTGGTGGTCAAGAAGAGGTCATGGAAGGGTTTTCCAAATACCCCCATCCATGAAAGAGCCTTCCATCAATCCAGCAGTCTTATTCCAGAAGCCAGGAATTATCCCTAAAGGTCCCGAGGAAAGAGTTATGTTCAGAAACCGTTTTTTATCAGGGTCCTGCTTTTCTTCCTATTCAAACCTAGATCAAGGAAGAAGTGCTTATACATCTGATCCAAGTGGTACTACATGGAGATAGGTTTCTGGTTCTCAAATATTCTTATAGGAAGCCCTGTCAATGACATTGGTTCATTATGGTTGTTACTATCTGTCCTCTACAGGAGAAGAGAATAGAATATCCATGCTTAGAGCATTGTTTGTTCCTCTAATAAGAAAGCATGATTACCCATTTTGTCTAAATAACGTTTGGCTTTTCTTAAAGCCATTTGACCCTGTTACTAAAGGATGAAATGAAGGCATTTCTCATGTATTTATTTCAGGTGAAGACCCAGGCTCAGTCAACACTTTCCTGAGCTGACCTGGGACCAGATTTGCGAGGCTGATTTAAATTAGCCATCAGGGATCTTTTTTGTCAGCATGACTTTTTTCTTTTTTAGCCACATTGGAGAATTTGATCATTGCTTTTCCCACCTTTGTTCTAGTCCCATGGTTTATTTTAGGGGTACTCTCTCTCTCCCCTCCAAAGGGCAGGCAGTGTTCAGGCTCCAGTCTTACACAGCAAACACGACACTTTTACCAGGGTAGTATCTCAGACCTAGCCAAACACAAATATTACAGAAATCAGGTTTTCCATGAATCATGCATACCAGGTGTCAAAGCCCAGTATAGTCTGTTTCTGCTCCTACCAGGTCCCATGTGATGATTTCAATGTGCTTGCCTGCTTCAACCACTGCCCTCCAAGTCAGAATAACAGGGGCCCAGCCAACCTCATGTGGCTCTGTGCTTGTTTTCCTTGCCCTTCTTCACTGACTTTGCAGTTGTTTTGCACAAATGTGTGGCCTTTCTGTAATCCATGATGAAAAGGGCTTCATTTTTTAAGTTTTGATTTGTCTGCATTGTGGGCTACACATCTGAGCCAAACTGCAGATCTGTAGGTGCGGGCTTCTTTTTTCTCTTTAATTGTGCAGACCACTGGGGCTCTTACAGCTGTAATTTGCCTTTCATCCACTTCGACGATGGCTCAAAGAAAACACAAAACAAATCCACCAGAGAAAAAGGGGAGGGGGTGGGGGGGCACCAGCTGATAGTCTTACAATAAGCGGAGGAAAGAATCACCTTAAATAAATAAAGTAAAAGCTAGGAATAATTTAGGACTTAATTATGCCTTATGCAAATCAGATGCCCCAGGTATATATAGATGTTAGATACACTCAGAAACCTATGCTGTTAGAAGGCATCAGGACAAAAGCCTCAGCCAGAATTTGCAGGTATAAGGTTTGAAGATATATAAGATTTGGGGAAATTGTCAAAAAGCAAAACCCCATTTGGCAAAGGTATGGAACAATGGAGATTCTGGATGCTTCAGGATAACCAGCAGAAGCCACTCTTGCCCCAGTGGGCAGGACACCCAGAAAATCCCCCTCTCTTGTGGGCAAAGTAATTATAATTTTTTTTTCAACTCAGAAGTGATACGTGACTACATCCCTAAAAAGTGCAAATAATAAAGAAAAAGCAAGAATCCACTTTACTATTAACCAGCTCCATTCTCCTCTCCAGAGGTAATTCTGGGAGATGGCTTAAGATATCCATTTCCAGGCCTTTTTCTTTGCTTTACAAACATTTTGTTCATCTAGAATTAGGTGGTTTAGTTGGTGTTAGGGGTTTTGTTTTGTTTGCGTAAATGGTATCACAGTGTTGTTGTGCAATTTCCTTTTTTTCATTTGGCAACTTCTTGAAGGTATTTTAGTAATGCTGACACATTTACCCATCTTTTTTAGCTGTTGCATGGCATTCCCTGTTGTGCTGAAGTGCTGAGTTTATTAACTGCTCCTGTATTGGTGGGCAGTCAGGTTGTGTCTAGTTTTTTTTTTACTATTATAAACAATACTGCAGTGAACATCCTTGAATTTGCCTCTTTGTGCACGTGTTTCCCTAGGAGAGAATTTCTGGGTTAGGTGGCATGCCTGTTTCTATTTTAATAGATGCTGCAAATGGCTGAGGTTTACTTTTTAAAATCAACCTATCCCCATTTGGGAGCATAACAGAGACCAGTGGGCATCCTGGATTATGTCTCCTGCAACATTTGCACAAGTCACGTCATCTCTGTGGCTATTTCTCTTTCTCTTAAATGGGCAAGGGAAGGTTGGAGTGATTTTAGCTAAAGGGAATTTTAATCACAGGTAGTGTTTTAACAGGACTTTTTTTTTTCCTTCCCCCACACTACCAATTTGTGGAGAAAATGGGCCTGACTCTGTGTGGCAGCTCACCAAAGCTGTGGCAGCTGTGGCACAGTGGTTCGTTCTCTGCCTGGCTTCGGCAGGCAGAGTCCTGTTTTCCATGATTAATGAGTTCCACTCAGTTGGTTTCTTCAAAGAGTGACTGTGCTGTGCCTCGCTGTTATTTATTTATGTTTTCTACTAAAAAATTAATGTAAAAAACATCCTTTAAGGTCAGTATACAACATTGTGCTCAGACTAAAATATTCTAGCAGCCACAGGCCTACCCATAGGTCAAGAAAAAGTCTCAACTCCTTTGGCCCCGTGCCAGCCCTGAGAGGTGCAGTTCTTCCAGGCTGAAAGGAGGTATCTGGGAGGAGCTTCAGAGCTGCTATCCCCTGAAAGGCACCAGGCAGAGAGGTTGTTTTCTGGTGGGATATTTATATGTGTAGGCAAAGCTACTAGCCCCAGATGGCTCCAGCAAGGAGTGATGGGTGGAGGAGAAGCCAAGAGACCTGTTCTTCAGAAACACCAGTGCTCCTAGAGCTTTTCCCTGATCTCTATTGTGCACCAAGATGAGAGGATCATAATAATGTGCCGTGTGCATAATGGCTAGTGTCTACAGCCACATATGTGCTTTCCGGGCTTTCTCTGACTTGCCAAAAAAATCCAGGGCTGCTGCCTCTGGGGCATGAGGCTTGGGTGTATAACTCGGGATGGCTTGGGAAATAAAGCAGCATGAGTGTGTGGTCTGGAGGGACTAGAGATACTTCAACATGTGAAAAAAAATGCCAGTTGTGCAAAATTGAGCCTTTTAAAACCATGAACTGACATTCTTGAAAGCAAAGGTGTTGATCCAGAACTGGAATGATAGTGTACCATGTCTTGACTTTCAACAATAGCAGTTTCTTTCTTTCTCAGGCAGCAGGACTCATTAACAGGATGCCTGGACTAGAGTTCTCTGCAACTAGTTAGAGAGTAGCCAGCTCTAGTATCAATGGGAGTGCAGAGAAAGTTTTGATCAGGGGGTGGCCTTGACCAACGTCCTATTCTCAGCTGGCCTGCTGCTTAGTGAGGCCTCAGTTTAGTACAGTCTGTTAAAGATCCTTTTTGTCCCTCTGTGTTTTCTTACTGCATAAGGACAATGAGAGTTGGTGTGGGCTTATCCAGTGCTTCTCTAGGGCAGCTGCTACTGAGAGTGGCAAGACAGTCATTAGGACCTGGATGGGGCCAGCATGGGTGTGTCAGGGGGCCCCAGAAGTGCCTCGTTAGCCTCGACTGACTGCAGGCCAAGTGTGTGCTCAATAGTAATAGTGTTCGTGGAAAGCCCTGGAACCACACTAGCATCACCCTGGACCTGGTAGGGCCACCATCCCAGCCCTCTGTCCCCAAAGAGGACGTGGTCTTCTGTCCTCTGCCTTTGTGCCAAGAGTAGTTCATCTTCAACCCCCAACCTCTCCCTTTCTCCACCTTCCACCTCTCTTGGTGATCCCTTTTCTTTTCCACCCTCGCCATCCTTACTTTTTCTTTGTCCTCCCTCCACCAAAGCCACCTCTCAGAAAAGTTTGGGTTAGATTCCTTTACAAAGGTTTAAATGTCTGAGCAGACTTGACTGGTTGTTTCCCCCAAACCTAAATCCAGGGCAATTATTCTATTATGGTATAATCTCAGTCCTTGGTCACCAGCAATCTGCTGGGGAAATCGCCTCTTGAGTGGGCAGAGAAAGGTACCTTTTTGACCCCTCTAAAATCTTATCACATTTCATTCATTCATTCTTGTGTCCAGAAGGAAAAAAAAAAAAAAGAGCCTGGTTTTTTAATTTAGGCAATTTTCTTGGTGAGATACATATATAGAGAGATTTTTTCAAAGACCTATAAAAATATGGTGAGCAATCTTTAAGAAGACATCATTTTCTACATTGTGGATGTAGTTTTGTTTCTTTGACACGATGCTCTCACTTGACCTAGGTAGTTCCAAATCACTCCACCTGAGCAGTATTTCTACTATGCACACTTCTTGAATATTGGGGCTGGCAGAGAGGAGACATACCGAAGCCCTCTAAGAAGAACTCCCTGAAATACAAAGAAATACAACTTATATCTTAACATCTCATGGGAAAAAAAATAAGATTGCAGAGTGTATTAGTTTTCTAGGGCTGCGTAACAAAATACCATGAACTGGGTGGCTGAAAACAGAAATGTGTTGTTTACTCTGAAATTAAGGTACCAGCAGCGCTGGTTGCTTCTGGGGGTCCTGAGGGATAGTCTGTTCCATGCCTCTCTCCTAGCTGCTGGTGGTTGCCAGACTTGTGGATGCATCACTCCAATCGCTGCCTCCTTCCTCATATGATGTCCCCCCTGCATATCTGGGTCTCTTTGTCTTTTCCTCTTAGAAGGTCACCGGTCATTGGACTTAAGGCTCCCCTTAATCCAGTATGACCTCATTATAACTGCAAAGACCCCATTTTCCAAATACAGTCACAAACACAGATACCAACGTTTAGGACTTGAATATATCTTTTTGGAGGGACACAATTCAACCCACTACGCAGAGGGGGAGTGGGAAAAACTTCTTCCCTGCAATGTGCTGTTTTTCCTTAACAAAAGTGTAAAGAGCCTCTTTTTGATTGGCATGTCTATCTATAGTGATAAAGAATGTCTCCGATTTTTCAAAGACCTAAAGGTAAAAGAGAGATTCCCGGACTTTCCTCTACCAGTGCTGCTGGGTTTTTCCAGCTTGCACAATCATGAAGCCTATCTTTATAGCTAAATATTTCTCCGGTTGCATTTTTCTTCTTTTCACACCATTGTTGGGACTCAGTGGAGCCATTCTGACCTCAGCTGCTCATCCGCCTCCACACTTGAAAGTATTATTAGGTCATTTCACAGCTTTTTTGTTTGCAGTCAGTATTTCCAATCCATTTTTGTCTTTCCTTCTAGTTATCCAACTAGAAATAATAGAATATAATGGCTAAATTCAAGATCAAACTCTTTCAATAATCTGCAACCAAGCCCCCTTTTCTTTTTCAGCTTGAAAACATTTGAAATGTTTTTTTCCATGACCTTGCATAGATATGGCTGTAGCCCAAGATATAAAAACCCATGATAAAGCTTCTTCTGATGCTGTTTCTAAACTCAAGCCAAACCCAGCAAGGGATGAATGGTTCTCAAGTAGCCTGACTTTCTAACGGAGGAGATTTGGCAAAGTTGAGATCAACAGCTGAACTTTTGGCTCCTTATCACAACTGGGGATGAACAAACTGAATTAGGGAAATTAAGTGTGTATTGGTGGGGAGAGGGGACTTCAGCCAATACTAAATGTTAAACTGAATTAAACACTTTGAAGGGCCAAGAAATATCTCCTTAGTCCTTCAGTGGTTCTCATTTATTTAGGTTTCAGTGTTGTGTTTCCTGCTGGGATCAAAATAAAATGGCTGAGAGCATTTTCTGAAGGCTACTCCCATGTGAATAACCCAGTGATTTAGCTGACTCAGGGGTTCCAGGAACTCAGAATGACATTCAATAAAGGCTCTAAGTGGCCAAGAACCTATCTCAGATAAATCACAGGCCCTAAACAAGGTGTTGAAAATCTGTGCTTTACACTCAGTTCTACTGGTGATTTGTTCAATGACTTATTGCATTTTTCTACCCTCCATCCTCAATTTCTTCATCTTTAAAATAGAAGTGAAGATGCCTGGTACCTTGAAAATGAATGATTTCAATGATTTCCCATGTGTAAGAGGCTGTTAGATCCTGGCTTTAAAGGCTGGTTGAAGTTTGGTGGGTTAAGTGGGCTCGTTAAGACTAGCTTTTCACAATGTTTTATCAGCCCAACCTCAGTTAGGGTGGAGGCTTGAAATGTGGGACACAATTACCAGTTAGCGGGATTAGTTTCTAAGCAAAAATGGCAAATATTGAAAATATGGAACCTCGTGCCTCCGCTTTACCTATCCTCGTGGTCTTCTCTTTCCACACGCACCTTAGAAGAATGACTTCAGGGAGCTGCTACTTCTGGAATATGACAGACTTGGGGTCAAGAATGAGGCAGTGAGCAACATGGGGCAATGGAGCCCTTTTGTTTAGAAGTCATCTTGTTCGGGGAGCAGATGTGGCTCAAGCAGTTGAGCACCTGCCTCCCACACGGGAGGTCCCAGGTTCAGATCCCAATTCCTCCTAAAGAAGACAAACAACGAGCAGGCATTGAGCAAAAACAATGAGCAGAAGATAAGCAGACAAGTGAAAAAAACAAAACGAGCAGGGAGTGAATGTGGCTCAAGCAGTTGAGTGCCAGCCTCCCACATGGGAGGTCCCAGTTCGGTTCCTGGTGCCTCCTAAAGGAGGGAAAAAAAAAACAGACAACAAATGCAAAAACAATGAACAAACAGATGAGGGAGCCATCTCAGGGTTGGGGGAGGGTGTCACCTTGTCCACCTTGTTCCAGCAGTCCTCTTCAGATAGCCCTCATTGGAAAGGTCTTCACATTCCTCTCACTGTCTTCCTGTAAGGCTATAGAATTTTAGAACAGGGAAGAACATCAGAGGTTACTTTACAGAGCAACAAACTGAGACTTAGAGAGATTCAATGACTTGTCCAGGCTCTCACAACTAGGGCAAGTAGTAGGCCCCAGACAAGAAATCGGAGCCCTGCTCTTAGTCCAGTGCTCCCTATGTCCTGTGCTGCAACCCTGCTCAGTGAGGCTGATGCTGAACGGATCTTTGAGTGTCTCTGGTATACATTATGGATGGCAAACCCATCATCAGCTGCAACCAGGCCTCTTAATCCACTGCTCAGAGTTGCCATGGAAGGGACTCTTCAGGAAAAAAACCAATGCAAATCAGTGTCCTGAGATTGTCTGTGTACAAGTCACCCAAGGCCTAACTGTCATAAATCATTTATCTGAAAGTAGTCAGTGGTTTGGGGTGGCTTCTTGCTCTCCTAGCAATCTTGTGAACCTCTCCTTACAATGCAGAAAGCAAACAGAACAATGTCAAGGCCAATACACTTGCAGCAAACCACAACATAGCAGGGGTGGTGAAAGTGCAGATTGCAATTTTTTATTGTAAGAAACAGTAGAAAAGTAAACGAATGAAGGAATTCTAACCCCAAAGGATTTTAATGTAAGACAAAAGAAGGAAGAAAATAAAGGCGAGAGGAGAGATAAAGCGTGAGTGTGTTAAGAGAAAGACTAAGTGAGAAGGGCTATGAGAGAGCATTCTTGTTTGAGATCTAAATCACACTCAGTGGGGAATTTCCCGGCTGCAGGTTGGGAGCGTCACAGGGGGCGTTGCTCCTGAAGAGCGTGTGTGGTCTTGGGACACCAGGCAGTGTGCCAGACCCCTCGGGGAGAAACATCTTTCATTTGAGTAGGTTTGGTTTGTAACTGGGTATGGCTGTTCACCATTTGTGCTGCAGTGTTGCAATTTATTTCTAAGGCCACCAGAAAATATTTGACTTTTCCAGGGTGGTGGGAGTTCCTGGGACAGTCTAGTGGGTGTTTTAATAACTAGGCACTGTGAGAATCTAACACTGAAAAATCAGGACAACAGGAGATGGGCAAGACTTTGAATCACTCTTCTCCATGTACCTAACCCACCTCTTGATGATGCCAAGGGAAGGGACACCTGGGGAAACAAGGGGGCTTCTCAGCCTGGAAACTTCAGTCCTAGGATGACAATGACCATTTTTGCTGAGTTGGATCTTTCCTTTTTTTTTTTTTTAAGCAGTGGCTACTCTACCACACTTGATTACTCAAACTCTGTTAACAGGCCCTCATTTGTTCACCTCTTCCTCTCACTATGCTGGTTGCAGCAGCTGATGAAGGGGAGAGGGGCAAAGACATGCATGGAGAGAACGAAAGGGTAGAAGATTTGTGTCCTGGCAAGGCAATTGTTCTGAATTCTTTAGTGGGTCTGAGAAAAATGAATACAAGCAAAAACCCAGGACATCAGAGTCTGGTCACAGCTCAGTTGCCTCATTTGAACCCAATCCTATCAAGAGAACAGATAAAGGTGTGGAATTCCCCAACCCTCAATCCTGAGGCTCCCAAAGGTTTCCTTCCCTTCAACAACAGCCCAGCCTCTTTGGCCCGATCCTTTCCGTGGACTCCGGCAGCACTTGTAGTCTCACCCACAAACACCCCACCTTCCCTTATGCTGAAGGGCCTTGATGGTAGAGAGCTGCTCCCAGGCATCTTTATTCCCCCAGAGTCTCTAGTACGATACCTGGATACATAGTAAGCCCTCTCGTTAAGTGATGTTTGGTTGATTAGTTGGTAAATTAGGACTGTCCTTTGAAGACAGATGTAAATCAATCTTCCCTCTCTGGGTAAGGCCTATAAGGGGTAAATGTGAAGCCCCAAATCTCAAATCACCATATCTTTTTTTTTTTTTTTTAAAGAGATTCATTTATTTATTTTTATCCATTTTTACCACCCCACCCCCTGCCCCTTTTGCTGTTTTTGTGTCCATTCGCTCGGCAACTCTCTGTGTCTGTTTCCTGCCCTCTCTTCTCATCCTTCTCCTCCTGTCTTCACCGGAATTAGATCCCAGGGACCTCCAATGTGGGAAATAGGTGTCATACCACCTGCACCACCTTAGTTCCTGGTTTTTCGGTGCATCTCATCTTGACTCTCCCTTGTGTCACCCTCCTGTTACATGATCATCTTGCTGCGTGGCTCGATGGAGCCTTACTGCACACCCGCACGCAGGACCTGGGGGCTCACCCGCTTACGGGGCCTGGTGGCCCGTGCCTTCTATATTTTTATTTTATTTTCACCAGGAGGTCCTGGACAACAAACCCAGGTCCCTCCATATGGGAGACGGATGCCCAGCCATTTGAGCCACATCCGCCCCCCTCACCATATCTTCACCTTCATGAGAAGCCCGTACCTCTGAGCCAGTGATGCA
Organism: Tolypeutes matacus; assembly: GCA_026826555.1. Classification (NCBI taxonomy): domain Eukaryota; kingdom Metazoa; phylum Chordata; class Mammalia; order Cingulata; family Chlamyphoridae; genus Tolypeutes; species Tolypeutes matacus. The sequence continues at coordinate 31,497,331 of JAKSZT010053929.1, read as the reverse complement.
GCAAAGTGCCAGAGAATGTGTGTCCAGCGAGCTATGATCCAAGACGACGCAGACCCTTTTTCCTGCTGGAAGGGGGTAGTAATGGTATAGTGGTAGCTTCAGTGTTCCCCCACAGAAGAAGAACTTGAGGCCAAATTTAGGGATCTCCTCTGGTCCTAATGTAGTATTGAGAGTCAGGATTCAAGCTTTGGAGACAGACTGGCCTGAGATTGAATCCACAAAGGGGCCCAGAAGGAAACAGGGCCATGTGAGTACAAAAGTTGAAAGTGTAAGCTGTGTGGGTGGTAATCTCCATTCCTGATCTGTGTTCTCCTAAAGGAGTGGCCCATTCCACCCTCCCTCACCCATTTCCCACTCATAGGCACACCTGCCCACCCACTAAAATAGTCCTGAAAGGTCCTCTCCAAGTTTTTCTCCATTTAAAAATATATATAAAAAACAAAATTCCAAGTCCATGACCCCCACTCTCCTGCTGTCTGCCTCAGTTTCCCAGCTGGATCTACCATCCTGTGCAGCCATTTCCCCTACCCAGGGAGGCTCTGCCTCTCTCCTGCCTTGAGCTCTTGGCTTACCACTGCCTTCTCCTGTCCCACTGGAAGAGCCAGTACCTTTCTCCCCTGGATTTCCTCCCGGCAGCTACCAAACTCCATCCTTACCTTTTCTTTGCTAGAACTATGGGGACCTAGAGGAAAAGCACACTCCTCCGTGCCAGCATCCTGAGGAAACAGGCTGAGGTTTACCTACCCGGCTCAACAGAAAAGGAAAGTGGCCTGTGAAGGGCAAAGAGGCATTTGAGAGGGAAGGCTCTTAATCAAACATGGATATCAGGAATATTAGCAAGGGGACTAGGGAAAATTGCTATTAAAGAAAATTACTTTTTGTACAAACGTTCCCTTTATTTGGGTTTTCCCCAGCGTGCCATTCTTTCTTTAAGGCTTGGTGAACAGATGTGCTTTTGAAAATGTTGATTAACTTATCCTTTTTTCGACCCCGTCCCACTCACCCAAACCCCTGGGAGCAACGATTATACAAACAACCTCTAAAGTACTCTTCTTCACCTTAAGTAGTCTTTGATTCTCCAGGTGCAGAAATCTCGGCCATGTCTAGGCAATTGATTTCCTAGAACCTTAGAAATGGACCGATTTTTGAGCGGTCATATCGTCCAGTCCTCTGCCTCCAGATAAGGATGCAGCAGAAGCCCCAGAGACAGGAGGCTGTGCTCTCCTGGGAAAAGATGTTCTCATAGTCAGGACTATCCTTTTACCCTTCCTTCAAGATCAATGCCACATTTGCCCTTTCCAGCCGGTAATCAATAGTGTCCTAAGAATTCTTCCCTGAGGGAATGAGATGGAGCAGGATGGTATTCTAGCCTCCAAGAATTCATCTCATCCTTGGCAGGGACAGAATCCCTAAAAGCAAGAATAGGATTTGGCCCAAAAGCCACTGGCAGGAGCCCCACAGTTCTCATCCTATGCTGATTCACATATTCTTATCCAATGTTCTGCGTCTTTGAACCATGAAGGTGTTAAGACATATGAGCATCCCATCAAAATAATTAATTATTGGGAATGTGATGATTTTCTTCTGTGCTCATTTTTTATAAGGTTTTTAAAAAAGGCTCTGGGTTGACTTTCATAAGCTTGATTTGATCCGTGTGACAGACACCACCTGCCTCTTGTTGATTCATGCTCATGTCTTCATTCCAAGGAAACAGCCTGCTTTATAGGGGCCTGGAGAATAATGCAGAGGATGAGAATTGAGTGGGGAAGCTGGCCTGGCCTGCAGGTGCCAGTTGCTGTGCTGTAAGCCTGCCAGGAACAGGCTGGATTTGTGGAGGATTGGTGCCTGTGGTAGGCCAGGGCCAAGGTCCTTTCAAGTGGGGTCTTGGCAATTTATTGTGTGCATCCCTTACTAAAGTCCAAGGGGGTGAGAATGTGCTCTAGAGCTTTAGCCAGCAATGAGGAAGACTTCTAACCTGATTAAAACCGCTGCCTCCAGGAAGAGACTACATTTCAAGTCTGGCAGTGATGGCTCAAGCCTCAGTTTAGGTCATAGTCAAGCACCTCTTCCCTGAGATGTGCTAACAAGGGAGAAGTTTGGGCTGGTCTGAAGTTCTTTTTTCCTCTTGTATAATACTTTAGCTATTTGGGTTTGGGGCTTGGGGTTTTGCTTTAAGCCTTGACATTTGGGTATCAATTTATAGTGCTGAATGTGAGATTGTTTACCGACTTTAAGTTGAACAAAACTCCTAAAGAGCCAGTTATGCTCACTTGGGCCATTTTGAGCTGACTGCCTAGACAATCATAATTAGCTTCTGAGACAGGAAGAAATGATAAAACCCTGCTCTTCACTGCATCTTTGATTCTCTTTTTAAATGTTTACCATTTTAGACAGGTAATTTTCATGGGCTTTGATTTCTATAAGATGGACAGCATAGTAAATAGGCCTGTACTACCCCAAAAAAAACTGATCACAAAAAAAGAAAAAGATAGGCAGTGATAATCCTAAAGAAGACTCAGAATAAATTAACTTAGCTCTATTCAAGTCTGGGCTGGTCAGATGGATGCCCATATTTGATCTATTCTAAACCATTAAGAAAGCCAATAGGAAAAACAGACTAGGGAGGTGTATTAGTCAGCCAAAGGGGTGCTGATACAACATACCAGAAATCTGTTGGCTTTTATAAAAGGTATTTACTTGGGGTAGAAGCTTACAGTCACAAGGCCATAAAGCATAAGTTACTTCCCTCACCAAAGTCTGTTGCCACATGTTGGAGCAAGACGGCTACCAACATTCAGCCTTCCTCTTCCTCTTAAGGCTCCATGGTCAGGCTCTCTAGGTTTTGTCTCTCTCCCCGGGGCTCAATTCTCTCTGGGCTCAGCTGCTTTGTTCTCTCCACAAGGCCAGCTGTGAACTGTCAGGCAAAGGGCTGGTCTCTTTTCCTGAGGCCTTCTCTTCTTCCTCACGACCAAGCTCCTCTGTGTGCTTACTTCCCGGGGCTCTAGCTCAAAAAATCAGCATCAAATCTCCAACTACCTCCTGTGCTCTGCTGTGTAGTTTGTTTTTTTTTGTTTTGTTTTGTTTTTTTTTTAAGATTATTTATTTATTTATTCATTTATCTCCCCCTTGCTGCTTGTGCTCGCCGGGTCAGCCAACCACACCGTGCGGGCGGACTTGCCTTCACCAGGAGGCCCCGGGAACTGAACCCGGGGCCTCCCATATGGTAAACGGGAGCCCCACTGATTGAGCCACAGCCGCCTCCCTGCTGTGTAGTTTTATATGTGAGTCCCTGCCAACCAAGGAGGCAGGAAATCATTGTCCTACTGACGTGGCCCAATCAAAGTCCTAATCATAATTTAATCACACCCAGGTACAGACCAGTTTACAAACATAACCCAATACTATTTTTGGAATTCATCAATAAGATCAAACTGTTACAGGAGGATAGGCAAAGATACTGGCACAGATACGTACAGAGAGGTGGACAGGCAGTACGACATTCTTTCCGGTTATACTCCTCCATTAAAACATATAATGATAAGATGTGACTTCTTTAAATTACCACCTTTATTTAAAATCCAGAGGAGAAAGATTCTTTGTACTTTGTGTCCACTTAGATGTGTGCATATGAGGAGGTGCAACGTGCAACCCTAAGTGGACATCACAGTAATGGTGACTGATCACGGGCGTAAGATGCCACTGAAGGTGTCTGAGATAAAACCCAGGGCTATACTGGTAACGAATGACAGTCATTGTAATGATGCAAGTGACAGGATTGACCTGGCACTGAAGACTTGGCCTTTCTTATTATTTCTGTTCCTCTGGTTGTTGTTGAAGGTAAAGACAGGTTACTTGCAGGGGCAAGGATATGCTGACTATATACTAAATGATCTAGAAGCTGATGGTGATTCTCTAACTGCTCACCATACTGAGGAGCCAGTCTCAAAAGGTTGCATCTCGCCTTTTAACCATGTGATAGGACCAGTGATCATTCAGTTTGTCTGTTTTCTTTTTTCATTTTAGTGGACATCCCAGAAATTCATGGGAGAGAGGGCTATGAAGATGAAATTGATGGTGAGTATTGCTATGATTTAGCAGATAATCATGAAATTCACGTTGGTTTTAAAGATATCAACAAAAATAATGATCAGGGAATTATAAGGCCAGAATTTAGAACTAGCAGTCAGGAATGTAAGTGGAAAGAATCTAAAGAAGAATGAAGAAAGAAACAGTAAGTTATTCTGTCAAGGGAAAATGTAGAGATTTAGAAAGTTTATTGAGTCCCCTCTGCTTGATCTGAAACATATTCCCCACTTTGGGCAATGTTGTACACAGATTGTCTTCAAATCTAGACAAATTGTTTAGGAGTGAAAGGTGAGCTCCCTTGTCAGTGTCACTGCTTGAACCCTTGGCCTTCTCCCAGAAAGGGTCTAAGTGAACGAGTGTCAGTGTGGATGGTCTTCCAGGCCTGCAATGGTTTCTGGTTCCAGGGCTTGGGGAGAACCTTTCTCACACTATCCAAAACTCCAAGTTGGGCTTGTTGCAAGATTGAAGTTTCTTTTCCACACTGCCCATCTTGTATTTTCATATTTATTTCAAACTGTACTTTCCCACTTCATCAAATGCATGTACTTCAAGAAGGTGAAGCAAGAGTGCTGCCTGGAGGGCCACTGAGCAGAGGTGTAGATGTAATTTCTTCCCCGGACTCAGAGCGTCACAGGTCTCCCTCAACTTCTCTGAGAGCCAGAAGTGAGCTCCAAGAGATTCAACACCAACATTCCATGTAAAGTATAGCTTTAGACCAAGATTGATGCATTTAAGAAGAGCAGTTTGTACAGCAACTGCTTTTAACCTGACCTTAATCAAAACTTCAAGTGTAGTTATAGAAACTAGAGTGACTAACCCAAACAGCACCTTGCTAACTGAATGCAGACTCTCTCTGCAAAGCCCAGTCCAACACTCCTTTTATGGGCAAAACTGCACAACTGACCTACACAGAGAAGCTGCAAGAGCTCAAGCAGCAGAAACACCATGGTATAGTAGCAGGCACAAGGGATGAGGATGCAGAGAGCCTCAGTCCTAATCCTAGTTTAACTGCTTGCTAGCTCTGTGACCCAGAGCCTGCCTACTGCTTTAAACCTCAGTTTCCTCATCTATTTAAAAATGTATGATATCACCATGCCTACTCCAGGGGATTCTTAGGAGACCCAAATAAATGATCCATGTTTCTTACAAAAATGTAAGATAAGATGTATATCAAGCAAGCCTAGTATGTTGATCAGATGCTTGTGTGGCCAAAATGCTAACTTGGGAAACCCATCATGTGAAAATAGCCCCAGCCTGTCCTTTGATTTAACTTAGAAAGAAGGGTGCCAGGACACAAGATCCAGGCACTCTACAAATATTAATTCATTTACTATGGATTAAATGAGGGGGGTGTTTATTAGGATCCCCACTTTACAGATGAGGCAATTGAGGCGAACAGAGGTTAAATAAGTTGCCCAAAGCTCCATGGCTAGGACGCGGCAAGGCTGGGCTCTGGACCCAAGCAGTCTAGCTCCATAGTTCCTGCTCCTTGCTGCGATGCTCTGAAGGGCTTCTGAACTGGGCTGGGGATCTCGGGCAGCAGTTTTGCTTTAAAAGAAGCAGCACCTGCAATCGCACGTGTGTTTTGTATCATAGATGAATACGAGGTGGACTGGAGCAACTCTTCTTCCCCAACCTCAGGGTCTGGTGTCCCCGCGGCCGATAAAGAAAAGAGCTGGCTCTACACCCTAGATCCCATCCTCATCACCATCATTGCCATGAGCTCACTTGGCGTCCTCCTGGGGGCCACGTGTGCGGGGCTCCTGCTCTACTGCACATGCTCCTACTCAGGCCTGAGCTCCCGCAGCTGCACCACGCTGGAGAACTACAACTTCGAGCTTTATGACGGCCTCAAGCACAAGGTCAAGATGAACCACCAGAAGTGCTGCTCAGAGGCTTGACAGATTGCACCTGAATCACATCTGATGTTCCATTCCAGCAAGACGGGCTGGTGAAGATTACATTTTTTTTTTTCCTTTGGAAACTGAATGCCATAATCTCGATCAAACCGATCCAGAATACCGACAGTGTGGACAAGACAGACAGGCGAGTAGAGGGAGGAGGGGAGACACAGCCCACGCAGGGGATTACTGCCACGCACCAAGGACAAGGACCGTGGTGGCCGAGTCATTGCAGGAACGGGGCCGCGTTCTCTGCTGGGACAAAGACAGGAGCTCATCTCTTTGGGGTCACAGTTCTATTTTGTTTGTGAGTTTCCTCTTATGTTTATTCTTTGTTCTGTGAGCAACTCGAAGAGGCAGAAAAGGAGAATGACCTTTCCAGTGATAGAACCCGAGCCTTGCTCATTGTTCTCTGCTTTCTCTTTCTAATCAACACTTGAAAAGTGAAGGGTCTTTTCAGCCTTTCCCTCTTTAGAAATGAAACACAAAAAACCCATCCAGCTTATCCCGTTCCCTGATGTCTTATGACTTAAGGGATTTGCTGTGGTGTAGGTTCCGCCAGCCAACCCTACAAGCTGCCGTTTCCAGTCCTAGCATTTAAGTAGGATGTTGTTGCCTTTAACTTTTTTTATCCAGGGGAAAATTACCATTTTAGGGTCAGCATAAACAGCTCTTTCTTATAAGCGATTCGAAACAAACCAGACGGAAACTTCACACATCAGAATCCACAGAAGCACCTCCACGTTAGAAACGGACAAGCCTTAAAGTGCTTTGTGACTAGGAGCCGTTCATTAAATCTAGACCTTGTGGTCGTGGGGCTTTCCTTGTGGGGCCTCTGGTAGTGGTTTTGCCTTTTCTTTTCCCTTCCTTGTTCTTCTAATACACACAACACACACACACACAAAACACATTTGTCAGGCCTCTAAGCCCCAGCAAGTAGCATTGTTTGATATTCTCAGAAGTGGGGTGCGGGAAATGTTGGTAATTGTTATGTTTTCTCCATCCGTGAGATGTAGTGGTGACCACTGGATGGAAGGGAGAGCAGAGGCTAGGGAAAGAGAAGCCCAAACTCTGTGATCATGTGATGGCAAAAGCCGAGCAGGCTGCAGAGAGAGACATGTTGTGGAATTAGTCTCTCCAGATGGGCTAGCAAACAGTGAGTTCTCCTTTGTGTTATAGCTACCACCTCAGCCTTTCAGGAGAGTCAGAGCTAAGATATACACAAGCTGATTCTAACTAGAAGTCTTCAAGCCTTGTGGACCAAAATGCTGACAACACTGCTTCAATTCCAGAGAGACTTAAGTTCTTACATACACACACATGCACACACACACACAAATTTATGTGTTTTTCATTAAGTGCCTTGAAAAATAAAGAAAAATGTATTTTCCCTCTATGTAGAAATCAGTGAATTTCACACAAGTTAAGGCATTCCTCCTTCCCTACACCCAGTGGCTCCACTCCCGCCCCCCTCCCAACTCTCCGCTGAACCTACTAATGGAATGAGCCCTGCTACTGATCTGCAGCCATAGCCCTAGATGACTCTCAACTGCTCTACAAAGGGAGGCATCAGGAATAGAATGAAACTGTGTGAAGGATAAGACTGTCCACATCAAGACCCAAATCTTGATTCCGTATTAACACATAAGGATTGCCTGTGTGCTGGAAACACATTTGAAACCCAACCACTATGCCCAGCCTATTACATATCAGTGGATAACTGTCAGACCATTTTTGCTGCTATGGTCACCTACAATTTCATTTGTCTCATACTCCAGGTGAAAGGGGAAGGGTGAATGGGACTGGCTGGTTCCTTTAAATGTTAACTTATGGAAATTATAGTTCAAATGGTAATGTCACAGTGTTTTGTATGCAGAGAGGGAGAGTTCATATCGACAGCTATTTATTCATACGTGTGTGTGTCATTGTCGCACCTTTGAGTTCTCTGTATCTACTGTGTATGTGAATGGTCACGTGGGACTCAGTGGTGTTGTTGTGACTTTGACCTAAGGCCTGAGTGTACTGCTGATCTCGGCACTCGTTGGCGCAGTGGTAGTTAAAGGTGAAAGGTAAAGCTGTCAAGCTCAAGGGCTTAGCTTGAGGCCCCCTTGGAGCAGGGCAGGCAGAAGAAGCAAGGTTTTAATTAGCCCACCCTGCTCCTCACCCTCCCATTGCAGCTCAGTGTTCAGGAAACTAGCAAGTCCTAGGGATTTCCAGGAGGATCCTTCAGAAAAGAAATCTGGAATTGTCCTGCTCCTCTTATGCCCTGGGGGCCATTTCACAATTCCCCAAAGAACCAGCCCTGTCTCGGGCCTGCAGTTCACCTCTAAGTTAGGTACACCTCAACTGCATTCCCCTAAAAGTCCCATATCCAGATTCACCACTGCAGATCCGAGGCCCTGGGTGGGCCCTGAGTGCTGAGCGGAAGCAGGCTCCAGTGGCAGTGGACTACATGTAGATACCTCACCAAGGCTGGAGGCTGGTCTGTTATAAGACAGAAAGACAAACAGCTGTGCCCATCCTAACCTGGCCAGGGAACACCTTGGTGCGCTGGTTATCTTGATCTGCAGGTAGACTAGCTGACCCGTCTCCTTGAGAAGTTCCCTTTGGGAAACCCACCTCACAGTATTGATCTCCTTTTTGCCTTGTTCTGAATGACACATTACCTCCACGCTCTCCCAGACTAGGTGGTCATCAGGACCACAGGGCTGCTTTCTCTCTTTGGTGGGGCTGGGGGGTTGGCAGGGATGTGGGGCAATGCGATGAGCATGAATGATAAAAAATAAAAAAACAAGGGAAAAGGTTAAACTGTTACACAGAAGGTTAACTCTGCCAGGGTTTGCAGTTAAAGGTATTCGACCATTCGCTGGCTGAGCCAGATCACGGGAACTTGAGAGCTTTTACTGTGATTCTTCAATGTAAAAAATAAACAGCAATGTCAAACTGTGTTTATATGATTTGTATAAAGCCTTTTTAAGATTACTATTTAAATAAACATTATTATACCAGAGATATTTTTCTGCATTTTCTTTATTGGAGACAAAAAGACTTGGGCCGAGGGCAACCAATCATTCCAATTTGCCCAAGACTTTCCTGGGTTTAGCACTAAAAATCCTACATTCTGGGAAACCCCTCGATCTTGGGCAAACTGGGATGGCTGGTTACTCTCTTAGGACAGTGTTTCTCAATACATTCATGTGGCGCTCACCAGTTGATTGGCTGATTGGTTTTTGTTTTATTTTGTTTTGTTTTGTTTTGAGGTACAGGGGCTGGGAATTGAACCCGGGACCTTGTATGTGGGAAGCTGGCACTCTACCACTGAGCCACATCGGCTTCCCTGAGTTGTTTTTTTTGTTTGTTTGTTTTGCTTTTTGTTTGTTTTTTTAGGAGGCACCGGGAACCAAACCCAGGACCCTCCATGTGGGAGGCGGGTACTCAACCACTTGAGCCACATCTGCTCCCCTGATTGTTTTTTTTTTTAATAAAACAAAAATGAGATGGGGGTGGGTGGTGGGCTACCTGGCCAGGTGGGCTACTCTAACTCAAAGTCTTGCCTGGTAGATTTTGGGGACTGCAGGCCCTCCAAACCCTTCTCCTCCCTAGACTTCATCAATCTCCTGCACCTTGAGATTCATTGCTGCATCTTTAGTCATCAAACACTTGATTGTCACTATCTCTGGGGATTTCAAGGCCTATGAGTGCTTCTCAAAGTGTGGTTCCCAGACCAGCAGCATTAGCTTCTTGTCGGAAAGGGAAATTTGGGGACTCTGCCCCAGATCTAGTGATTCAGAAATTCTGGGAATAGGGCCCAATGATCTGTGTTCTAACAAACCCTCCCAGGTATTCTGAGGCATTTTCAAGTTTAAGAGTCACTGGTCTAGGAGAAATGAAAAGAAGCTTGCCTTCACAATGTGATTAGAATTCTTTCCGCCTGTTGGTTATTGGACTCAAAACAAGCCAGGCTTTGGTCAGTGAAAGCTAAAAGAGACCAAGTGTTCTCCTCTTTAGTACAATTAATTCACAAGCAAGGAGGAGGGACAAGCTTTATGAGCCCCCAAACCCCGTCCCCATGGGAGACTCAAAGCTGTGAACTGGAGCCACTTTTACCCCCATCCTGAGGCTCTGTTCACCCCTGAAAGGAATTTTGGTTCAATCATTTATTCAAGTATTTTTGAGCACGCCCTGATTTTGGAAACTCCTGGAGCTTACATTCCAGTAGGAGAGACAACAAACATAAAATAAGGACTGGTTATGATAAAGTGCTATGAAAGCAATAAACAATGTTAGAGGATTACAAGGGTCACTCCTTCTAAATGGGTAATCAGGGAAGGACTCTCTGAGAAGGTGTCATTTAAGCTAAAACCTGAAGGATAAAGAGGAGTCCACTAAAGGGAAAAATTCTCCAAATTGAAGGAGACGCATATAAGGATCCTGCTGCCCAGAAGAGTTCAATGTGTTCCTAGGAGCACAAAGCACTGCAGGCAGGACTCTCAACCAGGGAAGAGGTGAGGGCCATATCATAGCCAGCTTTAGGGCTCCAGTGAGGCGTTTGGTCTCTAATCTGTACCCCTCCTCAGGCTTCCATTCATTTATGGAAAGGCAGCACTCACACACACACACATACACACACACACACACCACCCTGCTTCCACTCCTCACTGGCCAGTAAGGTCACTTCAAATCTCTGCAACTTCCCTTTCTGTGATTTTTATGATATCATGTGTCCCAGGAGATGCCCCGTTCTGTCCTATTACTGACGCGAGCACAGTAACAAAATAACAGAGGTTAAAATAAAAGCAAATTTCTTCCCCCCTTAGTTGAGCTTTTGGGTATTTTTAAAGCTCTAATTAACTAATAATATCTCCTGGTCCCTAGCCATCTAGTGTTTACATAGATTTTTTTTTCCTTATCTGCGTCCTTTTGAAAATGTTTATACAATCCTCAGGGGAGGCAGGCAGGCCAATGAAATGAAGTTGGAACAGGACCATCCCGGAGGGAAACAGGACCCATCTGGGTGCTGAGCTGCCTCTGCCCCTGCAACGTTGGTGGTGGTGATGGGGGAGGGGGTGTCCCTGAAGGAGAAGTTGAAAGATGACTCCATTCCAGCTTTCCCAGGCCTCAGGCTCTAGTCCCAGGCTGAGCTAGCCCAAACTCCTGGGGAAAATGCTCCCCCCTAGAAGGTAGGGTGTACAGATGGGGTGCCGTCGTGGGAAGGGGTGATGGTCAGAATAGGAAACGCTACCTGTTGTGGGTCCCCAGAGATACCTTGATGTCCACCAAGCATCTCACAGTAATTTTAATGCCGGCGTTTAACTTCCCACTCATAAAACGGAAGGGTCCTAAGAAAGCTAATGACCCGCCAAAGCTGAGGCGAAGGCGGGACTTACCCCCAAATTCCTGCCTCTCGGAATTCCCGAGCCTCCCTCGCATGACACCCCGCCCCCCCGAAGGCTTGTCCTCCTCATCCCTTCCTTTCCTCCGTGACCCTGAGGGAGGCTCCTGGCGGAAGGACATGCCTTCCAAGTTCTCTTTTGAGACCAGAGCCAGGGACCCCTTGAGTCAGCCATGAGCCAAGTGTTTTCTGTAGCTTGTCCAGAGACTAACACCTGTTTCCTCTCCCTTTCTGCCAAAAAACTGGTAAGGACAATTGGTATGTGTGGACCGTTCCTGCCCCACGCGCCTCACAAGTGCTGTAAGAAAAAGAGACCATGCCGCTAAGGACACGAGCCCACGAGGCCTGGGTGTGGGCCTTTCCTCATCCTTTCGCCTGCACCGCAGCATCTCCTCGGCGGGGGCGTCTCTCCGCAGAGGCCCAGCCCCAGCAGGGCGCATGCGCAAAGTTCTGGCCTGAGGCCTGGCCTGGCCCACCCGCCCGCGGAGGTACCCAGGCCTCTGCAGAAGGCCGCTGGCCACAGAGGGCAGGGAGTTTCATCGCTCCAGTTCTGGGTCCCTCTCCAAACCCCTCACCAAACCAGCAGGCCTGGGCAGCTGTAGTCAGGCGTAGATCCTCCTGTACCCCGACTCAACCTCCCCTGAAAAGCAGCCCAGGTCTGTTTGTGAGGCGTGCGCTGCAGCCTGGACAGCGCCGCAGGCCTCTCGGAACCCGCTCCAGGGCCAGATTGCATGGTTTGGAGGAGAGCTCCGCTAATAAATCTTCATCCTGAAGTCCCTGACTGCCTCCGCTGGGGACTGAAGTGCAGCCGTTCCCTGCGCCCGCCCCCGCTGGCTACCCCTCCGCACCGCCAACCCCCCGCGTCATTGCCCTGATGCCAGGGTAGCCTTTCTGGATTTGCCTTCTTTCTTCACCGCTTTCCTCCCCTCACCCCCTCAGCTCACTTCTCCTTGCGCATTCACCTTTCTATACCCAGGAACACGTGGGGAATTCAAAGAAACCTTTCTAGGGTTTTGAAATTCCCGGCGCTCCTCTCCCCTTGAACTTGGAACATACCGGGAGAGCTCTGGTCTAGGAGTTTGGGAGACCAGGGTTCTACTTCTAGCCCTGTGACCTTGGAAAGGTCATGAAACATGTAGGCCTCTGCATCTGTAAGGTGGGGGGTTGGGCTAAATTAATTTTGAGCTCCGCTCCCTACCCCCCACCCCCCACCCCAGTCCCGGCATCCTAGTCCTTGGAGCGGTTCAGTTGGGTTGCCTGAGTGTGTGTTGTACAACCAGGGAGGACAAAGTTCTGCACTCACCAGCCTACGTTCCTGCAGGCAGGGGTTAGCATCTTGGGGCTTGATGTTAAGGTGGAGCTGGCTCCAAATCCCAGCTCTCTTGTGGCAGAATTGCTCTTCTTCCCAGAGCCCTTTATTCCTATCTCTTTTCATAGAAATGGACGTACTTATTTGTCTTTCATCCACTAGCTTCTTAAGGGCAGATTTTATTCCTACACTCATCTATATAATTAACATATTTATATGAACTGAATACTATGCGCCTCGATAGGTACTGGGAGACAATGATACGCGAAATAGACATGACCCTTGCTTTCAGGGAACTTCCAATCTAGAGAGGGAGACACAGGTGACTCTATCAGAACAATCATGACAAGTGCAATAAGATGAAGTGTGAAGAGCTGAGATCTTGTAAGCAGGCACCTGGCCTAAAGACTCCCCTGAACATCACATTCTATATGAGCTGAAATCTGTAGGCTGAGGAGGGTGAGTGGGAAGGGTGTGAATGACCATCATGTGCAAAGATGCAGAGGCCAAGAGAAATCTGGCTAGAGCAGAGCTGGGAGCAAGCAAGAGCATCTTGTTCACATTTGTATCAGGTACCCTCGCTCAAGCCTGGCGACTACAATGTGTGCACAATCAATGTTTGTTGAATGAATAAATGAATGGATGGGTGAATGGCCCTGTAACTTCACCGTTTTTGACAGGCAACAAGCTGCCCAATTTTTTACACACTAAAAGGTAAGTATTTTATTTCTTGTTCATTGCTACATGGGTTTCACTACAGTAGAAAATGTGGATGTAAGAATCCTAGAGTCCTGTCTTATGGCCACAAGTTCCACTATGGAGACAGGCATTATTAATTTCTGTTTGAATATAGTTTAGGTTAAATACAACATCCAGATTAAGCTGTTGGAACAATTGCAGGGTTGCCAGATTTAGCAAATAAAAATGTCCATTGCAGTATTTTGGACTTATACCAAAAAAGTATTCATTGTTTATCTGAAGTCCAAATTTAACTGGGCATCCTGTAATTTTATCTGGAAAATCTAGTTGAGGGGCTTCCTATTCACCATGGCCCTCTTAGGACTTTCCCTGGATTCAGGGGCCATATTTTCCAAAAGAAAATCAGTACTTGTGGTCTAACAAGAACAAGTGGTCTGGGAAGAGTGAGTGTACAAGACAGTCAAAAAATCAGGGTGGGGAGCCTGCCCTAATTATATTTCCAACCATAGACAGAGACCACCAAGTGACTTCCTCAGCCTTCGCTCACTCCCATCAGTGAGGAGGTAGGGATTAGAAATCTTGGTTGGGTTCCCATCTGTTCTTTAATCATCATGATCCACAAATGCAGTAAAAGCTGGCTATAAACCCCTTCTTACGACTGACCACGTGGCTAGAATTACAGTTGCAGATGGTGACTCTTGTGCATATGACTCAGATGATACCCTTGTCCCCCGCCATCATTGGATCTTTACACCCGAGTTGGTAAGAACCCACAGGGTGCCCAGATGCCTGACTATACCACTGTTTGCATCCAGGCCTTCTCGATGAAAAGACTGTCTGCACAGCTGATTGTGCAGGAAGAAACAACAGGTGAAAAATGCAAGGACCACTTTGGGGCCATTTGGACCTGAGAGCATCGTTCAGCATAACGAGAGTGCCCCCAGACTTGGCATGTCTGTGCAAACCCACCTGTGAGATTGGCCAGGGAGCAGACCCCAGCCCCAGAGTCGATGGCTGCCATACCAGGTGGCCCCACCTCCTCCTTATCTCAGCAGAGATGAAAGAGTTGGGGAGGGCATCGCTTGAAGAGATGGGTCATGTCCAATTCATTTTTACTAGGTCTGACAAGTCACTGTGAAAGTCTGGAAATGTGCAGCACAGCAAAAACACACAGGTCACAATGCACTGGTGAATGATTACCAGAGGAGAAATTCATTACAGGCTGTTCTCAGCTCCTCTCACATAAGGAAGTGTTACATTAACAAGATGGAAGTCCCTGCAGTCCCCTCCCCAGCACAGCCCCCACTACCACCGCCTGCCACCCCACTATTTCAATTTGTGTCACATGGTGGGAGCAGAGCCCAAAGGCGAGGGAAGTTAATTCAGCTAATCAAAGAGGGGGCCACAGGGGCAGCCAAAGCCAATGGAAGCAGATTCGACCTACATGCTCCATGAAATCCTTTCTGCCCAGCATGCACCAGCTCTGACCACTGCTGTCTGGTACCTAGGTATGCCAGTAAAACTGGCGGAGTCTTCTAGCTGTGCATATGACTCGCTTCCCATGCTGGGTGCATGGTTGCCCTGTGCAAGTGCCTGGCCCTCGTCCCTGCTGGTGCCCAGGTTCCCTTGGGTTCTTCACCTTTTATTATATAGACATAGACGTGAATATAGACATAGACAGAGCCATAGGACCTGCTGGATGCCAGTAGAGAACCTGTGCTGAAGACTTTGGAATGACTAAGATGAATAAGACATACCGTGTTTGTATACGCTCCAAACCAGAGAGTTCTGGAGAGATGGGGACAGAGTCTCCATTTTGTGTTGGCCAAAAGGACATTAGAGATCAAGTGGACTCCAAGTCCTTGTTATTCAGTGTTACCAGGAGTCATTGCCTTATTCCTCTCTCTAATCTCCCTTCTCCAATTACCACTCCCCACATTAAAAAATCACAGCCCACAAATGGAGGGTTAGCAGAGAGTCAACAACACGCAGACAGATGGGTCAATAGTTCTTCCTTAATGGGATTTCTGCTCCTTCAAGATGCCATTCACATGCAGAGGGGCCAGCCAGCCAGATCTGCTTTTAAAATCAAATGCACGGTGAGGCCTGGGAGAGATGGACTGGGCCACGTAGGCAGAGCTCTGCCTGGGAGGCTGGCTCACGGGTGCTTCTGGGAGAAAACCCAGTACCTCAGCCTCACCCTGTGCCCTGCCTCTCACCACCCAGAGGCCCGGTGGAGTTCCTGTTTCAACTGTCAACCTAAAGTGGATCCACGAACCCCAACATGCTCACCAGCCAATAAAAAATGTTAAATATTAAGCCTCCCTGCAATCGGCCGGAGCTGAAAGCTGCCATTTCATTATGCAGCTTGCTCTGAGCTTAAAAAAGAGAGCTCGTCTCTCCTAGAAGCACACTGTGGAGACTTGCCCTCAGCCTTATCAGCACTGGGGAAACCTTCAAAACTGTTCAGTTGGTCTAAGCCCCATCCATCTTTAATGTCAAAGTCTGCATTTTCTCTTCTCCTCCTTTTTCAAAGCAGCCTAAAAAGAAAATGTCACTGCATTTGGGGCCATTTCAGAAGCCAGTCTTAGACGTATGTTGTATTTTGCACTTGCCTCCCTGGCCCCTGTGCTTTTACACCCATGGATTCTTCAGGGGCCACACACACACACACACACACACACACACACCCCTCCATTCCTTCCTGCATTCATTTGCTGTCTTTACGTCTCCTCTCTCTTGCACGTCCCTTACTCGGCTCCCCTAAGGCATGGGCCTTAGAGCTCACACGGTTCTCTCTGTGACTGCAGCCCCTGCCAAAGGGACATCATGAGGATTTTCTATTGCATTGGGTGGGAGTGAGGGTGGGAGGGAGACTATTGCCAGGTGAGGTTGTCGCCACCCCCCATGGACTTCCTGACAGAGACTTGGAGATTTATGCAAGTAAACGTCCCCTGTGCTGCCTTTTAGAAATGACATTCCCCAAATTTGTTCTAAAACTAATCAGATACATTCCAAACACAGAATCATCCCAGCCTGTCGCAGGCTTGGTTGGGAGTGGTTCATGCACATCCTTTCCTTGGGGCACAGCAAAAAGGCTCTTGAAGCTGTGAAGGGCAGGTGGCACTTTCAGGTAAAGGTGACAGAAGCATCCCTGACAGCACCTGGCTCTCCCAGGAATATTGGCACACTGATTTGCCCAAGGGGAGGCTCTCAACAGGGAGGACCCAGGAGGGAGAAGGGACCCAGTCAGGGCCAGACCCTCCCTGCCACCACACGGCCGTGAATCACCTTGGGTAGGTTCTGGGCTGCTCAAGTGGAGAGGGGCGAGCAGGGGTCGAAAAATGAGGTGGGGATAGGGGGAGCAGCTGTACAGACCGGCCTGCTCAGGGATGGACAAGGCAGCTTGGCCTTGGCCCTGGGCAGAGGGGCAGACTTTCTTCATAGAACTCCATCATTCCAACTCAAAGTGAGGCACAGGATTTTCCCGAGTTTATTGCAGAGGGTGAAAATATACTCCAGGGTGAATGTTAGGGTAAGTGAATGATACCAGAATAAAGCTATTGCAAATATAGATATTCCACCCAGCAGCCCAAGATGACTGCCGTGGAAACCCTCCCCCTCACCCAGCCCCCAAGGCCTGCGGGTGGACCGGAAAGCTGTGGCTGTTCTTCTCCTGTCCTTGCCCACGGATACCTGGAACAAGGAGGAGCACTTGGTGACTGTGAGGAAAACAGGGCTCAGAGGCTCAGCATTTTGATGAGAAAAAGGTTTTTCTAATTCCAGAAAGCCCCAAAGACTGTACTTCAGCAACACCCAGCCATATTCCAGATGTGATTAGCATTGGCCAAACCCATTTTAGAGATTGTCTTTCAATGTGTTTTAATTGGTCGTTTAAAAAAATAATTTTTTTTTTTGTCCTGGGGACAGAGATTCCTAAGTTGGAAATAATGAACGGATTAGTGATTAATTAATTGCTGGCAGGTGCGGGGAGAAGCCATCCACAGCTTCTTAGCACGTTTTCCCTTTCTCTCTTAAGAACGCTTTTTCTAATTTTAATTAATTTTTGCCACCCCAGCACTTTTCTTATCAAATATTCAAATAAACTAAACAAATAGAGCGTACTGAGACCAAAGTACTCAATATGGTGTTTAATTGGAATTGTAGCCTTGTTTTCTCCTGGTGGGGTCTCGGGGTACTCTGGAAGCTTTCCCTGCCAGCAGAAATGGACTTGGAAAGTGCATTTTTAGCACCTAGTTAATCTTCCTCTCAGGTGCTGAGGGCACTGCTTGATTGAAAAAAAAAGGAGGTGCGCCACTGGGTGGTTTGCGGTTTCCCTTGCTGGCAAAGAACAGAGGCAGTAACATGACAAGGCTGTGGACCTCCTCCCCCTCCACCCTGCTGCACCGCCCACTTTTGCAAGCCTACCTCGCAAGAGTGCAATGCACCAGGGGCACGGGCAGCTCTTGGAGGGGCCATGACCTGGTGGCAGGCGCATGCCTTTGCCTGCCAGCACCTGGCTTGGCTTGGAAGGAGGGCTTCCATCCCAGTCTCCGCTCCCTCTGGTACAATGAAGTCTGGTGCAAAGATCCTACAGCAATGTCCTCAAACCCAACAGGCAGAGGAGGGGAAACAGACAGGACACATGCTTAAGTACAAGGTCCCAGGCAGTAGCCTCTCAGGGGAACATGGACTTTGTGCTCCGAAGGGATATTGCTCAAAATGACTACAGCATCGTGTGCTTGCTAATGTGTGGCACTGTTCCCTGGAGGAGCAAGCAGTCATCTCTAACTCCAAGAGAAGCTTTGGGATGAAGGTGTGGGATGGAGCCAGAGTTATTGGCTGCTTCAAAATGAGTGATGGCTTTCAGAACATGATTCTGCTGTCTTCTAAGAGTATGGAGATTCCTTAAGAGGGAGGGCTTAAGCCATCTTTTCAAAAGCAGCCAGACCGTTGAGCCATGACCATAGATTTAACCAGAAATGATGATTCATAGGAATGAAGAAGGATGAAAAGGGGAAGTTTAACAGTGAACTTCTGGTAGTCACTAAGTCCTTCAGGCAAAATAGTTTTACCCCGATGGAGGCAAAACTGGAGTTAGTCTGCTGTGACTCATGCAGCCCAGATGATTCCTTGTCAGGCACTTCAATATCAGGGAATTGGAAGGTGAAGCAGGGTGGGGGCAGTAAGGAAAGAACCCTGAGGAATTGGGACTCTGCCAGTCATTAAGCTAGGAAGGAATGGACAGATGTTATGAGGGCTTCTGAAACCAACACAGGGGTAACGAGGGAGTCAGCCAGGGAAGAGAGTTTGGTACTTCTCTCAGATCTCTCCCCACCCTCTCCCCCAAAAGTTTAGAAGTATCCAAAGACTGGAAAATTGGGATAGGAATCTAAAGGGACTCCTGAAATTGCCATGTATATAGTTTTTCAATCCTCAAGAATAGACTACTCGGCAGCTGTAAATAAAAGAAGGAGGAAGCTCTTTATGTATAATTATAAAAAGATCTTTAAGATATATATTCAAGCGAAAAAGCAAGGTGAAGAAAAGTGTCTACTACATAGGACTGGTTATATGCTTTGCAGGGCCTGGTGCAAAACGAAAATGCAGAATTCCAAAATTATCATTTCAAGACCATGATAACAGAGCATTAAACCAAGGGCAGGGCCCTTGTGACTGAACAAAGGGCCCTATGTGACTGTGCAGGTCTCATGCCCTTGAAGCCTGTCCTGCTAGAATGCTACCATTGCATTAAACCTGAAACATTTAATAATGTTTACCTACTGGGGAGCGGGGGTGTGAGAACTAGGAGGAAGGAGGATGGAAATAGGAGGAGAATTTTCACTCTATACCTATATATGTTTGAACCATGTTAACGCGTTACCTATTCAAAAAATTAAACAATTAAGGAAAAGTCCTTAGGGCTCCAAAATACCCGATGCAGACTCTAAGCAATGCATAGGCCCCTATGTGCATCTATCAGCTATTCCGTGTTGCTATGTGGAGGTCTTGGGATGAAAAGAAGCCGAAAGAACAGAAGCAGCTGATTGTAACGACTAAAGCAACAACTGTCCTCTTTCTCACCCACTCACTCTCTTGCCGCCAGAATAGATTTCTATGAAGCCAAATAAAAGAGAAAATGTTATCTCACTCCATGATCTCTCTTAGGTTCCCCCCACCTTCCTGAACTTTGCTAGGCCTCAGGCACAGGGGCCAGTGCCTATTTTCACAGCTGCCCTATAGGTAAATAAATGCTAGTCTTATGAGCAGAGGGACTCCAAGTCTCATTAAATGTATGGGTTGGATGGATGCTTCAAGTTTAACTAACAAGATGTCCCCATATGTTGCCAGAATGGTAAACCAGGAGAAATAGGAGCAGAACATGAGATGCTCCTGAACTACAAATAATCATAGTAGTTTGTGTGTATCGAGTACGTACAATGTTCCAAGTGAGCTATTCATTTAATCCTCATGATTCCCTACAAGGTAGGTCCAACTATTTTTCTCATTTTATAGATAAGGAAACTGAAGTCCAAGGAGGAAAAGTAACTTGGCTAATATCATCCATCAAGTAAAGATGGAGTCAGATTTGAACACAGATCTCCCAGCTCCCAAGCTATTAGGCACATAGGAGGGAAGCTCCAACTTTAATGCAAATGATCTATAATACTTAATAAAGCATCATAATTCTCAGCTGCTCTACTTGCTAGACTCTTCTCCTGTCCAGAACACAATAAGGCTAATTTGGAAGTATTAGTTTGCCAAACTAATGGTGTTTTAGCTTGCCAAAGGGCTGCTGATGCAAAGTACCAGAAAAGTGTTGACTTTTGTAAAGGGGATTTATTTGGGGGTAAAAGCTTACAGTTCCAAGGCCATGAAAAGTCCAAATCAGGGCACCGTAACAGGTGCTTTCTCACTAGAGTCAGCTGCCATGTGTTGAAGCAAGATGTCTGCCCATCTCTGCTGAGGTCCCCACCTTTCTGCAGCTGTAGGCAAACCTGGCATAGGGCTTGTCTCCTCTTGAGCAGCTCCGTGGGCCCAGCCTCTTGGGGGCTTCATGCTTAAACGATCCTCCAGTCCTCTCTCACATGGCCAGATCTAACATGGCAGCTCCCTTTTTCCTGTATCTGTGTCTCTCTGTGTCTCTGTTTATATCAGATCCAGTGAGGGGACAGAGACTCAACCTGAGCCACTCCTTACAGATGTAATCCAATCAAAAGCCCTAAAGAGATCTTATCAATCTAATAAAAGGGCCCTCAACCAAATTTAATGCAATCAAAGGTTATCACACTCACAGGAATAGATTAGTTTAAAAACTTAATCTTTCTCTTTTGGGGATTCTCAAACTACCACAGATGACTATTTTCATTTGGGGAGCTATGTCTAAGAATTCTTTTCTGCCATCAAGTCAGATGAATGCTAGGCTCACCACCATTGTGTGAGGCTCACATTAATGCCCCATATGGCCCTGCACCCTCTATTCTTTGGAAATATTTCTAAAATTATGACAACCTGACAATCCTTGGGAGCAACCCTCTCAAGACTTACCCACAAGGTCTCCAAATAGTGTAAGAGGTTGAACCCGTTAAGGCAGTTAAGGAGAAATCACTTCAAAGAGTACAGATAAGTCAGGAAAATAACCTAGAGTCACAGAAGTTCAAGATCAGAGGCAGATGTTGGTGTTCCTGGACTGAGGAAAAGAGTACCTCAGGACTTGATTCAAAGGGGCTGTAGAAGTATTATGAAGGTGGGACCAAACCTCGGCATTCCCTTGGAAATGGTTCCCCTTTTGAATTGCTGAGCACACCAGGAATGGGCGTCTACATAAGAGAACTGTACACACACCTATACCACTATATTGCCTTGCATTTATGCCCCACTAAACTGCGATGAGTGCTTTGAGGGGAAGGCCAATTTCAGATATATCTTTCTGTCCCAGCACCTAAAACACTGCAAGGCACAGGATGGGTCCTCAATTTATGTTTTTGAAATGGTGAATGAATGAATCATCAGTCAATTGATATATTACCATAATCCATAATGACCATGTAATGCAAGTATTATCTCATTATGACAGCCTAGCCCTTCCCTGCAGCCTACCAATGAAATATTCAAATGATTTTTATTCTAATGAATCTGTGATAATTGCTAGAAATTCCATTCCCAGTAGGTAGGAGCTAGAGATGAAACCAAACCAATGTCAAATTTCCTCATCAAGAATTGGAAAGTGAAAATAAATGCAATAAAAGAAAGAGATACATTTTGAAGATCAACTTAATGTATTGCCCTTGCAGTGCCTAAATGTGTTTATGTGATGTTGTCAAGTAACCACTCAATTAACTCTTTAAAGCTTATTTGGCTTGTTCAAATTTAAAATAGTAGGAGAAAGAAAAGAGGTTTGGCTGATTTTTACAAATTAAATAACCTAAGTAGTGTGGAAGGAAGTAAAAGCAGCTGTGGTGTGTGTAGTTGCTAATTTAGTTGAAGAAGAATCATCCATCTAAGCAGAAATAATTCTTCTGCCACATCTGGAGGAGCCAGTTGTAGAAGGGAAGATGTGGTTTGGTTGCCAAAAGAACTGTTTCCTTATAGGAAAATTCCTAATTTTATACAAACTGCCATGCAATCTTCTCCTTTTTTTTTTTTCTGTTGCAAAGTGATGAAACATGGGAAGCAGGAACGTGGTTTCAGGACTTTTATGAGATTAATGAAGCCGTGCTTTCTTAGGAGAGAAACTAGCTGAATCTTGTCCTGGTGATGAGACATTACAGGGAGGTCAAAGCACTAAAGGTTTCCAGTAAAAGCTGCAGGATGAGAAAAGCTGCCAGTAGCTTCTGAGGAGAGACTGAGGGATTGGGGATTTTCAACACTTGAAGAGCAATTGAAAGTCTGAAAGTTTTACTTAGTGGATAAAATGGGGGAAATTAGGGTTACATTTAAGCAGTGGTAGACAATAAAGTCTAGTGGGACTAGGAACTTAACCTGAACATAGAGATTTGCACAATATTTCTTTTTATGTTGCTCTAATTTGAGTATCTCTTTCTGTACTCTTCTTACTATTTTAAGGGTTATATTTAGAGTTTTTAATTTGCATTTATTTTTTTCTCAACGTGAGTGATCCTGAAAACTATAATTGTGTCAGAATCACCAAAGAAATCACCAAACAAACAAACAAAAAAACCCAGGGAAAAGGAACCCTGCACTGACAGCATTTTGCCCCTTCCCAAATAAACCCACAACTCCTTCTCTCCCACATTCTACTAGTGAGAGTCCCATGTAGCAGGATGGCCCTAATACCAGAAACTTTTGTCTCCTCTGAGCTTGGAATTCCTGAGCTACTGTAGGTCAGAACAAGAATGGCTTCTCAGACCTGGAGTCTACAGAGAAAGATCTATTTTTTCATGACCCATCAAACCAACCATTCTCCCAAAGAAGTAATATGAGCTGAGCCTCATACTAAGACACATCCTTTCTTAGAGAAGTTCAGCCTACAATGGCTCAGGGGAGCCAAAGACTTCTTAAAGGACTTATATCCCAAAGTTTCCCTCCTTTGGGAGGCCGTCTTGCACTCCCACCCCTCAACCAGACCCACCCCCACCCTGCTCCAAGGTTCCCAGTGTTTACTCAGTTACCCAGCATTAGCACTGTGACCACAATTAAGGCGTACAAGCCTTGGACAATACAACTTCCACCAGTAGAGAGGTGTTTAACTCGGAAGGACAGAGACTTCTATATGGACCCCTCGTGTCTCTATCCAGCAGTAACAGCAGACAGTGCAAGGCATCAAACTCCTGCAGGAGGCTTTCAGAAGGCTTCAGCAGGGAGCTTTTGGCTTCAGATAGCAATTTGCATGACCAAGGGCAAATTACTTAGCCTCTCTAGGCATCATTTTTCTGCTTATTAAAGGGGTATTCCTAACCTCTAGGGTTGTGGGAATTTGAGATAATGTCTGCAAAATGCCTGGAACATAATAGGTGTTCAGTAAATGGTAGTTATTGTTTTATGCATGAGCCTTGGGCTAATGTATGTGTGAACATTTAGTTATTAATTAGAAGGTAAATGAAAGCTGGCTGGAGGGAATAGCATTTGACCTTTAGCAAATTATTTCATTTAGATGCAATGATGCAAAACTATCACATCTTATGAAGAAAGACGAAAATAAATTTGGCTGACAAAAGACATTTTAATAAATACTCAATCTTCCTCCAGCATCCTCTCAGACCACGGCCACTCCACTAAATATGTATGCCATTTGGGGAGGCGTTTGTGTTGTTCCCTCTCTTGTCAATATTTAATCACCACTTGGTTGATGGGGGTCACATTCAGCCCTGAAAACCATTTTGAGCCCTTGCATCTAGGGACTTCTCCCAAAAAGGAGCTCCCAATACTTTTTTTTTTTTTTTAAGATTTATTTATTTATTTATCACCCCCTGCTGTGTCCATTTGCTTTGTATTTTTCTGTGTCTGTCTCCATTTTATTGGGTCTTCTTGCTGCACCAGCTCACTGCGCCGTGCAGGCCGACTTGCCTTCACCGGGAGGCCCCGGGAGTTGAATCCGGGCCCTCCCATATGGTAAACGGGAGCACACCCAATTGAGCCACAGCCACTTCCCCTCCCAAGACCATTTCCCCCCTCCAAACTGCTACCAGTTAAGCTTGGGTATACTGGGGTTGGACTGTCTATATTATTCCTAGGCAGAGTTCAGCTCAGTTGGTCTAACATGATGCAGGACCCTGATGAGTCCCTTCTCTCTGTGGGACCCTGTGGCAGTTTGATATTATTGATGAATTCCAAAAAGAAATATTGGATTGTGTTTGTACACTGGTCTGTTTCTTTGGCGTATTCGATTGTGTTAGATTCAGAGGTTTCACTTTCACTTCATTAAATCAAGATTAGGGCTTTTATTTGACCTCATCATTAGGGTGACTCGATTTGAGTCCCTGCCACTGCCCTTTGTGGGCTATATAAATGGATGCTCAAAGAAAGGGAAGTAAGTACACAGAGAACACAGAGAGTTTAGTTTTGGACTCTGGAGCCCCCAGGAGAGAGCCAAGCCGTTCGCCTGATAGTTTGCAGCAGAAGAGACCAGAGCCCTTAACAGCTGAGAAAGCCTGGAAAGAAACGAGCCCCAGGGAGAAAGACAAGCCTTATGCTAGCCTACAGCTGAGATAGGAAGAAGCTGGGACCAAGGCTCCTTGGGAAGAAGAGGAAGGCTGAACCCTCACAGAGACTAGCAGCTATCTTGCTCCAACACATGGCAACAGACTTTGGTGAGGGAAGTAACTTACTCTTTATGGCCTTGTGACTGTAAGCTTCTACCCCAAGTAAATACCCTTTATAGTTTTGTGCTTTTTTAGGAGGTACCAGGGATTGAACCCAGGACTTTGTACATGGTAACCAGGCGCTCAAACCACTGAGCTATACCCATTCCCCTAAATACCCTTTATAAAAGCCAACAGATTTCTGGTATTTTTGAATCAACACCCCTTTGGCTGGCTAATACAGACCCCATTTCAAGAACATTCCTAGAGAAGGTGCCTCATTCCCCTAAAGCACCCCACAAGTAGCCATGTTATGTGACTCACTTTTTTTGGAGAAACATGGTCTGTTACAGGGAAAGCAGTGTGTCTGTTTCAGCTGATGGGAGGAAAGGAGAAAGAGGAAAGTGACAAGGAAGTGCTGCAGACAGGAAAGAGAAGAGACACACAGACACATCATGACCTTAAATTGGAAATCCCTGGAAGTCCACTTCTATGTGCAGGAGTTTTGAGACTCGACAGGTGAACGAGAAAAGAAGGAAGCATGTTAAGGAGAAGGATGAGGATCCTTGAAGCTATTTCTAGTGTGCAGAGCCATGAACCAAAGAAGAGGTAGGTTGCAAGAGGTTAAAAGGGACTAAGAGGCAGTTCTTTGTGGAAGGTTCAGTGACAAAGAACTGACAGGAGGCATTAGGGGAGAACTAAAGCTACTGCGCTTTAAAGAAAAAAATAGAAAGAAAAGGAAGGCGAGCCGTAAGAGGAAATCAGTTGCTGATATTATCCTGTTGGAAAAGATTTGAGATCCCAAAGCTAAAAAAAGAGAGAGAGAGAGTTGTGTTTTTCACTGGCACATCTCTCAACCTGAACAACACAAGGGTAAGTGGTCCTATCAGAGGCCTCATCTGCAGTTTCTCTGCCTCTCAAGCTACTTGGGAGGAGGATGTATTAGAAAGTCCAACCCCATGAACTTTGCAAAAGGACTGTGATTAGCTTCAGGAGGCTCCAGCTGTGCAGGCAGCCAATATCATAAGCTCATACACTGAGACCGATTATGTGCATCACCATTCCTGCATATTTCTGCCTCCTAAGGACCACAGAGGAGCCAGAAGAGTAAGGCAAACACCTTGGGACTGTCTTATTAAGCAGATATACCAGGTATTGTCCAT
Source organism: Tolypeutes matacus (assembly GCA_026826555.1). Classification (NCBI taxonomy): domain Eukaryota; kingdom Metazoa; phylum Chordata; class Mammalia; order Cingulata; family Chlamyphoridae; genus Tolypeutes; species Tolypeutes matacus. Next base: position 31,471,520 of record JAKSZT010053929.1, on the reverse strand, counting down.
TTTGCATCCTGAGAAACCATCAAGTCCTTTGAACTTAGCATTTTCATTAGAAATCATCTATTTTAAATAATGATACAGTGAATCTTTGGAGTGCTTTTTATCGAAAGACATCAAAATGCCTTACTATTACTGCTGATTCTCGGCATTTAGTAGATAGTATTACATTAATTTTCTAGATGGTTAAACTAAAACATCTAATGGTGAAATGCAAAATCAGCTGCAAAGGTAGGAAAAGAGTTTAGAGTACTCTGGGCCAAGCACTCACCATTTATCCTTATTGTGTACATGCCAATATTCAGGTGCACAATTATGAGCTAGGAGCAAGGGAAGACTGTGTGACTGTCCATGTAGGGACATTGGTCACATTTGTGCTGCCTGACATCTTTTAAGCATTCTTCTGCGTGGGAAGAGCTCACTCTCTCAGTCTCCCTTGCAACTGCTGTGCAGACACGTGGCATGGGGTCTACCAATCAGATGCACTGGTGGGGGTAGCAAGTGTAATCGCTGGTGCAGAAGTTGCAGCAGAACAAATTATAGTGAATGTCAAGTTCATGATGGTGGCAGCCATGGCTTTCTTATCAGGTCAGTTCTACAGCATAGCTGTAGACATGTTTCTGGAAGTTTAGCCTCTAGCTTGGTTCTTCAGTCCTCTCAATGATTTTGTGGACTCCCCTATACCCTTTTAATAAACTCCTACTCTGTATAATCAGCCACATTCAGCTTTGTTGGCTGCAACTAAAAACACTGACAGATATTCCTTTATAACCCATGGAAAATAGAGGTTTGCAAACTTGATTTTGTCTATTTGGTAGGTTGGTGACTAATTATTCATCCATTTTCAAATTTTAATGTCCATTTTCTCTATTAATATTTAGCACTTATAAACATCTAGTGTTTATTGAGCACCCATTAAGTACAAAGCTCTGTACTAGGAATTGTGGGAAATATTTGTTGAGTGTTTCCTATGTGCTGCATACTACGCAAAGGCCTGGAGATGTAAGAAAAATAAGCAAATACAGACATGGCCCCAACCCTCAAAAACTGACAATCTATAGGTGAAGACAGACAGTAATTGAGGAATCACCTTCCGAACTGTAAAATTGTAGCTGTGATAAGTGACGCAAAGGGCAGATTAAGCACCCCTGAGTAAATAATATGTTAACATGAGATATGCCTTTGAAGAGAGCACACTAGAATCAGTGTGAACTGGAAGAAAGTAGAAACAGGTGCATTTAGACCAGTTAGTAATTCAGAAGCGAGTTGATGGTAGCTCAGACTAGGATGGTAGGGTAGAGATGGTAGGTAGAGACTAGGATGCACAGAAAAGGACAGATTTAAGAGACATTGAGGAGGTAAAATCGAAAGGACTGAGTAAGGGATTGGATATGGGGGAAGGAGGCGGGATCATGATGACTCCAAGATTTCTGGCTTGAGCCACTGGATGGATGGTGGTGTCCATCCCTGGGAGAGCACTGGAAGGAAACCAGGTTTTGTAGGGACATCATGAGCTCAGTCACAGACAGGTTAAATTAGAGTTGCCTTCGAGGTATGCATGAAGCAGTTACATCTTAAGGGCTTGGGGCTCAGAATAGAGGACTAGAAGCATGAAAGAGTCCTTTGCATAAGTGAAGCCTTGGTGTAAATGGGATTTCTTAGGGAAGAATCTAGCCTGAGAAGAGGAAAGGGCCTTGTGCCTATTCTTAAGGAACTTCAAGTATAGGATACTAATGGATACCAAAAGATAATAATAGCCTGCCTCTAAAAAAAATCAACAAGGTAAAAGGTACTAATACAAGGACCATGTCTTGACTTAACTGCTACAAATTCCTCTGTCACAGGGATCACATAAGCAGGAAACTGCCCAGTAAAATACATGAGTTAGTGGGCGCAGCATGTCCTATAGAAAGCCCATTGTTCCCATTATTTCCTGGTTTTTCCCCTCTTTCTTCTGCCTGGGCCATCTTCAAGATTGCACCAGAACTCCATTCCCCTTCACTCCTGCCACTGACTTCCAAAGACAGTCCCTTTGCCTCAACCATACTATCTTCCTCGGCCCTAATCCCAGGCTCTCTCATGGTGCCTGGGGATGTTTGCCCCATCTAAAGAGGGCAGCTGATCCTAAGCTCAAGTGAGCTTTTCCTAGATCTGATTCCTGTACCCAATTCCCTGCATTAAATCCCATCTATTTGAAACAACTACTGTGGTTTACATCTTTCTGACTGGACCTCGACTGAAACCGTATTTTACTCAGGTTTCTAGGGTCAAAGCTCACCCTCGCCATCTGACTTGGAAACAATCTTCAGTTACCTGAAATTATTTTCCCTACTACAAATCCCCTGTTTTTCCTATTTCCAAATGGCATTGATGCCCTCAAAAGACTGTTCTTCTGCCTAAAATAACTTCCCTAGCTTTCAATACTGACCCCAAAACTATTTTCCAATGCCTAACACTCTAACCATAGTTGGCCCACCCTAAAGCCCTTCTATTATCAAATCCATCCTGAAGGAAAGGGGAACAACTGGTACTCTGGTCCACTGGTGAGGGGTGTAAGGATAAGTAAGCAGCATAACAAAGGGCAAATATCCCCTGGCACCATGAGAAGGCCACAAAGGTAAGCTAGTTGAGGTGAAAGGGCTGTCTTTGGAAGTCAATGGCAGGAGTGAAGGACAACAGGGTCTGGCACAATCTGAAGATGGCCTAGGGGAGAAGAAAGAGAAAAAACAGGGAATAATGGGAACAATGGGATTTCAATGTTAATTAACTCTGGTTTCTGATTTTTTTTTTTGATGCTTAGCAACAGTATATTTGCCTAGAGGTCTGGGAGATAGTTTTCATTTATATTCATTCAAAATTTTTTTTTGCCTTCTCAATATTCCTCTGCAGTAGTATATTACGTGTACTAATTATGACTGCTAGCTATTGACCAAATCTGATATGTAATTGAACTGGTTTTATTTCTTAGTTTAGTATTACAGCACACACATATACATACAATCAAGTGTTTTCTCCCCTTTTCATGCCCCCTCCAACAATAAACTATAATTACTAAACAAAGAAGCATGAAACAAAGCAGACCACCAGCTCCCGTGTGTGGAAAGGCAGCTATTAGGACTTGCTCCTGCTTCAGCATATACCAGGAGAGTCAACCACACACCTTGCTTGTGTTGCAGCTTCCAAGGCAAATATCCTTTTGGGAGACATTACACAGCATCTGAAACAAGATTACAGTTGAAAATCTGTTAGTATTTTCCACAGACTCTTGGCCTGAGCAGATAAGAGCTTGCCCCCAAAATTCCCTTTCTGTTGACATTTGGCAGGACTTCTGACAATAAAAAATCACATCAACCAACACCTAGCAGAGGGTCTAGCACCTAGTAAATACTCAATACTTGTTTTTTAAAAATCAGAAGAAAATCAGATGACAATGAGCCATGTCTAATCTAACAATGAGTTAATATAGTAAACCACTTACTGCCAGGCACATATTAAGTGCTATATAAATATTAGGTTTTTTTTTTAGGAGGCACTGGGGTTTGAACCTAGGACCTCATACACATGAAGCAGGCACTCAATCCCTGAGCTACACACACTCCTAAGTATTAGCTATTAGTAGTTATTATCTAGAGCCACCATTGCTCCTGATCACATCCTGGGAACCCAGCAGGTTCCATTTCCCACTTCCCTTTCTCACTCCATTTAAAAACTATCCTGGAAGCGGCTGTGGCTCAATTGGATGGGCTCCCGTTTACCATATGGGAGGCCCCGGGTTCCATCCCCAGGGCCTCCTGGTGAAGGAGCTCCCGTGCGGTGCACAGAGCTCAGGGTTTGCACAGCGCGGTGAGCTGGCGCAACAAAAGAAGACAAGCAGCAAAAGGAGGGATAAAGGAATAATAAAGAAAAAAAAAAAAAAAACTGTCACAACTTTACAACTTTCAAAGAAATTTAAACCACATTCCCTCACACACATACACACACACAGGCACACACAAACATTAAAGAACAGGGTATCCCTCTCATGAATTGCTGAAGTGAGTATAAGCAGTAACAACACCTACAGAGGAAAATTTTGAAATATCAAAATTACAAAAGCATATACTTTTCATCCTAGCAAGTGATGATGGAGAATTTATCCAAAGATTAACTCACAGCCATCTGGCATGCAATATGTTCAAGGCTATTCCTTTTAGATTTTTAGAAATAGCAAAATGGAAACCAACTAAGTGTCCATCAACAGAGAGCTCATCAAATAAGCACTGGTAAAAAGCATAGAATGGAATACTATACAGCAATACACAATTTTTCTGAAAGAATGAGAAAGAGCACTATGTATTTATATGACAAATCATATATTGCTAAGTTAACGCAAGTAAGGCACAGAAAAACAGTGCTTAAATTATCCCAACTGTGTAAAAGCAGGAGCGGAAGAATAAGCACTTGAATTTGTTTGTACATTAATAAACTATGAAAGGACATGAAAGAAATTAAAAGGAGTGGTTGCCTGTGAGAGGGAATGGAGAACTAGGAAGTTGGGGAGAAGGGCAAGGATTGAAGGGAGATTTTTACTATAAAACTTTTAATTTCTGGGATTGTCTATTCAAAATAGATATATATAGATGATGGACTAGACAGATAGATAGATGATGTAGCTGATGAGAGAGAGAGAGGATAAACACAAGTAAACACAACTTTCAAGTAAAAGAAAAGAAAACCTGTTCTTACAGCCATATAAGGGGCTCCCGTGCCAGTGCTCCATGGGTTCGACATCTGGAACAGCCCTCTCCCCCATCCTCCCGGCTTCCTCCCCACCCACTGAGGACTGCTGCTGCTTCTGAGAAGGTAACTGGGCCTAGAGCACTGGCTGGCTTCACAGGGTCTGCTGGGCTACGGCTCTGTGTTCACATCTATGTCATCCTTCAGGGACACAAGAGTATAAATTAAGAAATATCTCATGGGTCACAGACTCAATATTATAAATCTTCATTTCTTTGCTTTCATCGGTTTAAATTCAGACATTTAATGTGATTTGCAAATAGCTTTGTGTGATATGATTTTAGGGGTCAGAGGACTTCCCAATCCATCTAAAAATACATAAACACACCACAACGAAAATCCATTAAAAGTAGAAACAGCTAATCCTTTACATGGGGAGAATAAATAATTCACCTCCAGGCTCTCCCATCATAAATCAGTTGTGCCATTATCAGATGCCAACGTTGAAATTGAAAAGCAAAGCAGCTGTATTAGACTTTGACAATAAAAAAAAGAATGGAAAAGATGGGGGATGAAACATTTGTTTTCCCTCCATGCAGTGGAAGAACGGGCTACCTAATGAATGAGCTGGGGAAAAACCAGTGACTTAATTCCACTTCTGACGAAAACCTATCCTAACTTGGCTTCAGGTAAAGTGTCTCTAGGACATATCTGACTCACCCATCAAGGGTTCCACCAAAGCCACATGCCAATCCTCTGATGTGATTCGGATGCCTGCCCAGGCCCACCCCTGCTCCAGGAAGAGCCCTGCTAAGGAAAGTCTGCCATCTCGACTCTCTCTAGCTCAGTTGGAGGAGGCAGGTGGAGGCTCGGGGACAGGATAATGCAGGACTCCTACACCACTGGTCCCCAGCCTCAGGGGAGCAGCCAAACTCAAGTCCACAAAAGAGTCATAAGGGAAAGAACTGCTGGTGAAACACAGTCAGGAAGGCTATGGAAGAGGTTTAGGGATGGAAAGGATCCAGTCAGGAAAAGCTCGAATCAAGACCAGCCACTTTAATGGTAGGTGACCTTTACAACAAGATTTTTCTTTTTAAGTTATTTAACAAACATTTACAGCATGTTTACTCTGTGCCGGGCACGGTTCTAAGTGCTCAAATATTAATTCATTAAATCCTTACAACCCTCTTGAGGTAGATTGTATTGTCTCTATTTTACTGGTAAAGAGACCAAAGCACAGAATGGTTAAAACACTTGCACAATTTTATTTAGCTTATGGATGAGTGTATTAGTCAGGGTTTTCTGGGGAAACAGAACCAGTACCTATTAAGGTGTAAATATGTAAATCTATATGTAAATATTAAGAAATCTATAATAAGAAGTGGTTCATGTAACTATGGGTATTGGCAAGTCTGAATTCCACAGGCAGGCCGCAAGTTCGAAACTCAGTGAAGGTGAAGTTTAATTCCCCACAAGAAGCTGGCTGACTTAAGTAGAAATACTTATTCTTCTCTTTGATTTCTGAAATCTTTAGTTCTTGCTTTAAGACCTCCAACTGATTGCATAAAGGTAGTCTCCTTTGTTGTTTGAAGATGCAATCAGCCATCAATGCAATCAACTAACCAATGATGTAAATCCATCTATGAAATACCCTCACAGGAATTATCAGGCCAATGCTTACGTAACCAATCAACTGGACACCATAGCTGTGGTGGTTTAAAGCTGCATATACCCCCAGAAAAGCATGTTCTTAAAGTTAATCCACTCCTGTGGGTATGGACCTATTGTAAATAGATCTTTTGTTGGGTAGGATCTTAATTTAAGATGTGACCCACCTCATTCATGGTGGGTCTTAATCCTCTTACTGGAGTCCTTTATAAGAGAATGAAATTCAGGCAAAGAGAGAGAAAGCCACTGAAGAAAGAAGCTGAAAGCAATGAAACCCAGAAGGGAAGGGAGAGACCAGCAGATGCTACCATATGACTTGCCATGTGACAGAGGAGCCAAGGATTGCTGGCAGCCTGTCTTCTGGAAGAAAATATTGCCTTGAAGATTGCCCAGATTTAGACATTTCCATGGCTTCAAAACTGTAATCTTGTAAACTAATAAATTCCCATAATTAAAGCCAACACATTTTATGGTATCTGCTTTCAGCAACAAAGCAAACTAGAGCAACAGCCTAGCCAAACTGACGTGTGAAATTAACCATCATAATGAGGAAGCCCAAGGATGCTTCAGCTAAACACCAACTTCACAGAAGGGGCTGCCATCACCGTCTTCAGTTCTATTTGGAACTCTTGGAGAGGTACATGTGGGGAAGGAAGAGAAAACAAGTAGTCAGAGAGATGCTGCAAACTAAGCCTAAAGGCTGACAGAGTTGCTTTTGTGTCCTAATAATCACTGCTATACAAGGAATTACTGAGGTTCTGAATAGAATTCCCTTTAGCATTCCCAAACCTCCACAGTATCCACTTGAGGATCATAGCAAAAAATGGTTGGGAGTGAGCTCCCGCCACTATCAATTAATAACATGTGTTGGAGAGATGGAGAGGGATGCTCAGGGCAACCACACCCTGCTTCCTTATTTAAAAGAAATCCCAAAAAAGGCTGACTCAGCTTAGCACCCCAGAACATGGTATATACATCGGCAGTGAGTACGCGTGAAATGTGAAGTAGAAAAGGTAAGCTTTGCATGAGTTAGCTGCTGCCACAACAAAACTCAGTGGCTTTTGCAGAAACTATTGGATGTCCACATGCAAAAGTATGATTTGGACACTTACCTCATACTATATACAAAATATTAACTCAAATACCTAAATGTAAGAGCTAAAATGATAAGCTTTTATAAGAAAACATTGGGGTAAATTTTCTTTAGCTTGGATTTGACCATGGATCCTTAGCTATGGCATCAAAAGCACAAGCAACAAAAGAAAAAAAATAGAAAAATTGGATTTCATTAAAATTTAAAACTTTTGTGCAAAGGACACTATCAAGAAAGTGAAGACGACCACAGAATGGGAGAAAACATTTACAAATCATATATTTGAAAAGGAACTAGTATCTAGAATATATAAAGAATTCTTACCATTCAAGAACAAAACACTAACAACCCAATTAAAAATGGGCAAAGAACTTGAATAGACATTTGTCCAAAGAAGTTATACAAACAGCCAATAAACACATGAAAAATGCTCCACATCATTAGTCATTAGGAAAACACAAATCAAAACCACAGTGAGGGAAGTGGATGTGGCTCAGGTGACTGGGCTCCAGCTTACCACATGGGAGGTCGCTGGTTCAGATCCGGGTGCCTCCTAAAGAAGACAGCGAGCTGGCATGATGGGCAGGTGCAGCAAGCTGACACAACAAGAGACACAAGAAGAAAAAACATAATGAGAGACACAACAAAGCAGGGAGCAGATGTTCCTGGTGCCTCCTAAAGAAGACAGCGAGCTGACGCAATGGGCAGGCGTGGCAAGCTGCTGCAACAAGATGACGCAACAAGAGAGGGAGGAAAAACATAACAAGAGAAACAGCAAAAGCAGGGAGCGTAGGTAATTCAAGCGATTAGGCACCTCCTTCCCACATCAGAGGTCTCAGGTTCTGCTCCTAGTGCCTCCTAAAGAAACAAAGTAACAAACAGACACAGCAAGTGAAAAACAAGAGGGTGGGGAGAAATAAATAAATAAAATAAAGCTTAAAAAAAAAAACCATCCCACTATGAGGCACCACTTTACCCCTATCAGGATAGGATAGCTATAACAAAAACAAACAAACAAATACAAAATAGAAAATAAGTGTTGGTGAGGATGTGGAATCACCGGTTTGCCCATGGGAATGTAAAATTGTACAGCAGCGGTGGAAAAGTTTGGCAAGTTCCTCAAAGAGTTAAACATAGAATTTACCATATGACCCAGCAATTCCACTCCTAGGTATATATGCTAAATAAGTGAAAACAGATGTTCAAACAAAACCTGTACACAAATGTTCATAATAGCACTATTCACAATAGCCAAAAGGTAGAAACAACCAAACAATCCATAAGATAACAAATTGTGGTATAGCCACAGAATGGAATATTACTCATCCAGAAAAAAAAAGGAGAGAAGTGATATAGAAAGTAGATTAGAGGGAAGCGGCTGTGGCTCAATCAGTAGGGCTCCCGTTTACCATATGGGAGGCCCCGGGTTCGATTCCCAGGGCCTCCTGGTGAAGGCAAGCAGGCCCACACGGTGTGGTGTGTTGATGGCCCGCGCAGTGCGGTGAGCTGGCGCAGCAAGATGTCTCAACAAAAGAGAGACAAGCAGACACAGAAAAACACAAAGCAAATAGACACAGCGAGCACAAGCAGCAAGGGGGGACAAATAAATAAAAATAAATCTTAAAAAAAAAAAAAGATTAGAGGTTACCAGGGCGTGGAGGGAGGGAGGAAGGGACAGTGTTTGGAGAAATTTAAAAAAAAAAAATTTTTTTTAAAGAAAAGAACTACTGATCCATGCTACATGTAATGACCCTGGAAAACATTACACTAAGTGAAAGAAGTCAGATACCACAGGCCACAGCGGGTATGATTCATTTAGATGAAATATCCAGAATAGGCACATTCATGGAAACAAAGTAGATGAGTGGTTGGTTGTCAGGGGCTGGGGGCAGGGGGAAATGGAGATTGGCTGCTTAATGTTCTGGAACTAGATAGTGGTGAATGTTGCACAGCAATGTGGATGTATTAAATGCCCCTGAATCATAACAGTTTCAAATGGTGACTTTCATGTTACATTTATTTTACTTCAGTTTTTGTTTTGTTTTTTTAAAAAACCTCTATGGCTTTTTAAAAAACACAGACAAACGAGTATTTATTCTCACTCATGTGTCTATGGTTCAACTGGGAGTAAGGTGACCTAGTCTGAGCTGGGTTGGGTTTGCTTCCAGGCTGCAGGTTGGATCCAGGTCTGTGTCACATGCCTCTCAACTGCCTCAGACCCATAGACTAGCCAGGACATTCCTTCTCACAGTGATGGCAGAAGCCCAAGAGGGCAGGCCTAATACTCAAACACATTTCCAGCCTTAGCTTGCATTATGTCTGCAAACATCCCACTGGCCAAAGCAAGTTACACAGCTGAGCTCAAGGACAAAGGGATGGGAAGAACAGTCCAACACTGGTGAAAAGAACTGCAAAGTTGAATGGCACAGGACAAAGATAAAGGGAAGGATGAAGATTTGAGAACTATCATACAACCTATCACAGTTCTTTCCCTATGAAGGCAACCTCTCCATCCTTTACTCCTAGGTGGTAAGGATTCCTCCATATCTTTTCCATCAGCATCTTCTAAGGAATGTGACCCTATTCACTCAAGGTAACTCTTATTATACTGTAGAAAACACAGATCAAAATGAGTCTTTTATAATGTTACCTGGGCTTTTCTAGTGCTTAGCAGATGGGATGCCTGGGTCTCAAGGTGGTTGTCAGCTCGTTGGTATCAGGTAGCACATTTTCAGATGCCGTGTGTCTCCTCACCATACTAGTGGCAGATTTTACATGCAACCATTGGCCAATGGATGAGAGAGGACCTGGAGGACTGTGCAGGAGTTTTATGGGACAGTCTTGGAAGTATCACTTCTACCCACATTCCCTGGACAAGAACTCAGTCACATGGCTGCAAGTTTCACAACTGCAAAGGAGGCTGGGAGATGCAATCTAGCTGTGTGCCCAAGAGGAAAAGGGAACCAGAGCCGTAAGTGGTCTGCCAGTCTCAGCCCCACTCTATACTAAGCTGCCTTTCCTTGTCAAACCACCTAATGTTGGCTTGAAAGGTGCTCATCACGTGGGGGTGGGGGAAACCACGCCATTAAGGCAGAGGAATGGAGGGGAGCCCTAGCAGTAGGGCCGAGGACACTGGATGGAGCTGCAGCTAGAGACATGGACACAACAACAGCATGAACAAAACTCATCTCAAAGGAATGGAAAACTGCACCAGCACTTGGAGGAAAAGCATTGTGAGCCATCCGCGGTCCACAGGATGCCAGGGCTTGCACACTAAACAAGAAGCCTGAGTGAGTGCTCAGAGACAAATGCCTTCAAATCACAAAAGTCTGGCCTTCACTGAAGTCTGGCCGGGGAAGCCAGCCTCCCACGTGCATCGCGCTTCTCAGCGTTCCCACGAAGGCCTTGTCCCTCCGCTCTTGTGATCACCTTGAGTAAATTCAAGATTGAACAGGCAACACGATCAAAGTGATTTGGGTGCCAAAGAACTGCCTTCCTGCCTCTCCCCCTTCCCTCCCCCACCTTCCCCCTCCTTATAGCTACCCTGAACAGGAGAGGGAAAGCTAGGCCGACGGTGCTGTGAGCCCCTCTGAGGCCAATGAAAGACAAAATGAATTGAAAATGTCATAATTCCAAAGTACTTTTTGTGCCTCCCTGAGCTGGCAAGTTCTTTTTTCTCTGCAGTGACCTACTCTTCTCCCCTGAAATTTGAAGTGGGTTGCCTTTTCCACCCCTCTCACCTAGGGGCTTTATTATCTTAAGGTGTGAAGAGTTTCGTGGGCAAAAATCTGCCTCAGAGAGAAATCAGAGTGAGGGAAGCAGTGCCCACGTATGTTGGAGATGGAAGACAGTCCCCAGCTGACACACCAGAGAAGAAAAATATAAGCTCAGATGCATTTATTAAGGAAAGTTGAATATCTGCTCAGCTAACCCCTTTTTTAAAAAATCCTCTCAGATACTAGTTTAATGAAAAGCCACCAAGTCCTCAGCAAATCACAGCTTTGAAGGAAAAAATGTCAATTCCTATCAAACCCTGAAGAATTGTTGAAGGTGATGGAAATCTAAATTCATCAGTTAGTTTCCCCATCCATTTCCCCTCCGTGTGCTCAAACCAACCCCTTGTTCGTCCACCTTGCCCTAGAGTGCAAGAAAGGAGCTGCAAATCACGGCCCGCGGACATCCCATCTGACAATGAGAAGGTCGAAAGAAAGGTTGAAGCAGAAAGGAAAATAATTTATAGACTTAGCATTAAAATCTTAAAGGACCTTAGGAATGGCAATGAATCTGATGTTAGGGAAGGCAGGGGCTGTCAGAGGCCACGGCAGGAAGGCCTGACAAGGGCCATAAATCTAAGCTTGGAGGGGAAAAAAAAATAGGCGTCCTTTCAGGCCGAGGCAACGTAAGGAAAAGATCCTAACCTGGACTTAAAAGAGAGGCAAGGCCACAGAGACGGTGTGGTAGAAGTGGACTGGGACCTCAAAGAAAGAAAGAAAAGCAGCAGCAGATTGTGGGGGTGGGAGAAGGGAGTGGGTTTTGGCCGGCAGAGGCGGACCACAAAGACACCACACCAGCAGGACACGTTAGGCTGTGGGGGAACTTTGAAATTGATCCCCAAAGAAAGGAAACAAAAAAGATGCGGTTGCTCCTTGCCGCATCTATGAGATGGAATGCAAAGCAACCTTGTAAGCCTCCAGAGTCGAGGTGGAAAGCCAGGAAGCTTAGGGCAAAAGAAGTTTGTGGAGGGGTCAGAGGGACCGCAGGGCTTGGACCATGAGCTCCCGGGAATGTTTTTCTATTTTCATTCACTCATTTGTGGTTTTTTTGTTTTTTGTTTTCTTTCAATTATGGCCTCTAGGGCCCAAGTAAAATACATTATAACACTAATTAAAATACATAAAACAATTGCAACCAAAAATAATATGCCATGAAACATTTTTAAAATGCCAAGCTCACGTTGCCCTCCCCTCGGGACAGCCTTGATGGAAAAAGCGGGACTGGCACCGCTTTGTCCAGGCTCATGCCGGCTTCACCCACGTTCACCCACGGCCTCAGTTTCTCTCTGTGGAAAAGAAGATGCCAGGTCTGTTTCACAGTTGCAGAAAAGGATTAATTGAATTAATATCTTCACAGCATATTGAAACCCTTGAGATTAAGTTAGTCAATGTAATAGTAATGGTGTGTGTGTGTGTATGTGTATAAAATATGTCCACTCACTTATTAAATGCAACCTTTTCCTCAGGTTTTCGAGATATGAAAATCATTCTACTTTTTCCAAACGCCTTACACTCCTCTTTATTCCAGTTTGCTTTCTACTACCCATATTTTTTCGCTTTCTTCTATTGTTTTTCCCTTCTTAGCAAATTTCTGGCCACTTCTCTGCCCTGGCTTCCATCTTCTCTCTCTTTTCTGCCATTTTGACACTCCCCAGTTTCTTGCATCTCCCACTTTCCTTGGAAACGAGGGTTCATTTCTTGAGCAATGTCATTTTACATAGGTGCGTGCATATGGCCATTAATATTCATTAGTTTTTTAAATCTCTGAGTAAAAATAGAAAAAGAAATACTACCTTTCCATGTGTCAGACTGGTTGATTAGCAGGCTCCACTTTTAAAGTATAAAACTCTCATTCTATGGAGAATCTGGGGGTCTGGAAACTCTGGAGCGGTTGATACTTTCCTAGAACCAACCAAGGAGAGGAGAAATGGGCAAAATTGAGAGATGATCTTGGGGGAGAAATTTAAGCCTTGAAGTGATAAGCATAATTATATCCTTCAGGAATGAATTCATCTAAGTGTATTTCCCAAATATCTCCCTTCATATCCTAGACTCACCTCAGAAACAGAGAATCAAAGGAATTACCCTGAAAAATAAAGAATCTTAGACACAAGAACCTGATAAATGCCCTAAGGTGTTTTCTGTTTCCTAAGAAAAGTCCATGTGGATCAAGAAAAACTGGCTGCTGTGATTCAGACCCAGAACTCCTGAGCATGTACCATCTTAAAACACAGAAATGAGCAAAAAAATTCTTCATAAAAGGTAAATGTATTTAAAGGGTTTTTAAAAAATAAAATGGAAAAGTAAACACCACCTCAAATGTAAGGAAATTCTGATATTTAGGACCTCCTATAAGAAATAACTTGTTTTTTTTCTTAAGTCAATGGAAGCATAAATAAATAAATGAACTTAACTTGACATCTAACCATCTTATTTGGTGAAAAGCTAGTGTACTTAAAGTTTATTTGCAGAACTGGGGTCTTTCAGCGACTCAATAACAGGCTTCCTGTTTGACTTTGGGCAAGTTATTTAACTACTTGATATCTAAAGTTACTCATCTGTAACATGAGTAAAACAAAATGATAGCCATGTTATTTTTGGCTCTTGGGCTGCTTCCAATGTAGAATGTGTAACTGAATCTCACAGAGGAATTTCACAGAATTAATGAATATCTGCAACTGCTGAAGGGCCTCAGGTCAAATGTTGACTTCATGGTATTATCATATAGATTAGCTGTTAATAGCTCTGGTATCATCACCCCCTCTCTTAAGGAATCACTCTCTTGTGTCTGGTCTTTCCTCTGTTTGTTTAAGAACACATTCATCCCTCCACTCCTCAAGGCCTTCAATCCACTTCACTGTCCACTGGTGCCTCCACCACATTTGTCCTCTAGCAAACATAAGAAATCTTGTTCACTTTGACTTGTCTTTTCTTCCTCCCTCTTTTATGCCCTACAACATGGTTTCTGTCCATCACCCTTTTACTGTGTTCATGGCAAACTCCCATAGCTCCCATACGTCAAATCTTTCTACAAAGATGTGTTTTTTTTCACCACTTTTTCTAGCACTGTGATAGCTTATGGGTAAACCTCAGAGATGCCTCCATGTACGTGATCACTGCCAACCTTTTTGGTAACTCCTTGGGAGATCCTTATTTCTCTTCCTGCCCAATGACCATCTCTTCTAATTCTTCTCCATATTACATTTCCAATAAATTTCATCTGATCATATGGTTTTCCTGTCAACTGTGTGTATAATCATATCAGCTTCTCTCTTTTAGATCTGCAGCATGTCCAAGATTTCTGTATCAGTTATCCATTGCTACAATAAAAATGTGTGACAGACCACTCCAGAACTTAGTGGTGTAAAACAGAACCAGTTTTTATTGCTCAAGAGCTTCTGAGTGTCCTGTGTGCTTTTGTGATCTTGGCCTGACTTGACTGATTGCAGCTGGGTGTATTCATGCATCAGCATCATTTGGTGGGTTGGCTAAGGAATTGGTAATCTCGGGTGGCATTAGCTGGGACAGCTGGGATGATTTGGTCCTGATCACTTGGTTTCTCATCCTCCAGCAGCCTGCCCAGAATTGTTCACATGGTAGTGACAGGGTCACAAAAGAGTAAACCAAAGTGTGTGAGGCCTCTTGAGGTTCAGGCTCAGAAATAGATCACTGGCACTTCTATCACATAATTACAGTTGGCCAAAGCAAAGCTCCAGGCGAGCACAGATTCAAGGGATGGTGGGTAAGGCTTGCCTCTTGATTGGAAAAGATGCAAAATCATATTTTAGGAAGTGCAAATACAGGGAGAGGTAACACTGGGGCCATTTTTCCAATCCATCTACTGTAACACCTCAACATAAAAGTCCTACCATCATATAAAGCCAAGCAAAGCACAAGCTAACTTCCTTCCTTATCCTTGTTAGCATACTATCAGCCTTCCAAGACGCTAAGCATCCTAAAATTAGATCATTAAAATCATCATTCAGCCTACTTCAAATTTTTTGGCATTTTCAAAATCTTTTTTCTCAATTATTATTATTATTGTTATTTTTTACCGGGAGGTACCGGGGATCGAACCCCGGTCTCTCCATATGGTAGACGGACGCCGAACCTCTTGAGCCACATCCGTTTCCCTTTCTCAATTATTAATATCACATCCTACCTAGGACCTTAAAATCATTTCCTTATAAAACTCCACATTTCCAGGGGTCTGTCACTCCTTGAAAGTCATCTTAAATGGAGAGCTATGTTCCCCTTCTGTAAGTGTTGCTTTGACTCTGTCAGCCTTTGTGAAAATCCCTACTCCTTATCATCTCCTTCCATAAACATCTGCATACATATGCACAGGTTGATTACAACATCTTAAAAACTAGAAGTAGAAGAGAATCACCAGCAGAATATTTTGTTGTTTTTTTTTAATGGAAAAGAAACAACAAAAATTAAATTATGTAACTGTTGAAATCCAGTTTATCTAGTCCTTCTAATCAAGCCAAATCCTAGAAAACTCTGAAAATGACATTAACATCTTCAATCCATTCACTCATGTTACATATCCATCTCTGATTACTTACAATAAACATACATATTTATTGGAAAACTCATCAATCCAAGTCTTATTATATGGCTACTGTCATAATCATCTCTTTTAAGCAACAGAGTTGTCCTTTTGTTACACTCATTAGAGCTCATCAGTAAAATAAAATGTGTCTGGATTTTCAAATATGTTAGAAATTATAATAGGATCCAAGCTCAGTCAATAATTTCTAGAACTATGGCCTGTAATTGAGGTATAATATCCTACTTGGGCTAATAAATGAACAATTACTCATGAGTTTGCTCATTTTTATTCTCAACCCTTCCTTGCTGTTCTGTGTCCCTGCCTTATCTCTTCTTTAGCCTGTTTCTAGAGGATAAGGACTGTGTCCCATCACTTTTCTCTTCTACAAGCTTCCCCACACTGCTTAGCATGTGATTGGAACATAATAAGTATTTATTCTTTATGGTGGTGTTATGGGGCCCCTTTGCTAGTGGACACAAACTTATACTGGAAAAGTACAGTCTTGAATATCTGGAATAAATGCCAAGACTCTAGTCTGAACACACTTCCCTCGAGATTTCAGATTTGTCTTTCTTTTGAATCTGTATGTGTGTGATTGTAGCTATTGTTCTTGAAAAGTCAGTGTCGGGTGCCACTTTGAATTTTAACCTCATAGCCTTAAACGAACTTTTACCCATTAACAGTTATCTTCTATTCGTTTTTCTTTTTTTTTCTTTTTAATTTCAGTTCCCTTTTATAGTTTACTTACCCTGTGTCTATTAGAGCCTCAATCTCCAGGTTACAGGGCCAATGGTAAAGGTCCTGGGAGCAAGAGCCCCTCATCACAATGACTTTGTTTAGCATAAGCCTAGCCCTCTGTCCTCTCTGTTTGCCGTGGCTCATGATCATTAACTGCTATATATAATCTCAAAAGCTGCTTCCATCTCTACACTTTCAGGTATCCCATTCCCAATCTTTGGGGGTCCTCTTAATATTCTTTGGTTTTCTTTGGTGACTGAATCTAGTCATTGATTTCTAGTTCCACTTTCTGCCATTAATATGGAGCCAAGCAGATCAGAGAATCATAATAACCAATTAAGAGGGTAAGACCAGGGTTAGAGAGAGTTAAAGTTCCCAGCGTGCTTTCCTCTTGCAATGCCCCGTATGTAAGGGATCCTTCACAGGATGGTGACTTCACGTCCCATATTTTACAAAGCTCCTCTGACCCACTTCACCTCAGTTCTCTCCTCTTCTCTTTCCCACAAACTCTTGAGGCCCTAGAAGGCCTTCTTTCAAACCATACAGACAAGCCATTCCACTTATTAGTTTGACTCGATGCCAAGTTGCTTTTCTAAAACACTTTCAGTCTGCATTAAAAGCCAACACTCCCACGAGAGCTGGCCTGCTTCCTTCCCACACTGATGGTGTGAGGGGGGAAAACAGCCCACACATCAAAGAACATTCCCACTCAGGTCTGTGATTGGTTGAAAGATAATACAAGGTGTGGTTCTGGGGCAACTGTTGTGCTCTTCTACCCACCTCCTTTAACCTAGAAAATGGAATAAATGATCAACAGGAAAATTAAGCAAATCAAACAAGATGAATTAAATGAGCTTGTCTTTCCACATGATAATCTCCATGAGGAGGAGGAGCAGTTTCAAATCAAGATATGAGCAGTAGCCAAAACTATTAGTAAGTTGGGAAACAGGGTGCATCAAGGGTCAGATTTATAAAACAGTGCTCTTTGGCCAAACCTCTGAAATACTAAACAAAAACAACACTCAGACATATTGAAAAGACCAACCCAAAGCATCTGGTTTCCTTAGCTGGTGCACATAGCAGGAAAAATGTTGGCAGAACATTTGATTACCATAAAAGAGAGAGCTATGCAGAAACCACATTAGAGTAAACTCAACCAAAATAAAGTTAAATGTTTGAACTGTTTTGAATAGATTCTGGTAGAGACTTGAAAAAGGTTCTAGCCTGGATTAATGAGAAATGCAAATGAACTGGCTCAGAAGCAACCGGCTTCCCCTGTGATGTGACCTTCACCCCTTAGATTTGGGGGTGAAGTAAATACCTGTCATCTACGGAACTGCTCAGAGGTACCTCATACCCACAGGACGGACGGTTTGAGCCAGGCACATTAACCATTTCCAGAGAAGTGATAAGTCAGCCTGATGCTGAAGCGTGTCTGCAAATCCCCCTTAACTGCCAGCCCCACCCCTCTATTCCTTTCAATGAAGAACTATATGAAGCAGCTGGTTTTGATAATTTCCTTCATGGCAGAAACTGTGAGAAACACAATTATTTTGGTAACACACAGCAACAAATATACATTTACACATATATATTTGCACATGTTTTTGCTCTTGATTGTATATATGTTGATTTATTGTCTAGGGTTGGCAATAACCTTCAATTAGTCTTTCAGAGTGTCCTCTTATGAGCTGTCAACAAAACCTTTACTAATTTGGGTTCTTGGCAGCTAAATCCATCCACCATTGGAAACGGAACTGCTGGGCTTTGGAAAGCCCAGCCTATCCATCTGGACAGGCTCTTCTCAAAGGGACACTCACTTCCCCTGGAGGCCATTCCCTCTAAGCCCATCTTACCATTTTTATGTGAAAGGAGACTGTCGAGAAACTAATATTATTTTGAGTATAAGCAAAGGGTTCTCATCACTCTCTCCAGACTCTGTCTGGAATGGGAGCAAAGATTCAATCATTTGTGGGCTTGGAGGTTTTCAATGAATCAGGGAAAATTTTCCCAAACTAGTGTTAATGAAAAGTGTGGGGGAGGGAGGTATGAAATGAGGGTGACTGGGAATCTGGTTATGGTTCTGCTTTCCTGTCAGGGAAATGAGCTCTGAGTAATAACATTGTTGATAGTGAATTATTTCATGAGGGCACTTTAAATGGACTGCTCCTTCTCCTCAGATAGCCACACTGCCTCATGCCAGGGAGATGGCACCACCCCCACAGCTTCTGCTGTTGAACACCTGGGGTTGGAAAATGTAGGGCAGCTGTGGGAGATGAGAGCCAGGCATCCTTCTATTTATTTATTTAACTACTCTGCTGGCCTGGATTCAATCAAGCAGTTTTCAATTTACATGATCTGCTAATTGGAGATCAGTACCTGCCCAGCCCAGGTCCATGCTTAGCGGCCCTGACGATTCCACCCTAAACATACCCTGGGTGCCAAGGGTGACCTGGTAAAACACTTGAGAGTAGCGTTCTCAAACTTTAGCATGCCTAAGAACCACCTGTTAAGCTTGATGAAATGCACATTCTTCAGTCCACTGCCTGAGATGCTGATTCAATAAGTTCGGGGGAAGGCAGGAGAATCTGTATTTCTAACGAGCTCCCAGGTGATGCTGATACTGTGGGTCTGCAGTTCACACTGTGAGCCGAGCACTGCCTCTGAAGGAGGAGCTCTCAGAAGAAGTCAATTGTTCCTTTCTCTTCAGCCAATTCAATAATGGGTGTTAACTGGAAAATAATTTTATACAGACACTAAGGAAGCAATCTGTGGTCCTTCAGGTGCCGATACTTATCTTTCCCCCCTCACTGCTGATTTAATCCTATCCATCCTTCAAGTTCTGGCTTGATTCCTCCTGGAGTCTCAACTAGCTTTTCTGACCTACACTAACTTCTCCCTTATCTTAATTCCTACGACATTTCAACTCAGTGCGTCCTGCTTTTGTTCTTAATCGTTCACTAATTGTTCCTTGTGTGTCATTTTGTCATAGATCTGAACTCTAATACAATTGGACAAAGTTTCTAGCAACACTCACAGAGCAAGGAGTAGACACAGAAAGATCTCTAACAGGAGTTGCAAAGATCAAAACAGAACTAAATTGGAGTGCCTGTAAATGTAAGAAGATGTAACATTGGAGAGCTGTGGTCAAAAAAGGAGTCATCAGAGCAATCCATCACCATGTCATTTTGGCCATGGTTCTAATTTTTTTGTTTGAAGTGAATGGCTCAAGATAAAGTCATTCTGCTGTGTGGAACAACAGACTTTACCTTTTCTGGTATTTTTTCCTAGACAGGGATTAGTTCAAACTCTGCCCAGGATGTTTCCTGAGTGGATGTTACTGCATGAAACAGATAAAAAGTAATGGGTAGGATATAAAACACTGTACCCACCAAAAACGGAATACACGTTCTTGAGTACACATGGATCATTCTCAAGGATAGACCATCTGTTGGGTCACAAAACAAGTCTCAATAAATTAAAAAAAATATTTATATCATACAATGTGTATTATCCAGCCACAACAGAATGAAGCAGGAGATCAATAACAGAGGGAGATAGGGAAAATTCACAAATATGTAGAAATAAAAATATACTCTTAAAGAGGCAATAAGTTAAAGGGGAAATCAGAAGCGAAATTAGGAAATATCTTAAGGTGAATGAAAATGAAAATACAACATACCAAAACTTATGGGATGCAGCAAATGCAGTGCTGAGAGAGAAATTTATAGCTCTAAATTGTACATCAAAAAAGAATGGGAGGTCCTGGGTTCGGTTCCTAGTGCCTCCTGAAAAAACAAACAACAAGCAAAACAAATGAAAAAAACCAACTCAGGGAAGCCAATGTGGCTCAGTGATTGAGCATCGGCTTCCCACATACGAGGTCTCGGGTTCAATCCCCAGCCCTCTGTACCTAAAAAAAAAGAAAAAGAAGAAGAAAGACTTCAAATCAGAGACCTAACCTCAAGAACCAGAAAAAGAAGAGCAAACTAAACCCAAAGCAAGCAGAAGGAAGATAATAACAAAGATTAGAGCAGAGCTAAACGAAATAGGAAAAACAAAAAAACAAAAAACAACAGTAGAAAGAATAAACAAAACCAAAAGCTGGTTCTTTAAAAAGATCAATAAAATTGACAACCCATTGGCTAGGCTGACAAAGAAAAAAAGGAGCAGATACAAATAATGAGAATCAGAAATGAAAAAGAAGAGCATTACTACCGACCCCATTGAAATAAAAAGGACTATAAGAGACTATTATGAACAACTGAATGCCAATAAATTAGATAAATTAAATGAAATGGACACATTTTTAGAAACAAACTACCTACATTGACTCAAGAAGAAATAGAAGATGTCAGCAAATCAATTACAAGAACTAGAACTATAAAACTTCTCAAAGAAAACACAGGGAAGCATCTTCAGGAACTTGTATTAGGCAATGCTTTCTTAGATTTTACTCCCAAAGCACAAGCAAAAAAAAGAAAAAAAAATAGATAAATGAGACCTCATCAAAATTAAAAACTTTGTTGCTTAAAAGATTTAACCATGAAAGTAAAATGAAAATATTTGGTAACTACATATCCAATAAAGAACTAATATCCAGAATAGATAAAGAAATCCTTCAAAATAACAGCAAAAAAAAAAACAAAAAATAAAAATAAAAAAATGGACAAAAGACTTGAAGATACATCTCTCCAAAGAAGATATACAAATGCCCAGAAAGCACATGAAAAGATACTCAACATCATTTAGCCATCAGGGAAATGCAGATCAAAACCACAATTAGATTCCATTTCATTCCAATTATAATGGCTGCTATTAAAAGAAAACAGAAAATAACAAATGTTGGAGAGGATGTGGAGAAATAGGAACACTCATTCATTGCTGGCGACAGTGTAAAATAGTGCAGTCACCGTGGAAGACAGTTTGGCAGCTCCTCAGAATGCTAAATATAGAACTACCATATGACCTGGCAATCCCACTATTAGATATATACCCAAAAGAATTGAAAGCAGAGACTCAAACAGATATTTGCACACCGATGTTCATAGCAGCATTGTTCACAATTGCCAAAAGATGGAAGCAACCCAAGTGTCCATCAACCAATGAATGGACAAATAAAATGTGGTATATTGTTCATCCATAAAAAGGAATGAAGTCCTGATACATGTGAACAGCTTGGATGAACCCTGAAGCCATCGCGCTGAGTGAAATAAGCCAGACACAAAAGGACAAATATTGTAGGGTCCCACTGATTTGAAACAATTAGAATAAGCAAATTCATACAGTCAGAACCTAAAATATTGGTTACCAAGGGATGGGGTTGGGATAGGGAATGGGAAGTTGAGGCTTCAAATATACAGGGTTCCAGTTTGGAGTGATGGAAATGCTTTGGTAATGGATGGCGGTGATGGTGGCACAACATTGTGAATGCAATTAATAGCACTAAACTATTTATCTTAATATGGTTAAAAGGGGAAATGTCAGATTGTATATATGGTAAAAGAATAAGAATTTTTTTAAAAAATCCATGAAAGTACACTACACAATGAACCCTAAGTTAAACCATGGACTTTAAATAATAATATAAGTATAAAAATGTGCTATCATCAATTGTAATAAGTGTTCCACACCAGTGCAAATTGTTGGTGATGGAGTGGTGTATGGGAATCCTGTGTTTTATGCCTGATTGCTTTATAATCCCACAACTTCTCCAATAAAGGGGGGAAAAGTAATGTGGTAAGGATCAATCACTGAAATGGCAATGAGGAACTCAGTGAAACTTCTCCTCAGGTAAACACCATTTAACTACTGAAAATTTTAAAAGAACAACCATTTAAAGTCTCTGGAAATTGTCCTAAAGAAATACATTAAATGAATACACTAAATTTTAGTATAAGTTGAGATATATATGTTGAACCTTAGAGCAATCACTAAGAAAATAACTCAAAAAATATATGGTTAAAAATCATTAAAGCAATTAAAATATTACACTAGAAATATGAATGCAAAATAATCCAGTAAAGGAGGAACAGATAAATGAAAGTCATGAGACATATAGAAAATGGAAAGGGAAGTGGCAGACATAAATCCAAATCATAAGAATAGTAAAAATAAATATAATGGGAAAGCAAGATTCAACTATATGCTGTCCACAAGAGGCACACTTTAGATTCAAAGATATAAATAGGTTGAAAGTAAAAGGATGGAAAAATATGTATTGTAGAAACAGCAAGCATAAAAGAGCTGTAGTGGTTATACTAATATCAGAAGAAATAGACATTAAAACAAATAATATCACTAGAGATAGAGACATTTCATAATGATGAAAGTATCAATCCTTCAGGAAGATATAATAATTATAAATCTGTATGCACCTAACAACACAGCCCCAAAATAATGAAACAAAGTTAACAGAATTGAAGGGAAAAATACAACTCAAAAATAATATTTAGAAACTTCAATACTCCAGTTTCATAATGGATAGAATAACTAGAGACAAGATTGACAAGGAAATAAAAGACTTGAACAAAACTGTAAAACAACTAGACCTAACAGATATTTATAGAACACTGTTTTAGTCTGCCAAAGGGCTGATGATGCAAAGTACCAGAAATGGATTGGGTTTTATAAAGTGGATTTATTTGGGGTAAAAACTTACAGTTCCAAGGCTGTGAAAAGTCCAAATCGAGGCACCATAAGAGGTGGCTTTCTCACCAAAGTCACCTACCACATGGCAAAGCAAGATGGCCTCCAATCTCTGACAAGTTCTCTCCTTTCTTCAGCCATAGGCAAACCTGGCATAGGGCTTGTCTCTTACTGGGCCTCCTCTCTCTCTCTCTCTGGGCCTCAGCTCTTTGAGCCTCTTGGGGGCTCTATCTTTGCAGCTCAGCAGTGGGCAAAACCTCTTATGTGGCAGGATCAAATATGGCAGCATCCTTTACCTGTGTCTGTCTCTCTCTGTGTCTCTGAGTTTATATCAGACCCAGCAAGGGGGTGGAGACTCAACCTGAGTCATACTTCAGTGACATAGTCCAATCAAAAGCCCTAAAGTGATATTATCAAGTAATCTAAACAAAGGACCCTCAATCAAATTTAATGTATTCAAAGGGCATCAGACTCAAAGGAATAGATTAGTTTAAAAACATAATCTTTCTTTTTTGGGACTCATAAAATAATCTCAAACTGCCACAAACACTCTACCCAACAGAATATGCACTCTTTTCGGTAGAAGAGCATTCTCCAGGACAGACCATAAGCCAGACCATAAATTAAACCTCAAAAAATGTAAGGGAACTAAAATCATATAAAGCAAGTTCTTCAACCACAATGGAATTAAAGTAGAAACCAATAACAGAAAGAAATTTAGAAAATTCATGATTTGGAAATTAAATGCACACTCCTAAATAATCCATGGATTATTATAATTAAGAAGGATAATCAAGAAGAAATCATAAGAGAAATAAGGAAACATTTTGAGATGAAAAAAACAAAACAAAACAAAAAAACAGTTCAGCATGCCAAAACATATGAGATGCAGCTAGCTAAAGCTTACAGGTAAATTTAGAGTTGTAATTGCCTTTGTTAAAAAAGAAAGATAGAAAATCAATAACTTAGCCTTCTACATTAAGAAACTGTAAAAAACAAAGGGTGAAGTAAGCACATATCAAGCAAAATAATCGAATAATAAAGGCTAGAGCAGTAGTAAATAAAATAGAAAATAAAAAAACAATAGGAAAAAACCAACAACCAAAAGCTGCTTCTTTGAAAACATCAATAAAATTGACAACCTTTGGGAAGCGGATGTGGCTCAATCGACAGGGCTCCTGTTTACCATATGGGAGGCCCCAGATTCGGTTCCCGGGGCCTCCTGGTGAAGGCAAGCCGGCCCACGCAGCGCGGTGACCCGACAAGGGGAGACAAGCAGACACAGAAAAACGCACAGCAAATGGACACGGCAAGCACAAGCAGCAAGGGGGGGGGGGTGATAAATGAATAAATAAATAAATAAATAAATCTTTAAAAAAAAAAATTGACAACCTTTAGCTAGACTGATCAAGAAAAAGTGAGAAAACTTTTTTTAACTAAAACCAGGATCGAAAGAATAACATCACTATTGACTTCACAGAAACAAAAATAATTATAAGGAATATTATGAATAACTATATGCTAATAACTTAGAAAACATAGACAAAATGGGAAAATTCCTAAAAAGACACCAACTATCTGTGATGGATTGAATTTTGTATCCCAATTTGGACATGTTCTTGTTCTTGGTCTGCATTCTGGTGCGCGTAGACCATTGTAAATAGGATCTCTTGAAGATGTTACTACAGGTAAGGTGTGACTCAAGTGAATGAGGTTGAGTTTTAATCCAGAGTACTGGAGTCCTTTATAAGCAGAATGAAATTCATGCATAGAGAGAGAAAGCCATGGGAAGAAGTCAGAAGTCAATGGAACCTGGAAGAGAAAGCAGAAGACATCACCATATGCATTGACACGTGACAGGAAAGCCAAGAACCAAGGATCACTGGCAGCCAGCCCCAGAATGCCTTGCTGATGCCTTAATTTTGGACTTCTCGTAGCCTCAAAACCATGAGCCAATAAATTCTTGTTGTTTAAGCTAACCCATTGTTTGGTATTTGTTTTAGAGGCCAAGAAACTTAAGACACTACCAAAACTGACTCCAAAAGAAATTGATGCTCTGAATAGACCTATAACATGTAAAGAAATTGAATTAGCAATTTTTAAACTCCCCACAAAGAAAAGTCCAGCCTTGATGGCTTCACTGGTGAATTCTACCAGACATTTAGTGAAAATATAATACCAATTCCACACAAACTTTTCCAAAAAAATAGAAAAGGGGGTACCCTTCCCAAATCACTTGATGAGGTATTACCCTGATACCAAAACCAGATAAAGACATTACAATAAAGTAAAACTACAGACCAATATCCTCTATAAATATAAATGCAAAATTCCTCAACAAAATACTAGCAAAGCAAATCCAGCATCATAAAAAAAGTTTATACATCATGACAAGCTGCAATATATCCCAGGAATAGGTTTGCCTAACCTCTGAAAATAAAAAATCAAAATCCAGTGGATGTCTAAGAGTGTTATATATTTCTTCTATCATGGTTGGATCCAAGTGTTCCCACAACTGTATGCTCTATCAGTAATATCTCTCTCTCTCTCTTTCTCCCTCCTTCCCTCCCTCCCTCTCCACTCCCACCCCAGCTCAGCTTTTCTCTGTGTTGACCTTATTTTCAGGCAGGCAGACCCATCAAGACAATCATCAGCATCTCTAGACTTAACAATCTTACAGTCTACCAATTGGTCACCATAGTAGAAAGAGTGCCTTTCCCAGTACTTACAGAAAAAGCCCCCAGACTGATTCTCATTGGCCTGGCTTGGGACATTTATACATTATTGAATCAATCACTGTGACTTGAGGAATGGACTCTTTGATTGATTGGTTGGTTGATCTGACCAAGGTGAGAACTGGGGAGCCTTAGCTGAGCACACAGACTAGAGTGGGTTGTGGTTCCCCCAAGGTATTTTGAGGTGTTAATATCAGAAGTGGGTATGGATGTTGGGATCCAGTACAGTGGTAGAAAGTATAACTTAGAAGCAGGTTGTTGTTAAACTTTCTGAGCTTAGGAAACGAAAGCTATTTTATGATCATGTAAAAGATTTTTAAACTTATCTGAAAAAAACTATGTGCCCAAGGTTGAATAATGGACTTTAATTGAATATCCAGCCACACAGGTGGTGCTTCCTAGAAGACAGTAAATCTCTCTATGGTTTTGTCGATTCTGGCTGTTATGACTATATAGCTGGACTTAGCACAATTTTGACACATAGTTCCTATTGCAAATTTTCCATTTCATCAGATATTTCATAGTGTACCCATAAGTATAACTTCCAATGGCAGGACTGAGGAGTAAGAGGAGTCCAATCTCTGCCTCAAATTAAATGTGGGACAGAGAGAGAGAGCGGGCTGCAAATACAAGAGTTTTTAAAGATATGGTACTATTTTACAATGTCTCCTGCTATGTAATCTGCAGAGCAGGTCCACATCTTTACCTGCTTCATGCTGAAGAAGTACAACTCAGGATGAGTTGCAGAGCCACTTTCAGGGTGGCTGGATTTCAGTCTGGCTTTTATGATCTTAGCATCTATGATCTTTGTCTTATTAGTATGAGATTTGCAGCAAAGTTTTAAAATTAATATTTTATTAAAAACACATGCATAGGTCCCTAAGTAGCTTCTACTGATCAAAACTTTGGTGCTTTTCCATAGCTTAGCATTTTACATGTACTAATTCTTGTTTGAAAATAGAGGTCAGATACTGTCTTGTATCTTTTTGTAGCTTCAATAACAACCTTATGGTGTCGATGTAAACATATACAGAAAATATATTAATAATAGCTTAATTATTGAGAATGTTAACTTGTCTGGGACTATTACCACTACTACTAATAATAATAATAACACTAATACTACTACTAACTAACATTAATTGAGCACTTACATGAATTAACAAATTTAATCCTCACAAAACTTTAAGAGGATGGTACCGTTTCAGCAATGAGGAAACTGAAGCTAAGAGGGGCTAAATAACTTACCTAAGATCACACACTAGGAAGGGATGGAGCCAGAATTTAAACCAGATATTTCGGTCATTGCTTTTATTGATTTGCTGGTATTTTGAGGATAGCTTCTAAGTTATTAACTCCATAAGGAGTCCTGAGCTTAATTCCCAGAGGCCTAGTTACTACAACGACAACACACACACACACACACACACACAGTTTCTTCCCCCACTGATCTTCCTTTCCTCTCACCTCCTCACTTCCGCAGAAAGGCAGCAAGCAGTGTCAGGTGTGGAGTCAGAAGTCAATGCCGTTTACTTCCTGGGTGACCACTGATAATTCACTGAACCACATTGACCTTCACTATCTGTAAAATGCCGTGCCTCCCTTGTTGTATCCTTGTGAGGATCAGATAAGCTTACATTCAGACAAGTGCTTTGGATATATACCTACAAAGTTTGTATCAGAGGAAGTTGACACATTCTTTTGTGTTGTTCTGGGTGACAAAAGAAACGAGGCCCCAGATCCCTGCTCATTGCTCCCAGGAGCCCCTGATATCCAGAGTATTATCCACCCCTGTTCATTCCCCATCTCTGAGGAAAAGAATGTCAAAAGGTAGAAAGTCCAGAGTTGTGTTCCCATACTTCCCTCTATGCCAGTCCAAAGGGGCTCATCCTAGACCCCTTCCACTCTTTGATGAGTGTTCTGGAGTAAAAAGTTTTAAATCACTTATACTTTTTAGCAGCCAGTTGTCTGAAAACAATAGAATCCCCTGGAATCAGCTGGTGTGAGGTACCAACTAGAATTTTCTCCAACTTTTGCAGGTTACAGAGTTGACAGCAGACATAGAGCAGTCCCATTGAAAAAGAAGGTTCTACAATTTCCAAGGCTGGATTCAGAGAAGTGCCTGGGGACAGAACAGTAGAGCTGACTTGCAGCTCACCATGAAGAGATGAAAAAAGAGGGCAGGGGAACTCAGAGAGGCTGCCTATTACAAGAGAGAGGCATCACCCAAGGCTGAGGAAGGAGATGTACCCAGAGACCAACTCATCAAGTTTGGAGGTGTCTGAAAGAAAGGGAGACTGGCATTTTGGTTGGTTGGCTGATTAGTCCTGGGGCTTCACAACTGCCAAGGTAGCAAGAACTGAGGAGAGATGGCTGACTGAGTGTGCCAGTTTCCAGAGGGACAAAGGATGGATCTACCTCTGCCCACAGGCCCAGGAACAAGGCCATGGAGCATAGAAGTTGGGGCTGTAGACTCACCTGACGCTATGGAGTCACGGGCCTAGTCGGGGGACATCAGCTGAGGAATGTCAAAAAGATGTGGTACAGACTCACAGGGGACCACAAACCCCTAAGAAGCTGCTGAGGACCCTCATCAACAGGCCCTTGGGGCTGGTTGGAGCTTCCACGCACCCATACCAACCTCACGGTCAACAAGCCACACCAGTGTGACAACTTCCTAAAGGAGGCAAGCATGCTACCCCTGGCATCCATGTAGGAAGAGCCTCTCCCCTCCTCTACCCCACCCAACCATCGCTGCAGAGAGAAAAGCACGAAGGGAGGGCATACGAGAAGGCAGACCACACCCCTACCTGCAAACCACTGGGTTACAAACATAACCAGCGCCGGCTAGAAGGCGAAGAGCTTTGATGGAATCCGAAGTTGAGTTGAAATTGCGAAATGAATGGGAATAATTCTAGTAACCAGAATGAGGCTGTTTTAATAAACAGAAATGAGTGGAAAATCATGGAATTCAACTGAGAAGTTGCTAAGGGAACTCGCTGCCCCAAGTAGGAAAGCAGGGGCTCACGGTTGACATAGCCCAGCTGGTAAGAGTTATTGGAAAAACAAAGCTGTTTCTTGTTTATTTGCCAATAAGGCGAGACCCCTCAATCTAGCTCTGATGTTCCATCAGCAAGTTTAAAGCGTATCCGTCCTTGCCCAGATAGACCGACACTCACGGCTGTGAGGGCAGCCTTCAGGTGTAGAGCCCCTGGGGTGGAGTCAGAGAGAACCCGTGGTGAGGCCTGGCTCCACTGCTCACTAACTCTGTGTCCCTGGGCAAGTTCAAATCCATTATGACTAGTATCCTCATATTTGTAAAATGGGGATGTTAATAATAGCAGTCTCATAGAGTTCTTGTGATAATGAATTGAGAAAACTCAAGTAAAGCATTTAGCCGAGTGTGTGGTACACAGTGAGTACTTAAATGTAAATTGTTGCTATTATTAATAATTACCACTCAGAAACCCATAGCATGTTCCAGATGCTGCCATTTTCCTCCATATTCAGCTTCCCTGCTCTCTCTTCTCTTGACATTCTTTTTTGTTTTGTTTTAAGATTTATTTTATTTATTTATTTATTTCTCCCCACCCCCTTGTTGTTTGCACTTGCTGTTTCTGTTTGACTTCCTTGTTTCTTTAGGAAGCACCAGGAACCGAAACGGGGACCTCTGATGTGGGAGGAAGGTACCTAATCACTAAAGCCACCTCCATTCCCTGCTTTTTGTTGTGTCTTTCATTATGTTTTTCTTCTTGTGTCTCTTGTTGCATCATCTTGTTGCATCAGCTTGCCAGCTTGCCACGCCTGCCCACCGCATCAGCATGCTGTCTTGCTAGTCTTCTTTAGGAGGCACCAGGAACCCCCACTCCCTGCTTTGTTGTGTCTCTTATTATGTTTCATCTTCGTGTCTCTTGTTGTGTCATCTTGTTTCATCAGCTTGCCACGGCTGCCCATTGCACCAGCTCACTGTTTTCTTTAGGAGGCACTGGGAACTGAACCAGGAACCTCCCTTGTGGTAGGTGGGAGCTCAATCACTTGAGCCACATCTGCGTCCCTCTCTTGACATTCTTGCCACTATCCTCTGTGGCTCTCCTTCCCCCTCTGCCAACCTTCTCACTACCATAGTCACTCCCTGGGTGACTGCACCTGTCCTCACCGCTGGAAACCCCAGCTTCACACCCTCAGCTCCCAGACGCACAGCTCAAACTCAGAACACCAGGCTCCCAGATATACTGCCTGCTGGACATCTCCCTTAGCTGTCTCACATCATCTCACACATGACATGTCCAAATGTGAGCCAGGCTGCCCTCCCCCACCACTCTCTACTCCTGTTCTTCCCAGTCTTCCCCCTCCAGCCCAATTAGTTGCTCATGCCAGAAACTGGAAGTAATCCTTTGAGCCTCTCTCCCTGTCATCCCCCACCACCAATCCATCATCAAATATTCTTTGTTCTACCTCCCAAACATATCTCTAATCCATTCACTTCTCTCCATGCCCACTTCCACCATCCCAGTCCAAGCCATCCTTAGCTCTCACAGAGACAATGGCAATAGTCTCCTAAATGCTTTCACTCCTTAAAAAAAAATTGGGGACATTGTTTTTATTGTGGTAAAATACTCATAACATAAAATTCACCATTTTAACCATTTTAAAACATACAGTTCAGTGTCATATAACACATTTACAGTGCTGGGCAACCACCACTACCATCTAGATCTAGAACATTTTCATCACCCCAGAAGGAAGCCCCATACCCCTGAAGCAGTCACCCCCAACACCTCATCCCCCTCAGGCCCTGGTAGCCACTAATCTGCTTTCTGCCCCTGTGGGTTTCCTATTCTGCATATTCCATATAAATACGCTCATACACAATGTGGCCTTTTGGGTCTGGCTTCTTTCACTTAGCATCATGTTTTGGAGATTCATCTCTGTTGTAACATGGATCAGTACTTCTTTCTTTCCTCTTTATTCCCTGCTTTTATTCTTGCCCCCTGTTTATTTTCACAAAGATTCTGATGCAATCTTTTAAAAATATATTATTATCTTGTTTAAAACATCTGTTGGCTGCCCGTTATTCTTAGGATAAAGCATCACCTGACTCTGGCCCATCACTCGCTTCATTTTGCCCATCCTCTCCCTCTGGCTAGCTTTATTACAGCTACCTTAACCTTTCTCTGGTTTACTGAAGCTTTTTCCTGTCAGAGGGATTTTGCACATGTTTCTTATGTCTGAAATGCCTTTCCCTCCACTCTTTGCTTTCCTCATAAACCTTCCCTGGTCCCTCAATCTAAATGGCTTTGCCCCACTTCTTCTGAGGTGCCTTGTTATTTTACTATATAGCACATCCCATGATTTGTAATTAAGTGTTTGAGTCTTTATCTGTTTAATGTCCACTTTCCCTACTAGATTTTAAGCTCCATGGGGTGAGAACTGAGTCTGTTTTCTTTGCCAGTGTTAGCTCAGAGTTTAGCACTGTGCCAAGGACATTGGAATTGCTTAAAACATGCTTGATAACTGAATGATTGGATTAAAAAGAGAAAACAGTAACTTGACCACTTCTGGAATCTCCACTTCCGTATTACAGAATCGAATCCACATTGTCCTGATGGGCCTAAGGGCTCATTTATCCTCATCAGCAGCACTATCATCAGCAGGATTCCCTGCTGACCTAATGGGGGGTGGTTGTGGCAACCGCAGACAAAGGCACACTATCTGGCTAATTCCAGTTCTCCTCCCACAATTTTCACTCCAGGCAGCTGAAAGCTAGAGGCTAGCAGCCAGCCAGCCCCATGAAGAATGGCTGCAGGGAAACAGAGAGAGAGAGAGAGAGAGAGAGAGAGAAAGAGAGAGAAAGAGACCCTGGTGTGATTTCCCAGCTTCTCTTCTTTTGTTGGCCAAGTCACTCTTAGAACAGTGGTTCTCAAACTCCCCCACCTACAATCTTCTTCAGTGAGACAAAATAAACCTACCTTTGTGGCTGCTGCTCACCATCCAGAATGAATTAGAGAATTCATGAGAAGAATGGCCCTGCTTTAAATTGAGACATCATATGAGGATGTCATAAGTATAGAACAAATTCACATCAGCAAAATCAGCTTAAGCACTGGTACTTCATTAGCATTCACCCTGCAGGAGATCAGCTGTGTAGACTACCAGGGAACCTGGACCACACTTTGAGAACATCTCTTTAAGAGTATCTGGGAATTTCCTTCTAACCTCCCTGACTTTACCATTGTGCTCCTAGATAAAGCCCAGCCCACTTAAGTTAGAGTCATTATAAATCAAGAACGAAGCCCGCCCCACCACGGGCAACTCACCACTGACTATACTGCCACCCCACCGTCTCTACCTTTGGTGCTTCTGTCAGCTGGTACCATCTTCCTCCTGCTTTGATGTGGTTCCCCTTTGCTGATCCATGCAAATGTTTTGGTTTGGGTGCATCTAGAGCAAACTAGTTCCATTAGTTCTAGTTCTCCAGGACTTAAAAACAATCAGAGACCACAAGTGGGCTTTAAAAACAGTAAGAGACCACAAATGGGACTTTAGACACTCTTCCACCCTAGCTCACCCTCCAAATGAGCCCCAGCTCCTAAAGAACATGGATACATATGTTCAGCTAGTCAAACAACAAATATTGGTAAACATTGCCAAGGACCAGGTGTGCGGCTGGAGGCTGAGGATGCAATGGTGAACAAGACAGATATAGTCTTTGTCTTGATGGAGTTTACAGCCAGGTTGATAATAAACAAGTTAATTACTATACCCGTTAATAATTGCTTTGATAAGGGAGGTAAACAACCTTTCAGAGCTCACAAAAGAGACAACTCATCAACATTTGGGGAGGGGAGCCAGAGAAGATTGTCTGCTGGAAGTGGCATTTAACCAGAGACCTGAAGGATAAGAAGGAATTAACAAATGAAGTGGATGCAATGGAGTATTAAGAGTTCAGGATAGAGGGAACATATGTGCAAGGACCAGCAGGAAGAGAATTTGAAGAACTAAATGAAGTTTAAGGGGGGCAGCAGAGAGAAAAGTGATGAGAGGATGCTAGAGTGATAAGAAGCAGACAGATCGTGCAGAGCCTTGTACATTACTTCAAAGAGTTGGATATTGATTCTAAGGTCATTGAGGAGCCAATGCAGGATTTTAAACAGGGAAGGGGAAATTCTGCATTTTTTCAAAGGTGTCTTTGACCACAGTATAGACAATGTATTGGAGGGGAGTAATGCTAGAGGAAGGGATCAGCTAGAAGCTATTCTAAAATGCAGCCAGGTGAGTGATGATCATGGCCTCGACTAAGGTAATGAATGGCAGTGGGTATGGAGAAAAGAGGAAATAGTTTGAAGATATTTAGGAGCAAGAGGACTTGGTAATGAGATAGGTGGGGGGATCAGAAGGGAGGGATAAAGATGATACTGTGGCTTGGGCAAATAAGCCGATGGTAATATAATTCGCAGACATAGGGAACCCTAGAAAAAGAGCAGGTTTGGAAGGAAGGTAACAAGCTCTGTTTTGGACATGTTGGATTTTAGTTATCAAAAGGACATTCATGGGAAGCGGCTGTGGCTCAATCAGTAGGGCTCCCGTTTACCATGTGGGAGGCCCCGGGTTCGGTTCCCGGGGCCTCCTGGTGAAGGCAAGCCCGCCCGCACGGCGTGGTTGGCTGACCCAGCGAGCACAAGCAGCAAGGGGGGAATAAATGAATAAATAAATAAAATCTTAAAAAAAAAAAAAAAAGGACATTCATGTGTGGTTGTCTTATAGGTAGTTGGATGTGTGTGTCCAGAGCTCAGAAGAAAAATTGAGACTTTATATCCACAGTTGGGAGTCAAGAGAATATATATGCTTTTTGAAGCCTTGGCAGTTAATAAATCCACTCAGGGAAACCACTTCCTGGTAGAGGGAACAATGAAGCAGAAACCTGTAGGATAAGAAGGAGTTCACAAGGGAGGTGAAAGTGTGGGAAGGAAAAGCATTCTAGACAGAGTAAGTGAGAGAATTTGAGGAAGTAAATAAGTTCTGTACAGAGATAAGGGAGAAGACCCAAGATGGCGACAGAGTAGGAAGCTCTGACAATCAGCTCGTCCCACTGGGCAACTAATAATCAGCCAGGATCTGTCTGGCTCAACTGTCTGGGGGACTCTGGAGACCAGAAGAACATAGTGCACCATCCAAGGAAGAACAGGAAGAGGAGACTGACCATCCATGTGAAGATTCCTGAGTAGATTCCTCCACGTTGCAGAGGTGGTTGCCCAACCCCCACTGGTGAGGCTGGCCACCTCCGAATCCACTCCCTAACTGGAGCAGAAGCTCTCTGTCCCAAAAGCAGGGGAGGGGAAGTATCCTGGCACCAACAACAGCTGTAGATTGGCAAATTCGGCTACCTGGATTCCAATCTTGAGCACAGCTGAGGTTTAAGCCTGCCCAAGTCACCAAGAAGCCAGCAGCATTTGTGCTGTCTGCACCCCCAGAGTGGAGGCCGGGGTGACTGAAAAACACTGTCCCTCAAGGCAGTCGGGATCAGATCCAGTGTGCCCAGTTTGGAAAGCCATTGCTTAGGCTCCCAGACCCAGCAGGAGTTGAGACTGGGTGCAGTTTGAACACTTTCTCAGGACAGAGCAGGCAGATTCACACTGGGCCCATGGTCCCCAGGAAGGAGGGGAAGTGCTCACTCTCTTATGGGCAGTAGGGGCAGATTCACCCCATCCACCTTGAAGGGCTGCTGCACACTCTGTGCCCCTGGAGAGGTAGGAAGCATGCACTCCCTCGCAGACAGGGCAGGCAGATTCACCCTGTCACCTTAAAAGGGCTGCTGCAGGGGAGCAGATATGGCACAAAGGGTTGAGTGCCTGCTTCCCACATGGGAGGTCCCAGGTTTGGTTCCCAGTGCCTCCTAAAAACAAACAACAGGCAAACAAATGAAAAAACCAACTTAGAGGAGCTGATGTTTGAGTGTTGGCTTCCCATATACAAGGTCTCAGGTTCAATCCCTGGCCCCAGTGACTTAAAAAAAGGGGGGGAGGGGGATGCTGCACACTTGGTCCCAATGCACCCCTGGACAGAGAGGAACTGTACACTCTCTGGGGCTATGCAGGCAGATTTACCCCACCTACCATGAACAGCTGCTACACTGTCATTCCCAAGGTGCCCCAGGAAGGAGAGGAACCAAAAGCCATCTGGTCACTCTCTCACAAGACAGTACAGGCAAAGTCACTTGCCCACCTGGGGAGGGGGAGGTACCCAGCTCAGGGAGTGGCAGTTGATCAGAGAACTCAGATCTCAGGGGCAGGGAGTTGTGCAACAGTTTCATCCCAGACTGGCAACCTCTGCCTCAACCACAGCCCCACCAAGAGCTAAGTCAGCTGAGAATTAAAGGCACAGAATAACCTTAGGGCATCAGGGAACAACTGGATAAAGAGTGCTACCAGCTGGGTACTTCATGAAAGCCTAGATTGAGGGAGACATCAAAAAGAAGATTGGAGGCTTTTAGAGTCTCTTCTCCAGAGCACATTGGAATCAATCTACATTCCCTTCATAGGTCCCCTGAGCCTGTTTTGACTGGGAACCCAGTGCTGGGAAGGTTGTCTCCAGGTGGACACTTCTACCAAGATTAACCCTTCAGGAAATAGCAGTGAGAGAAAACAAAAGAAGTATTAAAAATATAGAAAAAAATACACACACACAAAGGCAATAAAAAACAAACAGAACAGACTAACCTTCATGGAGCAAAAAGCCAATGAATAAGAAAGCCATATGCTAAAGAGAGAAACTGAGCACAGTATAAACACATTTAAAAAATCAGATGCCAAGACACCAACAAAAAATTATAAGCCATACTAAGAAACAGGAAGATATGGCCCAGCCAAAGGAAAATTGAACCTCCGGATGAAACACAGGATTTGAGACAACTAATCACAGATATCCAAACAAATCCCCTTAATAAATTCAATGAGATGGCTAAAGAGATTAGGGATATTAAGAAGACACTGGTTGAACCCAGAGAAGAATTTGAAAGTTTGCAGAGAAAAGTGACAGAACTTATGGGAATGAAATATACAATGGAAGAGATTAAAAATATATTGGAAGGGAGCAGATGTGGCTCAAGTTGTTGAGCACCTGCTTCCCACATGGGAGGTGCTGGGTTCAGTCCCCAATGCCTCCTAAAAAACAAAAACAAGCAACAAGCAAAACAAATGAAAAAACCAACTCAGGGGAGCCGATGTGGCTCAGTGGTTGAGCTTCCCACATATGAGGTCCTAGGTTCAATCCTAGGCCTCTGGTACCTAAAAAAAAATTACATTGAAGGCATATAGTAGCAGATTTGAATTGGTTGAGGACAGAATAAGTGAGTTAGAGGACAGAGTATCTGAATTTGAAAAGACAGGAGAACAGAAAGAGAAAAGAATGGAAAAAATGGAACAGGGTCTCAGAAATTTGAATGGCAATGTGAAATGCATAAACATATGCATTATAGGTGTCCCAGAAGGAGAAAAAAATGGAAAAGGGGCAGAAAAAATATTTGAGGAAATAATGACCAAAAATTTCCCAACCCTTATGAAAGACATAAATATCAATATGCAAAAAAGACAATGTACCCCAAACAGAATAAATCCGAATAGACCTACTCCGAGACACCTACTATTCAGAATGTCAAATGCCAGAGATAAAGAGAGAATTTTGAAAGCAGCAAGAGAAAAACAATTCCTCACATACAAGGGATGCTCAATTAGACTACGAACTGATTTCTTATCAGAAACCATGGAGGTGAGAAGGCAATGGTATGATATATTAAAGGTTCTGAAACAGAAAAACTGCCAGCCAAGAATTCTTTATCAGACACAAGTGTCCTTCAAAACTGAGGGTGAATTTAAAGTCTTCACAGATATACAAAAACGAAAAGAGTATGCCATCAAAACACCAGATTTATAGGAGAAACCAAAGAGAGTGCTGTAACCTGAAAGGAAAAGACAGAAAAGAGAGGCGTGGAGAAGAGTGTAGAAATGAAGATTATTAGTAAGGGTAACAAAAAGAGTAAAAATACAAATAATAGTAAGATAGATCAATGGAAAGCTAAAAGATATAATGGACAAAGTAATGCCTTTACAGTAATAATGTTAAATATTAATGACTTGAACTCCCTAATCAAAAGCCTGGCAGAATGGATAAAAAAAACCTATATGCTGTCTACAAGAGAATCACCTTACACACAAGGACAAAAATAGATTGAAAGTAAAAGTTTGGAAAAAGATATTCCATGCAAACAGTAGTCAAAATAGAGCTGGAGTAGCAATACTAATGTCAGGCAAAATAGACTTTAAATACAGAGATGTCAGGCCCTAGGATAGATCTCTTAAGAACACCAACATTTAAGAAGTAGACAGAAGAAAAGTTTGAAAAGGGGTCAAGATAAAAGCAACCAGAGAAATAGGAGGAATTCATAGAAGTCAGAAGTCAAGAGAATAATTTAAGATCAGTCAACAGGCTCAACTGGTACCAGGAGGCTGTATCTCCAAATCCTAGAACAGTGTTACATAAATAGTTGTTGAATGAAATGAAGTGACCTATATGACAAAAAAAGTCCACTGAATTTAGCAGAACTCATTAGTGGTTTTCATTAGAGGACTTTCATTAGGGTGGGAGCCAGGTTGTGGTGGGATGAGGAGTGAATGTGGTGTAAGGAAGTGAATGTTGACAATCCCTCCAAGACTTTGGGCTAAAATCCAAGCCCTCACTGGGGCCTAGAGGGGGTCTGCCCATCCCTCAAACTTCACAAGGCAACCTGTTGCCACTACTCTCTTGTTCAGTGTAGCACAACCATGCGGTCCCTCTTTCAGGTCCCTTTCCAAATCAGTCTTCACCCACACTGTGCCTTCTGCCTAGAGTTCACTCTTCCCTCCTCTAGTCCCAATTCCCAGGCCAGCCAACTCCTACTCAGTCTTCATGATTCAGCTTAAATAACATGTCCTCATAAAGACTTCCCCAACCCTCCATCCATCTTCCCACCTCCCCATGAGGTTAAGCCCCATCATTACACTCTCTTGTTACACAGCATACTTTTCCTCTCTAGCACTTAACACAAGCACAATAAATTATTTGTTTGACTATTCATTTAAGATTGCTCTCCCCAACTAGCCCACAGGCTCCCCAACTAGGCTGTGAGCCCAAAGAGGGCAGGGACTTCACCCCCAGCCTAAACCAGTGACTGACACATAGTAGGCACTTGACAGATATTGAATGAATAAATGAGTGAATGAGTAGGTAAAGGGGAAAGATGGTAGCCTGAGGTAGCTGAGAGGTCAAAGAAGGGCTTTTTTTTTTTTTTAATGGGAGGGACTTTGGTAGGTTGAAATGTTTATGTGAAGGGACCAGAGGAAAGGGAAAAGAAATCATCAAGAGGGCAAAATACCTGAAGAGGCTTAGAGCATGACCACAGGAGAGGGATGAGACTTGGAGGGAAGAGAGCCACACTTTTCACTGAAGCAGGAATGGAGGGAAGGAGGGGTACGGATAGAAGTTTGGGGGCAGAGAGTTGAGGGAGTGCCTGTCAATGAGCCTATTTTCTCCATGAAATACCATTGAAAACCTTAGTTTCTCTTGGTTTTAAAAAGCTAAATGCTTATTTGAATAGGCCCTTCAAATCTTCCTCTGAAATAGATGAAATTTAAAAGAACCACATGAGCAAAGGAAGAAGTGGATGGATTTGAGGTAAGATCTGGTGGTACTTACTGATGGGTTGGATGTGGAGATGACAGAGAAGAAAGTGTTTTATTTATCTTTATAATTTAGTTTTTGGCAAAATTATAAAAGCCCAGAACTTTGAGTAAAATAGTTCAATAAAACTTGTTGCCACAAATCACAATCCCTGCCCACATTTTCCCTTTCTCAGAGGCAACTAATTTCAACTTTTTCTTTTGGTTATTTTTATTTTTGTATTTCCATCTATATCCATAAATAACATGCATGTATTTCTAATTACTGATTTTTTCTGTTTTAGGCATTATCCTTGGACTTCCCACTTGGAAGATGAGGATTTTTCTTTCTTCTGCCAAATGCCATTACCCCTACCACACATATGCTCTCCTCCTGCTTCCCAGTTCTCTAAGATTAATATTGTGTTTATATCTATGACTAAGTAAATGCTATTTACAGTTGAGCCATGGACTCTCTTATGATTAGTTTTCCTTGACCGCACACATTTTTTGTTTTGTCTGGAATTAATAGTTATCTTATTGTTACCACTAATTCAACCCCAGATGTTCTTCTTCTCAATATGTTTCAATGCAACCAAAAGACTCTCAATTTCACCTTCTTTAGTACATCTCTGCGGCAGTCTCCTGATCTGCTCCAGGGTTGGCCGCAACTCCTCAACTGCTGATACAGAATTGTTGCCATGGTCCTATAGATCCCCTTCTCCTCACTCTTGTCTCTTTCCTGACTCCCGTGTCTTCTTCATTCTTGATTTATACCCTCAGTTTGATAGAACACATCCTCCAGTAGCTTCCTGAGAAGGGGTGCATGAGAAGTAAATTGATTGATACCCTGCCATATTACCACATCAAAAGAAAATATATACCCATGATCATTTCAATAGATACAAAGCATTGATACACTTCAACATGAATTCATGCTTTTAAAAGAAAATTTCAGCAAATTAGGAATACAGGAAACTTCTTTAATCCAATAAAGAGTGTCTATAAAATAATAACTTCAAAACATCATCCTAAATGGGAAAACATTAGAATAATTCCCTTTAAAATCAGAAATAAGATAAGGCAGCTACTCTTATAATTTCTATTCAGTATGGTATTGAAAGCTCCAGCCAACACAGAAAGAAAAGAAAAAGAAAGAAGAACTGAAAAGGAAGAAATAAAACTCTCAGTATTTTCAGGTGATATAACTGTTTACATAGAAAAACCAGAAGGATATATGAGCAAATTATTACAAATAGTAAGAAAGTTTAGCAAAAATCAATAGCATTTCTGTACTCTAGCAGTAAACAACTAGAAAATGTAATTAAAGAGAAGACAACATTTACAATAGTTTCAAAGAATATCAAGAACCCAGAAAGGTCTTTCCAGGGAGAGTTATAAAACTTTATTATAGCTAGTAAAGAAGACAAAAATAAATTGAAAGCTATATTACAATGTGAATAGGAAGACAATAGCATAACATTGTTCATCTCCCCAATTCAATGCAGTTCCAATCAAAAGTCCAAAATGTATTTTTGTGAAACTTGATCAGTTGATTCTAAAATTTATATTAAAGAGGAAAATTATAGCCAGGACACTAACAAAGATGAGCATGGAGGGGAAACTTGCCCCACCAGATACTATGCTTTATTGTAGAACAATAGTAATTAGACAGGGTGATATTGGCATTGGGATAGAAATGGACAGCAGAATAGAATAAAGAGCCCCAAAACAGACCCCCATATACATGAATCTCTGGTAGATAGGAGGGGTGGCATGCCGGACAATAAGGCATGTTTAACATATTCTACCAATAAAATTAAACTTTGACTAAGCTGTGAAAAGTCCCAGTTGGGAAAGTAAATAGAACCAGATTTTAAAAAGGTTATCAATACAGAAAAATACAAAATTTTATGCCTACTTCACACCACATACCAAAATTAGTTCCAGATGGCTCAAGGGCTTATTATATAAAAGGGCTTAAATACAAAAAATAAAACTTTAAACTGTTAGTAAAAATCATAGGGAAAGATCTGTTAGACTTTGGGATAGAGAAGAATTTCTTAAACAATACTCTAAAAGTGCTAACTTTAAGAGAATATATTGACAAATTTGGCTACTCTAAAATTAAGAACCTCTGTTTGTCAAGAAAAAGTGAAAAGACAAGCTACAAATGGGGAGGCAATAAGGGCAATAAATAATAATTCTTGGGCAACAAGCATAACAGACTGTCCCAGGCCCAGGCATTCTACACCTGGTGTAAATTTACGTGAGGCTTTTGCCCGTGAACACCTGGAGATATCTACAAGAATGTTCCCAGCAACACTGCTCATAATAGCAAAGCCTGGAAATAATCCAAATGCCCATAACAAGAGAGCAGATGAATCAACCACAGTATTTTCACAGAGTGGAATATAATAGAGCAGTCAACAGGAGTGATCTATAGCTATAGGCCACAGCAGTGCGAATAAATCTTAGAAATATAATGCTAAGGGAAAAAATAAGTCCTGAATGTATTCATACAGTACAATATGCTTTTTATAAAATTAAAAACAACTTTAAAAAAAAACTTACTTTGTAGGAATACAAATGCATGTGATGCATTTGGGCTATGTCAACTTAGCTAAACTTGAACTAGGTTTCCCAGAATTCCCTTTCCTGACTAGTTCTAAGCTAACAAGGGCCACACGAGATATTTTGCACACCCTTTGGAAGGTGGACCTCCCTTACGTTCACAAGGGGGTTATGGGGGACACCATGTGCTACTGCAGCTCTCGCACTTTGTTGCCGTTCTGCTGGCTCGTCGTGCTGGCATAGAACAGCCCATGGGTTCACAGCAGTTCCAGTTCCCACAGGACCTTCTCCTCCAGCTTCTCTGAATACTGGCCCAGCAACGCAGGTCCTGGGGCAGCAACTGAGCCCATGCCTCCTCAGCTCCACTGGGTCTCCTCCTTCAGTCTCTCCATCTCCTGGACTACGTCTAGCACCAGATACAGAAGCAACAACCATATAGCAATGGCTTGACTAGCTCTGGAAACTACCAAAAGTCAAACCCTTTTAAGAAATCCTATGTTCTATATCATTCCTATGGTTCTATTTCTATGATTAAACTCTGGCTGATATAATGAAATAAAACTATCCAATAAGGAAGCAAAGGAATATAGGATTCAGGATGCTGGTTACTTGGGGTGGGGGGAGGCAGGAGGTTAGACTAGGGATCACATAGGTAGAGGTAGCTTATTGTCATGATTCTAGTTTTTCTGTTTAATGATGAGTTCACAATTGCTTATTACATAAAATATATAGTTGCATGGATGGCCAAGTATGGACCAATGAAGGATTATAAATGCTTGAATTATGTGAACCTAAAGTTGAGAAGGAGAGAGAAGACAGCAAGTAATTTCTTTTGAAAGGACATGCCCTAAAAGTTGCATCATCACTTTCACTTACCTCTTCTTGATTCAAACTTAGTCCCCCGGCCACATCTAGTTGCAAAGGAGGCTGGAGAATGTCTTTAGGTGGGCAGACCATGTATCTGGATGAATTTAAGGATCATCTATGTCTAAAAAGAAGAAAGGGTCAATGGATATTGGGAGATAATGAGGAGGCTCTGTCCAAGGTGAGAACTGTACAAACAATTGATTTATGAGGCATTTCAAAGAAAGAATAAGTAAGCTCTATAACAAACACAGATCTCAAAAAGCACTCCTTGAGTCAAATATAAAAACCAAGAGGTTGGTGGGCTAGAGCTATGGACATTTGTTTTAAAGTCCACCCCCCCACCAAAGTCACCTTCCTAAAGGCACCAAAATTTCATTTGGGACAATAACTTCCTTCCTATGGGATATAGTCTCATGGCGCTATTAATAGGATACTCTGATTTCCTTTAACCAAGAAGCTAGCAAATGCCTGTCTTAATACAGGTCTCCCAAATGTAGACCCTAAAACAAGATTTGGGTGTAAGAATTTTATCTTGAAAGTGATACCAGGAAGATTGTGAAGAAAGGCAAATAAGAAAGGAAAGGTGAGAAATGTGGGTTAATGAACAGATTTTTGCAGAGGACGGCTAACGCTCTACACGGAACCCTCTGAGAGAACGTGTGGAACACGCCTCAGAATTGTCTTCTGAGCAGAGAGGAAGCTGGACTATTTATACATCAATTCCTAACCCTCACTGATTGAGGGTTGCTCTTCAGGAATTGAATCCCCCACACTTCTGGCCTGCTCTGCCACAGTCCAACCATGCCCCATGGACAGAGACTGCCCTCAGACAGGGACACGCAGGAATCCATAAGCAGATAAGGGACTTGTCTGCAGGGACTTCCGAGGTGTGCTGAGGGGACTTGAAAGGCCCATCAACAGCATCTGTTCCACAGCCAAGCCAAGCTCACTCACTCTCAGGAACTGGAAAAGTCAGCCGAGTTACATGGACACTGGAAAAGTTGAGGTCCATTTCTGTCCTGAGAAGACTGCTCCTCCTTTTGTGGCCCCTTTCCTCACCATCCAGAGCTACCTTGCTTCTTATCCATTTCCAGATCTGGTTCTCTAGGTTCTCAGATATCTCTGGGAGCATTCAATATTCTTCCACTACTTCCAATAAATTTTCATTAAAGTGTTCCAGAGTTAGTTTCTGTTCTTTGCAACTACAAAATGTAACTGGTACATAGGGAGACTCGATACACCTGGATACTTGATATACCTGGAGATCTCTGCCACTGATCTGAGTCTTTAAGAAGGTAAGCC
Source organism: Tolypeutes matacus (assembly GCA_026826555.1). Taxonomy (NCBI): domain Eukaryota; kingdom Metazoa; phylum Chordata; class Mammalia; order Cingulata; family Chlamyphoridae; genus Tolypeutes; species Tolypeutes matacus. Next base: position 31,428,165 of record JAKSZT010053929.1, on the reverse strand, counting down.
ATCTCTTTGAGCTTCCATTTACTCATCTATAAAATGAAAGGATTGAAGGTGATTTCCAAGTTTCCACTCAGTGGTAAGATTCTATGGTTCTAATTAAGCCAACTTGAGTCATACAATGGAAACCGCATAAAACTCATTCCTATAGTCTGACCCAAACTCCACTCTACGTCAGTTTTGCAGCCTCCTACAAATAATAATGGGCTCCTGGGACACGGCGAATTGACTCTTTGTACCAAGACCAGACAGACAGCAAGAGAGGCCAGCTCCTAGATCTTACCCCTACCTCACCCAGAAACTGACCAAGGAGACTGGTTCAAGGAAGAAAGTTGCTTTACTTTTACCCAAAGGAATTCTGTGCAGATAAAGTCGGGTGGCCAGGCCTGCCCACAGAATCCCCAGTCCATATGTAATTGGTTTTCTCTTTCTCACTTTCATCACCATTATTTCCAGAAGGAGGGATGGTATTTGAGTTATGGAGAGAGTGACACACATAATCTTTTGTTCTCCTACAAGGATTCAATAAGCAAAGGTTCAAAGTGGAAAAAGGATGTGATCACCTCCCAGCAATGTTGCCGAAAAGGAACAGATTCAGGACTCTGATTCTCTATTAAGTTATGATGATTTCTCAAGCCATCCAGGGCGGAGCAGAGATACAGCTGATAAAATGCATGGCATGTATTGAACAGCATGAAGAAAGCAACTGACTGCAGCTGTCTGTGCGATTTGGCAGCCCACAACTATTCAGACAAATCTAAACAAATCACCATCCCTGGCTTCCTGATGCCTCTAGGAAAGTCCTGTAACAACTGCTCTGTGCTGGCCTCCTAGGTAGGGGTGATGGAAATATGCAGATTCCACAACTTTAGGGCTTTCCTAGGGCTTCTGCTCAATGCAGCAGCTGCCATCCTTCCACAGATTTGGCTGTTTTCTGCAAAATTGAAGTTTTCATTAACTAATCATCTGTTTGCAGCCCTTCCCACTGTGCCCACATGGTGGGCACCAAAGCCCCATTCCCACTTTAGCCCAACCTTATGGAAATCCAGCACCCAAATGGTCTCAGCAGAGTGATTTGCCCTCTGCCCACCTAGCTATGCCTTTTGATTCCATTGCCAAGGCCTAAGTAGGAAGCATTGACAAGTGGATCCATGCACGCTGCCATAACCTGGAGGCACATCTCCAACCCTGTGTCCTGGCAGCTCCCTGCCTCCCATTCCCCCAGCAGCTGCCAGGATAGCTGTTGCTGTGTAGTGCAGCCAGTCATGTAGTCAGACATTTCACCAGGTTAAAGGGACACATGTGCCCTTACCACTTTAGTACACCATGTGGAATGGGTGGGTGAGAGAGAAATTCTACCCATTGATATCTCCTCCTTTCAAAAAGAAAAAAAAAATAGAGGATTAAAAAAAAAAAAAAACTTTCTGTTTTTGCCCCAGCAAAAATCTGGTGATGCATCACAGAGGAAGGTCATAACAAGAAAGTCTAATCGGCCATTGACAGAGATCACTGAGTCCTTTCAGAGAGAGGAGTAGCCCTATTGAGATGTCATGGCTTGGGAGCATTGGGGAAGAGGGAGAGGATGGGAAAATGCTGCCCCTCAAAGCCAGCACAGTGTCGAAGTTCTCCTTTTGCTCAGCATGCTTGGGAAGGTCAGGGAGAGGGGTCTGGCCATGGCCAGTACTTCCCAGGTACCCAGGAGAAGAGCAGGACAGGAGAGTTTCTTCAGGAAGTCATTTCCTCCAGGAGCTCTGAACCACAAGGAGGGGGGTGGGGGACACAGAGCCTCTCTATAAGTCAACGTAATCACAGAAAAAACACCTGTGCACCTAGTTTGTTGCCGTGTACACAGCAGGTGCTCAATAAAAACTTGATGGTGGTGGAGTTAATGTGATTTCCTAGACAAGGCCTACTTTACTGTAAGTGAAATAAATAGTTGAATTGAATTGAAATAGGCAGTGGGTTAATGGTGTAATTTGAGGAGCAATGGAAAAATGTTCCCTGCCCCCAAGTCTCTCTCCTACTGGAATTGCCAAAGGGCTCAAAATTTCCAGATTCCTCCTTTGGGTTAACGGGGCAATGAAAACATTGTTGAAAGACAAACTTTGTCTGGGAGAGGTAACCTGCGAAGCTACTATAATCTGTCATTCCTCTAGGAAGGCAAATTAGATTCACCTCAAGAACGAGCACTGATGGATTCATAGGAGCTGCATGGAGTTCTATCTTGAGAAGGAGTCTGAGGCCACAGCTGGCTCAGCAGGAAGGAGGACGGTGAGGAATCACTGATGTCTGCCACGGATGGGGAAAGGGCTTCCGTATGAGTGGTACCATTTATTTGTATTTGCCATCCTGCCTTTCAGTTTGAATTCTTGGAGTGTTCTTAGTCCCACCTAAGACAGGCCCCTAAGGAAACGTGAACTTGGATGAACATTCACACATTAACAGAGCATGAGGTTTTTGCCTGAGCAGCAGGCCAAGGCAGACTGCCGACGGTGGTATGAGGGTTCTAGGAGGAGTGAGAGCCGTGGAGTGGGGGTCTGGAGGATGGCTACCTGAAGTCAAACTTAGCCTACGTCAATCTTGCCTCAAGCGAGTGCTTACTGTCGACGCTGCACACAGTAAAGGCCACATAGCTTTACTTCCCCTTTACATGAATTTGTCTGATGCTCATCACACTTTCCATCAAGTTTCTCCAACAGCAGAGGGACAAGGCCAACAGCCTGCCATAGCAAATGATGTTTTTGAACCCTCAGTTTTAAGAATCGTGTAAAGTTTAGATTCTATCATTTAATTGTTTGCCTTCATGTAAAAATGTTTGTTACTTATGAGTTAAATTAGAGTAATGCTAGCTACTGTAAAAGATCAATCCCCAAATCTCAGTGATTTAACACTTTCAAAGTATTTTTCACTCACATAAAGTCCATGTGCGTGTGGCTGGTCAGTGAGCAGCCTTATGCTTGGTCTTGTGACTTCATCCTACTTCGGGCCTCTGAGTCCTCTCCATATCAACTGGCATATGAGGGAAAGAGTCTGCTTCTTAGCTCTGTTAGCCCAGAATTGACAGCCATCACTACGCCACATTCCATGAGCAAGAGTTACGCAAAAGGCCCCACTCAAATGCCAGGGGAGCTGGGAAATAGAGTCCCTGACCACCCAACAACAACCCCATTATAACTTCTTCTCCATCTTCCCAAATCTGTGTGAAAAGTAGACCTTCCAGAAAGATGTGGGAAAAAACTCACATCTTTACTCATCCTGTACACTCCCAGAAGGGTATCTACCCCAATTTAAGAAATACATAGGGGAAGCAGATGTAGCTCAAGTGGTTGAGCGCCTGCTTCCCATGTATGAGGGCTTAGGTTCAATCCCTGGCACCGCCTAAAAAAACAAACAAACAAACAAAAAAAAAAAAAACCCACTGAAAACAGGTCATTCAAGAAGACTCAGTTTCCTTTCTGTAGCCTTAATAAAAACCAATTTTAATAGACCACCACATTTTGCCCCCTTGTCTCTCTGCTCCCTCTTTCTCTCTCTCTCAGCCCAGTTAGGTACCATCAGGATTTTGAAAGCAGGCCCAAAGCCATGTTGACTACTGCCAGGAAATGGCTGCCTGGCTGTCCACCAAGAGGGCTTCCAAAGTGGCATTATCTTAATGAATTTTTCATGGTCCAAGGTCTGGCCAGAAGACTTACTGGTCCAAAAATTCTGTTTTGATAGTGTTCCAGCATATGCCAAACTTAGGAAGGCTATGATTTATGGGAACTAAGTCACGAAGCACCCAACTTCTAACCAGAATATCAGTACTTTATTGACAAGGGGATACACACCTGTCAAGGAGATCAAATATTCTAACTCTTCTCTTCAACACACTTTCTCTCTGAAGAAAATCTATAATCAGAAATCTCCTTGGTGAGTCTGGAACCAGAACAAGAATAGTTTAGCTAGATGACCTAAAACGTAGCTGAATCGGGCTGCCGGGGTCTGGTAAACTCAACACAAATGAAATATTCACACCAGTTTTCAGGGTTCATTCTGGTGTGTTCTTCATTCTATGCTCACCAATCCCTTTCTGACTGACACATCAATAAGGTAACTGCCAGATGCATATGCTGCTTTTTCTGACATGGCACACATTTTGTCTCTAAGATGATGTTGAGTATGGCTGGCCTCAACCAATGTGTGCATTTTATAACCTAGCTCTCAGAGTTTGAAAGAGGAGAGGGCAAAGGGAAGGGAGCTCATTCTCATCTCCACCTGCACCAGCTGATGTTATCCTAAAATGGAGTTTAAGAGCTTATTTGGAGGTCTCAGTAGAATTGTTAGATATCTGTAGATCCTTGACTTGAAAAAATCTTCTTTCCTCTTTTGCAGAGACCAAGGCAGACTCAGCAAGATGCCTGCAAGCGTCCCAGGCCAGTTCATAACCCAGAGCTGCTGGCAGCAAATGCTGAGGTATGAGTCCCAAACACAGTCATGAAGAGTTGCCAAGTTCACCATCAGGGAGGGGTATCGAGTTTCAGTTTTGCTGAGTGAGAACTGGGACTGTGGGTCAATGATCAGGTAAAGATCACTGGCCATGGTGCAAGAAACAGGAAGCAATGGCAAAGATGGTTTAGATGAAATGGAACAGGATGGAAGCTTGAGGAAAGCAAGGGCAACAGGCGTTCCTTCTTATTGGGTATTGGCCATTATAAAGCACGTGGGTGAGCTGGGCACTGGGCTATCTAGAAAGCAATCTTCTTTAACTGAGTTTGCAACATCAATAGGTAATCTCATGGGGTGATGAAGAAAGAGACTCATAAATGGAGAGCCACGAAGGACAGTTGCCACAGTCAGATTGCCCTCACATCCAACCAGGACCTGCCTTGCAGTTTTTCAGCTGTGTTAAAATGAGGGGTTCGCCTTCCAAGGTCCTCTCCTGATGTATGATAACTGTGCCTATGAGACAACACACCCTCTAACCACACATCCACTAATACCGCATGCTGAGTAGATCAACCTGCTGGGAAAACAAGTGTGTGTGTGTTTTTACTTTTTAACTTAAAACATACATACATAAAAGTGCACAAATCAGAAGCTGATAAAAGTGACCACAGCCCTGTAACCAGCTCCCAGATTAAGAAGCAGGACATTCAGCAGCATATCAAAAGCTTCCTATTCCCTTCCCTGTCACTACCTCTCTCCCCCAAAAAACGACCAACTGGACTTCAAACAGGATGATAGATTAGTTTTGCCTGTTTTAGGACTTTCTGTAAATTAAATCATAAAATATGTTCTCTTTTGTGTCTGGCTTTTTTCATTCAATTATTTGTCTGTGAGACTTTCCCATGTTCTCACATGTAGGTAGGGTCAGCTAATTTTCGTGGACTTATATTTATATTGTTCCATTATATGAATGGAATATATTGGAATGTATTTATCCGCCTATTGTCTTTCAACATTTTAGTTGTTTCCTGTTTTTGTAGTATAAAGAATGCTGCTATGAAGATTCTTGTTCATATCTTTGTGTGTAAGCATTTCTGTATTAGTTATTTATTACTGGGTAACAAAAACAAACTTAAAACAACACACATTTATCATCTTGCAGTTTCTGTAGGTCTGGAGTCCAAATACAGCTTAGCTGGATTCTCTGCTCCAGGATCTCTCGCCACCTGCAACCAAGGTGTCTGCCAGGTCCAGAGTCTCATCTGAAGACTTACATGGGGAAGGATCTTCTGTGCTCACAGCATTTTAGGCAGAATTCAGCTCCTGGAAGGCTGTTGAACTGACAGCCTTGATTCCCAGCTGGCTCATTTCTTGCCTCGTAGGCCTCTCCTACATGGTTACTTGCTTCATCAAAGTATACGTGCGAGTCAAGCAGGCAATAGAGTTACAATCTTATGTAACAGAATCACTGAAGTGACATCCCATCACCTTTGCTGTATGCTATTGATTACAGGCAGGGTCCCAGGTTCCATCCACAGTCAAGTGGAGGGGATTACGCAAGGGCGTGAACACCAAGAGGCAGGGGTCGTTGGAGGCCGTCTTAGAATCTGCCTGACACAATTTCTGTTGGGATTATAACTGGGAGTGAAATTGTTTGGAAAACCACTAGTTTTCCAATGTGATTATACCAATTGACACCCTTGCGTGCTGAACACTTCACATCTGGGATTGGTTTTTACACAGATTCCCTTCTGGTACCGGTTACCAAATTTCTGCACCATGAACTGTGGTAGGTTTAGGAGCATGCCTTACTTACTCACTGCCTGAACCCTAAGTCCCCTGCCTTGGACCCACTCATTCCTTCCTCTGCTTTCCTGAGGGGACACATTCCTGTAAACACAAAGTTATGGAAGGAGCCACCTTCAGCAGCACTCTTAGAGCTGGTGGCCCAGCTGTGCACGAGGGATGCTGGAGAAAGAGGGCCACCACCTCTCTCAGCCTGGGAGGAGCCCTGGGGAGACTTCAACCATCCTGAAGGGCCACTGATGGGAGTAGCAAGAAACGTTCCCACTGACAATCCTCTTTCCACTGCAAGGTACGCAATGAACTCCTCATAACCATTTAGTAACGTAGGAATAGTAACATTTCCAGGCATCTGCCCCCAAGAAGTGCTTTCTGGGCTTCTCCATATCAAATGAAGCACATGCCCCAGGTGTAAAATAATTTGCGGGGGGGGGGAATGCAATGGACAAAAAGACATTTAGAATTTGTGCAAATTTCATTATTAATATTTCTGCCCAAGCATGTCAGCAGTGTAGGCTCCTGAAATCCATTAAATAGTGGTAATAACAGTCCTAAGTGGTAATGCCAGCAAGCTGCCTGAATCCGAAAAACTTTTCAAAATGTTTTCAAAGTTCTTAAGGGGTGATTCAAGTGGGTGCTGAGTAAAATACCCTCCTGCAGACACCTGTGCAATGTTGAGGTTAATTGGGGCTTCTGGCGCTGATTGTGGAGAAATTTGGGGGTTGCTGTTTTTCCTCTGCTGAATTCCGTCTCCTTTTCTACTCCTCCTTTCACTGGGACTGTTAGTGCATCGGATGCAGAGTATTAAATGGAAGTGCGCTTTTGTGTGGAAGTCATTACTGTGAACACCTGTTCACTGTTGAGTCTAATTGGACTACAGCTGGTGCTGATTGTGTGTGAGGGGGGGCTCTCCTCTCACCGGGCCTTCACTGTCAGTGGTAACAGTGGAGAAGTGAGCGCTACAAAGTTCAGCTCACACATTGTACAGTCAAGCACTCGACGTCCTGCATGGTTAGTCACCTCTGAGGCGCACTGTGGTAAATTCAGACAGGCAAGACGAAGAAGGGTGCCTGGATCTTGGGTCTATTTTATTAAGCGCAGTTCTGCGCAGAGAAAAGTGGGAAATGCGGGGGAGATGATTGATATAAATAGCATAATTATTAACAAAGGAAACAGAGAAATGGCAAGTTGACTCAGAGCAATATTCTCAGCAATATTAGCTGTTCACCTATGTCCAGAGATGACAGGCATTGAGTAAACATCTAAATAGGAAGTCAATAATACGGAAGTAGCCAATAACCAGGGGCTGCCAGAGAGCAGCAAGTTAAGAGCAGAAAAAGATGTCTGTAGCTTTTGCTTAAAAAAAAAAAAAAAGTTCAAGTTGTTGACTTAAAAAGAACAGATGCTGACTTGCATATTTCAGTAGTTTATATGTAATTCACATTACTTATTCATTTAATGCAAAAACACATTGAAACAATGAAACATTGAGTCAACTTTATAAAGCCCTTTGCTTCATATTCATACTAATATCATTAATGTCACGATTCTGAGGATGACGCATGTAGTCCAGGATGACAATAATCTCCTACAAACCCTAAAACATCTGTTCTCAAGCAAATCTGCTGATGTTGGTTTGGGTGGTTCAATGGGGCTCATTAGTCTTTGTGTGCAGCTAACAGGTGTTGTAGACATAACCCACCTTTCAAGGAGGTGAAACAGAATCATTCCTGAGACTAAGTCAGCTGAGTGGCCGTATCTAAAAACTCTTACAGAATTCCATTTCTGATTGCTTCAATATTAGCACAATTCTTTGTCCGTGGAATGAGAAAGGCCACTGGACCATTTTTGCTTGCTGGGACTGTGGTCCATCACCATCCCCAGCCCTGGAGGGAAAATGAGGCTCACCGGGAGTTTCCCTAGAGCCAATGGCAGGGCAGGACTTAATTTCTGGACCACTCCTACTTCAGGTTCAACGGCCTCCCCTGGATCATAGCTGCCTCGGTCTGTAGAAAGCCGAATGTGGCATCATCAGAGCGGGAGTCAAGTTTCAGTTGGCCATTTACTAGCCGTGCGGTCTTGGATTCGTCACTCCACGCCTACGGACAGGATCAAGTGAAAAATCTTTGCAAAAATGCTCTGTCAGCTGTGAAAAGCCTTACAAATATGGAAATGTTTGTGTCTCAAGGGGCAGTTATTCGGTCTAACTGAAAACAGATTTTTCTGCGTGAGAAACTGTGTTCCCGTGAACGGCAACAGTGAGAGATTTAGGGGCGGGAAGTGTTGGCTCTCTCCTCCGTTCTCTTTGTGATTACTCAGGATTAATGACTCCTTTCAAGCAGACACTAAATACAGCATTTCTGCTGATCAATAGATGCTCTTCCCCAATTGTTTCAGTTTTAGTTTTCTCCTTTTGAACAAAGTATTACACTTGTGCTCTTTGAAGAAACATACGCACAAACACATACACAGACAATCATCCTCCGTTTTCCAGCACAGATGGCGAGCAGTTTGAGTTCGTATAAATGAGGTCAGAGATTCTTCCTTGTACCCTGGCACGGTCTTTCTATAGCTCCACTAATCTCTTTGCCCCATTAGGTGGAAAACATGAGATACCCTTGACCAGACACTGTGAGCCGTGCTCAGAAAGGAAGGTCCTGGGGGATTGTACTCCCGGAACAGTGGCCCTACACTTCTGTGCTCACCTAGAAGTCACTTTGGTATCCAAATACTATGGTCAATGCTCAGTCAATTCTTTTACTCTTAAATGATCAGGCACCATGGGTGAGGCCAGAAAAAAATAATTGATGTTCATTCTCCTGAATTAAGAACCAGCACCATGAAGCATTACTGCAGGTAACTCAGGCCTTAATGAAAATGGATGCTGGATTGACTGCTGTTCTGAGCAAAATCAGAAACAGCTTGCTGTGAGCCATCTAAAGGTGAAATTGGTATCTATAAAGGCCAAGTGCGACAAGGCCCTGATTTTGCTTTTGGCCCTTCCACATCAAAGAAACTGTTTCAAACAGGGAAACAAACTAAAAGCTGAGTGCCCCTGTGTGCCCAGGGTCTTCACACAATACCAACACCTGGAAAATGCCTAAAGACCCTTGGATACATACACCTGGTCAATTCAGGAACCATGGAAAAGAGACCCAGGATGTATACTATCCAAGCCCCCCAGTCTTCAAGTTATTCTATTATTTGGGGCAATCAGCCTTTTCGGTAGCTAGCAAAGCACAGCTCAGATTGGGCCATTGGCTGACACAAGCCTGGGAGAATTCCTCGGGCCACACACTTGACAACTGCAGCTTTGTATCTTCTCTCCCCAGAGCCACAGCTGGCTCTTCCGCCTGGTGACAGACCCAAGTCACTCCCCCACAGCTGGTGCAGGTCCTCTTCCCCGACGTAAGCAGTGAAATCTAGACATTTCCCTAATTTGGCAGAAGCCGCTGGGTCTTCCTGAGACGTCACTGACTCTCCGTCTGCACCCTCGGGACCACCTGCTCATCCATTCAGCACCTGATCAGATCGCACACAGGGAACGGGTGGGCACACGTGCTTCACACATCACTCGCCCCCCAGCACAGCCACATGTTCCCCTCCTCGGTGCTGTTTGGCTTCACTCAACTAATTTGAAACAGTGATCTCGACACCAGAAAATGCTCTAGTACTGCTCTGTGGCCCGACTGGTCTGTCCGTGGGAGGGACCTGTTCAGCCAAAGCATAAATTATCCACTTGGTTTGCGCGTTAGTCACAGCCTGCCCTGGGCTCCGGGGCCTTGTCTGTGTCCCGTTAGAGGTGACTTTCTGGCTAGAAGAACAGCACAGCTCTGTTGTCCGCTTGCTCCAGGTGACCCCTTAAGTGAATCCAGGCCCTTCATGTCTCCCAAGCAGAAGGAAACTATGTAATTCCATGACACAAACGGTGCTCAAATTGTAATGTGCGCACCAGGAGATCCTGCTGGAAATGCAGATCCCTGAGCTCTAGACCTAGAGATTCTGATTGGGTGGTCTGGAATGAGTCCCAGGAATCTGCATTTTTGACAAGTAGCCACCCCAGGGGGCTCCAATATGGTGATCTAGCAACCACGCCTCGAGAAACCACCACAGCTGTCAACTCCACTAGGCCAAAGACCAGGGCCTGTGTCTTGTCCACCCCCATTTCCCCAGCTTCCGACACGATGCTTGCACATGGGAAGTGCTCAAGAAATATTTGTAATGAGGAATGATTGAATGATGGTGGTAAGAGAGGCAGCCTAGTTCACCAAAGGCCAAAAGCACTGGGCCCATCCTTCTGGAGTAATCAGGGAATATGGAAATTCATGCAACGGAGTTCCTACTCTTTAACCTGGCAATTCCTTTTGGGAGAAATATATATGGAAGGTATGTATGATAGAAAACATTTAAAAAAGTGTATTGCCATTTTTATGGTCTTGATATTTATATGAGAAAAAAAGCTGGGAACCCCAGACATCATGCAGTAGGAGGGTGGCTAGGATGCCTGAGATGTTTTCTCATAAAAGAATCCTACCTGGGCACACGAATGCAAGCACATGAGCCAGGTGAACATAAAACCACTTTAAATGAACGAAGCAGAATCTAACACAGTCCATTCCCACAGTGTGTCATGTGCACAGATGATGCTCAAACGTGCACTTGGAGGGTGGCAAGTGGTTAGCAATTAATGTTCATTTGGTTCTTCTTACGTGCAGAACAGCTCAAATTAATACTAACTAAGCAAAAACAAATGAGGCTGGGACTGTGGTCCACCACTACGTGGCTGGCCTGGAGCTCATGGTAACCATCTGAAGAAAATGATGGCAAGAAGCAGAAAGCTGGGCTTAGAGTGAAATGTCTGAGATGTGCATTGACTTTGACAGACAGAGGAAATCAGTCACAGATGCCTGGGTATGCTCTTGTCCAGCCCCGCCCCTCACTCCACTGGCAGGCTCCTCTGGGCTGGATTCTCATCCCCTCTCCCCACTGTCTGCTGCTCTCAGCCTGGTCCTCAGAGAACAACACCCAGCCTCCATCCTCAAGAGGCAGCCCCTTCTGCCCAGCCCTTCCCAGCATGCCCTTCCCTGGGCCTCTCAGAGAGGCAGGAGGCAGGAGGCAGGAGCTTCAGGGGTGACCACACCTGATTGTTACACCCTCCACATTTCAGACGTGCTTCACCTCTACTTTGGAATGTCTAAAGCTCAGTTCTTGGGCATCTACCTGGCAATTCTTCCCCAAGGTCTGCGGGTTTAATGGGCAAATTGCCAGCAGGACGCCCCACAGTTGACATCTGGAAAAGGCTGGCAAACAAGTTACTTTCAGGAGAGCGAAGCAGGAAAAGAAAAGAGAAAAGTGGTTTCTAAAGGATTCGGCAGCCTGACCAGGCCAAACAATGTTAGCAGTAGCACCTCTCTCAAAAGCCAAAGAAAGACAGAGCCAAAGAAACGGCATATTTAAGCACTGTGGCTTTGGCTGCTAGCACCTTATAAAACAAACAAAAATGAAACGACGACTCAAAGCCAACGGTCTGCTAACAGCGCTCAGATTGTCAGCCTGGGAATAATGCAGCAGGCTTTCTCTTTTAAACTGAGAACAGAGTTTAACATTCTTCACATTATCCCCAAGTCTCACTGCAGATTCCTTTTCACCATTCCTGGAAGCAGGGCAGTGGGGCTCTGGATACAGGACAAGGCCGGCAGGGGAGGCAGACTGCTGCAGTAGCTGTGAGGACAATGACAGAGGGCACTCCCACTCGCCAAGGGGCCAGGGTCCTGAACTTCACCGCCCCCCAGGGCACATGTTGAAAATGTGTGGGGTTGATTTGGACATGAATACTCTAGCCATTCTGGAACAAAAAGGGCTGTCCTACACAGCAATATCCTGCCCAACTTTTGAATGTCCCACCAGACAATGATGTAGGAGAAAAATCTGTTTATGATTACTCAGCTGGACCTAACTTGGGTGTACGTGGAAACACCAAGCATTTTTTGCATGGTTTTAATGGTCACTGAATTTTCTGGAAATGCACTTAAGGTGTCAATCTAGGGAAGATTGTACTTTGTGCTATATGAAACTCTACCAAAACTTACTCATCCTTTCAGAAAATCACGCTGTTGATGGCCATGCCAGCCTCAGTCTATGGTTCTGGCTGCTGCATTCAGGCTTATTGACTTAAGTTACTATAATCAGAATATCCTATTATATCTTAGCATCTACATATTAAAATTTACTTATTTTATTATTATTATTTTTTATTTATTTTTATTATGGGTAAAAATCAAAATTCTCACAATACATACAAACATTTGCAAAATGATATATAAATATATATGCATATATGTATATTTGCTTACAAAAATGTTATTTATATATATATATAAACATTTATTTTAAGAGGTGCTTAGATTACCTAAAATATTACACAGAACCCACTGGGATTCCCATGTTGCCCACCTCCCACACCTCCCACTACATCCCACACAAACATCTCCCACAGTGTGGCCCACCAACCTCAATGAACTTACACATCCTGGAGCCTTGCCACCAACCATAGACCACAGTTCACACTGTAGACCACACTCTCTCCCACTCAGTTCTGAGTGGTGTGTACTGATTTAAAATGGCCTACATCCATTGCCACAACAGTACTCAGGACAACCTCCAACTCCCAAAGAAGCCCCTGTATTTCAACTGCTCATCCCCTCCCTACCCAAAAACTGTCAAGTGGCCACTGGCTCCACCTCATTGTTATAATTTCTTGCATTGCAAGAATCACCATATGTGAGCAAGAGAATACCATCAAGTCCACTCTAGTCCATAGTTCTTCCCCCAATCCAGAGGCGACTGGGATGGTGATGTCCACTCCAACTCCAAGTGAGAGAGGGCTTATATCCCATGGATATGGTGGGTGGGATGATCCTGCCTGCAGATGCAGGCCCTCTCCATTCCCTGGGATGGCCATTTCCCATCGTTGTCTCCTCACCAGGTGACTTGGATGAGTCCATTGAGCTGTAGGGTAGGAGTTGCAGCTCCACCTAGATTTCATGCACACCTGGCACATAGGTAGGCGGGAGGCTCCAGTCTCTGGAAGTATACCTAAGAAACTCCAGCATCACATGTAGGTTTGAATAGAAGGGACTGGTGAACCATGTGCAGGGAGGACATATTTGAGTCTAATTCTGTCACTCTCAGGAGCACAGATTCCAAAATAGAACCCACTGAGACCATCAGTCTCTGGGGCTATCCCCCCTTATATAGGACCAGGGTGTCTCCGGAGCTCTCAGGAACCCCACTGAGTGGGGTGATTACTTATTTTATTATAAAGTTATTTCCATTTTCTATTACAGCCAGGTTACTGTATTGATATTTAAATTATTTATGTATGTTGGTTATATTATCTCTACAGCTAAGGATAAAGAGCATTATAATTTTTTTAAAGGGGGGAGTTAAGTCTGATGGAGTTGAAAGTCTCTATGGAGGGACATTGAAATATTTGTTAGCATTTTGCAATGTGGAGATAAGATCATGATGATACTGGAAGTTCTGACCAGGTGGTAGTATTTTATACATTGTCTGCCATAGCCCTGTGGCTTCCATCCCTATAGCATAAAGTTTACAGGTGCTGTGGCCTCTAACTAGTTAACTCCTGTGTGGTAAGGATTTTGGTCTTGATAAAGAGGTCTTCCTTTGCCCCAGCTCCTGGGGGGATAACCTCAGGGGTGTCTTTTGTTATTATTTGTGGCCCAGGACCATACCTGATAGATTATGCTGACAAATGACCCAGGGTGGGGCCAGCCACTCTCTAGTCTTAGGCGGGGAGGTGGCCATGCCAGAAAGACCAACCAGGTGATGAGAGGGTTGGGGCTTTGAGCCACATATCTGCTGACCTCCAGGAATGAGAGGGGGCTGGAGATTGAGTTCAGCCAAGTGGACATTGATTCAATCAATCGTGTCTATTTATTGAAACCCCCAATAGAAAGTCTGGACACCAAAGCTGAAGCTCAGGTGAACTTCCCTGATTGGTAATGCACATTGATATGCTGGGAGGATGGCGTGTCCTGATTCCATGGAAAGAGGACACAGGAGCTCTGTGTTTGAGACATTCCCAGAACCTTGCCCTATGCCTCTCTTCTTTTGGCTCCTTCTTATTCGGATCCTTTCTGCTGTAATAAAACTGTAATCATAAGTACAGCACTTTCTGTGAGTTCTGCGAGTCACTCAGGTGAATAATCAAAGCAGAGAGGATAGGGGGAACCTTGAATTTGTAGCCAGTTGATCAAAAGTGAGGGTGGTACAGGAGCCCTCAAACTTGTGGCTGATGTCTGAAATGAGAGCCGTCAGTCTTTGGGGACTGTGCCCTTAGCCTGTGGAGTCTACACAGACTCTGAGCAGTTAGTGTCAGAATTGCATGGTACTTGGTGCAGAAGTTTCTGCAACTACTAAATCCCAGATGATAACACGCGTGGTGGGGATGTTGGATAGTACAGAGTAAGATGCACCATCATTGTTTCTGATCAGAAGGGGAGACATTTTTCACCGTGCCTCTTCCTGGAAGTACTTCTCTTTTACCAACGTCAGGATAATAATCCTCTCACTAGCACATTATAGAGAGAGACGCTAGTCACAAATAATAGGCAGCAGAGGATTTGGAGAGGGTCAGGCTTCCTAAATTTCAGTTGCAGATCTGTGCAGCAATAAATTGGAAACAGAGGGATAGTGCTGTAAAACAGTCGATGAAAACGTTATACTTAAAATATCATCCTACCACTAAATTCATGATAGTGGTTGCCTCAGGGAAGTGGGGAAGGAAAACTGGATCAAAAGATACTTCAATTTTTTGTGTGTGATGTTTTATTTCTTTTATTTAAAAAAAATACTTTGTGAAAAATATATTAGCATGTTGATATGTGTAAATTCTGGGAAGTGAGAAGATGGCTGTTGGTCATATATTCTTATTCTTCTGTGTTTTCTTTCTCAAATTAAAGAGATTATCTTAGAGAAATTCTAGGCAGAGACTAAAGCATTTTCAGTAGTTTATATAAACCCCCTAAATGTGACTGACCTAGTTCAAATCAACAAGGATCACAGGAAAAATGGATGCTGTCGAGTGGGAACAGGGGTTGAAAGCAGAAGAGGACCCAGAGAGGACCAGTTCCTAGGTAGGCATTTCCCAGGGACCCCTTTTGGAGCCCCTATGGTTCATCCAACAGTTCCACCTTCCTTCAGGATGGTGGGGATTAATACCAGAGCCACATGCAAGAGTAATTGTAGCTTGCTGTGTGTGTAGGCATTTTAATGATTATTTGTATTCTGTACCTAGTTTTTTTCCACAATACGGGTCTAGTCATCTCAATTAATCTTTTATGTTCTCTGAATTGGCATCCTGAACTAAAAGAACTTTTCCAGGCATTAAGATAAATCTGAGGCCAGGTGGGACTCAATTGACATTTCAGCTAAGAGTTTGATGCCTAAGAAAGCTGACCAGTAAGGCGCCTGTGGTAGATTAAAGATGACCACAAATTCTTTGCTTCTCCTCCCATGAAAAATGTACCGTGTATTTCCCCTCCCCTTGAATTTGAGCTGGCTGTGACTTTCTTGACCAATAGAATTCAGCAGCAGTGCTGTTCTAGAACTCCCAATGCTGGTCATAGCAGCCTTGCAGCTTCTACCATGCCTCTTAGAACACTCCGTCTGGGGGACGCCAGCAGCCATGTAAGTCTAACTACCCTGAGATTTGCCAAGCAGGGATGCCAGGTGGAGAAAGAATGATGACAACCAACCCAAGCTGCTCCAGTTATTCCAACCCACATACCAGACATGGAAGTAAAGAAACCATCTTGGACATTTCAGCCTCAACAGATATGTGGAGAAAAACTGAGGAACCCACCCTACAGCCAGATTCAAGTCCTCAGATATATGGCCCCAGTTGAACCATCCCAGCCATCTCCAGTCATCACGAAACAGAGATGAGTCCTGTGCCAATTCCTGTCCCACAAAATCATGAGTATAATAAATGTTGAATGCCACTAAGTTTGGTGGGTTTTTTCCTCAAAAATTGATAACTAGAACACTGCCCCTAACTGAACAGCACCTTCCGATTTTATTGCTTCCCTCATGGGCAAGAATTCACATGTACATTAAATAGCCATCATACATTCAACACAAAAATGTATTTATTCTTGGCTTGCAGATGATTATATACTTTTGCTGTTTATTCCTATCTTGTCTGATTGTTTTTATTTTGTTATTTATATATCCTAGGACAAACTCTAACCAGAGTTGGTTCCATAGACAGGTATTCCTTGGGGGTGGGAAGAGGGCAGAATAAACTCCATGGTTTAATAAAAAGAAAAAAGTTAGAGGGAAGCGGCTGTGGCTCAATCAGTAGGGCTCCCGTTTACCATATGGGAGGCCCCGGGTTCGGTTCCCGGGGCCTCCTGGTGCAGGCAAGCCCGCCCGCACGGCGTGGTTGGCTGACCCAGAGAGCACAAGCAGCAAGGGGGGGATAAATGAATAAATAAATAAAATCTTTAAAAAAAAAAAAGTTAGAAAAGCTGGTAAATTATAATTAAATATGTTTCATTCTTGCAAGACTTCTCAAAGCGATTAGTATATAAATGTGCGTTGTGAATGACCAAGAGGAAGCAGAAGATGAAGTATTTCCCTAAATCTAATTTGACCATGAAGCGGTTTTTCCCAAGTACCATCTTGCAAGATTAGTGTGAACATGCCTTGGTCAGAGCCTCCGAGCCACTTGCCCGCAGAGTTTCTGTCCTGATTTACATCTGTTCAGTAGGCAGAGGACTGCACGTTGTTCTGGAAGGCCAGTATACTTTGGGAGCTGAATACATACCATGACCCTTTCCAAAGAAGGCAGAGGACAATGTAGGTTGCTGTTCAGTGGGCTCACACAGATAAGACCCCATCCGCTTTATGCTCAGCATTTATTCTGATTGCCACACTGATGGTTAAATATTTTTCCCCTCCTGGGATTAAAAAGAATTGGAAGGCAAAAAGGAACCAACAATGGTGGAAAAGGTAATGTGGCCCATCCTGTCACTGTTAAAAATCACTTTGCCTTTGATTCTGGAAAGCACACGCCTGGGACTATTCCCCAGACTCCTCACTTGACCCCAATAGAATTGTCCCTTTTATACCATCAAATGAGCTTCTTGATTAGTCATGCCCGTTTCAGCTGGCCAAGAGCCTAAGCAATGCCTGGGGCTGGTCCAAGTGTTTCTCCCACCAATTTGAGCTGTCAGAGCCACTCATTTTCCTACGTTAGTAGTGGCAGTTCAATCATCCTCAAAAGAGACATTTCCTGAGGGCTAAAGCTCCCGTGCTCCTTAGAATCACATCCAAGTCAGGTTCAGCTGTGGTCTGATGCAGGCAGGGACCACGGTTAGAAATTCAGGGATGCCAACTCAGCCGCTCCACCCCTGAACCTTCCCCACGCTGGTTGCCCTCGTGGGCCACAGGTGAGCGGGTGGCTGAGTGTTCCTAGGTTCCACATGCCCCCGATTTACACACGAGAGGGGGAGCGCTCCCGCCCCGCCATTAACTTTAAAATTGGGGAATTTTCTTATTATGTTTTGGGGGTGTTTTTTTCCCCATGGTTCAAGCTAGTCACGTATTTTACATCCCTCCGTCGCCCCATGGTAGGACTCACAATACTAGATTGCAGTGATGCTTTTACACATCTGTGTCGCCCACCGGACCATAAGCACCGTGACCCTAGAAACCCCCTCACCCCCTCCGTAGCCTCAGCACTCAGCAGAGGATTGTCAGTTGGCTCCTCACTCCGGGTGTCTCATCTGTGCTTCCAGAAGGAAGAAGGAGAAGGGAGAAGAGATGAAAAGCAAAAGGCATGTGCACAGAACATCTATAGTTCTAGAAGCCCCACCCCCACCCAGTAATCTACCCTTACTTATCTTTGGCCAGGGATGAGTCATTTAGCCTCCCCCTGAGCAAAGCAATATGTGCAGTGAAAGAGGGATTTTTAACTAGGCACGTGGTTGCCCTAAACAAAAGAAGGTTCTTTAATAAGGAAAAGGACAGAATGGATGTTGGGCCAGCAACCACAGTGTCTGATGTTGATTTAAATGAAAAGTCTGGGCCTGTTTTTGTTTTTCTGTGTGTGTGTGTGTGTTTTAATCATATTTTTTAAATTATGGAAACATATATATAAAATAAAATTTGTCTTTTAACCATTTTTAAGTATACAATTCAGTGGCATTAATTATATCTATAATAATGTGCTACCATGAGCACTACCCATTACCAAAACTTTGTCATCACCCCGAATAGAAACTCTTGTATCCATTAAGCAACAACTCCGTATTCTCCCCCCCCACCCCCCCGGAACCTGTAGTCTACTTTCTGTCCCTATGAATTTGCATATTCTAGGTATTTCAGTTAAGTGGAACCATACTATATTTGTCCTTTAGTGTCTGGCTTATTTCACTTAGCATAATGTTTTTGAACCTGTTTTTATTCATCAAAGGAAATAAATTTTTAAATTTATTTTATTTTGGACATTTTTATCCAAAAGTAAAGATATGGCAATCTTATTTACGTAAGATTCAACTGAGAAACACTGATATTCATGTGGCCAGTGGAAGTTTCCAATTCTTTGGGGGAGGGGGACATTTCTTTTTTAATAAATCCTGCAACAGTCCGAAATTGAGTACAGACCCTCATCATTTTGGTTCCTTCATGAATCACCAGGCCACATCCCTTTCCATTTATTTGCCTGTGTTGTGTTGCAAATTAACTTTTAAAGGACATTTTTTCCCAAAGAAAATTTGAAGAATAGAGTACTCCAACAACCACCACCCAGGATAATGAACTATAGCTGCTGTCATCCCAGGAGGGCTTAATGACAGTGTTCAATGTGTGTGTGGACAGCCGAGGCTTCCTTCAAAGTTGTCTCCATGAATGGGCTTCAAGATGTTTTGACTATTATCTGTTACAAAGAAACTCACTATTAATTGCATATTGTCATAGCTCTTAGTCCAACATACTGTTAGCCCAACAAAGCAGCCTATCCTCAGGAGAAGGCAATGGGGACACTGACTAATTTTTTCCCCCAATGGGTAAGTGGCTTTGCTAAGTCCGTCTCAGCTCCATTCCTTAAGTTGTCTTAGAGAAAATCAAATTGAGGGAAGGGCTCCATCCTCCCTCCTCTAGGCATATAACTTCAGCCTCGTTTCCAGTCACAAATGAGGCTGGCTTTCCATCATTCCAGGATCCATCAGTGTCTGTGAGAGTGAAAGCAGCATTTCCCAAGGAGATTTATGAAGGAGAACGGGGACACTGAAGCATTAGAGTTGATGGAGCCCCAAGTAGCTCAGATGGTGGTGGTGGCTGCTTGCTGGCATCTCCCCCATATTCCCTTCCCCCACCTCCTATGATGTGATGCTGGACCAGTATGGAAGAAAATGTAATTTAGGGGGAGGATGATGGGGAAGTCTTGTGGGGAAAAAAGTCAGGAAGAGGACAATCAAAAGTAGGATGGAAATGTTTAGAATGTTCAGTTGGACAGATATTAACTATTACTTAATCTCAAGAAGAAAGCAGCATGCCATTATTGTGCCAGGTTCAAGAAGCTTACTCTTAGATGCAGGGAGTAGAATCAACTCTACCTCTAAGCCATTCCCCACACTCCCATGGGTTGATCTTTTTAAAACACAGATCCGATCACATCCCTCTCCTTCTTATTCACCTCCAAAGGCTCCTCAGTTTCTGCTAGGTGAAGTCCATTCCTTTCAGCATGGCAAACATGGATGGGCCCAGCTTAATCTTCCAGCCTTGTCTCCTACCTGCAGTAGTTACCTCACTCCCACCCTTCCCACATTCACAATATACTATTCACAGTTCCCAAGATCAGTGCACTTTCCTGCCTTCATATTTTGGCTCATGCTGTTTCCAATTCCTAGAATGCTATCTCTTCCTTCTTGCCTAATAAATTCTTGTTCATCCCGCAGGAGTCAATTTAAATATTACCTACATGGGGAGTAGGTGTAGTTCAGTGGTTCAGTGCTTGCTTCGCATGTATGAGGTCTCAGGCTCAATCCCCAGTACCTCCTAAAAAATAAAAATAAAAATATCAACTATGTTGTTTAATACCTGTCTTAAGCCCCTCTGGCAGAATTCATCTTACCTCCTCTGGGTTCCCATGCACTTTGCTCCTATCTCAACTAAAGCACTACTCATATCATCATTATATTTCTATCTCCTCTGTTAGGTCATAAGGTGATCTTCTTCTGTCCAGGAATTGTATCTTAATGACTGGTATAGTCCCAGCAACTAGTACAGTTGGAAAGAAGTGTGTTGGAGGATGGGAGGAAGAATGGAGAGATGGATGGATGGATAGATGGATGGATGGATGGATGGTTAAATGGATGGAGGAGTAATTTGTATTATATTAAGTATCCTGGGCTATTAAGAGGATCCCACCAGCCAATGAGCTGAAATAAATCTGTAAACAAAGAATCATTGAACTGAGACTCAGGGTGTCACAGTCATAGTAGTTTTGCAGGTCCAAGTATCCCCATCTAATAAATAAGTAAGGAATTCCCTGTTCTAATTTTCAATGAGACAATGATAGACTAAACCACTGCTATCCAATAAAACTTTTTGCAAGGTTGGAAATCTAAAATTTGTTCTGTCCAATAGAATGACCATTAGTCACATATCAATACCACGTACTTGAAATGTGACCAGCACTAATGGGGAACTGAATTTTTAATTTTATTTAATTTTGACTAATTTAAATTTATATTTAAATAGCCATGAGTAGCTAGTGACTACCATATTGCACAAAAAAAGGTCTACACCATTATGTACAAACCTTATGCCATACATCAGTGTAATACTACTTACTGCTATCAAAGGCATTATTATGCAAGTATGAACTGCACAGATTCTTCCTGTCCAGGTGGTAAAGACACCTATGTTGGGTGAAATGAGTGATGTTCTAAACCCTCCTCATTTCCCAAGTAGACATAACTCCTCCACTGAACTTGGTCCAGCCTATCACACCTACTTGGCCTGAATTCACAATTAGAATTAAGAGGATCAGCCTAGAGATGCCCAACCAATAGATCAAAATCTACAGATGAATCTCAAAGTACGATCTGATAGCTCTCCAATCCCCTTATCCTGGTCCTCAAAGTTGTCAACTTGTTGAGAGAAGGAATGGTATCTTGTTCATTACCATGTCTCACATAACATCTAGAATCATTTCTGGCACTTAGAAAGTGATCATTAATGTTTGCTGAATTAATTTCCCAAGAGGGGAAGTTAGGTATAGACTTAGATTCTCAAGACCAACAACTCCACTCTCCAAAGCCTATCTATTCAAGGTGTCAATATTCACAATGGACAAGTATTAAATGCCTGCTATGTGTCAAAACCTAGGCTAGGACCTGGGATACAGAGTATATAAGACAAAGTGTGTCGTCCCTCCCCACCACCAAAGGACTCACAGTTTAGTAGGAAACAGAGAGACATCCAATCAGTTCTAATTCTAGAAGTCACTTACTCCAATAGAAGTACATGTAAGAAGGCATACAACAGTACCTCATTTAAAAAAAGGAATCTCTAAATTGAACATTGTGGTGGACATTGTTTTGCTCCATCCAGAGCCCTCTTCAATGAAGGACTTATTGCCCCAGATGCTAGGAGTGCTGCTGTCAGACAACTTCCAAATATCATTCCCTTCAGAAAATGCAGGAGTATAAAGGTGTGGCCATCTTGGCCAAGTTCAGGATAACTCTGAAAAGTCATTTTGGAGAGGTCAGCTGAGACTATCCTTGGGACCACTTCACAGATTAACTTCTCTGCACACTTCTGCTTCTGTTCCTTTCCTTCCCAAGTATCCTCCTTAATAAATCTCCTACATGTTAAACCACCTCTCAATCTGCTTCCCAGGGAACACAACCTGCAACAATTAGTACCACAAGTGGTAAAAGAAAGCAGGGGACTAGACAGGGTTTTGGAGCTGGTTCACTTCCCATCTAGCTCGCAATGAAACTCCATCTCCTAGGTACAATGTGGTGGTCCAGTCCAATGGTAAAAATAGTTGCTGGTGGTGAATTGGGATGGTATGTCAATGGAAAGGAGAGTATTCACAGTTGCAATGTATCAGGCATTTAAGAAATATAGAGGAAAGAGTAATTACAAGGCCAATGGTGACTATTAAACTTCATTGACACAGTGGCAAAAAAAAAAAGATTTTAAAAACCTGAGCAGATTAATCCTAACTTAGAGCTGGGCATGAAAGCCAGAGGACCTACTTGGTAACATACAAAGAAGCTCTCCTGTAGTGGGAGGACACAGAAAGCTGAGGATCAGGCCCAGGACTTAAATGACAGAATAGTTGAGCCCAAAGAAGGTTGAAATCCTAACCAAGAAAGATATGCTATGCCAAGGTCAGGACCCTGGTTCTGATAAAATGGGACCCTGACACATGGGATGGGATTACATAGGCTAATGTTCCCCAAAAGTTTGAATCCCAGATTCCTCTAAATCTTCTAAGCCTGGTCCATTCTCCTTATTAAGAAAATTAAGGGGAAAAAAAAGAAACAGCAATACTCCCCCTTGACTGGATATTATGCATTCTTCACCTCAAGGCAACATATGCCTCACTCAAGATCTTCTCCCAGCCATCTTCCAAGCCACTAATCCTATAACTAGGGTTAAGTCACAATATAACCTAGCCAAGAACATGCTGGGCCTGATAAGAAAGAAAAGGAACTATACTCTTAAGGAGCTACAAAACCCTTCTATCATGTACCAGAAGAACAGGGAGAGTACATGTGGATTGTATTCTGAAATTGCTTAATCAAGGAGGTTGGAACAAAAGGTTGGATAAGGGAGAGTTTGTCAATATGAGATCATTCTCCTGGGATATAGGATTTAATGTCTTGGAAATACTCTAGAAAATGGTGCAAATGCACAACTAGATCTCTCCAAAAAAGAATGGAAAAAGCAACGCTCACATTAAGGGGTGTTGAAGTGCCAGAAATGCCATGACGGATGGTGGAAAAAGGGATTAAAATCTCAGAAAAGTGAGATTCTAGTGTAGATATACCATGTAAGTCTAGAAAACCTATGAGATGATCATGCTCCAAACAAATGCCCTCAAGAATCTGCTGGTGAGAGGGGCATCAATATCATAAGAAATTCAGTTGTGGCTCTCCTCCCTAGACCAAGGCTGACAGTAGGAAAGGCCATTACAGAACTAGGTTTACTGGTAGCAATGGGGATGAAAGGACTCCAAGACAGTGGAGGCAAGTTGGCAGTGGGTAACCAGTAGAAGCCAGGTGGATGCAATTATCATAATGACTGGCAAGAGGGGTAGGAAGACATGGGGATGGGAGATTAGCTTGCAGAGAAAAGACCCTGTAATACCACAGCAAGTATACACAGTTCTGATTCACCAGTTCTTCCCGCTAAGTGATTATTTTAGTTTGCTAGGCTGTCAAAATGCAATACACCAGAAATGGGTTGGCTTTTACAATGGGGATTTATTAACTTGCAAGCTTATAGTTCTGAGGCCATGAAAGCATCCACATTAAGGCATCATCAGGCAAGGCTTTCTCCCCGAAGACCAGCTGCTGGAAACTCCTTTGTCATATGGCAAGGCACATGACGGCATCTACTGGTCTCCCCCTTCTCTCCAGGTTTCGTTTCTTTCATCTTCTGTCTTCAGTGGCTTTCTCTCAGATCCTGTGGCTTCCTCTCTGTCTGTCTCTCCATATTCATCCTAATTTTAAAGGACTCCAGTAAGAGGATTAAGACCCACCCCAGACCATGCTCTAACTGAAGTAACCCAATCAAAAGGTCCCACCCACAATAGGTTCACACCCACAGGAATGGATTAGTTCTAAGGATATAATTCTTCTGGGGTCCATAAAAGCCTCAAACTACCACAGGGCCCTATGGCCATTGACTCATATACGTGAACTGGGGAAAGGAGAATACCCAAACATTTTAGGGACCACATTGATATTGACACCCAGTGATATGTTATAGTAGGGACCTATGGGTGCTAGATCATAAATGATATCCTGGTCAAAGTCTGACTCAAAAGAAGTCCACTGGGTCTGCAGATGCATGTGGAGGTCATTTCTGCAGTCCCTGAATGTATAATCAGGTTAGACATACTTAGAAGTTAGCATGATCTTCACATGGAGTTATTAATCTGTGTGGTAGAAGCTATCATAGTGGGGAAAGGCAAATGGAAGTCTCTGGAACTGCCACTGACCACCTTCTGACAAGAAAGTAAAAAATAAAATCATACCCAAGGGGGTGAGGCAAACATAGGGCCACTCTTAATTATCTAAAGCTTCCCTGTCTACAGTTGCCTATTGAAGACTTGAAATGTTGCTGGTGTGAAAGAGGGACTGAAGGGTTTTTTTTTCTGTTTTGTTTTGTTTTTTGTTTGTTTTTGTTTTTTGAGATAATGGGGTGGGCGGCAGGGGAATGAACCCAGGGCCTCATGTGTGAGAAGCCAGCACTTACCCACCAAGCCACATCAACTTTCCTGAGTTGGTTTTTTGTTTGTTTGTTTGTTTTGCTTGTTGTTTGTTTTTGTTTTTTTCAGTAGGCACTGGGAACCAAATCTGGGACCTCCCATGTGGGAGGCAGATGCTCAACTGCTTGAGCCACATCCACTCCCTGAAGTTTTTATATTTTATTTAATTTTCATTAAGAATATTTAAAAACTTATATTCAATTCAGTTGTTGGAAAACTTTTAAATATGTTTGAAACAACTTGAGTATATGAGTCTACTTTTTAATTACAAATTTTATGAAACTTAAATATAGATAAAGTATTTCTGATGAAACTAGCATAAAGTGAAATGTACTATAAATGTAAAATATACTTACAATAAAAACAACTATAAAATCTCATGAATAATTTTTATATTTATTACATATTAAAATATTTCAATATATTGACTCAAGTAAAATACATTATTAAAATTAACTTCACTGCTTCCTTTTACTTTTTAAATAGTGCTATTAAACATTTTTAAATTGCATATGTAACTCACATTATATATACATTGGAAAGCACTGCTCGAAAGGATGCAAAGCTTGTGATCCTGGTCACATCTCCATTTAATTCACCAGTCTGGCCCCTGCAAAAACCAGACAGATCATAGAGAATAACCATAAAGTACCACAAACTCAACAGGTAGAAGCCCAATGCCAAATACGCTTTTTTTCCTAGAGCATATTAACAGCATCTTAGGTTCATGTGTGTAGCCCTTTATTTGGCACATGTCCTTTCCCATCTGTTTTAGGTTGCTAAGCTGCTCAAAGCAGACACCATAAAATGGGCTGGCTTTTAACAATGGGAATTTATTAGCTTACAAGCTTACAGTTCTGAGGTTAAGAAAAATGTCCAAAATCAAGGCATCATCAGGCAATGTTTTCTTCCCAAAACCCAGCTGCCAGAGATCCTGGACTCCTCTGCTACATGGCAAGGCACATGGCAGCATCTGCCAGTCTCTCCCTTCTCTACTGGGTTTCTTGCTTTCAGTTTCTTGCTTCCATGACTTTCTGTCCTATTCATACCATTTATAAAGGACTCCAGTAAGAAGATAAAGACCCACCCTGAGCCACACCTTAACTGAAGTAACCTCATTCAGAGGTCTTATTTACAATAGGCTTATACATACAGGAATGGATTCACTTTAAGAACATGATTTCTGGGGTACATACAGTTCCAAACCACAACTCCATCCCAATTAGAAAAGAAGCCAGACAGCTTGCATTCACATGGAATGGACAACAGTACACATTTACAGTTTTGTTGCAATGAACTCACTCATCTAGATTCAAATTCCACATCTTTCCTCCTATTGCCTTTGGCAAGTTAGCCAGCCCAAGCCTTACAATTTTTCCACGTGGAAAATTTAATTAATTATGTTTATCTCATAGGATTTCTGTGAAAACCAACATGAGCTAATGTGTGTAGAGCAATGTGACATGGAGCAAGCAATTGATTAATGCAGTTCTCTCTTCTTCTCAATGATGAAAAAGAACAACCTTGTATAATAAGGCACTGAGGGAACCTAAATTAGGATAAATAGGATACTACCTCCACTTTGTTATGAAGCTGGTAAGTGCGTGGAAGGCTGAAACTTAGCCCACCTGCAAGGATGTATATTATTAGTGGCTAACAACCCTGGTTGCAATTGACTTTGCATAATAGAATTACCTTCGAAAGTTTTTATAGGATATGGATGTCCAGGACCCAATCCCAGAGATTCTGACTTAATTTCAATTTTAAAACTCATACAGGGAAGCGGCTGTGGCTCAATCAGTGGGGCTCCCGTTTACCATATGGTTCCCGGGGCCTCCTGGTGAAGGCAAGCCCGCCCGCATGGCGTGGTTAGCTGACCCAGTGAGCACAAGCAGCAAGGGGGGGATAAATGAATAAATAAATAAAATCTTAAAAAAAAAAACTCATACAGTATTCAAGTCAGTTATTGGAAAACTGAAAACTTCTTGGGGTAATACCCAGCTATTTTTTTAAAGCTCCCTAAGTGATTCTAACATGCTGCCATGCTTGAAAGCCACTTTTCTACCAGGTCATCTTGTCTTAAGTCTTGAATAAGTGATCTCTCCTCCTGGATGCCTTTCTAAATTAAAACTGAATGCCCAGCTGGGGGTGGATGTGGCTCAAATGGTTGGGCATCCATCTCCCATATGGAGGGACCTGGGTTCAAGACCCGGGACCTCCTGGGGAAAAAAACAACAACAACAATGCCCAGGGGGAGTGGGTGTAGCTCAGAGGCTGAATGCCCACTTCTTATGTATGAGGTCCCAGGTTCAGTCCCCAGTACCTCCTAAAAACAAAACAAATGAAAAAACTGACTCTCATTGGGCAGTGGATATAGCTTAGTGGTTGAATGCCTGCTTCCCATGTATGAAGTCCTGGGATGAATCCCAGGTACCACTGAAAATAACAAAACAAAACAAAATTAAAAAAAAAAAAAAAAAAAAAACTGAATGCCCATCAGCAACAGATAAAAACAGATAAAGATGAATGAGATAACAGCATCTGGTCAATTCTTTGAGATCCTTGATGGGGAAGGGAGACTCAAGATACAATTAGAGGGGCGGATGTAGCTCAAATGGTTGTGCATCCATCTGCCATATGGAGGGACCTGGGTTCGATCTCCAGGACCTCCCGGTAAAATAAAAAATATATATATAGAAGGCACATGAGCTGCCAGGCTCTGTGTGCTGCTGAGCTGCCAGGCCCCAGGGGCCACTCAGCAAGATGATGACGTAACAGGATAGAGACGCAGGGGAGAGGCAAGACAAGATGCTCCGAAAGCTCCAAAAACCAGGAACCGAGGTGGCGCAAGTGGCAGAACAATTCTCTCCTACATTGGAGGTCTGCAGGATCGAATCCTGGTGAAGACTAGAGGAGGAGGATGAGAAGAGATGTCAGGAAACAGACACAGAGAATTGCCCAGCAAATGGACACAAAACAGCAAAAGGGAAAGGGGGGGTTTCAAATGGATAAAGCAAATAAATAAATCTTAAAAAAAAAAAAAAAAAAGATATAATCAGGGCCATTGCTATTATTAGTGCTTCAAGTTTAAAGTAAGGGATTAGAGGAAGGAAACAGACCTCTTCCTTCCCCGCTCGCCCTCCCCAGTCCTGGGTTTATTATTCTGCATATGTTGTAGGGTCTGGAGCCTGGGAAAGGTTCTGAAGCATATTGATGTGGAGGCCAGCCCAGCCCAGGTGTGAGCTGGAGTCTGATGCTGTTTGCTATTAAATACAGCAACCCCAGTGTCAGCATATTTGCAACACATTTCAAGATTGGGTCAGGGAGCTGATGATGGATGGATTCATTCATTCATTCATTCATTCATTCATTCATTTAGCTTACTGGTAAATTTGAGATTTGTAAGGTTTTCAAGCACCTGCTGTAAAATTGCCAGGTTTCAGAGAACAAGACCAATGGAGAGTTGTGACATTGTCTGATCAACTCATCCCCACCCCACCCCAGATTTTCCCATCACCAAGGTAAGGTGGGGCAATGAGGCTGAGGCACAGGATGACTGTCACTGGCCTGCTGACAGAGACGTTGGCAAGGGGCCACCTCTGCCCTCGAACAGTAAATCGACTTTCCATTTTGTGTTAAAGGACTGACAATGTGCATCCCACCTCCCCCTACCAAGTACCTCTCATTAGGTTCAAATAGAGGGCTCAGGACCAGCATAAGTTCCTCCAACCTGACACTGCTGGCTTATGGTTAACAAGAGCCAGCCCCCTACATGTTGGGACTTTGATGTTACATTATTATTTCTAATTTGTAACTTTCACTAAAAATGGAAAGAAAATTGCTACCACTTCTCACTAGAATCAGAAAATCTTCGTATTGGAATGACCTAAGAGTTGAACTGGTCCATCCTCTCATTCAATGACGTTCGTGCCACCCCTTCCCCAGTGAGCCATTTTCCTGTGTCTGCTTGATTGTCTCCTGTGACAAGGAACTCACCTGTGGTCAGATACTCACTTGATTATCCAAAGACCCTGTTCCCAACCTGCTTCAGATAAGTGTCTTTACTGTGGTTTCAGAATATAGTACACCAAAAAAAGTGTTCAAGTGTTTCTGAGGGAGCCAAGTTACACGTTCAGTTGCCTGGCTCCAAGGACAGAGGAAGCAGCACAGCAAATGCTGAGTTAGTCATACCAGAGACAAAGCAATCTGACACCTGGAGCAGCTCAACACTCTAATGCTTTTCAGCTGCCTGGAAAGTCGCGCTGGAGAGCAGTGCCGACAGGGCTTTGTTTTCCTCTTTGCTTGCCATTTCTTTTTTTCTCTTCTCTTTTTAACATTTTCAAATCCATATTCTCCTCCCACTCATATGGCAGCCACTGCCAGTCCAGTAGCTTTGAAACCTTTGTGGCTTCCTTAACACACATGCGTTCTGCAGCAGCAGCTCCTCTAAATCCTGAGAAGATGCTCCTTGCACTCCGCTGGAAGGGCATACACTTTGTGTCGTGTAAAGAGCATGAGGTTTGGAGTGACTCAGGGCTGTATTCAACGTCTAAATCTACCACATAGAGCTTTGTGACCTTGGGGAAATTATTTAACCTCTCTGAATCTCGATTTTCCCATCTGTGAAATGAGGTTAATGCCCAGCTTCAAAAAGATGGAGAAATTAAAGAATAAAATGTATATATAGAAAAACAGTGTAACTTACCACATCAACAAATTAAAGGATAAATAATGTATGGTCACCCAAATAGAAGCAGAAACTATTTTGATAAAATATAATACCCATTCTTTATAAAAAACATATAAGCAAACTAGGAATAGAAATGGACCTCTTTTAATTGATAAAATCCACAGTAAATATCATGCTTAAGGGTGAAATGGTGACAATTATTATGGTGAATATTCAACATTGTCTTGGAGGTTCCAGCTTAAGCACTAAGGTAAGAAAAAGAAATATGCAATATTACAGTGGAGAACGGAGGAATTAAACTGTCAGTATTCATGGTTGACATAATCTACCTAAAACACCCATAAGATTTTACAGATAAATTATGTATTTATTAAAATTACTAAAACAAGAAACTTTAGCAAGTTTGCTGGACACACAAGTCAAAATATAAAAATCCTTTTATTTCTAAATACCAACAACAAACAGAAAAGTTTTTAAATTCTGTATACCATTTACCAATAGACTCAAAAAGATAAATATTTAGGAAAGTATCAAAATCTTCTGAATCCTCATCCTGGGCTTGTTCATAGCCCAACCATCTCATTCCACAGCAAGCCCAGCCTGAATGTAGCTCTGTTCAGCACCTCCTCCAACTCCCCCATCCCCTACTTTGCTAATCACGACCAAGGACTGTGCTTGAGCAGGGACCAAGAGAGAAGCATATTCCACTGTTTCTTGTTTCTGCTGCCTTCTCCATTCACCTCGCATCCAGCTCCACAGGCTGATGTTATTTGAACCCAGCAAGACTCAAGACTCAGGCACAAGGCCTGGTAAGCTCTAAGATGGAGGGGAGCGGTATAGCAAGATGGTCACAAGTAAGGACAAAACTCCCAAGGAAATTGGGTACAGGTTGAAACAAAAAAGAATGAGCCGGCACTTTGGTATCAAACATGTAAGGTTTTAATTCCCAGCTTTGCCTCTGTAAGTTAGAACAAGTTACATAACCCTTCTGAGCTTCACTGTCATCCACTGAGCATAGGGAGAGTAGTAGTACCTGCTTCAAGGGCTCCTATGTGAAATAACTGAAGTTCTACATGCGGAATGCTTGGCACAAATTAAATGCTCAATGAACATTAGCAGTAAGGATGACCCCTTCAGGGGCTGAAGATGGTGCAGTGGTTACCTTAGAAATAAATGCAATATTATCATCCAGAAATCAAAACTGAAACAATATGCTACTTTTTGCCCAACTGCCACTGATAAATATTAATAAATGTCTAATACTGAGTATTGATGAAAATATGGGGCAAGAGGCCCTTTCATGCAGTGATTGTAGGAGTACAAAAGCTTTCTGAAGCAGTGCATAGCAACTCAGAGCAATAGCCTTAAAAGTGTACATACTCTTTGACCCAGAAATTTTACTTGCAGGAGCTTACCCAGGGAAATAATCATAAATGTG
The DNA here is from genome assembly GCA_026826555.1 of Tolypeutes matacus. NCBI lineage: Eukaryota > Metazoa > Chordata > Mammalia > Cingulata > Chlamyphoridae > Tolypeutes > Tolypeutes matacus. Next base: position 31,397,274 of record JAKSZT010053929.1, on the reverse strand, counting down.
TACCAAGAGATATGCCCAAGCATGTTCACTGCAGTTCTCTAAATAATTCACAAAAATTAGGGGGGTGGGGGACAGACCTAATATACAACAAGGGAGTTAAAGAAGTCATGATAGGGGGCGGATGTGGCTCAAGTGGTTGGGCATCCATCTCCCATATGGAGGGATCCGGGTTCGATCCCCGGGTCTTCCTGGTGAATAAAAATAGAAGGCAAGAAGATGAGCCACAAGCCCGCGCCCATGTGCGCTTTGAGCCAGGCCCCACCAAGCCACACAGCAAGATAATGACGTAGCAAAAGAGAGACACAGGGGATAGTCAAGGCAAGATGTGCCAGGAACCAGGAACTGAGGTGGCGCAAGGGACATGGTGCCTCTCTCCCACATCGGAGGTCCCTAGGATCAAATCCCTGTGAAGAGACTGGAGGAAAAAATGAGAAGAGAAGGCAGGAAACAGACACAGAAGATCACCCAGCGAATGGAGAGCAACTGGGGTGGGGGGACGCATAGAACTGTACACCAAAAAAAGAGTAAGTCTTTAAGAAAAGAAGAACTCATGACAGAATGTTCTGCAGCCATTGGCAGTTATGTTGTACAGGCATATTGAATGACATGAGGAAATGTTCACAACATATTTTAAAGTCTGAGAAGCAGGTTTCAGAACAGAGGGAACTTTTTATTATTATAGATGAAAAAGATGCCATCAATATCTAAAATATTAAGAGAAGCCATCCCTGGGCAGTAGGATAATAGCTACAATCATCCCTTGATTAATAAATCTAATGTACATATTTTGAAAGGTGACTTGAAAGAATTTTTGTGCCATTTTTCACAACTCAACTGCTGAGCACCTTTTGAGAACAATGAAGAGGCTATGACACCCCTAACTCAGCTCCGCACGGCAAGCCAGCTCCCCTCCCGGCGCTGGTGTCAGCATCCATCCCACACTTTCTTCTCTGCTTCATTTCCAGTCCATCTGGGAGTGAGGTCTTCCCTTGGTAAAGATAGATTTGGGGGAATGTTTATGCAAGCACTCGTGAAATGCCTACAAAAGGGACTTTTTCCAAATGTGATTTATGCTTTACCAAGTACAGCAAAGCAGGAAAACATTTTTGGAAACAAAAGGGATGTAATTTTTAAGAAATAACATTGAGCATAAAGGTAGACACGAAGATATTTCTATCTTTATACCTGCATGCTCCTCTCTCCAACGCCCAGGGTATGAGAGTTTGGCAATAAAGGAATAAACCTCAGAAAACGTCATTGGTGGTGCAAAAGCAGTGTCAACAGGGCAGGAATAAATTTATGAAAGTGACAGACTCAGCTCTAAGGACAATGTCTGTGCTGGCTTCAGAGTTAGAGGGAAAGGACTCAGTGGTTTTTGTTATGTTAATAGCCTTTAACTTAATGCCTTTTTGTTGCAGTCTCTGTTTTGGAGAAATAAATTAAAGGTGTTAAGATGGCAAGAGTTGTAATTTATTGCCTTCTTTGTGTTTTTCTATATTTTCCAAATTTTCTACAATGCATATAAAGTACTTGTGTAACCAGGTTATTTTTTAAATTGAAGTGTGAGGGGACAGCTATAGCTACCTCCATGGTATCATTTCAAGTGTGCTGGAAAGATCTCCCTTGCCTCCTGCAGTTACCTAAAATACTTTTAGCTGAGTATTAGAACTTGCATTCCAATGAGATAAAGCTTAAAGTTCCAAGTCTTAGATGAGAGATCTCTATTTTTTTTTTTTAAACTATTTATCAAAGTATATCATTCATGCATGAACATATAGAAACTAATCAATGTATGGTAAAAGTTGTGAACTTACAAAACAAACATGCATAGCAACATACAGGGCTCCCATACATCACCCCACCACCAACACCTTGAATTGTTGTGAAACATTTGTAACAAGTGTTATGAAAGAGCAAAGTATGACTACTAACTATATATCTTACATTTGGTGTATTTTACCCCCAACCCACCCTATTATTTTTTCTGTTCATAAACTATACAATTTATCTGAAGTGTACAATCAGTGGCATTTGGTATAATCACTGAGTGATTTAATATTAATACTTCAATCAATATTAAAGCATTTTCAAAAAACTAACTCATATGTTAGCGCTACTAATTACAAATCCTATGATGTGCTTTCACCATTTCTATTCGCTCCAAACATTTATAAACAGCTTTTTACCAATTCGGCACAGATTAAACCTCAGCTTTCCATTCTCTAACCACATTCTTTTTTCTTGTGACTTATGTTCTAGCTATTAACTCCATCAGTTTGCTCATTATATTTAGCTCATAATAGCAAAGTCATACAATATTTGTCCTTTTGTTCCTGACTTGCTTTCACTCAATAAAATGTCCTCCAGGTTCATCCATGTTGTCATATGCTTCATGAGTTCATTTCTTCTTACAGCTGGATAATATTTCATCATGTGTGCACACTACAGTTCGTTTATCCATTCATCGGTTGATGGACACCTGGGTTATTTCCAACTTTTGGCAATTGTGAATAATGTCGCTATGAACATCGGTGTGCTGATGTCTGTTTGTGTCACTGCTCTCAGTTCTTCTGGGTATATATCTAGTAGCACTATTACCAGGTCACATGGTAGAATGATATCTAAATTCCTTAGCAACCACCAAACAGACTTCCACAGTGGCTGTCCCATTCTACAATCCCACCAACAGTGAATAAGCATTCCTATCTCTCCATATCCTCTCCATCACTTGTAGTTTACTGTTTCATTAATAGTGGCCATTCTAATAGGTATGAAATGATATTTCATTGTAGCTTTGATTTGCATTTCCCTAATAGCCAGTGATGCTGAGCATTTTTTCAAGTGTTGGTTTTTTTTGCCATTTGTATTTTTTCTTCAGAAAAATGTCTGTTCAGGTCTTTTGCCAATTTTTTAATTAGGTCATTTGTCTTTTTATTGTTGAGTTATAGAATCTCTTTATATATCATGGCTACTAGACCCTTGTCGGTTGTGTGATTTCCTATTCCCAATGAGTAGGCTGCCTTTTTACTCTCTTTACAAACTCCTTTGAGGTGCAAAAGTGTTTAATTTTGAGAAGGTCCCATCTACGTAGTTTTCCTTTTGTTGCTTGTGCTTTGGGTGGAAGGTTTAAAAGACCTCCACCCACTACAAGTTCTTGTAGATATTTCCCCACATTATCTTCTAGGAGTTTTATGATCCTGACTTTTATATTTACATCTTTGATCTATTTTGATTGATTCTACTATAGGGACTGAGATAGCGGTCCTGTTTCACTCTTTTGGTTATGGATATCCAGTTCTTCCAGCACCATTTGTTGAAGAGAGTCCAGAAAAGTGGACTTGGTAGGCTTACCGAAAATCAGTTTACCATAGAGGTGAGGGTCTATTTATGAACCCTCAATTCAATTCCATTGATCAATGTGTCTATTTTTAAGACAATATCATGCTGTTTTGACCACTGTAGCTTTAAAATGCACTTCAAGGTCAGGAAACATGAGTCCTCCAACGTTGCTCTTCGTTTTTAGGATGTTTTTGGCTGTTTGGGACCCTTTTCCCTTCCAAATAAATTTGGTACTTGACCTCTATTTTCTGTAAAGTAGGCTGTTGGAATTTTGATTGGTATTGTATTGAATCTACAGATCAATTTAGGTAGAATCGACATCTTCACGATATTTAGTCATCCAATCCATAACACAGAATGTCCTTCCATTTGTTTAGTTCTTCTTTGATTTCTTTTAGCAGTGTTTTGTAGTTTTCTGAATATAGGTACTTTACATTACTGGTTAAATTAATTTCTAGATATTTGAGTCTTTTTGTTGCTCCTGTAGGTGAAATTTTTTTCTTAATTTCCTCCTCAGCTTGCTCATTACTAGTGTATAGAAATGCTACTGATTTTTGCTTATTGATCTTGTGTCCTGCCACTATGCTGAACTCATTTATTAGCTCAAGTAGCTTTGTCGTAGCTATTTGGGGATCTTCTAAATATAGGATCATTTCATCTGTGACTAGTGAGAGTATTACTTCGTTTTTTCCGATTTGAATGCCTCTTATTTCTTTTTATTGCCTAATTTCTCTAGCTAGAACTTCTAACACAATGTTGAATAACAGTGATGACTGTGGGCATCCTTGTCTTGTTGGTGATCTTACAGGGAAAGCTTTCAACCTCTCCCATTTGAGTACAATGTTGGCAGTCAGATTTTCATATATGCCCTTTATTATATTGAGGAACTTTCCTTCTATACCTATCTTTTGATGCGTTTTTATCAAGAAAGGATGCTGGATTTTGTCAAAAGCCTTTTCTGCATCAATTGAGATGATCATGTGGGTTTTTTCCCTTCGATTTGTTAATGCAATGTTAATTGATTTTCTTATCGTGAACCACCCTTGCATACCAGGAATAAAACCCATTTCAGTGTGATGTATAATTGTTTTTATATGCTGTTGGATTCAATTTGTAAGTATTTGTGAGAATACTCTATGTTCATTAGAGAGATTGGTGTGAAATTTTCTTTTCCTGTAGTGTCTTTATCTGGCTTTAGTATTAGGGTGATGTTGGCTTAATAAAATGTATTGGGGTGGGGGGTGGATGTGGCTCAAATGGCTGGGCATCCATCTGCCATATGGAGGGACCTGGGTTTGATCCCCCGGACCTCCTGGTAAAATAAAAAATATATATAGAGAGAGAGAAGGTGCATGTGCAGTCAGGCTTTGTGCACAGGCGTGCCGCCAGGCCCCACCAAGCCATGCAGCAAGATGATGACATAACAAGAGAGAGACACAAGGGAGAGCCAAGACGAGACATGTCAAAGAACCAGGAACTAAGGTGGCACAGGTGGTAGGACACCTCTCTCCCACATCAGAGGTCCCCAGGATCAAATCCTGGTGAAGACTGGAGGAGAAGGATGAGAAGAGAGAACAGGAAACAGACACAGAGAATTGCCCAGCGAATGGACACACACAAAAAAACAAACAAACAGGGAGGGAAGGGGGGATTAAAATGGATAAAGTAAATAAATAAGTAAATAAATTAATCTTTAAAAATAATTAAATAAATAAAACATATTGGGTAATTTTCCCTGCTTTTCAAGTTTTTGGAAGAGTTTAAACAGGATTGGTGTTAATTCTTCTTGAAATGTTTGGTAGAATTCACCTGTGAAACCATCTAGTCCTAAACTTCTCTTTGTTGGAAGATTTTTGATGACTGATTCAATCTCTCTGCTTGTGATTGGTTTGTTGAATTCCTGTATTTCTTATAGAGTCAATGTAGGTTGTTTGTGTCTTTCTAGGAATTTGTCCATTTCATCTAGGTTGTCTAATTTGTTGGCATACAGTTTCTCATAATATCTTCTTATGATCCTTTTTATTTCTGTAAGGCCAGTCGTAATATCCCCTCTTTCATTTCTGATTTTCTTTATTTGCATCTTCTCTTTTTTTTATTGGTTAGTCTTGATAAGGGTTTGTCAATTTTATTGATTTTCTCAAAGAACCATCTTTTGGTTCTGTTGATTTTCTTTATTGTTTTTTGTTTGTTTGTTTTGGTCTCACTTTTATTTTTGCTCTAATCTCTGTTTTTTCTTTCTTTTTGCTTGCTTTGGGATTGGTTTGCTGTTCTTTTTCTAGTTTCTCCTGTTGTTCAGTTAGTTCTTTGATTTGAGCTCTTTCTTCCTTTATAATATAGGCATTTAGGGCTATAAAGTTCCCTCTCAGCACTGCCTTCACTGTACCCCATAAGTTTTGATATGTTGTGTTCTCTTTTTTATTTGCCCCCTCCCCTGAGATGGCTCCCTCATCTGTTTGCTCATTGTTTTTGCTGGTTGTTTGCGCTCATTGTCTGCTCGTTGTTTTTTGCTTGTTGTCTGCTTGTTGTCTGTTTTTTTTCTTTAGAAGGCACTGGGAACTGAACCTGGGACCTCCCACTTGGGAGATGGGCACTCAACTGCTTGAGCCACATCCACTCCCTGCTCATTGTCTGCTCATTGTCTTGCTCATTGCTTTTGCTCAATGTCTGCTCATTGTTTGTTTAGCCTCTTTAGGAGGTACCCAGAACTGAACCATTGGACCTCCCGTGTTGGAGGCTGGTGCTCAACTGCTTGAGCTACCTCCGTTCCCCGTTGTGTTCTCTTTTACATTCGTCTCAAGATATCTACTAACTTCTCTGCAATTTCTTCTTTGACCCATTGATTGTTTAAGAGTGTGTTGGGGAGTGGATGTGACTCAAGCTGTAGAGTGCCTGCTTCCCATGTGGGAGGTCCCAGGTTTGGTTCCCAGTGCCTCCTAAAAACAAAAAAACAAGGGAACTAATGAAAAAGTAGACTCAGGGGAGCCAATGTGGCTCAGTGGTTGTGCACCAGCTTCCCACATACAAGGTCCTGGGTTCAATCCTGGCCATGGTACCTCAAAAACAAAACAAAACAAAAAAGAGTGTGTTGTTTAGCCTCCATATAGTTTTGCAAATTTCCCCAGAAATCTCTATTTTCACACTGTGGTGTAAATGTCTAATAATATCTCACTCCTCTCCTAATTCCTGCCCCACTGACAACCCTTTGGGCCATGTGGACTGTTGCCCCTCTCCCCTGTTTCCAGGTCACTGAAAGAAGACTCAGCACCCAGCTGTTGGTCACAAGGCAAGGTGGGGGCGCTATTACAGAGAACTGCTCCACCTTAGCCTGATGACGGCATCCTGGACCTACTTGCCTTGCTCTGAGTCTGAATTCTCCCTCCTCCACAGCTTTAGAAAGGAACCAGAGCCTTGGGATCACGCAGGTGAGGACACTATTGGACTGTAATGTCCCACAGGAGTGACCTCAAAGTTTCTTTGGGCAGAGGGTTGGTTTTACAGTTTCTAAACTATCACCAGTCTGCACTGAGATACAATCACACCTCCATTCCTGGGAAAGGAGGAGGAGGTGATGATGGCCTTCTCAGGAAACCAGGATTTCCTGCTCACAAGGGGCCTAGCCTCTGAGTGTTCAAGCTACATCAGAATGAAACTCTTTCCTTACCTTGCTCCAGCCCAAAATGGAACCCTCAGACCTTGCAGTCCAGACTCACTACTCCAGGCCAAAGCATTTAGCCTCCTGAGCCGGACACTTGAAGGGCTGAGAGGATAGATCTGGGAGCCACCAAGACCCCACATCAAATCCCAGCTCCACCACTTACCATCTAGTGGTTTGGCCAAGTTTCATTCCCCGAGTCTCAGGTTCCTCATCTGGTTGTGTAAGGAAGGAGTGAGAAGAGGCAGGTCACACACTTAGCTCACTCAGTACATTGTAGCGAATATTTGTTAAATATTTAGCTGCCTTATTTCCATCTGGGATGCAGATTCATTTACAGTCCTGAATATAAAAGAATCAAAGACCAAGAACCTAACGACTATTAGTCATGTCTCTGATAATTTTTCTTCTCAGGCCCACAGGTCCACAGATCCACAAAAGCAAAAAAAATGACAACCAAGGGCCTCATGCAAGGAAAAAAATGTCATTAATCTTGGTTTTGTGTGTTTGCATTTTTTAGAGAAAAACTAATAAAAGAATAGAACAATTGGGGAACAGATGAGGCTCAAGAAATTGGGCACCAGCCTCCCACATGGGAGGTCCTGGGTTCGGATCTCAGTGCCTCCTAAAGAAGAGAAGTAGATAGACGAGGGAGTCATCTCAGGGTGGGGGTGGGGGGTTGAATAAAAATAAAATAAAATAAAAATACGTTAAGAAAATGAAAAGATGAGCCACAGACTGGGAAATTTTTTTGCAAAATAAAATATGGAAAAGGACTGGTATCCAAAAAATATAAAGAACTTACAATTCAATTTTTAAAAACTCAGTTAAAGGGAAGCGGCTGTGGCTCAATCAGTAGGCTCCCGTTTACCATATGGGAGGCCCTGGGTTTGGTTCCCGGGGCCTCCTGATGAAGGCAAGCCCGCCCGCACGGCGTGGTTAGCTGGCCCAGCGAGCACAAGCAGCAAGGGGGGGATAAATGAATAAATAAATAAAATCTTTAAAAAAAAAAAAAAAAAAAAAAAAACTCAATTAAAAAAAAACGAATACAAAGAGCTCAATTTTTCTACTTTTATATTTTTTAATGCACCTAAATATTTATTAAACACATAAATAAGAATAAGTATATGTCACTTTTCAAAATCATAGCTAGTTAAGGATGAGAGAAAAAAAATTCATTGGAATGGAGGGAGAGATAGTTAGAACAAAGAGATGGAGCCAGGGATGACTTAAGACAGTCTGTGGGAGAATCTGAGGATGAGAAGGAGAGAGACCTGAGAGGGAGCCAAGGAAAAGCAACAGGGAAGAAATGGTTGTGGAGTCGCTGACAGGTGAGAGGTGCTGAGAGGGGAGAGGTTCTGAGAGGGAAGAGAAGGGCAGGGACGACAGACCAACATCTCCTCCCCCCCACCCACACCTCACCCCACCTGCAACTCGAAGTCTGTGTCTATTTCCCTGCACTTCCTCACCAGCACCCTTTCTTTTGCCCATGGGCTCAAGAACTTGGCCACAGGTCCTTCACGATGGAGGAGCAGCGCCATCTTGTGGACCCTTTTGTTACTGGCACTGAAGAACTTCGGAGTCACGTTGCCTTTTCACTACCACGGACACACTTCTGTTCTTAGCAATTAAGAAAGAGGCATTTTTAATTAAGAACAAAAAGTGTTATGAAGCTATTAAATGCTTTTTCTGTTTTATCTATGTTTTTCTTGTTTAATCTCATATTGTGATAAATTACATTAAGAGATCTTTGAGTGTTAAATGATCCTTTCCCAGGATAAACCCAACTTGGTTGCAATGTAATTTTTAGAAAATATACTATTGGTTTTGTTTTGATAATATTTTATTGAGGATATTTCTTTATATTCATAAAGGAAATTGTTTAGCCTGTAATTTTCAATTCTAGGGAAAAAAGAAAAAGAAAAAGGCATCTGAAGCACCTTTATTAAAAAAAAAAAATTGTTGTGAGAACCAAACAAAATTAAGCCAAAACCTGGCTATTTCTTCCACTATCATTCAGCGCCAGCAAGTATCTGACTATCTCCCACCCAAAATGCCAACTTCAGGGACACTCAGGACAACAGGAAGGGGGAAGAAGAACTGGCAGAGTATATGGGCAGCCTCGGTGGAACTGGGTACAGACATGGGAGGCAAAGAGGTGCCCCTGGATTCTCAGCCCCAGGCGATGGTGTTTTTTTTAAGGATAGTGTGAGATTCAGACATATTGGCTCCTCCTGGCTTCTGGTGTTGCTGAAAATAATCCTAGAAATGTTCCTTTGGGAAATAAACAGAGATGTGCACAAAGATTTATGTACAAAGATGTTCTTAGGGGATAGATGTGGCTCAAATGGTTGGGCATCCGTCTCCCATATGGAGGGACCTGGGTTCGATCCCCAGGACCTCTGGTTAAAAAAAAAAAAAAGATGTTCTTTGCAGCTTTATTTATAGTATGGAAATCTGGGGAACAAGGTAAAGGGTCAGTGGGAGGGGTCTGGCTAAATAAAGAGTGATGAGGCTGGTCAAGGGAGTGACATGTAGCCCTTAAAAAAGGATGCTGTTTTCAGTGATTCCCTTCTATGCACTTTTCTGTGGTTTGAAGTTCTACTTCCATAAAAAAAAGACTACATTTTAAAAATGATGTAGAATATTTAATGGCATAGGCAAATACTCTTAATATTAAATGTAAAAATACAAATCTGAATATATAATTATGGTGTGGATTTTTCTTTTGTAAGCTCTCTTTTAATCTGTGCTATGTCTTATTTTATGTGCCTTTGTAAGCTGTGTTAAATCCTTTCTGGAATAAAATGGAAAATAAATAAGAAAAAAAATATGTATAAAATTTGGGAGCAGGTGTGGCTCTGTGGTTGAGTACCTGCTTTGCATAAATAACGTCTTGGGTTCAATCCCTAGTAACTCTTAAAAAATAATAATAACAATAATGTTTATGATAGACCCGCCCCACTCCAAAATACATATAGGCAGAGAGAGGGAGAGAGAGAGTCAGAAAATACAACAATCATAAACATTGTGGTTAACTCTAGCTAAATACTACTAGTAATTTTTATTTTGTTCATTTTTTTTTTTTTTTTTTTTTTACCATATTTGTCTCCATTTTCTGCCCTGAATAGGTATTAATTCTTTTTTAAAATTTTAAATTACTTCTTTAAAACAGTACATTCTCTTTAAGGAAATAAGTATCTACACTAGCCCCATGCCCCCTCCCCATTCCTACACACTAGGGGGTCAGGCAGCCCCTCTGAAATGGATCAGAGGTATCCTGGGAGTTCAGCTATTTGAAAATCATGCTCCCCACAGCCAGTGGTTTCCAGTGCCAGCATTAGAGCGATTCATTAATGAACTGGCCTCATCCCACAGAGGAGACAACGTTTGCAGCTGTTATTGATCATATATATATATATATATATTTTTTTTTTTTTTTTTTTTTTTTTTAAATACAAGGAAACTTTTATTTTCAATTTTCATCAAGAAATTTGCTGTGGTTTTTTATGCTTTTGGTTTTTTCCTTTTTTTTTTTTTTTTTTTTTTTTTCACTTTATTTCGTTCTAGCCGCTCAGTGGCTGGAGCCGCTGGGTTCCTGGTATTAAAAAGATGCCAACAGAGGTAGCTGTGTCTCGCCCAGGGGCCCGGCC
>JAKSZT010053929.1:31119573-31386530 GCA_026826555.1 Tolypeutes matacus | reverse complement strand
CTTTTTTTTTTTTTTTTTTTTTTTGTATTTTTCACTTTATTTCGTTCTAGCCACTCAGTGGCTGGAGCCGCTGGGTTCCTGGTATTAAAAAAAGATGCCAACAGAGGTAGCTGTGTCTCGCCCAGGGGCCCGGCCCACCCTGAATACCCCCAAAAAAGGATTAAAAGAAAACACAAAATAAACCAACAAAATAAAACCAAAAGGAGGAAGAAATTCAGATCATTTTCTTCAAGCCTGGTGGGAACCCACAACAGTTTGTGTGTAACAGACGTTACAGTGGGAAGAAGCCAGGGCCCAGAGGGCCAGCCCACCAGCTCCCTGCAGATGATCATTTATATATTAGTATAAGGGAGTTGTTGGTATAGTCCAATTGTTCTGAGCCCAGGCCTGGAGTCAGGAGCCTGAACATAAATGCTCTCTCTGCTGTTTACTAACGTGCAATTTGGGGCAAGTGACTTAACCTTTCCACACCTCAACTTCCTCATCTGAAAAGCGGAGATAAATAAGCTCTGGCTACTGCCTGGGAACTGGGATTAGCCAGGAAGAAAAGGATGATATCATCATCTTGACTGTAGAGTTGATCCTGATTATCAGGAGGAGATGGGGTAGCTGTTACACAATGGAAACATAGGTGAATATGTTTAGCATCCAGCTGATCCACTTGGGTACCTCTGCATATTCTCCTGCCCTATTTTGATAGTAAAAAGGCAAGTGCAGCAGCCATGACTCAAAGAGGGCATGGATGCCAGGGGCTCAGATCCCTCAGGGATGAAAGTCTGGGTCATACCACTTGGTAGGCCACTGAGATCAGCAGAGGTGCTAGATGAGGGTAAAGGAAATATAGAGTGGATAGCAGAAGAGAAAAAATTTCCTTGTTTCAACTTCCAAGATGAAGAGAGACTCACTAGAATGTTGAAGGAGCTTCTCCCAGAATTTATATGAAGAAGTGGATTCGAGTGGCATGAGGGGTGGACTGTGGTGGGTGCTATGATGTGATGCCAGGATCCCATTTCAGGAAGGAAGGGCTGAGTCCCCCGGCTGCTAGGACTGCTTGCTGCAAAAAGTCCTCAGCTGTCAGCCTCCTGTGGGGATTGCCCATCTGAAGCAAGCCTTCATTTCAGGACAACTCTGAAGGGCCATCCCAGCTTCAGAACTCCTGTAAGGTCCATTGAAGCCTCTAGAGAGACAGCATCGTGGCTCAACGTGTCCATCTGCCCAATCCTGCTTCCTTCCCTTTCCTTTCCTAAGTGTTAATTCTAAGAACACTTCCTAATAAATCTCTTGTAAGTTTAAAAAAAAAAAAAAAAAGTAGAGATATGATCATTATAACTCTCAAGATTGCTGTGAAATCAAATGCAATAGGCTGGACCATATACAATTACTATTTCTGTTGGTCAAAAATAAGCAAATATCAACAATTTCTTCTGATTTGACCTATGCATGCAACAAAAAAAGATTAGCACTCTACTCATTCATCCTCAGAATGAATTTATCCCTATTTTTCAGATCAGGTGATAAGGGTGGAAAGTGAGGAAGGAGAGAGAGATGTGAAAGTTTGGAGGGACTGTAGGGGAGCTGAGGGGAGGAGGAATTAGGAATGAGGTGAGAAGCCACAGACTGTTGGGTGGAGGCTCTGGAAACACAGTGTTGCCAAAGATTGGCTGCCTCTTGTCACTTTAAAGCCACCTCCCACCCACCCTCTCCACACAGGCATACCCCTCCCCTTCTTAACCTCATTAGAAGTTACTTCCACATGGCAGATCTCCTCCCCCAATCTGGGCCCTACGGGACGCTTCCTGACCCCAGAGGGCTGACATCACGTCAGGGACCCTGAGCCTCTCTCCACCATCTCCCCCAGGGCACAGGTTTGCTGGCGGGTGCCGAGGCAGCAGTATTTGCTTCCTCCCACCCAGGGGAAGGTGCAGAGGCTGTAATTTAAGCACCTGGTTGTGGTGTTCCCCCTGGTCCTAATTAACTCAGTTACTGGAAGTTCCATTGCACCAAGTACGGAGAGACCCTAGTCCAAGGTGTGGGGAGCACTGGAGAAAATGTTGGGGGGCAGGGAAGGGGAACACCACAACCACTCAGCCTGTCAGGGTCTTTCGTGGGGATAATGTAAAACTGGGCATTTCCTTTAGATATCAGATTCTGAATCAACTTTTATCTGAAACACAGGACTGCCCTGCTCCAGCCAGAACTGCCAGCACTCCCCAGCCCTTTAAAAAGGACTCGGGGTCTCCTCTGTGCCATCTTAAAAACTCAGGTCTGAGTGGGAGCACACAGCTGGTGGGTTGGGACTCTGTGAGAAGAGGAGAGCTGGAAGGGAAGTGATGGTGTCAGAGGCTCCTTTATCCTTGGGCCATTACTCTGAGAATAACAACTACAACTCATGTTAGAAAGATCCACGTGGTTCCTTTCATTTAGTGCTCCTTTCAGCCCTGTGCATATAAGAAAGAATTATAACCATTTTGTGAACAAATAGGCACAGAGAAGCTAAAGGGCATGCCCCAGGTCCTGCAGGAAGTGTGTAAGAGAGCAAGGACCCACTCTCATTCCCAGTTGCCATAAGTCTGAAGGAGAATAATTGTTCTAGAATCTAGATTCCCAAATTAGGGGAACAGAAATCCTTGAATAACTGCCAAGTTATGGCAAGGAACCTGCCAAGCTTGTTCCACAAACAAGGAGGAAAAAAGAAAAAAAAAAAAAAAAAAAAAAAAACATGTCTTGCTTAATCATTCATTCATTCATCAATCCAACTACTATACGCCACTATTTTTCGAATGCCGGTAGCTGTGTTGTGATGATTAAGATATAATTCATTTAAAAGCATTAGTCATTTTCTATCCTGAGTTGCTGCAGTAACAAGCAACCCCCAAATTTCAGTGTTTTACAACAGCCAATATCAATTTCTGGCTCAGATTACATGTAGGCTGCAAGTTGGCTGAGGCGTTGTGTATCTCCTCACTCTGGAAGCATCCCGCCTATGCCATGCTGCAAGAGTCCTAGCTCAGTCATGCAACTGCAACTAAAGCCACTGCTCTGTTATGCCTGACGATGGGGGGTGGACAGCTACTCCACCTACCAGGGCCCTTAGGGAGCCCTGCACTGGGAGAGACTAATCATTGTAAACTTACCGCATTGTATATTTTCTCAACCACCAAATAATAGAGGTAAACTACAATTGCGAGGAAGCCTTCAGAGTCAAAAAATTGGGAGGTCTCTGCTAGAGGGGATAACTTGAAAGCCTAGTTCTAAAACATTCTGATTGCCCCCTGCCCGACCTCCATGAGTAATTTGTTACATCAACCAAGGAGGAAGCAGGGTGGCCAAGATGGAACTAAATATTTAAGGCAAGGTTGGTTTTAAGTCAAACTTAAGTTGTCAAGTTGTCACCATTTGTATCTGGCCTGCTTCAGATGAGGTAGATCCTTGGGAAATATAATTAACTAGCCTCTCCCCAAAAAGATGGTGTGAAATGACTTCTGTTGGTCAACTCTGGGGCAAGAGTCTAATGGAACTGTAAAGAATCTTGGGAATTCATCAGTTCAAGAACTACTTACACTGTGCCTTCTGAGACAAGTAAGGCAGTCTTTACCCTCAAAGAGGCGGCTGTCAGCAGAGTTGGCCTCCCAGCCTCGTTTGATAAGCAAAACCCAAGGCTCTGAGCTTCCGTGCCTTGGCCAGAGGTGCAGAGCAAGTCAACGACTGCAAACGAACAGGAACCTGAGACCTGACTCCCAGCCCCTTTCTCTTGCACCATGTGCTTCCTTAATTAACGTAGCCCTCCATCCAGATACCTTTCCTCGTTTTGTTTTGCGTCACCTTTTCCTGTCCAACAATAAGGCAATGTGGGGCCCACTCCTTGTTAACAAAAGGGAAGTTGTAGGAAGGAACAACGTGCATCCAAAAAGCAGGTGTCAGCTGCCCATAACCCAGAGGCATCAAACAAGGGAAGAGAATCCAGGGTGCTTTAAATTATGTAAATGATAAAAATCCCCTTTTGCTACATCCTTCTCATCAGAGCTCTCGGAGCATTTAAGGCTTTGATTAATGAGGCTATATACAAAAAGGATATTCATGTTACCCAAGAAAGACACCATGGGGTTGTTCTCGGCTCAATTTTGACAACTCGCTCAATATTCAAGCTGGGCTTTTTTCTTTTTAGCTTATATTTTATCAGACCAGGTACAAAAGGATGTAGTTTAAATGAGAAAATCCCTTCCTTCACGTACTGTTCTAAACTCAGTGGGTTCTCTTTGCAGCCAGGTGAGAAAAAGTTGCAATTTCAATGCAGAGAGAGCTTCTGAATGCCTGCGGCCTGGGAGGTATAATGAACAAGCTTCAGTCTTGGACCGGTTCCCAACCGGCAACGCGAGAACGCTGTGGTGTCTAAACAGAAGTCCCTGGCTTTCTTTCAGTCCCTCGTCTTATTAGGTTTGACGCTTCTTTATTATGTTTTGTTCTGCATCTCTAAATCCCCCTTCTGAAGCATAATGCAGCAAACATGGGGTCTGCACACCCAGGAGCATTGTCCCTCGGTCGCCATGGTAACCCAAGAGCATCCACCAAGCACTTTACTCCAAATGAAGCAGGGAGCTCCAGCTCTGAGCTTGCACCTCGCATGCACCCACCCCAGTCAGTGACTATCCCCAAGGGGGTTTCTGTTTATGAGCGAGAGTTGGCAAGAGCAAAAGGGGCCAGCGCAACTGTGTTTTATCGACTTTATTAAAATACCTGGGATAGACATTCAATTTCTATTTATTATTGTTTCACCTGTGCTGAGAGGGGAACTGCCGGCACTTGACAAATGGGCTGAAAGGCTGTCGAGTTTCACTCCAGTGTTGGTGGGTAACAGATGCCGAAATGTGGTTTCATAATAGTGTAATAAGACTTTGTACTTTTACAGTGCCTTTCATCAGTGGCTCTCAAAGGCTCCCTCATTAGTCCCCACAGCCCCCTGGGAGTGAGGTGGGTGGTGAGCAGGGTCCCCCCACATGGCAAGCCAAGGCAAGAGGAGGCCTCCAGCTAGTTGCCTAGACATAAACAGGACATAGATCCACAAATGGGCCATTTGAGCCTCGGTGTGATGGAGCTGGTCTAATCATGTAATTATCCAGCAATCGTGCCCATCATTTGCATTTTCAATTCCACTCATTAAACTTACTGCTGTTGTTTAGGGAAACTTGCCTCCACACATCTCAACTGTCTGAACATCTTGGCTGGCCCTTGCAAGCTGTAATCAGGCATCCTGATAGAATGGTGAGGAAAGCATCCACTTGGTCCCACCATAAAACAATGCACAGCCTACCTAAGCAGAATGGTGCAGTGCCAGGTGTCCTTTCTAGGCTGCCTCTATAGAAACACAAAACTAATTAAGTTCTGCAAGTCCCCATGTCCATTAGTGAGAACACTTCAGTAAACCATGAGTCATCTAAAAACCTCCTCCCCACCCCAAATTGCATCTCAAAGTGTCAAAAGTGGATGGGTGTAAAATGGTGTGGACATTGTGGAAAACAATTTGCCATTTCCTCAAAAAGTTTAACAGAGAATTACCATATGTCCCAGAAATCCCACTCCTAGATATACACCAAAGGATTGGGAAAAGGGACTCATACTGACATTTCTATGCCAGAGTTCATAGCAGCATTATTCACAATAGCCAAAATGTGGAAACAACTCATGTCCACCAATAGATGAATGGAGAAACAAAATGTGCTATATCCATACAATGGAATATTATTCAGCCATAAGAAGGAATGAAGTTCTGATACATGTTACAGCATGGATGAACATTGTGCTAAGTGAAATAAGCCAGACACAAAAGGACAAATCTTGTACGGTACCACTTACATGAAATATCTAGAATAGCAAGTTCATAGAGACAGAAGGTAGATTTGAGGTTGCCAGGAGCAGGGGAGATGGAGAATGGGGAGTTATTGCTTAATGGGGATAGAGTTTCTACTGAAAGTGTTGAAAAAGTTTTGGAAATAGCAGAGATGGATGCACAACACTGTGAATGTAATTAATGCCTTTGAATTGTACAATTAAAAATAGTTAAAATGGTAAATTTTATGTTATTGTATATTTTATGACAATTTTTAAAAACTGGGGGGAAAAAGAAAGTTTAAGTGGGTGAGGCCTTGAATAGTATCTAAATCCAACACCCCCCCACTTTCAGATGAGAAACTCGTACCCCAGAGAGATTTCATGAATAGCCCCAAGTCCCATAGTTAGTCAGGGGCAGAGGGGACCTTAAAGCCCAAATAGTTCACCCTTCCTGCCTGTGGTAAGGAGAAGATCCTACAAGATACTCATGTGGAAACATTTTCACAACATGTGCTACCCTTGAATATTGGCAATATAAGCTCCATACAAACAGGGATTTTGTCTGTTCACTTTGTTCACAGCTGTTTCCCAAAGAAGAGGGCCTGGCATGTAATGAACCCTCATAAGTGTCTGTTGATGGCTGAACATCTGCATCAATCCTACTCATGGCAATTTATTCAGGGAAAAGAACCATGGGCCAGGAATCAGGAAATCCATCTGAGCCTCAGTTTCTTCTTCTGTAAAATGAGGCCACCATCTTGACCCTGCTTAGCCCAGAGGTTCTGGACCTTGCCATGCCCCTTGCCTCAAACATTTTTCCACCATTTAGGACTCAGCTCAAATGTCACCTCCTCATTCTTTTTCATATTACCCGTTTTATTTTCATTGTAACAGTTATGACTACCTGCTGCTCCCACACCTGTTTAATGGTGTAAGCTCCGCCACTATGACGTAAACTCCATGCGGACAAGGATTTTTCTCGGTCTTGTTCACCACATTCTTCCCAGGACCGGAACTAGGCCTGACATATGGGAGATGCTCAATAAATATTTGTTGAATTGATTAATATGGACCAAAAGAAATAATGAAAGAGGAAGTGCTAAGGGTCATGAAAACAAAAGCACTCATTTCAAAAATTAGAAATGCTTAGTTTTGTTGTATTAATCATATTGATCAACGAGTACCAAATCAGAGCTTCCATAAACCCTCGGTAGGCTTGAGAAAATTGCCGGAGTTGGTTCATGTATACAAAACACTTCCACACAACATATCATTATCTTGATTCCAAGTGACCCCGCAGTTGGTGTTCTCAGCACTTGCCTGAGCCTCTGGGGCTTTATTAATGTGATTATAGACCCAAGTCACCAGTGGGGCGTATAATAGGGTAGATGGGGTTATCCAGATAGAACTAATCACTGAAACCCAGGCCAGAGCCAGAGCTGCACATCCAACGGGTCCAACTCATTCATTTTACAGCTGTGGAAACTGAGGCCCTGGTAGGTTAAGGAGTTTGCTCAAATCACATATATGGCTAACCTGGGGAGAAATCTGAGGACTTCAGAGGAAAAAGTCTGCCCTCTTGTATAAATGAAAGTTAAGTTCAAAGGCTGGACTTTAAATTGGCCTATCAGATAAACACACTAGCAAAGGAGATTTCCTCCCTCTTCAATCTGTAAAATCAGTACTCAAATTAACATCAACCTCGGAGGGGACACGTCACACAGTGTCATTCAAAGCAAACACAGGCACAGAAGCAAACGTTCTACCTACTGCCAGGCACATCCTCTCAGTAGCCTTCCAACTACTTCAGACAAAAAGAACGATCCCGTAACAGACCTTTGCCAAAATGCACTCTCTTCTGTTAAGAAAAAAAAAAAAAAAAAAAAATAGGAGCATCATTGGGCCAGAGGACTCTATCAGAGTATCAGAGCCTCTTGGATTTGGGGGAAAAACACCCAAACACAACTCAGACAACATGGACACATCTGTCTCCTATTAAAGCTTCTTCTGTAATTTCAAAAATGTTCCCTTTCTCAGCTACCCGCCCCACACCCACATGTGTGCACACACACACAAACACACACACACACGCTGTACAGGCCCAATTCCCCACAGGACCTCAGCCTGCATCTGGCTTTCTCTTCTTGCCCTGGCAGCATAAACTCCCTGGCGACCTGCACACCTCACTCCCCCCGCACCAGCGTCTCCACACTGTCTGAGAAGAGCACGTCCCGTGCCCACTGCAGTTGCTATCTGAGTTGCTAAGAAGCAGCACGACGCAGCTGGCAGTCCTTGAGACGCTGGGGGATGAGAGACTTGCCTCTGCTGATATCAAGCACCTCTCTGTGTGGCTTCTCCATTGCTGCCCACACCCCATCCCTCCCAACCTAGGGTCATCCTGCCAATTTTCTCAAACATAGCTGCACCGTTTCTGAATATTCATGGCAAAGTATAAGATGCCCATGCCTGTCATGACAGCGCCCAATTGCTTCAAGATGTGCCTTAATAAGAAAGTGGCTTGGGGGGGGAGGGTGGATGTGGCTCAAGTAGTTGGGCGTCTGTCTGCCATATAGAGGGACCTGGGTTCGATCCTCGGGACCTCCCAGTAAAATAAAAATTGAAGGCGTGCAGGTGAGCCACAAGGCCCGTGCACTCAAGCCACACAGCAAGATGATGACGCAGCAAGAGAGAGACACAGGGGACAGCCAATATGAGACATGCCAAAAACCAGGAACTAAGGTGGCACAGGTGGCAGAGTGCCACTCTCCCACATCGGAGGTCCCTAGGATCAAATCCTGGTGAAGACTGGGAGAGAAGGATGAGAAGGCAGGAAGCAGACACTGAGAATCGCCATGCAAATGGACACAGACAGCAAGCTGGGACGGGGGGGAAGAGAATAAATAAATAAATCTTAAAAAAAAAAAAAGAAAAAGAAAAAAGAAAGTGGCTTGGGAGTGGATATGGCTGAACCAACTCAGTTCCCGTTGCCTCCTGAAAAACAAAACAAAACAAAAAACCCAACTTAGGGAAGCCGATGGGGCTCAGTGGTTGAGAATCATCTTCCTACATACAAGGTCCTGGGCCCCAGTACCTCAAAAAAAAAAAAGAAAAAGAAAAAGTGGTTTTATCACACCATCATATGCAGGGCTGAGCTCCTCCGTTCACCGTGGAATCCGGTTCTTATAAATGTCCCATCATGTTTCCACTACTTGGCACTTCTGAAAACACAGAGTAAGCCCTATAAAGATGATTAATTCCTCTGTGGTGTTCTCAGCCCTCCAGATGCCTCCAATTCCGGTGGCCGTCACCATGACGGTGACGAGGGTGGCGTGGGCTGAAGAGAGGGCTCTCCCCAGGCATGGCTGACAGCCCTTGATTGTCTCCATGGCTCATGCGCCTGGCTTGTCTCTTGCTGGTAAATTCCAAGTCCCTTGAGGGCAGGGACTGTCTCTTATTTGTCTTTATGTCCCCACAACCAGAGGGTTGCCACTGGTACATAGCGGGTACCTCATTGCTGAATATGAGAGAAAGTCATACTTTATCATTTAAAAAATTCTAGCTCAGAACTGTGTGGGAGAGAGTGTGGTCTACGATGTGAACTGTCGTCTATGGTTGGTGGCAAGGCCCAGGATGTGTAAGTCCATTGAGGGTGGTGGGCCACACTTGTGGGAGATGTTTCTGTGGGATGTGGTGGGAGGTGTGGGAGGTGGGCAACATGGGAATCCCAGTGGGTTCCGTGTAATATTTTGGGTAATCTAAGCACCTCTTAAAATATATTTATATATATATATATAAATAACATTTTTGTAAGCAAATGCACATATATGCATATATATTTATATATCATTTTGCAAATGTTGGTATGTATTGTGAAAATTTTGATTTTTACCCACAATAAAAAAAAAAAAAAAATTCTAACTCTTAAAAAGTTAACAGCGTTTGCTAAGAAATGAACAAACAAAAGGAGAATAAGGAGTTTGATTTAAAGGAAATCTAGACAGCAAGGAACGAAGACCGTTTCCCAATAAATGCCACTGTTATCACTCCATAGCTTTTCTGTGATCCTTTCCCAGCACTAAGAACTTATTCATTAAGCAGATGTAGTGAGCACTCTGCTAAATGCTGGGGGTAAGTAGATGAAAATGCATGGCCATTGACTGTGAGGGGCCTAAAGGCCAGGAAAGAGATAGATGTTTATTTCTGTCTCCCCACACTAGGAGGCAAATCCCAGAAGGGCAGGGATTTTTGGCAGGCTTGTTCCCTGCTGAATTCCCAGTACTCTGAGCAGTGCCTGGCACATTGTAAGCACTTAAAAAATATTTGATGAATGAATAAATAATGAAAACCTTGCTGAGAAAGTCAGGAAAGTCTTTTTCAGAATACATTAGGTTGAGCTTATTCTTGAAGAAAAACTATAAGCATCGCCAATAGTCAAGCTGGAGAAGAAGGCATTCTGGGAAGCAAAGCGAGACAGCACACGGCTTGCTCAGATATCAGGCAGGGCAGAGATTGGATGCTGGGAGAGAAAGACATGGAAGTAGGAGTGGAGGGGTGAAGGACATTGTATGCCACCTTGAAGAATCTAGAGTTGTAATTTTTATCTCGGAAGTGATTGAAGAATTATGAGCAAAATATTTGCATTTTGGAAAGATCACTTAATGATACTCCAGATAAGCAGCACTTATCAACACTCCCCACCCCTCCCCCAGGCATCAGAGCCTTTAATCGTTTAATACCTGCAGCTAATACTTTGTTTCTGTTTCCACCCAGTCTGCATCATCTCTGCTGAGAAACTTTTAAACTTGCCCCCTAATTTTTCTTCTCAAGTCCATCCTCCCAGAATTGTGCTCCTCTCATGGCAGAGAAGTAAACTGCATCCACTCGGTGGCCTTTCTTCCCACATGGGATTATTTTTTCATCTGTCTTCCTCGTTGCTCCCTTTAAGCTTCTCTCCATCAGTTCCTAGTTTGGATTCTCCTGAGACAAAGACTTGGGAGTGACTAAGACATTGGGAATGATTCCATGAAGAACAGGTGAAGGAGTGGAGAGAGTGAGACCTGGCAGGAAGAAGACAGTGATGGGAGGCTGGCGAGTGAGCTTCCAGATTGGGGAGCTGGAGCTTGGTCCCACTAAAGAACTGTGTAGGGCACTCTTCCCCAGGAATTACCCCTGCGAGGGCCCCGGAAGCTGGGGTACTTATCCACCCATTTCCTAGCCCTCTCTGGCTAAGAATTGCCCCTGGGGCTACACACCAAGCATATCTGGTGTGCCCTGAAAAAGACTCGGCCAGAAGCAGAGAGATGTGGGCGCTTGTGTTGGGCAGTGTCACCTATTCAGCTGCAGGTTAGCTCGGGGTCAGAGGGGCCCAGGGAGTAAGGGCAGGGCGTCAGCAGCACCCACTGGAGTGCCTGCCCTGGTAGTACCCCTTTTCCAAGGCTGTGGCACAATATGGTGAATGTAATTAATACTATTAAACTGTACCTTTGAATGTGGTTAAAATGGGAAATTTTGAGTTGTATATCTGTTACTACAATAAAAAGTTTTTTTAAAAGAGACTATGGCAAACGTTCTTCAAAAAGTTAAATATAGAATAACCACATGACACAGCAAACCCACTCTTAGGAATGTACCCCAAAGAATTGAAAACAGGGGCTCAGGCACTTGTACACCAATGTTCATAGCAGCACTAGTCACAATAGCCCAACGGTGAAAACAACCCACGTGTCCATCAACAGATGAATGTAGAGATAAACTGTGGTATATAATAAAATGGAATACTATTCAGTCATGAAAAGGAATGAAGTTCTGAGAAATGCTACAACATGGATGAACCTTGAAAACATGCTAAGTGAAATAAGCATGACACAAAAGGACAAAAATTGCATGATACCAGTTATATAACACATCTAGACCAAGCAATTCCATAGAGACAAGAAAGTAGATCAGAGGTTACCAGGGACTGAGGGAGATGGGGAGAAACTTAATGAGTGCAGAGTTTCTGTTTGGTGATGGTTGCATGATATTGTGAATGTAATTAATGCCACTGGATCGTATACTTAACAGTGGCAGATTTTATGGTATATGTATTTTACCACAATTTTAAAAAATAGCTGTGACAGAGATAATGCTATGTGCTCACCACACCATTTTCTCTTCTTGAGCACACAGGAAGATCACATGTCACAGTCTCCCTTCTAGTTAAGCCATCTCACTCACAGTGGCATTGAGAAGGGGGTGCCACCAGACTGAGGTCAGCCCAGAAGAATATGGACAGAGGTGATATAAGTCCCTTCCAAGTCTGGCCCTTAAAAACATTCCAGGTTGGGAAGCGGCTGTGGCTCAATCAGTAGGGCTCCCGTTTGCCATATGGGAGGCCCCGGGTTCGGTTCCCGGGGCCTCCTGGTGAAGGCAAGCCCGCCCTCACGGCGTGGTTAGCTGACCCAGCGAGCACAAGCAGCAAGGGGGGGATAAATGAATAAATAAATAAAAAATCTTAAAAAAAAAAAAAAAAAAAACATTCCAGGTGATTCTCCACTTCTCTCCTCCCCTACAGTGACTAAAGTGAAGGCCACATGATTAAGATGATAGGAGCACAAGAGCGAAGGAGCTATTATCCCTGAATCATTGTTTGGAGGATCATGCCAAGGAAAGCTGCTCAACTCACACTGGACTGTGACATGAATGATATGGAAACAGTTGTATTAAGCCCCTGAGATTTGGAGGTTTATTTGTTTCTGCTGCAGAACCTAACCTACCCTGACTAATACAAAGTCTAGCTAAACTGAGCATTGTATATATTTTGCTTTTGCTGAGAATCTCTGCTTGTTCTGGCAATATGGTTCTTTTCCCCCTCTTCTCTTCACAACTTGAACAGAACAGTTTAATGCAATGTTAGGACTGAAACAGTACACTTAGGTTTCAAGGAACAAACATGCTTAGCTCAGTGATGTTCTTGCCATTTGCAATGAACCCATGATGCCAAGCTGGTATGACAGACTTGTTGGATCTCTCAAGGCCCCCCACCCACTTTAAGACATCAGTCTGAGCAGTAAGGTTCAGGTGCCCGCCCCCTCCACTTAACAGATGGGAGGAACTACCCATTACTGCTAAAATGCCTTGCCTGGAGCAGCCTCGGAGTCAGAGGACGACATCCTGGAGGCCATTTGCAATGATTATGTAATTAATATTATCATGATGTATAACTACACATAATGGTTTTCATCGATGAGACCTTTTATTCCTAGTCTATTCTTCAAAGTAAAGTCGTTGCTTGTTCTATCTGTATGACATTTAGAATCATCCTTTGGCAATACTGTTTACTGTTTTAAGTCCTTTCTTTGAAACCCATGTATCTTGGAATTTTTTGAACTGGGCTTTGTGATTCTACATCACCTTTGAAGTTTTCAAGGGCATCAGCTTACAAAAATGGCCATTGATGCTTTCCAAAATCAACACTTAGATTTATTGACTGAGAAGGATGTAACTGACCAAAGTTTCAGCCAGTTCAATATTTGCTTTGAGACAATAAATCTCGACACTGACAAAAACCGAAAGTCGATGGATATGTATTGTTACATAGTTTCTTTTGGCAAGAGTAGTCAATTGGGTATGGATTTTGAAATAATTTCATTTTGATTGGAGTGTGGGGCTAGCTTGACGGGGCAGCCAGAAAGGGAAGAGTGGAAAGCTTCATAGAAACAGTTGCTCCTTGTAATCCCATAGTTAAATGTGGCTCTGTGAGCAGCACTTAAAAAAGAATAAAGGCCCTGTCATCTATCAAGCATCCAGAAGGGCTGCTTTATGTGGATGATGTCATCATAATGGCAGAGTGTGTTAAGTCCTCTGTGAATCCCCACAGGGTATTTGTCCTGCATGAGAATCAATTACAGAAAAGATAAATGGTGCATTAGAAGTATCTTTTGGCATATATTTCACTTCTGATACATGTTATTCTGCTGAGCAACAAACGATTTAGATAAACCTCAAGGTCATGTTTGGACCAGGGAGATGTTTTTCATTAGCTAGAGAGTGACCATTCTGATAACAGAAACAGCAGCTTGTGGACAATTACAGAACATGCCTCTCCTCGGGGGCAGCCCCAGTGGCCTACCTGGCCTGCCCGGGTCAGGCCGAGTACCTGGACGCTCAGGGACAGCGGCATTAGCATCCGGAGGGTGATGTTTTTGCCACGGTCTCCCGACCACAGCCCTTCTGAGCCGTTGGCTGATTATTGCCATGAGCTGTAGTTACACTTCAAGGAGGGGCCCTGGAGTGAACATTTCCCCAGCTCAACGTTTTGTCAATCACAAATCTAAAAACCAGCCAAGGGGAGCAGATGTAGCTCGGTGGTTGAGTGCCTGCTTCCCACGTATGAGGTCCTGTTCTGTGTGACCAGTTGATCTTCCCATTGTGGTCAAGCCTCTTCTTAGACTGCAATTTCATATCTGAGGAGGGACAGTGGGTTCATGTCTCCTATTTTCCCCTTGGGGTCACCTCAGGTCCACTTCCTTGTCACTGGGCTCCTGAGGCCTCCAGAGCTGTCACCACATCCAGTGGGTCCCCACCCAGCTTGAGTGTGCTACAGTGATGCCCATTCTAAGAGACCTTTCCTTGTGTCATTCAGTTCAGCGCCTCTGGTGGCTGCTAACTTAGGGCACTGTCCTCCCAGGACCTCGTTACAGTTTCAGAATCATTTGAGTTCCACCTCGTTCCATATCCTTATTCTGGAATTTTAGGTATTCCTAAAGCACTCAGTTGCCTTCCATGTAAAAGATTGCCTTCCATCTCTGTATTTTTATAAAGGGAATTCCAAGACTTTCTCAGAGCTACACTAGAAAATGTCCGCTAGCCCCCTCGAATCTGGGATTTCTTCTTTATTTTTCCATAGCCGGCTCCAGAGAAAGCTCGCGTCGTAATCACCTGGCTATTTGTCATTTCTCTTGCCTTAAGGGCTATGAAAGACCATTTCCATTTTGCTCACCATCTTATGACCAATGACAAGAATGGCACCTGGCACATTGCATGCATTCAACGAGTATTTTAGGAATAAATGAAAAAGTCCCAGGATATAAAATGTCTATGTCCATGTTCTCCTACTGTGGTCTATTATAGTTGGCTAAGAACTTCAAAGACAAGCTCCCATTTTCCTCATCTCTCAGAGTAGGAGCAACAGACAATCAGCAAAAATTAAAGACCACTTCCTGGGTGGAGTCACAGCCTGTTCACTGTCTCTAGAGGTGGGGAGATGGGGTGTTGGGGGGTGGGGGTGTAGACAAAACAAATAGAAGAGAGCAGGCCATAAAGGTTAACTGGTTCCAGGCCAATCTATACTGCTTTCTTCCTGGTGAACTTTTTTCCCCTTCCTTCCATGGAGAACGTGGACCTGACTAAGGAGAGGAATGAGGAGAGCATGATGGGAGGCAGTTGCTAACCATTGGAGCCTGGAATATATAACCCAGCCCCCTACCCCTGCAAAGCTTCTCTGCACAGAGTTGCTTTATCCAGCATGGCACCACCATACTGCATTAGGACCACATGGAATTTCTCTTCTCCTTACCGTGGCCCGAGACTCATGTATAACCAGCTGATACTCTAAGTCTAGAGTGTTGTGTTTCTTTAAAAATAGCTTTATCGAGATATAATTGATATACAATAAACTGTACATAACTGAAATATACAATTTAATAAGTTTGGGCATATCCATACACCAATAAAACCCTTGCCACAATTGAGATAGCAAACATATTCATCACCCACACCCCTTGGTTTTCCCTCCATCCCTCCAGCCCCCACCTTTCACAGGCAACCACTGATCTGCTTTCTGTCACTCTAGATTAGTTTACATTTTCTAGAGGTTTATATAAATGGAATCACACAGTATGTACTCTTCTGGACTGACTCCTTTCATTCAACATAATTATTTTGAGCTTCATCCATGTTGTTGCATGTTTCAATAGTTTATTTAAGGCTAAGGTTTTAATGGAAATATCCCAGAAGATTGGGGTTATCCTAAAATCGGAAAAGATTGGGTTCTTGGGATGTCTAAATGTGTCCTAGAATAAGCAATCCTGATATTGGTAGGAAATCCACCAACGGAAAAAAAAACTCAGAACAGAAAGGGGGCAAATAACAAATGAAGATAAATAGCAAAAAGAACAGACAGAAGGAAAACTGGAAAATATCTCCGGAAATTCCTTCGGAGATAAAAATCTCCCCCGCAGTGCTTCATTTAGATGCATTGTCACCAATACATCCTAATCTTTCACTGAAAGTGTCTTCACTTCCCTCTTCTTCCAAACATCCCAGCTCTGCCATAAATAATGCCTTTTGTTTTTTGTCACCTACCTTTAGTTGAGCAAGAGAGTGAAATTGCCTCCCACTCAAAACATCTCAGCAGAAACCCCATGTATTTCAAATGAAATTCTGTTTAAAATGTTGAATCCACTGTGACTTGAGACAAATCTTCACTTATCAAATTCCCACATAAATGTGCCAGAATCTCATCTGCCTCTCCACCACCTCTGAGAGACCTCAACCCAACTAGGGATTATTATACATTGGTTATAATGTTATCCAGGTAGCAAAGGACTGATGGATTTTCAAGTTGGGAGGCCTCTTTGGGGTCTTGCTCTCTGTGACAAAGTGCCTACAGAGACATGCTTCACTTCCATATAATAAGTTGGTTCTAAGCACAAACACAATGTCAGCTTGTAGGCGACTGCTCTTCCAGTGCCTCAGTACATTCAGCCTAGAATGGCTTGTGCTTATGTTCCCATCGCCCTTTCAAAACCCTTAAATGTGTAAAGCCTTCCCTCTTAGCTTCTGCATGTGAACGCACCTAAATCCCAGAAGATTGACTGTGGTGAGAATTCCAACTTTCACCCAGCTGTGTGAGAGCGACTGGGTTTGCTCTTTGCTTTGTAAAAAGTCTGTTTATCTTCTGCATTCATTCCAGGCCTGTTGGCATAACTTACCTATTTAATGGGCACACTTTAATGCATTAAATAGCACAGATTCCAAAGCTACGGGTGAAGCCAGGGCAAGACGATTCTCTCGTAGATAAAGAAGGCGCCACTCCAATTACTGTGAAACCTGGCCAGGAATTGCCAGGCCCTAAGTAGTACTTCACCCAGACGTGTAGTGTCTGGCCATTCCTTAACCTGACGCGTCACAAGTGGAGGACTCTTTTCCCTCCCATTCTACGAAGCAAGCTGTGCCAAAATTTGCTCATGCTTCTGGCAGGAGATTTAATTACCTGTGATTTAATTGGCCAGCCCATAGCTATGTAGAGTCTTCGAGGACCTTTCTCCACCAGGCCCTGAACTGGGTCTTTCCTGCTTTCTCTCCTGTGACCCTCAAACCCTCCTTCCAGTACAGACCATGAAAACATCGTGGGCATTTCTTCACTCTGCCCCTTTGTTCACGTTCTTTCCTCTACCTGGATCATTGTTCCTGGCCCCCACCCCATCTCTGCCTCTCAAAAACCTGCCCACCCTCAACGTCCAGACCTGAACACCACCTCGTTCTCAATGCCCCCTGCCAAACATGACTTATTTCCCTTTTCTCTTCCTAAAGCTCTTACTTCATTCCACAGATCTGAAACTCATCAGGTTCTGCCTTGATTACAGCTGTAGCGGCCTAGATATGCATCATTGGACAGCTGCTGCTTAAGGGCTCTTCTCTTAGGCAGGACAGGGCATGTGGGTCATCATGCTTAATCCTCAAAGAGCTGTCTGAGCCCCCCAAGAAGTTATTTAGCTTGTCTAAGATCACAGAGCTAATAAGTCACAGAACCAGGATTTAAACCCAAGGCTATCTGACCTCAAGACCCTTGTATTTAACCAAGATACTGGACTGCAAGCAATTAAGGAGAAGAATATCTCTATAGTCCTTACAATGTGCCTTTGCTAGATGTTGTAGTCACACACACATATACACAGTATAGATATAAATATAGATATAGATTAGATATAGATATAGACACCGATATAGATGATATAGATATATAGACAGAGACAGCGATATCTCACATAGATAAAATGAATGACTTAGAACCCCTGTATTAGTTTGCTGTGGCTGCTATAACAAATTATCACAAACCTGGCGGCTTGGAACAGCAGAAGTGCATTCTTTCACAGTTTTGGAGGCCAGAAGTCTGAAATCAGTTTCACTGGGCTGAAATAGGGTGTCAGCTGAGCCATGCTCTCCCCGGGGGCTTTCAGGGGGAATCTTTCCTTGCCCTTTCCAAAGCTTCTGGTGGCTGCCAGCATCCCTTGACTAGTGGCTACATCGCCCTGGTTTCTATCCTCATGGTCACATTGCCTCCTCCTCTTCTGTCTGTTTCAAATCTTCCTTTGCCCCTCTCACTTAGGATACTTGTAGTTGCATTTAGGGCCCACCCAGATAATCCAGGATAATGTCCCCATCTCACGATCCTTAATCACTTCTGCAAAGACCCTATTTCCTAATAAGGTCACATTTACGGCTCCAAGGATCAGAACCTGATATCTGAGAGGGTGATTTTTCAGCCGACTACAACACCCAAACTTAGCTCTTATTCCTAAACCATGGGTGTCCATCAGCAGCTAATCTTACAAATTAGCATGTTTTTAAAAGTGAAATTAGACTGTAGGATCCACCACCTCGTTCCAGCAATGCAAAGAAACATTCAAAACAACCAGAATTTCACAAAGGACTTTCTTTAGGAGATGCTGGGTTCAAGCAGGAAAAGTCTGTTCTTCAATACAAAAGAAGAGCAGAGCTCATTCTCCCCAACAAACACATTGGCAGTTACATTTTTATGGCCGAATCCACAAAACACTTTCCATAAACTACAATTTTGTGCAGCACAAAGTGTTTCCGAAACATTCCTGCTGCCAAGATGAGAAGTCAAAGTGGCTCCTTCCCTTACCCTGGTGCCTCTGAAAGTTCTTTCCCACGTATCCTGAGGTTGCCTGTGTTAACAGCAGGGATAGTATATCATCCTCCAGTGACCAGCCAGCTCTCCTCTGTTTGGGACCCAGGGAATCTCAGAGCACCGAGCGTGAAGCACTTCAAGGTTCTGTGGTAGAAACCCCAGACAGCTGTTGTCAGAGGGGGTTACATAAGCATATTAACAAGGGCCAACCTGAAATCACATGCTTATGCAGAGCCCACTGGACTGTCTGATGACTTCGCTGTGTGGGTCTTTGCTAATAAATCCTCCATTTGGGAGACAACTTCACTAGAAGACATTCAGACATGGAGAATGCCCAGTAGGCCTTTGGTCAATATGATTTTATGGTTTGTTTAAAAATAGTTAAATAGCTATCAAGCTTCTTTTTCTGGCCTGCCTCCCTACCATCATATAAGTCATGCATTTTCTTTCTCATTCTCCCCCCCCCACCTCTCAGGCACAAGCACACACACTCTCTGTGCTCTGCTCTACTATGGAGAGGAAACATCATGATCCTTACACCTCTGCTGAACGTTAAGAATTCCATCGCAACTAGAAACGTCCTAGTGTGCAGTGTCAGGCTTGGCCCTTCATGTGCTGACACACTCTCCCTGCACTAAGACTTACAGCCAGGGCAGGGGAAAGATGCTTTCCTGATCCATTCTGTGCTTCAAACAGCTCAATAAATTGATAGAAGTAGAAAGCTTTCTTTTTCTGGTGATAGTTCAACCTCCTCTGTTTTATTTCTGCTGGTTTGGCAATAACTTGCCAGCCAGGTTGTTAACCAAGTTTATTGCTCACAGTCCAGGAAGTCTAGGCAAATGCAGCCCAAGGAGGCACCCCGAGCCACCATGGGTGCTCTCTCAGGACCCTCCAGGTCAGGCAGGGGGTCTCCGCCAGGAGCAGATTCCAGTGATTGCTGGCTGGATGGCCATTTTGATCAGGAGCCAAGCCCGGATTGTCTTCCAATGTCACTCTTGGGGGAGGCTCAGCAGCCGTGAAAGCTCTCCTGGGAGACTGTCATCCAACTGTTACACTGAACATGGATTTGCCTGACAAGCTTGAAACAGTGCAGAGAATTTCTCCTAAATCCTTTATCTATGCATCCCGAAGAGGGTTTGGTTAGGATAGAACTATATTTTATTCCATGTGGCATGTTGGCATTGCTTCTTCTCTAATGTGTGATTTAGAATAAAAGTACGTAAGAACCTGGAGTTAATACAATAACAAAATCAATCTGTGCATGAATAAGAGAGAAAGCAAAGAAACAGAGGGAGATATAGAGAGTCCAGCTATTAAAACTCACAAATTCAGGGATACTGAATTTTCACCTTTAGATAGATGAGTCAAATCTTTATTAGCTAAACAGAGCAGAATGAGGTGATGCTTTCAACAGTTTACAATTATGATCTGGGGCAGCAGGTGTAGCTCAGTGGTTGAGCACCTGCTTCCCATGTACAAGGTCCTGGGTTCAATCCCCAGTACCACCTAAAAAAATGTATGAAATAAAATATCTGAAATTCAGAATTTTATTCACTAATATTAATTTCTTCACTTACTGAAACAGAGGAAACAGAGCGCTTCATCCTCCAGGCACTTGGAGAACATGAAACTATCAGTTGTTCCTTGAACACATCTATTCGTCGTGAAAACAAAGTAGACTTCTATGGCACCAGGAGTGGAAGGCATCAGTGTTTACCCTGCTCACAATATTCCTGCAGGAACCTCAGGAAAGAAAAGGAAGGAGAGAGATGCAGAAGATCAACAGAAGGAATCAGAAGAGGGAAAGATCCAAAATCTCCAGAGAGCTGCTGGCTAAGTACACTGGCCTGTGTTAGATAATACTCTAAGTTTTTGCCCATTTATGTAGGGAACACACCCTTGGTCTTCTGTAAAACATTGAGTCATATGAATGGGAATGCAGAGAAGGCAGATCCTACACCCCAATAAAAAAATAAATCTCCCCCACAAATACCTGATGATCCACCATCACCACATTTTTATATATTGAGGATGACCTTCTCCCAGGCATTCTCTTAAAATAGGCACCTCCTGAGAAAGGTCACCTGTTAAATCCCTTGCTCATTAGCATGTCTCACACCTTCAGATTCTTCAGCAAAGGAGAAATCAACGATTTAAGGCCACAAAGTGGACTAAGGGCGACTGAAATGGAGATCAGCAAGCAGACCCTTGCTGGCCTATATGGAGGCTGTAGCCACATTGGACAGATGCTCAGGAAACGTCCAGTGAACTAGGCATGGAGAGGGGAAGGCACTTTCATGTGGGGGAAGGAGGTCTCCCTTCCTTCTGGCAGTCTCAGGCCCAAAGCAGGGCACACAGCTTGGGGATCAGCCCCCACTTTGATCATCAGCCAGGCCCTTGTGTGGGTTTCACAGACTACACAACCATGTGCAGTGGCTCTGGCAAGGAAGACAAAACTCAGTTTCACAATTTTACTTAAGAACTGGCCCTGAGGAAAGAACTCCCATTAAGAGACAAAAGAGAAAGAGATCCTAAGGCCTGTTGACATTCCTGTTTTTATTATTAAAAACAGGAATGTCAACTGACTTAGTACCCTGACTTGGTCATCTGACTTGGTTCACCCAGGACATTGCCTTCCTTTTGCTCCAAGTACCCAGGTGTATTTTCTTACCTCATGACGGCCCAGGGGTGGGGGCATGCACTCACTGTAACTAGCTCAGGATTTTCTCTCTGCCTTTTCTTTCTCTGCATCCCAAATCTCCCATTCTCCCCTGACCCTATCCTCCCTCCCCCATTGTCTCCCTGTACCCCCTGACACCAGAAGCAAGATGGTGGATGGCTTTGGCATATTTGCATTGTTGGATTGCTGTTGGAAAAAGTAATTCATGAGCCCTGACCAAGCTAGACCTAGAGAACACTCTCTGCTTACAACTTCAAAACTGTGGCCATCCCAGAGAGTCTAGTCTCATGTGTAAATCTTTACACCTACTTCCATGCAACTAGGGAAAAATCAAACATATCTAACTCTCTTGCTCAGGAATACACAAGTAGAAGTGGTGGAGCTGGGATTCATACCCAGGAAGTCTGACTCCAGAGTACCTGCCTTCTTAGCTGTCAAGTCAGCAGCCCCTCAGTGAGGACGCAGTGGGGCTGGGGGTTCTGAGATCCCACTCTGGTTTAGATTCTGTCTCAGATTTGGCCTCTGATTTCTTGACTCTGGGAAAGTTTTTCAGTGCTCTGCACCTCAGTAA
The DNA here is from genome assembly GCA_026826555.1 of Tolypeutes matacus. Taxonomy (NCBI): domain Eukaryota; kingdom Metazoa; phylum Chordata; class Mammalia; order Cingulata; family Chlamyphoridae; genus Tolypeutes; species Tolypeutes matacus. The sequence goes on along the minus strand of JAKSZT010053929.1, from coordinate 31,364,537 downwards.
CTTGTCTTCCAAGTGGAGATGATGCCAGTGAGCTCCCAGGTAGTGTTAGAGTAACTAGACCTTGGGTACAATAAGAGTAGTCAGTTCCATTCAACCAGAACCAAACTTGCTTAACATAGAGGCTTAACTATAGACAACCAAGTTGGCCAGAGGCTCCCTCAGGTCTGGCTTCACACTTCATAGTCAAGAGGATGAGCCACCAGGCCAAGGAGGACACATTTAAGCAGCTTACTGGGCTACCTTGTTAAACATGATAACTACAGACTGGAAGAAGAGAAAACAAGCTTCTTGTATTTTCTCCATTGCTGATACAGGCTACCTCATAAATATTTTCTGTTGATCAAAGCAAAGACCACAGTAACAGAAATTTCGAATTCACTAAAGGGATTAAACAGCAGATTAGAGCTCACAGAAGAAGGAATTCAGAGAACTTGAAGATAAGACAATTGAAATCACTCAGTCTGAATAAAGAAAAAAGAATGAAGAAAAGTCAGTAGAGACTGAGGAACCTGTGGGACATAATCAAATATACCAGTATACACATTCTCCAGAAGGAGAAGAAATAGAGAACAGGGCAGAGAGAATATTCAAAGAAATAATGGCTGAAACTTTCCAAATTTAGTAAAAGACATGAATATACACGTCCAAGACACTTAGTGAACTCCAAACAGGATAAACCCAAATAGATCCAGCATATTATCATCAAACTGTTGAATGCCAAAGATAAAGAAAGAATTTTGAAAACCACAAGAAAGAAGCAACACGAAACATACAAGGGAACCTCAGTAAGATTAAGTGCCAATTTCTCAGCAGGAACTATGGAGGCAAGAAGGCAGTGGGATGATGTATTTAAAGTGTTGAAAGCAAAAATTAGGGGAAAAAAAAGCAAAAATTGCCAACCAAGAATTCTATTTCCTACAAAACTGTGTTTCAAAAATGAGGGAGAGATTAAGACACTACCAGAAAACAAAAGCTGAGGGAGTTTGTCACCACCAGACCAGCCCTACAAGAAATACTAAAGAGAATTCTATAGGTCAAAAGGAAAGGACAATAGACAATAGATTGAAACCACATGGAGAAATAAAGATGTCCAGTGAGGGTAACAACATGGGTAAATATAAATGCCAGAACTATTGTATTTTTGGTTTGTAACTCCACTTTTTACTTCCTACAGGATCTAAAAGGCAAAGGCATAAAATCAGTGGTTTAGTATTCATTATTTATAAACATAATTTGTGACAAGAACCGCATAAAGGTGGAGGGATGAATGAGGTATGGGAACATAATTTGTGTTTACTATTGAAGTTAAGTTGGTATCAAAGCAAGTAAGATGTATAGATTTAAGATGTTAAGCTTTTATTTATTTATTTATTTTGATATTTATTTATTTACTTTATCCGTTTTAAACTCCCCCTTCCCCATTTGCTGTTTTGTGTCCATTCGCCGGGCAATTCTCTGTGTCTGTTTCCTGCCATCTCTTTTCGTCCTTCTCCACCAGTCTTCACCAGGATTCGATCCTGAAGACCTCTGATGTAGGAGAGAGGTGTTCTGCCACCTGTGCTACCTCAGTTCCTGGTTTTTGGAGCTTTGGGAGCATTTCGTCTTGACTCTTCCCTGTGTCTCTCTCCTGTTACATCATCATCTTGCTGCATGGTTCCCGGGGCCTGGCGGCTCACCGGCACACAGAGCCTGGCAGCCCACGCACCTTCTATATATATCTATATATTTTTTAATTTTACCAAGAGGTCCCGGGGATCGAACCCAGGTCCCTCCATATGGCAGATGGACGCCCAACCATTTGAGCCACATCCGCTCCCCTTAAGATGTTAAACTTAAGCCCATTGTAACTACAAAGAAAATATTGGAGAACATGCAAGCTAATAGAGACAGAAATTATTCTATACAGGTTGCCAGGAGTGGAAGGCTGGGGAAGTGGTGAGTTAATTCATAATGGTTTACGATTTCTGTTTGGGGAGATGGGGAAGTTTTAGTAATGGAAGGTGATGAAGGTACTACAATATTATGAATGTGAGTAATCCCATTGAATAGTATACTTAGGAGCAGTTGATATGGAAAAGTTTATGTTTCATACATGTTCCTACAATTTTTAAAAAATGAAAGAGCAACTTAAGGGCAATAACAATTAAATGCAATGCATGATCCTGTATGAGATCGAACAAGGGAGGAGAAAAGGCTCAAAGGAACATTATTGTGACATATAGGAAAAAATTGAATATACAAGTATTACATCATTGTTAAATTTCTTGATCATGATAACTGCATTTAAGGTAAATATCCTTGGTCTTAAGAAATGTACTTGGCAGTAAAAAGTGTTCAAGAAACATGATGTATAAGTATTTGAAATTTCTTTGATATTTTACTGTTGCCCTGTGTTTTTTAAATAGCCATTTCTTTTGAAAATCTGATAGCAAGCTGTTTAGAGTTTAGGTCATAGCATTCATATTTTCAAAAGTTTTATATGAAGTATTTATGTATTTTAAGAAATTACAGTAGTATCATTTTGATTAGTCTGATTGTTTCCAGGCATTGAAATTAATTTTGACTAAATGAAAAAAAAAAAAAAAAAGCATGATGTATACAACCTATTCTCAAGTGTTCAGAAAATGGATTGATAAATAGGATAGAAAAATAGATGATAGATAGATAGATGATAGATAGATAGATAGATAGATAGATAGATAGATAGATAGATAGATAGATAGATAAAAGAGAGAGAAAGGAAAAAACCTACAAATGTGGAAAAACATTAAAATTGGTTATTCTGGGTATCTGGGGGATAGAGGTATGTTGGAGTTCTCTGTATAGGGTTTGTATTGTTTTTGTAACTCTCCTGTAAGTTTGAAAGTATTGAAAAAAAAAAAAAAAGACTGGTGCATGATCAAATAACAGGTACAATGAAAATCTCAAATATACTGTTAGAGAAATGTATTTTAACCCCCCATCAGGGAAAGTGCTTATTCCCTGCTCCTTGAACACCTCATTAATGATGATGACATTTTAATCACAGCCCCCACTGGTGGGAGAAATAGTCATTAGGTCACAATAACTTTTTTGTTCACCCAAAGTGCTTGGGACAAGGTTCAGTGCATAATGTCACTGACAACAGTTCTAACTGAAATCCCATCTGAAGCAGTGCACCTACATAATGGAGACCAGTCAAATAATTCCATGCCTTTCGTAATGACTTCTTCCTGATCCTGTCCTGAGCTCTTGTACCTAATTCACCAAGTCCGTTTTCTGAAGGGTTTAGGCTACTCAGCCATTGCGTGCCACATTGACCCAAGATTTGCTGTGGAAAATTAAATGCTTGTTGAATGAATGCATATATACATGCATGAATGAATGGATGAGTGAATGAATAAATAAATGAATAACGAATGTAAGAACACAAAGAGTTTGATTCCCTGGTCCCAGAAAAAGTCAGAATGAGAAAACTCTTCAACTGCTTTAATCCTTCTTGTTAAGCGTAGCCACAACTTGGTTGACACTAATTAAACCCTCAACAATAGCTAATGAAGTGTTCAATAAAACTAACCAACCTTACATCCTGACCTCATAAAAGGTCAAATTATTCAAAGACCTAGCTCCACAGCCAGGTAGCAAAGTCCAGAGAGATGTCCTTTGACAGGATGGACCTACCATGCAGCACCCTCTTGACTTCAGGCTTAACAATTAGTTGGGTTCATTGCTTTCCTGTCCTGTGGATGGACAGATCCATCCATTTTCCAAGCCAAATGCTTCAACCCAACCCTAGTGCGTTGGGTCTGCTGAGCATTCACTGGAGGTCCTTCCATTCTTCCAGCTCCCTTCTCTCTGCTTGAAGAAACACCAATAACCCCACACACCCAACCTCCCAACTATATTATGATTCATTGATTTTGACAATCAATCACATCCTAAAAGAAACAACGGCACTAACTAGATGCCAATGAGAAATAAACATGGCAAAACTCTCTGCAAATTGTAGGGAATAATTCCCTTAGAGAGAAGGTTTAGTTTATTCTGCCTCTGTCCCTGGATATGAAAGTGCATCATTTATTACCTTCATCTTGGGATACAACCTAAGTAAGCAAGTCATTTTGCAGTCAACCAAATTTCAGCTGGCTTTGAAATGTTGATTACATCTGGAGATTGCACTAGTTTAGTTATTTTTTTAGCACTTTGGCCTGTCATAAAAAAATTCTCTCAAATCCCAGTATTTCTCCTCCACATGTATAATAACTTGGAAATGTATTATTGCTGAGAGACTCCATTCTCTCTGCCAACAAGTCCCCAGAGGGAAGCTCTAGCAGAAGAAAAGAAGTTTTCACAGTCACTTCATGAGAGAAAGTCACTCATGCACTGGACCTAATCAAGTTTTCCAAGACATGGCCCATAGCTGACACCCACAGCTACACTCTTTATATTTGTACTTTTCCTTTTCCTTTCCTTTAAAAAGAAATGGCAAACACCTGTGCTTTTTCTGCCACAGCAAAACATAACAGTCAAAACGAATGACTCCTATTGTGTGAGGGCTAATAGAGAATCTAGTCTGTAAGTAAAAAGACTTACTGGGACCAGAGGACTAATTAACAGGTCAGCCAGATAATGCACTAACGCAGGAGGAAATGTGTATTTAAAAACCAGGCTGAGTGTGTAATGCAGGCTGCTGCTGGCTTTGCAGCTGCTCTTTTGGCCCCACGGAAGAGCATTAGCATGGGGTGGGGAATGGGAGGTGACCTCCGTTCCAGCCCCAATTAATAGCTCTCTTTCTCCTCCATGAATCATGGGTTATATATTGAAGTGAAGACCTTCCAGAGGCCTGCATTAGGAAATGGTGATCACCTTCTTGATAGTTTGATGAACAGTTTAATAAGCATTGAGCCTATCTGCCACTTGGGAGCAGAGTCCAAGAGTCATAGAAGGTGATGGACTTGCCCTCTCAGAGCCTGTGTTACAAGGAAAGGGGCCCAATGTCCACTTTCTCTGTGTGTTTCTGTCTATTGTGTGGAGGGTTGGACTTGTGGCACAGGTCGGACACCTGGCATGCCTCCAAGCAAGACCTCAGTGAGCTGGCTATGAATGTTCTTAATGGGGATCCAGGGACATCTGGGCTCTACCAATGCCTTCAACATTAGCAAAGAAATATTCCCTGTATGGTTGTTTTGGTTGGGTATTTCATTAAAGATGAAGACATCTGAGTACCCACCCCATTTTTCAATGAAAGCAACTAAGATTTTACAGTGAGCACATATGTCAATAAGTGATGTCAACATTCTCAGGGTGAGAACGGTGAGCTCACTGAAATATGTATATCAGTTTGTTCTTGCCCCTATTCCTATTGCTAACCATTACCGTAAATGTTGCAGTTTAGAACAACACAAATTTCTTATCTTACAGTTCTGGAGGTCAGAAATGCAAAATGGGTCTCACTAGGTGAAAATCAAGGGCCACATTGCTTCTGGAGACTCTAAGAGAGAATCCACTTCCTTGCCTTTGTGAGCATCTAGAGGCCACTGCATTCCTTGCTTATGGCCTCATCCTCCATCTTCAAAGCCAGAAGATGCATAGCTTCTTCAAATCTCTCTCTTACTTCAATCTTCAGTCTCCCTCTTCCTCATTTAAAGGACCCTTGTGATTACATTGGGGCCCATCTAGATACTCTAACATAATCTCCCTATTTTAAATCAGCTGATTAGCAACCTTAATTCCATCTGCAACCTTAATTCTCCTTTGAATGTAATCTAACACAGTCCCAGGCTCCAGGGGTTAGGACGTGGACAACTTTGGAGGCCGCTCTTCTGCCCACCACAGTGTGCCTTCTGGCCCCTTCTTCCAGGGCCCCTTTCTCCACTTTAGTTCCTCCTCAGTAATATTTCCTCCTGCATTCAATACTACCTAGTAGAGCAGAACCCTTTTACCTGATATGATAGGGAACAGCTGATTCATTAAAAAAGTGGACTAGAATTGCACATTAAAAATTATACCTATATAACTGTTTTAGTTTCCTAGGCTACTTAAAGCAAATACCATGAAATGGTTTGGCTTGAACAATGAGAATTTATAAGCTTATGATTTTGAGGCCAAGAAAATGTCCAAATCAAGGCATCTTCCAGGTGATGCTTTCTTCCTGAAGCTTGCTGGCATCCTTGGCTCCTCTGTCACATGGCAAGGCACATGGTGGCATCTGCTGGTCTCTCCCTTCTCTTCCAGGTTTTGTTGATTTTAGCTTTCATTTCTGTGGCTCTCTCTCTCTCTCTGTATTCATTCCCTTTATAAGGGACTCCAGTAATAGGATTAAGACTCATCCTGAATGAGGTGGGTCACACCTTAGCTGATATAAGCCTCATCAAAAGGTCCTACTTACAATGGGTTCATACCCACAGGAATGGATTAACTTTAAGAACATGTTTTCCTGGGGGCACATACAGCTTCATACCAACACAATAACTTAGACTAGATCATCTCAAACTTCATTGTGCATATAAATCACATAGAGGTCTTGTTAAAATACAGATTCTGATTCAGTAGGTCTGAGCTAGGGCTAGAGATTCTGCATTTTCTAATGAGCATCCAGGTAAAGCCAATGTCACTGGTCCAAGGACCACACTTTGGGAAGCCAGGGCTTAAACATTTTAGCTTAAAACCTAGTGTACTGGGGGCGGATGTGGCTCAAATGGTTGGGCGTCCGTCTGCCATATGGAGGGACCTGGGTTCGATCCCCAGGACCTCCTGGTAAAATAAATAAATAATATATATATATATAGAAGGCGCATTGGCTGCCAGGCTCTGTGTGCCGCTGAGCTGTCGGGCCCCGGGAGCCATGCAGCAGGATGATGACGTAACAGGGGAGAGACAAGACGAGATGCTCCGAAAGCTCCAGAAGCCAGGAGCTGAGGTGGCGCAGGCAGCAGAATACCTCTCTCCTACATCGGAGGTCTCCAGGATTGAATCCTGGTGAAGACTGGAGGAGGAAGATGAGAAGAGATGGCAGGCAACAGACACAGAGAATTGCCCAGCAAATGGACACAAAACAGCAAATGGGGAAGGGGGGGGGTTAAAATGGATAAAGTAAATAAATAAAATCTTTAAAAAAAAAAAAAACCTAGTGTACTTTCATTTGCCAATTTTCTGCAGGGTTGAGGCCTTTTCTTGTCAAGTAATGATCTGTGATACCTTTCCTCAGAAGCCATGCCCATAATACATCTTCCTTGAGTTCTTGCTTCTGTTTTACTAAAGTAGAGCAAAATCTTAGACACTCATGAAGCAATCTAAGCACAGAGCTTTCCTAGAATTTGATCTTTTTTTTTTGTTTCTAAACTAATCTCTCACAGTTGTATCACCCACACTTAAATCAATAGCAATTTTTCTGGAACATTAAACTTGGTTTTCACAATAACAAAAATGCTGACTTTTTGCATGCATATTTATGTAATATTTATTTAAATCCTGTTATTACAATAACAAGTCAAAGTGGCAGAAGAAGATTTGAAGTCAGATATAACTGACTCTTGATGAGGACACAACTCCACAGGTGGAGCAGGTAAGGAAGTGACCCAGAGAGCAGACTTCTAGCCACACTCAATGGCCTTTCAAAAGTGTATCTCCCAGAAATACACTTCAGTCAGGAAGAAGTCAGATAAAACTATTCTATACTCATGCTCTTTATGTCTACTAACTTTCAAACCTTAACTGAAGAAAGACCAGGACTCACTCACATTGAGATGCAAACAACTGACCACACCAATGCATAAACCATTTAACATCTGAAGGAAGCCTGAAATTATAGGAATGACTCTCTAGCCCGTAGATTTTAGGGATTATCCAATAAAGGAGGTCTAATTTCAGCCAATTATACAACACTAAAATCATACCACCGGTGATAAAGTCTGGCTTTATAGATGTACAATGTATTTTCTTATTAAAGCTTCAACAAAAATGCTTGACAAAGATGGGTATCAATATTTCATGAATCTAGAACAGGCTTTTTGGAGAAAGTCAGCCAAAGAGAGATTTGCATTAGAAAGATAAGTGAATTGGTGGTGATAATGCAAGAATTCACTCTGCAGACCTGAGAGGATCAGCAACTGAATGCTGAGATCCCAGCTACCAAGACTTCATTTCAATCAGGCTTGCCCGTGTCCTTCAGCAGAGGAGTCTAGCCCTGGGAGCCAGAGGATCTGTCTTTTGAGGACCCTTTCCAAAGCACAGTTCAATTGAGTGGTCCATGGATTCCATAACAGAAGGCAGGGATTTAGGAGTAGAAAGGGGACCAAGAAACAGTGCAGCAGGCAAAGTTGGATGGAAATGGATGGTAGAATTAAAAGGCAACCATATATGACATTTTGTTTCTCCATTAGAGACAAAGATGAAGCAAAGGAGTTGGGGAAGTCCTATAAAATGGGAATAACCAGTACCTTTAGAACAGGCAAGGGAAGACGCTGCATCACTGGGTGATTGACAAGGGCCACTGGACCTCGCTGCAGCCCAGCATAGTGGTTAGGCACACCCTCTGCAGTCAGACCTGTCTGGGTCTAAACCCCAGCTCCGCCAAGGAGCAAATGATCTCAACTCTCAGTGCCTATTTCCTCACGTCATGGCCCAGTTTGAACACCTAGTGCAGGGCTTGGCTTGTGGCACGGGCTTGAGAGATGTGACTCTTCCAATATTATCATTTGATATCGTCCAAAGGACCCATGGTTATTTTGTTTATGGTGACACAGATTGGCTAGTGCTAACGTGAACTTGTCTCAACAGCAATTTATAGATTCATAGCCTTGGAAGGCATGAAAAGTTGGCCACTATATTTTGAGAGTGGCTAAAAGGGGGCATACTTAGAAATCCCCTACACCTTCAGTGGCCACCTTCCCACTACCCAACAGTATTTTGTATCATTCATAATACAACGAGTTGCATCTACTGTCGTGATGGTCACCACCGTTCCCAGAGCACTTCACCTCCACTCTTCCCCAAGGCACACCCCTGCTTCTCCAGCAAGGAATATGCAGTATCTTTGAAATAGTAATAGGTAAGTGTCAATGGGCCAGTCAATTCTCAAAAGTCCTTTCACATGTCATAAGACCTGGACAAGTTCTCTAAACTTCTATTATTTTTACAAATACCATAGTAGCCAGGGGTTGGACTCAAAATTGGCTGTTGGATAATCAGCTAAAGTCTAACTGCCCACATTTCACCAGAACTCTTTTCCACTTCAGGTACCAGTTTACTTACAGCCAAGCATCTCCCATAAAAATGATGGTACCTTCTAAAGCACCTTCTCAAGTCCTTCCCCACACACCTTCAAAGTGGTTGGACACTCAGGAGGCTCTTCAGAGAAAACCCAGCTACTAGGGCATTTCCGAAGCATGACACATGGTGCAGAGGCTCATTGGGCACAATATTGCTTTAGCAACTAAGGTCATTTTCCTCATCAGTAAGATGAGTGTAGGGTGTGTGAGGACTGAACACCCCAATTGCTTTGCTGTTGATGCTGTTCCCTTCATGATCTCTGTACCTGGGCATGGCCAACCTGTCAGGAAGAAAAGAGAGGAAGTGGAAGGTGTTGAGAGAAGGGACAAGCAGCCAGTTTCACAGCCTTTCCTTAGTCTTTCAAATGGAATGCTCACCAAGTACCATGCACAGAATTACCTGCTCTTCTAGACATTACCTCATTTAGTCATTACAACCACCATTTTCTAGATGAAGAAACAAGCCTGGGGGACGTTAAGTAAATTGCCAAGATGGCCAGGGAAGCAAGGGACAGAGCCAGGGCTTCTGATTCTTTCCCCTTGAATAACACCAGCTACTCCCAGAACAGTAATAGACACTTCTGTGAGTCTATACATTCTTAGCATTTTGACATCAAGTAAATATGAATGAGGTGAACCAATGTGGCCCGGTGGTTGAGCACTGGCTTTCCACATACTAGGTCCAGGTTTCAATCCCTGGCCCCAGTACCTACAAAAAAAAAAAAAAAAAAAAAAAAAAAATGTGCTATACACTCTGCTAGGCACTTTACACACAATATCACATTTTATTTTCACAACCATGCAATGGTATAATATCCACCCCACTGTGAAGATGAAGAATTTGACTCTCTGAGAAGTTAAGTAATTGGCTCCAGGTCAACGGTTCGTAAAGGAAGAGACCTAGGATCCCGACACACATTGGTCTAATGTCAAGTGGCTACACATTTAGATCAATTAGGGTGAATAGTAAAAGGTACACCCCCAAACGTTTGTTTGGGTAGATTCACAAAAACACAGCATGTGAAAAATGAAAGAATGCGCTTTAAGAAAATGACCTACAACTGCAGAAGACCCTGAGTTTAGGGTAAAGGCAAGGAAGCAGACTCTAAAGGGCTATGACATTTGGGAATGAGCCAATAGCTGTTCAGGGCAATTCAAATCTTTAAAAAAGAGGGAGAAGATGGTGCTGATGTTAGCACAATATTATGAATGTAGCTAACACCAAGGAATTATATACTTGAAATTGGTTAAAATGGGAAATTTTACGTTGTATCTATGTTACTACAATAAAAAAATTTTTTTAAGAAAGAGAAAAATAGAAGCCAGAGAGAAAGGTAAGGGGATTTTGTTTGTTTGTTTGTTTGTGGTTCTTTGAAAAGCAAAGCACCCAGCCAGGGAATGCTCTCTGCCCCACACAACCATCCATCATATAATGCTGCAGATTTTCTAGAACCATCAACTGTGCATGTGTGTGAAATTGTTCCCTCAAGGAAAGAGGCCAAAACTCCATCACATGAGACTCATATAACTATGCTGGACAGAGATAAGGAAAGATACAGCAGAGAATATTCCACCTGGTGGGAAGGGAGACACGATGACCTAAGGGGCTGAGCCCTTCAAATCTCACATCTCCTCACACACAACAGTGTGGAGGAGAAACCTCTCACCCAACAGGAAGAAGTGTGAGCTGCAGTGGGCCCTTTGGGCTGGAGCTTGCTAAGGCATTGGCATCTTCTTACCAGCCTGGCAGCTCCTGCTGACCGAGGCAAGTGCAGTGGCAGAGGCTTTTGGCTGGCACAGCCAGAGCCATGCTGAGTACCGTCAAGCTCAGAGCCCTCCTTTCGGCCAGCTGCCCAAGCTGATGGATTGCATCCTGGCAGGCTATTGATCCTGATGAACTAGAGGACCCTTGGCTATGATTAAAAGAACTTGAACATAAAGAAGAATCTTGAGCTATAGATGATACCATGCCACCTGGGAGACATTGCCAGAAAATTAACTCCAAACAGCTCTAATGGAATGTGATCAAGACCTAGTACCTAGGGAGTGGGGCAAGAAGTTCTATGGTATCAAAAGATGCTTTCCACATTCAGGGAGTCCCATTCATTTGTGCACCTATGCTGTGGAAATTGGCCAACCCATTAACCCTTTTGCATCACATCCCTTTTGCAAGAACAAACCTGCACCGCCTCCCCCATAAATCCAAGAATCCAAGAGCAGAATGGGCCTGGTTGTCATCGTGTAGCTCCTATCACTCAAACTTCTCAGCACCTCTTCCCTCCTGATTCCACGACTGAATAAAAAAGGCACCTTGCTCACCTTGTTCTCTCCAGATGTCTCACCTGAGCCCAGGTTCAAAAGTCTAGGAGGAGTTAATAACTATCCTTTTCCCTTAGTTTGGGCTCTTCTGCCCCTGAAGTCAGCTGCTAGCTGGTAGGTATTCTGGAGCAAGGCAGTCTGGGCCAGGCAAGGTAAGCGAAGGTGCTCGGTGTCCTTGGAGCTCCCAGGCTGATCCATGAGAAGTACAACAGCCCCTCAAGCTTCCAGGCGTGAAAAAGACTTGAGCAGGGAAACAGATGTGGCTCAAGTGACTGGGCTCCCACCTACCATATAGGAGGCCCAGGGTTCAGCTTCCGGGGCCTCCTGGTGAAGGCAAGCTGGCCTGCGTGGCGAGCTGGCCCGAGTGGAGAGCTGGCCCATGTGGAGTGCTGGCCCATGTGGAGTGCTGGCCTGCACGGAGAGCTGATGCAGCAAGATGACGCAACAAAAAAGAGACAGAGGAGAGACAGTAAGAGACGCAGCAGACCAGGAAGCTGAGGTGGTGCAAGACATTGAGCGCCTCTCTCCCACTCCGGAAGGTCCTAGGATTGGTTCCTGGTGCCATCTAAATAGAAGACAAGCAGACACAGAAGAACACACAGCAAATGGACACAGAGAGCAGACAAGAGGGGTGGGGGGAGGGGAATAAATAAATAAATCTTTGAAAATAAAAAAAGACTTGAGCAGAGGAAACAAGGACTCCGGTAACAACGTGCAGGAAGAAAGCACACAGTTAGAAAATTACCATGCAGCACGATCGGCACAATGACAGAGTGCCCCCCACCCATCTGCAGAAAGGGAAAGAGGTTGTTTGGGGCAGCTTCCTGGTGGAGGTGACCCCCAAGCTGAAACATGAGAACAGTTGCTATTCTAGACAGTTGAGAGCAGAGCACAGAGAAGTGGGCAAGCTGCGGGGTTTGGGGCAGTAGAGCCTGGTGACTTCGTGGACCATGTGGACGGAGAAGTGGAAGCAAGTTCAGCAGGGATTTGCGCACACAGGACTTGTGCTCCAGGCAAGGAGCTCGGCTTTTATCGTGAAGGTGTTAGAAAATCACAGCAGGATTTGAAGTAGAACCATCACATCTAGTTTTAGTCAAGTCTGATTGCATTTGGGGAGGGGCAGAAGTATGGCAGGGGTGGGGAGACTGTTACCATATTCTAGGATGGAGGGGGAGTAGAGAAGGTGGAGGCAGGCTACAGATGGAGAGAGTCAGTAAAATCCACAGCACTCGGTGACCCAGTGATGATGGAAAGTGAAGGGGAAGAAGGAAGTGAGAACGATTCCCAGGGTCTGCCGTGGAAGCCTGGTAGAACATGGTGCCGTTGGTGAGATAAGAAATGCAGGAGCAGAAGCAGTGGCAGGTGTCCATGAAGGAGATGGCCATCAGCCAGGTTTGGGCAGGCCGAGTTCAAAATACCCACGGGAGGTCCCTGTGGAGATGCACAGTGGGCAGCTGGCCCTGGATCTGGAGACCTGGACACAGGCTGCAGGTGGGCTGGGATTCTGGGGACAACAGGGGAGGCTGAATCCCAGCAGGCGGTCTCAGCCAGGGAAAGTACAACAACAACACAGATAAATGGGCATGGATAGAACCCAGGAACCACCAATATTTAAGAAAAAATAGAGAGGAACAAAAACCCACAGAAAAGACAGTTTAAAAGCCTGAGAGGGAGAAGGGAAACCAGGAGACAGTGGTGCCATGAAAACAAACAGAGGACAGGATTTGTTCCTCACAGCAGCATTGTCATTCTCATTTTACAGAGAAGAAAACGGAGATTCAGATAGTCGGGGAGGTTAAGCGACCTGCCCAAGGTCTCTTAGCTCAAATCCTGAAGGCTCATGTTTCATTCTCCCATGGTTGCCTCCCACAGAGCATGCACTTTGTTCATTCATTTGTTCGTGGATTCATTCTAACTACTTCTTTTTTCTTTTTTTCAGGAGGTACCAGGGATTAAACACAGGACCTCGTACATGGCAAGCAGGCGCTCAACCACTGAGCTACACCGGCTCCCTCTAACTACTTTATTTTTTTAAAGATTTTAATTAATTAATTAATTTCTTTATTCCCATCCACCCCCCAACTACTTCTTAATGATCAAAACAAGCAATTGGGGGAGGGCATGTTCCAGGTCAATATGTTGTAAATGAACTCAAAAAGGGTTCTTCAGGTCTGGAGGCAAGAGTGGCATTTGTGGGGAAGCGGCTGTGGCTCAATCAGTAGGGCTCCCGTTTACCATATGGGAGGCCCCGGGTTCGGTTCCCGGGGCCTCCTGGTGGGGGCGGGCCCGCCCGCGCGGCGTGGTTGGCTGACCCGGCGAGCACAAGCAGCAAGGGGGGGATAAATGAATAAATAAATAAAATCTTTAAAAAAAAAAAGAGTGGCATTTGTAAAAATGCTTCATGCTGGCTCCAGCTGACGCCCTCCACAGTCCTGGAGGGTCTCCTGGAAGGTGCACATGGATGAGAGAATCTGAGAAAAAGGAGTGGAAAGCAAGTAGCCCCTGAGACACCCAGCCCCAGAGCGTGGGGCTTTCTGTGCTGGTGCAGGGGTTGGTGCTGGGGTGCCTCCCCTGGCTACAGGCTCTGCAGCCTCTTCTCAAAGCTGCAGAACTGAAAGCAGCCTGGCGTCCTCCCGCCAGTGAGTGGGCCTAGAGCGCCACCCAGTGGACATCGCTAATGAAAACAGTCCAAAGAGCACAGCTGTGGCGTCAAGGGCTGGGCTTCCCTGTCTGGTCAATGGCGTTTCTGTTGGAAAGACCCCGGAGCATTCTCAAGCTTTTGTTTCTCTCGATTTTCAGCCCAAATGAGGCCAGTTCAGATGATCTGAAAGGTTTGCCGAAGAGGTCTTTGGTGGCCTAAGCACGTTCACCAGGAAATGAGGATGTCAAGGAGTAAAAATAACTATCAAAACCCTTACATGTCTGAGACAGATGGACAGCCCAGAGAGAAAGTCAATGTTTCAGGAAGAGCTAAAGGAGAGAGAGAGAGAGAGAGAGAGAGAGAGAGAGAGAGAGCTATACCTTGAAACTCAGCTGCCCTGAATATGCCATTAATACCGGTGTCATGCTGAATTATACAGCCAATGAACAAAACTACTTTCCTATGGGGAAAAAAGGGAGAAGGGAGAAGAAAGAAAGAAAAAAAGACAAACAAGTGCCCATGAGGGAATAAGAAAAGGGTAATAACAATATGGGAAGGAGGAAAACGCAGACTCTTTTGCAGAACTGGGGAGGAGGCCACTTGATTTGGGATTCACTTGATGTGGGAATGATGGCATTTCCCTCTGCTCCCAGCTTAAAAGTAAATCAGTCTTTAAGTGTACCAGAAAAAACAACAAACACAACATTACCTTCTCTCACATCTCTCATGCAAAGTGTCCCAGAGAGGCTCAGCACAATGGAATCGAGCCGAGTTCTGCAATGAGAAAGCATATACACTATAAAGGAACTTCTATATAGAAGCAATCAATCGAAGGTGATTCACGCAGTCAGTCAGTCAGAGGTGTAAATCCCACGGGGCACATGAGGTATGCTGCTGGCCTGGATGTCTATTTTCTAGGGGCAATGAATGAATGGATTTCTCCCTCCTTCCCAGGCTCCATTGCTTTTAGCAATTGGCACTGTGGCAGGATTTATGCCACAGTTTTTGTAAATTGTACCATCTCTCTCTCCTTTCAAAGGTTTCTTTCAATAAAATGCAGATGGAATTGTTGGAGAGCTGCTTTTCATGTGTTTATAGGTTACTTCTGCTTGGCTGCTTATGCAGGTGCGTGTCTCTAGGCCTCTTTGTTTTTTATTTTCTCTGCCTATTAGGGAAATGGAAACATATGGATTCCTTGTTTGGGCCCAGCGGACCTTATAGAATAGTATCCCTGTTGCTTTCCTCACACATCTTCCTGTAATCACATGGCTCTGAATTAGCCTCTTTAATCCCCCAGTGGAAAGCCATAATACAGGGAAATTCAATAAAATGTATATGCAGTCTGAATGCCCAAAGCATTTACAAAAACAGATGGAAACATGTGTAACTAGAGTCTTAGCTGGCATTGGTGATGGTGAGTCACGATATGGGTAAAGAAGCAGATATTCAAAATGGCAGATGTATCTGGTGTTCAAGTGAGATAAGATTTAAAAACCTAGTGGGGGTAAAAAATAGTACTCAGGTGCAAAGAAATTGGAGGCTTGAGTTTGGATCTGAACCTCCAAAAGAACCATTTCCAGGTTACGTGAGCAGTTTAATGCAGAGATTCTGTGGCTATCAGTTACCTGGAAGACGAAGAATCTAGAAACATATGCAGTATCCTCAAAAATGCATAGAAACTAATGGGAAATGCTTGCTATAGGAAATATTCCTATGTTATAATTTTCATTGCAAATAAAGATCACATTTACTAAAGGCTGTATATGTGCCATTAAAATGTCCCCTTTAGAATGAAGAAATAAGTAAATGTTTACCCAGGAGGTTGTCCACAGTCCCCAGCTGAGTGCTTATTAAGATTAATGGGAACACATAGTGTCTGCATTGCTAAAAATTTCAGGGAAAAAAAAAGACACTGCTTATCTGAAGATTATCGTTTTGCAGTCCTTCTTACATGCCGATCTGAAGGCCAGGGTAGCCTAATTATCAGGAAGGCAAGGAACGGAAGCACAGACGTGCACCCTCACCCACGCCCAGACAAAAACCACAAATATATCCCGTGAGGTATCAAGCCTGCCACCTCCTGCAAGTGGAGGCCTCCGCAATGGTGTGCAGAAGTTCTGACTAAAATGTGGCTGGTTCCGTGTGCTTCCCTGGCTGGGTGAACCTTTGGGGAATATCGCCAAAGTTGCAATCAAGATGAAGTCACATTGTTGGGCTCTGACAGCCGCAACCCCTGACCATCTCCCCAAGACAACAGGAGGAAAGTCTGAGCCTCTGGGTGGATCTATTAGACTTGGGCCAGGGCGGTGAGATTTTCAAAACTTCGCAGCCTCTTCCCCAGGACCTTCCAGGAATATTGGAAATATGGCCCCCTGGTGGAAAATCATTGCATGCCTTTTTCTCGTGAGAACAGAGTGAAAGCAAAAAAGAATCACTGATCAGGGTCCGATGGAACACTCTTAGAATTGACGCTAGTGACTGGAACTCGGGCTTTTCCCCTCTCAAACTCCTAAGTCCAACTCTTTGCCAATGCATGCTCCAAAGAGAGTACCACCAGGTCTAGCAGTGAGATCCCTGTCCTGGAGAGTGGCATGCCCCAGCTGGGGTTCCAGCTCAGCCTTGAACACACAATCTAAGGTAGGTTCACTGGGACATCTGGAGCCTCGGTTTCCAAATCTGCAAAACAAGATGATTTCAGAAGTCATTTCCTGCCTTAAAGTTCCAGGACTCTTCATATTAAGTGCTAAATATGAAATATGAAGAGGTACAAATGTGATGTTCATGACTTATGCAAGCAAGAAGTGGTTTCCTAACAGGACAGGATTTTTCCCCCAAACCTTGTGTGGACTTCCCTTCTGACCATCAGCCCTCATTTCAGACTTGGCTGTCTAGGAAACAAGGCTTGCACATGTTTTATCATGGAAGCCTGTTCTTACTGGGTTTCTTGTCAGTAGGAAGACATAATAAATATTAATTAAAATAACCTTACGCATCATCCTTCTTCCTGATAAATAACTCATCCCCCATCTTTACATAAACAAATTTAAAAAATCATGAGAGGATATATGGATCTAGAGAGAGTAAAAGAACAGGAGTTCTACAATGCACTTAATATATGCCAGAAGTTATACTGGGAGCCTGGAATTGCAGCTATTTCAAATGTAATTACCTCAGTCACCCCCCACTGGGCAGGGACTCTTAAGGTCTGCTCAGCTTCCAGTGCATGGCTGATGCTCAATAAATGACAAGTGCAATTATAATAATTAATAATTCATATATTAATAATGCAATCCCTCTCCCTGGGCTCAGTAATTGCCCACCAACTTGCCACGCATACATGGGAAGGGGGGGGTGTGCTGCTGGGAGTCCCGGAATTTCTTCACGCTTCCATGAAGCTGTGTCCAAAGGTCACCTTGAAGAGGCCATCACAGCTGCCTGCTAGGCTAACAGAGATAGCTAGTTAAGTGCTTCATTTTCTTTCCATCTCCTTCCCATTTCCAGTATTTGGAACTGTTTTTGAGCCCCAGCCCCAAGAAATAAATGCCCTTGTTGACATAGACTGATAGCTTCTTAAGATCCTCGCACACTCCCCAAGGCACAGCGGTCATGATACCTAGCTCATCCCAAGTACCTTCTGCCTTATCCAAAAACTGCCAAGAGCTCAAGTAACTGAAAAGCACATCCAGACCCTCCCCCATCCCAACAGGAGAGCCTTGACACAAGCAGAGTCGCTTATCTGGGGCGAATTGGTGAACCCAGGTTGGCAAATCCTTATCCCACGGTGAACAGACTGTTCATTTCGGAGACACTCACAAAAATCAAAAGCTCAAGCAGGTTATTAATATCCTAGCGAGTCTTCCCAGAAGAGGGCTAATGTTGATCTCTTTATCTCATCTCTGTTTTCTTTATTCCTGGTACTCTTTGATTTTCCCAATGCAGGTAATTCTACTCTGTTTGATCAGAACTCACTCAAGTTGCCTAATGAATTTCAATTGCCACTTTACTTCGTTTTCAAACTGGCCTCTCCTCCCCAGACATTCCAAGCAATTTCCAAAGTGGGATTAAAAGGCAGCATTTCTGACTTTCCCCAACTTGGTCTGCTCTGTCTTCCTCCAGACCTACCCCATCCTCTGTAATAATCTGGCCGTGGCAAGCAGGAAAGAGAGAGGCTGACGTCATCAGACCACACTAATCCTTCTGGAGCCCAGCAATGACTGACCTTTTTGTTATGCATAAAATCCACTCCTACATCCTAACTCTGAGGGACCAGAAGGCAAATGAGTGCTCTAAACTGATCCCCTTGCCTCTTACAAATCATTTTCTCACATTGTTTTTTCAGCCTCACTCTCTTTCAGCTTCCAAGTAAAACCAACTAAAACATAGCTTCTGATTTCACCTTCAGAAGATAAAATTTGTATGTGAAACTAACTTTCAGATTCAGTTTTCTGGGCATTGATTAGATCACATTCATCAAGATAATGTGTAATTGGAGAGCTGTTAAGCATAGATTTCACTGATTCCATTAGTGCAGAATCACCCTAAATAGTAGTTTCCACAGCTGCATGATTCTGCCTCACCTATCTTCAGTGCTCTTGGCGGAAGTGCTCTCTGGATGTGTTTGGTACACTTTACGCCTTGCAGGGGGCTGGGAAGGAAATCCTTCTAATATCAGGTTTTCTCCCTGCCATGCTTCTAGTTCAGACGGATGTCAAAGGTATCTGTCACTGTGTTAACCCTCTCTTTCCAGAACCATTAAAAATATCTTTGCCTTCACTTCAGTTCTTTCTTTTATTGAACTCAAGATTTGTCATTAAGTGCATTGCTCATCTGTAGATAGAACACAAGAGAAGGCTAACTATTACTGATACCGTGCAAAAGTGGGTTTGATGCTTGATGTGCTTCATTAATGACCAATTCCTGAGACATTGTGATTCAAAGAGAGAAAGGCTTTATTGCCAGCACATAACAAGGGGCTCAGATGGCCTAAGGGCCTAAAATTTGCCTCCCTGATTTTGAGGAGTTTAGGGTTTTTATGGATTCAAACAGCAGAGGGTGGAGTGGTTACATCACAATGGCAAGTGTACACAAGGGTGAAGCCAGTGTAGAGTAACCATGAACAAGGGTGAGGCCAGTCTAGCCAGTTTCAGTAATTTCAGGTATTAACTTTTGGCTATTCTATAACATAGTGGAAAATAAAAAACATCTTTATAATGATTCAGTAGTCATAATCATTTGTTAATTCTTAGCTCTCGGTTACATTACAAACTCATCATCTCTCCTATAAATCGATTCTTCTTCCCATGTTCTCCATACCAATCAGGGACTCCACAATCTTGAGGTGAGGTTGCCAAACTTTTTCCGTAAAGAGCCATATCATAAATATTTTAGGCTTTGAGCCATATGGTCTCTGTCACAACTATTCAACTCTGCTGTTGTAGTGTGAAAGCAGTGAGACAATATGTAAAGGAATGGATGTGGCAGTGTTCCAATAAAACTTTATTTACAAAAACAGGCATCAGGCCAGATTTGGTCTGAGAGTCATAATTTGCCAACTCTTGCAACCAGAAACCTGGGAACTATCCTTGTTTCCTTCCCTCTTTCATTCTTTGCATCAAATCAGTTGATGAGTCCACGAATCTCACCTCCTAAATATTTCTGGCATCTGTTGGGAATTATAGACAATGCAAGAAAGACAATGGGGAATACCAACCAGTGAACCCAAATTCAAAGAAATGGCTTTGACTCATAGATCAAAAGATTGGAGAAAAAATTAATGCTTACCTATTTAATCAAATCTAAGATACCATTGTTTGTAAGATGTATATTATTTTATGTATCCCAATAAAAAAGAAAAAAAAAATGCTGCCAAAACTATTAGCAAGGCTATCTTACCACTTATAATTTTGTGTTGTACTTATTGAAAGAGTTCTTTTAGACTTATTTAGACATAGAAGACATTGATTTTTGTCATTTATCAATCTTGTGAATATATTTAAAATACAGATATATAAGAAAAATAAATTAGCATATTCCAGTTAAGTAAAATAAAATGGCTGCCTGTACTGGGCATTGCCAGGGGGAGACCTCTTTCCAAGAGGGCTTTTCCAGATGACAAAAACAATTGACCTACCAGGGGTTTTCTGAGAATGGAAACACACCTTACAAGGTTGCTGATAAGCAACATCTGGTGATAAAATTAGTTTCCATCCAGTAGAGACAGCTTATCCGAATGGACAAGCATATCATACTAATCAATGTATATCTGCTCCCTACTTTGTATGACTATGTAAAATGTAGCCAATCAGAACATTTCTGCACTTGCTTTCACGTTCTCCCTATATGATCTTCCCCTTTCCATCCCTCTGTGGCGCTCCCTTCTGCTTTCTGAATGGGATGCTGCCCAATTCATGAATTTCTCAATAAAGCTGTAAGAGCCTACATTATACGAAAAGTTTTGCTTTTTTCATTCCTAAAACTCCTTCACGTGCAGTCTAACTCATTCATTATTTTCCCTCTCAGAGCCAGGGAAGCCTATATCTTTTAACTTGATTTCATCTTCTGTGCAATGAGGACAATGCAGCATTTCTTTAAAAAGTATTCCACTATTGTTTCCAATAATTCTCCCCAGTCCCTGACACTCATTCAGCAATTTTTAAAATAAAATTTTATTGAAGTATATCATTCATATATAAACATACATAAACATAAGTGTATAGTAAAAGTTGTGAACTTACAAAACAAACATGCATATCATCATACAAGGCTCCCATACATCTCCCCACCACCAACACCTTGAGTTGTTGTGAAACATTTGTTACAAACTATGAAAGAGCATCATCAAAATATTACTACTGGGGGGGGGCGGATATGGCTCAACTGGTTGGGCATCCGTCTCCCATATGGAGGGACCTGGGTTCGATCCCCAGGACCTCCTGGTAAAATAAAAAAAAAAATTAAAAAAAAAAAAATATATATATATATATTACTACTGGGAAGCGGCTGTGGCTCAATCAGTGGGGCTCCCGTTTACCATATGGGAGGCCCCGGGTTCGGTTCCCAGGGCCTCCTGGTGAGGGCAGGCCCGCCCGCACGGCGTGGTTGGCTGACCCAGCGAGCACAAGCAGCAAGGGGGGGATGAATGAATAAATAAATAAAATCTTTAAAAAAAAAAATATATATATATATATATATTACTACTAACTATAGTCCATATCTTACATTTGGTGTATTTTTCCCCCAACCCACCTGATTATTAACACCCTGTATTAGTATTATGCATTTGTTATAGCTCATGAAAAAATGTTCTCACCATTCAACAAGATTTGATGTTGTCTGTTTTAGTTTGTCAAAGGGATGCCAGTGTAAAGTACCAGAAATGTGTTGGCTTTTATAATGGAGATTTATTTGGGATAAAAGCTTACAGTTCTGAGGCCGTGAAATGTCCACATCAAGGCATGAGCAGAGATGCCTTCTCACCAAAGTCACACACGTGGTGAAGCAAGGTGGCCACTCATCTCTGCCGAGGTCTCTGCCTTCCCCTCCAGAATCTTTCATCTCCAGGAGCTCAGCTGAGGGCAACCAGGCATAGAGCTTGCCTCTTTCCAGGCCTCTATCAGTTTGGCTGTTCCACTTTCTCCCCGAGTTCAGCTGCAAGCTATCCAGCATATGGCTCATCTCTCTCTGGGCCTCAGCCTTTTGAGCCTCTCAGGGGCTTCTCTCCTTGCAGCTCAGCTGGGGGCAAAACTGGAGTCCTTTCTTTCACATTGCAGGATCAAATATGGTGGTTGCCTTTTTCTGTGTCTCTGCTTTTATCAGACCCAGCAAGAGGGCAAAACTTCAACCTCAGTCACACCTCACTGATGTAGTCCAGTTGAAAGGGTCTCACACCTATAGGAATGGATTTGTTCACAAACAATCTTTCTCTTTTTGGGATTCATAAAATAATTTCAAACTTCCACACTGTCACTCTCTTGATCTTACCAGAAGGCGTCAAAGTAAAGTTTCCCAGCAAGAGAAAGGACTCGTATTCCTTCATCGTGTAGTCCTTAAATGGTTTGTGGCTTCAAATATTAAAGATTTGCAGTTGTCCAGTCATGGCCCAGAAATATCAAACTAATATGCCTATGGCTGGCTGCCTGGTGGACAGTGATTACAAAACAATTTCAATGTCTATGACGTTAATGTGCATCTTGGCATCCATGAAATATGGTATATGTTTTAAATTGCAATAAATGCTTATGGCATGGATATAACATTTTTTAGGATCACCCACTTGAACCAGCTTTTCTGATCAACTATCAGTCCTTGTTATTGTACCCATAAAATAAGAGAGCTTCTATTCTACATAGCTAGATAGTAATTTGACAAGATTAGCCTGTTGGAGGTGGCATGACTAAATGAGTGAGAGCAGGCCATGGTTAGATGAAGCAATAGAGCTTCCAGTTCTAATACTCGACAATGGGAACTCCTCCTACAAAACAAAACAAAGTTGGGGAGTGGATGTGGCTCAAGCACTTGGGTGCCCACCTCTCACATGAGAGGTCCTGGGTTCGGTTCCCAGTGCATCCTAAAGAAGATGAGCAGACGCAATGAGCTGATGCAACGAACAGACACAAAAAGCAGAGAGCAAATGTGGCTCAAGTGGTTGGGTACCTGCCTCCCATATGGGAAGTCCCAGGTTTGGTTCCCAGTGCCTCCTAAAGAAGATGAGCAGATATAATGAGCAGACACAGCAAGAACCCAATGAGCAGACACAGCGAGCAGATAATGAGTGTAAACAGGGAGGAGAAACAACAAACGAGGGAGCCATCTCTGGCGGGGGTGGGGAACAAAGTTAAGCATGGGTCCATAGCACCTTTTTTTCATATGAATCTATATGGTCCTGAGCCGAGAGTCTTGTATGCCCAGGAAACTGGCTGATAGGTGTAAAGTGATGGGGGAGGAAGCTGGAGGAGGAAGGCGGGGGTCACTTTTCTCTGTCTTACTTCAAGCTGTAAATTTTCTGGGCTATACGACCGTGACAATTGATTTATTTTTCATTTAATACAGATTTATCCTGTGATGCTTTGAACACTCACTGACTCAGAATGGAGAATTTTCAGTTTAGCAAGGCAAACACTCAACAAATATTATTGGATATGAAATTTGTTAATTTGCACTTCCCCTGTTTGGAGATAACCGTATTTTCTGCTGCTCCATTTACAGATCTCCAACCTCTAGCATTTCAATGTTAATCTGAAGTGATAATCGATCAAGTCTCATAGCCTATTTTCTTTTCATACAAGACTGACATTTAAAAAAAACAAAATCACATTCTTAAAATCACCCAAAGAACAAGCCGGGAATCCCTAGGGAATCTAATCGGATCTATTATGCTAACTATGAAGACACCCCTGCCCCCAACCCCTCAAGAAAAGATCCTAAGGAAGTAGAAATTAAATTGCCAAGTCTAATGGATGCCCTGTGTGACAAATCATTGTATTATTTCTCATGTTTGAGGAGATACACAAATTTCACAGACAGGCCCACTGGGGGCATAGACACTCCTACTTTAACAGCTGTTGCCCTGCTCCTGTGGAGCCCAGCAGTTCTCACTCAAGTAGGCTGAATGCATGAAAGAGTTTTCTGTTGACATTATTGTGATGTTTCCAGGAGACCCCTTCTCACCCTGTCCCAGGGAAGATTCTGCCTTTTTTAATGGGAGGTGGAGGCCATTAAAGGAATGGGATAGATGAAAGCTCTTTCAGCTGAGAGTCTGAATAGCATATAACAGTTCAAGGTCACCCATCCATCCCAAAAGGCCTTGCACCACTCATGGCTTTTCCAACCTTTTCCTCTAATTTCAACAATTTGCTTCTTTTTGGTTATTTCTTACGTAAACTCCAAAGAGAAAAATACATAAACCATCTTAAATCCTTTTTGGAAAAGGGTAGGATAAAAACATTCAGCAGATAGCAGCAAGTTTTTTTTTTTTAATTTACCTTTTTATTTTGAAATAATTTCTAACCTTAGCAGGACAATTGCAAAAATAATACAAAAGCCATATAGAGAACTCCAACATACCCCCCCTCCAAGATACCAAGATCCACCAACTTTTAATATTTTGCCACATTTGACAGATCATTCTATCCATCCCCCTATCTATCTATCTAATCTATCTATCTATCTATCTATCTATCTATCTATCTATCTATCTATCTATTTATCTATCTTTCTATGTATCCATTGCTATCCATATACTTTCTAATCTTTTGAGAATAGGTTTATACAACATGCTCTTAACAAAACAAACTTTTTAAGCAGTTTTATTCACACCCCACACAATCCATCCAAAGTGACAAAACAAGCTTTTGACCTTACACTTTTCTAGTATTCTCACATTTATCATCCTTGCCTTCCAACTGCATGCTCAGTAGCACAATCTAAAATAGCCTTCAAGGCTGTGGGCATAATTGTTTAGTTCCTTTACCCTTCAGTTCCACTTACCACATAAATATATTCTTTACCTACATAGTGAACCTCTTTAACTGAGCTTGGACCAATTATGATTCCAGGTTTATGAATCATAAACCTAGTAAACATTAATGCTTAAAGTTCTAAGTTAGCTACTCAGAGAGTCCTCAGCTCTGATAATTTTTACCAATTTCTAACAAATAATTTCCATTCTCCAACATCGTTCTGATTACATAGGAGTTTCCCCCAAAATTACATCTACATATTAGAGAAAAAAAAACAGAAAACAGTACCACTATAATCTCAAACTCTTCCTTTTACTATCACGTTGTCATTTGAAATGGGCAGAGGAAAGAAAAAAAGAAGGCTCTGAGTTGAAAATGAGCTGTGCAGCAGCTTGGGAGGGTTCATTACACCTGGCAATGAGAGGCTCTGAGGCAGGAGGCCCATCCTCCCTCAGAGCCTGTAAACGGCAGGCTGATGTGGACAAGCCCAGGACACCGTCCAAAGACCATGGGCAGGGAAAGGGCGCCAAATGAAGAAACTTGAAGGAGAAATGAAGGGGGCACTTTCATACACGCATTCATTCAAAGGATTGGAGGGTATGTGTAAGCTGTGGAAAGCGCTCCAGACTCAGTTAAGTTGCCTGGAGCCTAGTGCTCCCTCTGCTACTAAATGAGTCCTCTGTGATCACCATATGCCAAAGAACAACCAATCACAAAGCCTCAGTGCCACACAACATCTAGCATTGCTCACCTCCCTAGTGTCCACTGATCTCATCTGGACTTGCACATGCATTTGGGGTCCTGCTTGGGGGCTGGCTGATCTAGACTGGCCTCATCTGGGGCATCCTCGGCTCTGCAACCATGTCTCTCTCTTCCAGCAGGCTAGCTCTTTTCAAGCATCTGGTTGTGTCACATTTGTTAACATCCCTTTGACCAAAGCAAGTTTACATGTCTGAGCCCAGAGTGAGAGTGGAGGGCACTATAGAGTTACACATCCACAGCAAGATGTAGGGAGGGGTGAAGAACTGGAGACAGCTTTACCATCCACACACCATTGGGTAGTTGCTCAGATTAATTCACCTCTCCAGAGCTTCCATTTCCTCTGAGGGACATTGGAAAATGTATGTCAGAGCCTTTCCAGTTTGATTATTCTGTGATCCCTGTCCTGATGTAATATTTAATGTATAATTTCATTCCAGCAATATACTCAAATACAGAAGCAGCTGTGGCTCAATTGGTTGGGCTCCTGTTTACCATATGGAAGGCCCCAGGTTCGATTCCCAGGGTCTCCTGGTGAAGGCAAGTCACTCTGCATGGTGCGGTGAGCTGGAGCAGCGGGATGGCCCAACAAAGGGAGACAAGCAGGGCACAAAGAAGCGCAAAGCAAATGGACACAGAGAGCACGGGCAGCAAGGGGGGGATAAACAAATATAAATAAACTCTAATATTTTGAGCAATAATTTGTCAATTTTTTTTGGGGGGGGCAGATTTTGTCTACAGTGTTCAAATAAATCACGACTTTTTAAAAAAGAGTTAGCCAGAAAGTAATACTCTGTAGGATTTGTCTCTCTGCCATCATTTGCATGGTCTTCTTCTCTGAAGAGGACTTGGGGTGGGCTTAGGCCAACCAAAATATCCAGTGGGGCATATTTACAACAAATTCCAGTCTGTGTGAGAAAGATAACACTGCATCCTGAAAAGTTACAAGGTGCAGGGAAAGGAAAAACAAAAGAGCTACTATATAGACATCCTGAAGAACTAAAAAAAAAAAAAAGCCTAGATGGAAATTTAAACAGAAAATCTAGGACTATGAAATTCTGAGTTGTCAGGATAATTGAGAAGAGGCAATTTCCCAAGTGATAATGCAGAAGAAAAAAATCTATATTTTTCAGTAATGAGAATAGTTTGTACCAAAATATCAATTTAGGGAGATCCCAGTGAGATCTGGCGTGTTGTTGAGGGAGTGAAGACCCTGCCCGCTGAGCCCAGGAAAGCATTGGTTCTCTGTGGTCCCGTCCCTCGGAGAGGTAAAAGCAAGCAGCAGATACCAGTTGTCACAACCAGCCCACTGTTTCTGCAGGGGGAGCCAAGAGTCAGTCGAGAAGGGGCCCCGGTGGCACAAAGCAAACAAGTTCTTGCCCAAGAGCAGCCAAGGGAGAGGCGCTTTGTTGCTGGGGGAGATGTACTTCGCTGCTCCTTCCCCGAGCCCCCCGAAGTAGGACCCCACTAAGGCAAGCCCAAGCCCTGCTTTAACCACCAGTAAAGTCTATGACCTCAAGTAAGCCCCGCCTCCCCTTCTCCATCTGTGAAACAGAGCCAGACATGCCGGGCTGGCTGAGGCCAGTTCTCCCTGGAAATGGCTGATTGGGCAGTTGATCCCGCCTTCCTCCAACCTCCCAGGCACTGTGCTCATCCCTTCAAATCCACTAACTCGCTGGATTTCTGATCATTTCCTAGGAGAGCTGGTTCCTCAAACACAGACAAAGTAGCTTGGGAGAACTCAACGTGAAGAAGACAATCCAATGAGCAGATCAGAGGGTGCAGTGTTAGGGGGAGAGGATCTGGTGACCTGTGGGTTGAGTGCTAGAGGTGGGGTAAGGAGGTCCCCGGGCCCTCCCACCTCACCCACCCGTAAGACCCCCCCCCCCCCGCCCCTTTCAGCAGAATAGGGCGCGTCGGCCCGGCGTTGGTCTGCTGCACCTGAAGCTCCACCCTCAGTGCACAAAGCGGCCAGGGGCAGAAGCTGTACGCTTGTCACTAACACTGAATGATTTGATAAATGGGAACCTCATGTGGTGTGGGTTAAATTGTTTCCCCCAAAAGACATGCCCAAGTCCTAATTCCTCATCCTGTGAATGTGACTTTATTTGGAAATAGGATCTTGGAAGATGTGATTAGTTTAGATGGATTAGAGAAGGCCCTGATCCAAAATGATTGGTGTCCTTATAAGACCAGGAGGACCGGACATAGACTGATGAGGGGAGAAGGCCAGGTGACAGCTGAGGCGGGAATGCCATGCGTTGCTGGCAAGCCACCGCCAGAAGCCAGGAAGGAGGCCTAAGCAGCTTCTTCTCTACAGACTTCAGAGGGAGCACGGCCCTGCCGACAACTTGAGTTCAGATATCCAGCCTCCAGAGCTGTGAGACAATAGCTTTCTGTTGTTTTCAGCCACTCAGCTTGTGGCACTCTGTTATGGCAACAGTGGATAAAGTCCTTGTGAGGAAAAAGACTAGAACTAGGAAAAGAGGTAACTGCTGGGAAATCTCTTACCATTGATATAGAACATGAAGTTAAACTTAAAATAAGGGAAACGGATGTGGCTCAAGAGGTTTGGCGTCCATCTATCATATGGAGAGACCGGGGTTCGATCCCCGGTACCTCCCAGTAAAAAAAAAAAAAAAAAAACTTAAAATAAGTTAGCTGAAAACTTTATACATCAAAAATAAAATAAAATAAGTTAGCTGATGTACATTCACTATTTGGTTCCTCTGGATTTCTGAGTAAAATTATGAGGAAATGAAGATTTTATCCCAAAGGAGACAAACAAAGTTCTTTTGATGCTCATTTGTTTAATTATTAAACTCAGGTAATTAAAAAAAAAAAAAAAAAAAAAAAAAACAGATGTAACTAAGAAGACAACCTTTATTCATATCCGAAAAGAATCCCAACCTACAGAAGAACACAAACAGAAGAAGGAAACGAAAAATGAAGTGAAAGATGCAGAAGAGCCTTACCTCAGAACGTAATATCATCACCACCCCCTCAGCTTTTCCTGTTTTCTCCCTTATCTGCCTCCTGCCTCCCAGTTCTCACTTGGTGTATTCTATCTGGAGATGGACATTGTATTGTATACTACAAAATTGGCTACTTTTATATATTATACTAAAAGGAATTCAATAAAATTGAAATACATAAAAGCCGGTGCTTATAGATTTTTTTATGATTCTTTTCAGCCAGGCTTTAAAAAAATCCTCTGATGTTTGGAGAAGTATGACCAGTTTATGTTGCAGGCAGTGACAAGATGTCGGAAAACAAAGCTGGCACATCTACATAAAGACAGAACCAGTCAAAACTAAAACCCTGCCTTTCACAGGAGCCACGTTCAAGCTCAGTCCTCACCCAACATGTCTTTGGACAACTTGCTGCACACTGATATTACTGATGATGTTGATACCAAGGAGGTAGTCCCCACAGTGGCTTTTCTATCAATCTTTCCTGAAAGCATTTTTTTTCTTAAGCAGTGGTAGATAATCTGTTTGATGTTCCTAGAGATTGATGAAGGGGCCTTGGGTGTCTGAAGAGAATCAGACAGATGGCAATTGTGACAATAAATAATCGTAATGCTTTTCACTTTCGTGGCCTCAACACACAGCAGAAACCTAGAATTATAGGGAAGGAAGAGACCTTGGGAGAGGGCATCTCGTTCATCCTTCCAACTTCTCATCCAGAGCTCAGGCTAAATGAGATGCTCTCATGAGCTCTTGGCCCTGACCGCAGTTGGGACAGCTGCGCTCCTGGTGAGAACACGGGTGTAGCCCATGAGTCATGGGACATGACTTTCTTGTTGACACAAAGGCAATCGAAGCTTTAAGACTCAACGCCAGAGACTCGGAGCCCTCCCAGCGAGCTGCGGAAGCTGGCCAAGGGCTGGATTGCTGCAGGAGGTAGCAGCGGGGCCTCAGGGCACTGTTCTGGCAGGGAACGGTTGCTTATGGCCACCAGGAAGGAGCAGGTGCTGGGGAACCTGCCCCAACACAAGCCATGCTTACAGATCCATTGCAGCGCCGGCGGTTCTGGCTGTCCTGATCCCTCCTAGAATACTCGTGCTAAATGATGTGCCCCTTGGAGCCCAAGCCTGGGCTTCTCACATTGTGATTCTTCGTGGAGAGAGAAAGAACTGTAGTTACCCAAATCTTGGTGCTGAGCAGAAAGACTGGAGGGGAAGCAGGGGGAGGAAATGAAGTTTTGTAGTTTTGTTTCCAATTGCTCTCACCTTCCCAATCCTCAAGAAACAGTTTGAGCTGAATGCCTAGCAAACCATTTGCAAGCATGCCCATATTTGATTTTTCCTCATTTCAAGGGTCTCTAGGTCTTTTTAGAATTCCCTGCCTCCTCCTAGTTCTCATAATCATAAGCATTCCAGCCACACCACTCAGGAAAGACTCCCATTTTCCGTCCTAGGATATCTCCCCTCCCTCAGAGGCCCCAGCTCTCATGAATCTTATCTGTATCTGAAAAAGATAATCACGTATTTGACTAGAAAAGCAAAAAATATACCCGTACCCATAAAGATCTATAATAACACTTTTATTCTTGAGACCCAAATAGAAAAGGTAGAAGTGTTTTCAGTTCCTTCAGGACTTCTTCACAGAGTATAAAATGAGCAACCTGAACTGAAGTTTTAAAATTGGACACTGAGGGTCGGATGTGGCTCAACTGGTTGGGCGTCCGTCTCCCATATGGAGGGACCTGGGTTCGATCCCTGGGACCTCCCGGTAAAAAAAAAAAAAAAAAATTGGACAGACTTCTTAATTGGCTTTTTCCAGTTTAAAAAAGTGCAGTTTTTATGCCAACCAGAGCACTGAACTTGGAACAACAAAGGCCAGCAAGTAAATAATGGCAGCTAAAAAATCATTAAGGAAAAAAAAAATGAAGTACTTTTTAGAAAAGCCCTCTTTATGGCTTAATTATACCGTTCTAAGTCCCAACACAGAAATAAATCCAGGCAGCATTAAAACAAGACGGAATCTAATGTCCAGAGGGTTCCAAAAATACAGCTGCTCCTCAAAGGCACACGCACCCAGCCACTGTCTTCTTCCAGTCAGCGGCATAAACCTACCCTGGTCGTTTCCTTTCTGGATGAGACAATCCTACTCTCAAATCACTAGAGTGCTCTGCCATCTGGTGGCCAAAAGTGGAATGACCTGAATTTCAGTCAAAATATTGAAAATAGTCATCTCACATAAACTGCATGTACCCATTAACAGAACGGTTTTCTCAAGTCTGCTACCAATGAGCTGTGAAAGTTTGGCTCCTGAAAAACCCAGTTTTGAAGACTCTCACTCTCTGAGCCTCAAGGGCATGAATGAAAGGCCTTTAAATGGCTTGCTCCCATGAGCCTGTCTGGTTCCCTGTGGGTATAAGAAAACACTGACCGTTTATCCATGCAATGCAGACTCTGCTGTCAGAAGGAGAAATAAGTGGCTCATTTGGATGATACAATTACAAGATGGGGAAAGAGAAGCACGACCCGTGCCCTGAGAGTCACTTAAGAATAGTTACGGGCATTTCCCAGGGTATGGTTGGTGAAACACTAGTATCAAAGACCCTGACAAAATGGTGACAAAAGTTTGGAAAACCAAATCCCAACCCATACACTCTCCCTAGCACTCCTTTCATTTCTCCCTTCTTGGAGATTCAGCACACTTTAGCTTATTAAAGCCTCAGAGAAGTCCTGCAATGAAGAAAGCTGTTTAAATTTGCTTAACTCAGCATCTCCCAAATTCCTTTGACCTTTGACTAGGTTGTTGGGGTGTTTTGTTTCATTAAAGATTTATTTTATTTATTTATTCCTGCCTCCACCCCGCCATTGTTTTGTGCTCACTCTCTGCTCTCTGTTGTTGTGTGCTCTCCATGTCTGCTCATCTTCTTTTTTTTCAGGAGGCACCAGGAACCAAACCCAGGACCTTTCATGTGGGAAGGAAGTGCCCAATTGCTTGAGCCACATCTGCTCCTTGCTTGTTGTGTCTCTCGTTGCATCTCCTCGTTGCACCATCTTTGTTGAGTCATCTAATTGTGTCATCTTGTTGTGTCAGTTTATTGTGCCAGCCCATCATGTTAGCTTGCTGTCTGGCTTGTCTTCTTTAGGAGGCACTAGGAACTGAATCTGGGACCTCTCGTGTGGTAGGCGGGTACCCAACTGCTTGAGCCACATCCGCTTCCCCGTTGGGGTGTTTTGTTTTGTTTGTTTTGTGGGGGATTGTTTTTGATGTTGTGTCTTTTTTTTAATTATTATTTATTGTTGTTTTTAAAATAACTCAGAGAACTGGGGGAAAACAAGTCTAAATGCAGTCTCAGCTGTGCCACTAACTGGCTGATATTTTGGAAAGCCATTGTTAAGAATTGAATTGTTGGGAAGTGGCTGTGGCTCAATCAGTAGGGCTCCCGTTTACCATATGGGAGGCCCTGGGTTCGGTTCCCGGGGCCTCCTGGTGAAGGCAAGCCCGCCCGCACGGCATGGTTAGCTGACCAAGCGAGCACAAGCAGCAAGGGGGGGATGAATAAATAAATAAAATCTTTAAAAAAAAAAAAAAAAAAAAAAAAAAGAATTGAATTGTGACCCCAAAAACATGTTCAAGTCCCAACCTCCAGTTCCATAAATGTAACCCCATTTGGACATAGGATCCTTGAAGATATTATAAGTTAAGATGAGACCAAACTGAATTAGAGCATTCCTGTTAAGAAGGGGAGAATTGAACAGAGAGAGAGGAGGCAGCCATGAGATGGAAGCAGAAATTGTGTTATGCTACAAGGTGGAGAACCTCAAGGAGTGCCGGCCACTGCCAGAACCTTACAGACCTTAGAGGAAGCACGGCCCTGCCCACACCTGGATTCTGACTTCTAAGCTCCAGAACTAACAGACAATAAACTTCTGCTATTTCAAGCCACCTAGGTTTTGGTGCTTTGTTATAGCAGCTCTGGGAAATTAAGACCGTCACCTAACCACTATGTGCCTTCATTTCTTCGGGTGTAAATTAGAATGAAAAAGGTAAAGAGAAAAAACATTTTATTTCAACCTGCTCTAAGGTTCCATTTGGTTCTACCTTTCTGTTTCCACATACACAATCAACTTTCTCTTTTTTTTTCCTTTCTTTTTTTTCCTTTGTTGTATTTTTCTTACAATCAACTTTCAACAACAAATTGCACCATTCATCTGTGCCTACCCATCAAAAATAGCCAACACACATTCATTCCCTTTCCCAACTAGACTGTGAAGGAATAATCAAAGGGTATTAACTCATAAGGACAAAAAAGTATAAGAGAGGAAACAGACATTAATTCGAAACTTCAAAAATTGTTTCAAGACAAAGCGGGTGGAGAAATAGCAACTGGCTTAACGGAATGGAGGAAGTTACAATCTGAGGCAGATTTTCCAAAGATGGCAGCAAAAGTTTCTCCCATCCCACGTGCTCTTCTGCCATGGGATCTTGCCCCTCCCACTTCAAGAGGAACAGTCTGGTTCCCCTTCATCTGAGTCTGGGTGGACCTTAGTGATGTGCCTATCAGCACTAGAAGCCTTGGTCTCCTGGAAAGCGCGCGCTCAGACCTTCCCTCCTGGGTCCCAGGGGCCCTACTGAGAGGAAGGTCAGCCAGATGGAGTGGCCGTGTGTAGGTGCTCTTGTCCCCAGGCCCAGATGAGCACAGCCTTTGAGTCATCCTTGCTGAAGTAGAAGACAGGAATGAAGAAGCCTGTCCACTCATCCTGCTTTATTTTTATCCACAGCCATAACATAATTCATTTGTTTATTTTTCTCCCTTGCAAAAATATAATCTTCATAAGGGCAGGGCACTTTATTTACCTCACGTGGTAGATTGAATTAAGTACCTTAACAAAAGGCATGTTCTTAACTTTAATCTGCATTCCTGGGGATGTGAACCCCCTTTGTAAAGAGGACCTTTTGAAGACATTATTATTATTAAGGTGTGGCCAACTGAATCAGGGTAGGTCTTAATCCGTATTACTGGAAGTCTTATTAAAAGAGAAGGCTACGGGAAGCGGCTGTGGCTCAATCAGTAGGGCTCCCGTTTACCATATGGGAGGCCCCGGGTTCGGTTCCCGGGGCCTCCTGGTGAAGGCAAGCCTGCCCGCACGGCGTGGTTAGCTGACCCAGCGAGCACAAGCAGCAAGGGGGGGATAAATGAATAAATAAATAAAATCTTTAAAAAAAAAAAAAAGAGAGAGAGAAGGCTACGCAGGAGCCATAAGCTGGAAGTCAGCAGAAACCAGAAAAGAAAGCCACATCACCATGTGACAGGAGACAGAGACACAAGCCAAGGAACCCCAAGGATTACAGCAAGCCAGTGCCAGAATGCCACAGACTTTGGAGAGAAAGCATAGCCTGGCTGTCACCTTGATTTTGGCCTTCTAGTCTGTAGGGGACAGTCCTAGCACAGCCTGCCACCTTTCCTTAGGACCCACAAATGCATCCTGTGTTCAGCCTGATGGGATAAAACACGATCCCCTAGTAGATAAGGGGACTACAGTACATTCCTTCCTCTATTGCCCTGAGTATATGTCAATACTCATTGGAGACAGTCTGATT
Organism: Tolypeutes matacus; assembly: GCA_026826555.1. Taxonomy (NCBI): domain Eukaryota; kingdom Metazoa; phylum Chordata; class Mammalia; order Cingulata; family Chlamyphoridae; genus Tolypeutes; species Tolypeutes matacus. Next base: position 31,330,549 of record JAKSZT010053929.1, on the reverse strand, counting down.
CTTATGGGCATATTTTATGGCATCCAGCTCACACCCTGGGGGTATATTTGTCCCTGGGGTTCCTCCATTGCAGCAGCTCATGAACACAAGAGTGGGGAACCCAAGAGAGGGATACTGTGCATAGAACATCTCTCTGCATTTGCCACGAATTGAGACCCTCTGGCTATGGGGAACTGACACCTACTAGTGAAGCTGACCTTGCTCTGCCTCTCCTCTATGTAAGTAAAACATCTACCCATCAGAGCCTATGTAAGTCATGCTTTTTTTGGCAACCCCAACACCTGTATTGGAATGGGATGACATCTTTAGGTATCTTTCCTTCTGCCAACCATCTAGCCTCTGAAACCATGAGACAGTAAATGCTTGTTGTATAAGCCAACCCATTGCACTATTTGTCATAGTAGTCTGGCAAACTAAGACATACACTATTATCTTCAACAGGTAGAATAATACCTGGCACATAAAAGACACCCAATCAATGTTTGATAAACAAGTAAATGAATAAAACAAACCAAAAAAAGGAAATAGGGAAGGCATAAGCAATGTAAGTCACAGAATAAAACTTTAACAAGGTAATAATTAACATCCTTGGAGAGATGCACAGCATCCACAGAACATGAATTGGAGGCAACTGGAGGAACAGGACAAACAAGAACATACAAGGAATAAGAAAGAGCTTATGCACAGTAAAAACGTAGTCACTGAAATGAAAAATTCAATAGAAGTCTTGTTAGATAAAGCTCACAAAATCTTCCAGAAAACTGAACCAAAAGAAAATGAGATGGAAAGTGAGAGAAAAATAAAAAGAAAATTAGAGGATCAATCTAGGAGGTTCACATCTAATACAAGTTCCAGAAAATGAGAACAGAAAAGTTGGAACACAGATGAGCAGAGAAGGGAAATTGCAGGAAGACAGGTGTGCAACAAGCCAGAGAACAGCCCAATCAACTGGAGCAGAACACAGAGGACTGGGGGGCAGAACTCTAGGAGAAACACAGGACTGATGGATTGCATGATTTGTTTGAGAATGTGGAAAAACCTTTACCAGGTATTTTGTTGGAAGATTTTTGAAGAATTAAAAAAAAAAAAAAAAATTACATAGTGGTAGTGGTAGATCCAAAGAAAATCAAGAAAATAAAAAATTAAAATAATTAACTCCATGAAAAGCAAACATTATACAATGTGACCTAGCAGTAAAGAGACATCATGATTAATTTAATCCTCAATTGTGATATCACTGTGTTGGAAGGAGAGAGGGAAAGAGAAGAGGAATGTGTAACACAGCTAAATCCTCAACTACAAAACAGAAGGCCAAGAGACCATGTCCAAAATTGGTAACTAAATACATGCTAGTTGTATCAGTTAGCCAGAGCTGCTATAACACATACTGCCCAATGAGTTAAGTTAGACCACAGCATTCATTGTCTCATGGTTTTGAAGGCTAGAAGTCCAAAATGATGATGTTGGCCAAGCCATGCTTTCTTCCAGGTTAGTGGCATTTGGGTGATGGCGGACTTCCATCACATGGCCATGTCTCTCTCCTCTCTGGCTTCTTCTTTTTTTTTTTTTAAAGATTTTATTTATTTATTCACCCATCCCCCCCTTGCTGCTTGTGCTCGCTGGGTCAGCTAACCACGCCGTGCGGGCGGGCCTGCCTTCACCAGGAGGCCCCGGGAACCGAACCCGGGGCCTCCCATATGGTAAACGGGAGCCCTACTGATTGAGTCTGGCTTCTTCTGACTTCTGGCTTCTACTGACTGACAGCATCCAAATTTCCTCTCTTTATAAGGCCTCCAGCATACCAATTAAGACCCCCCAGATTCAATTTGGCTATACCATAACGATAATAGCGTCTTCAAAAGGTCCCATTTACAATTGGATTCACACCCCAGGGAAGTGGATAAGATTTGAATATGTCTTTGTGAGGTACACGATTCAATCCCCAACACTAATATAAGCATATTATTTCAAAATATGGAGATAAATACAGAAGAAATGACCATAAGAGTTCTAAATGGGCTTTCTGGGAAGCAGACTAGGGAATGGGGAGAAATGGGACAGGAGATTAATGTTTTTCTTTATAAGCCTTTTGGTAGTATTTGATTATTCAGCTATGTGCATGTATTTCTTTGGTAGAAACAAAAATAAATTTAAAGAGAAAGAGAAATAGATTAGAATGAAGGAGACACATCAGAGTTGTTATGACACTCTTGGGTATTCAGATCCCGTATGGTTTTTCCCTCCTCCTTCACATTTTCCAAATGTCCTACAATGTGAATGTAACATATTTACAAAGGGAAAAATTAAAAAAAAAAAAAAAAAAAGTTTTTGAAGAACACACATACAAATATTCATGTTAAAGCAATGGTCCCAAAAGGTTGATATGCATACCAATTACCTGGGAAATTAAAATGCAGATTCCCAGGCACCACCCTCTTAGAATTTTGGACCTTTATAGAGGCACTAAATACCAAAAGTGTCAGGGTTCCACCATTCATACGACTCAAAATATAAAGCAATACCAAACTAGGAAATGACTTTTTAAAAAATGCTCTACTTCACTCAATACATAATACAATGTGTGTGACATTTAAATAATGTCTTTCCAGGTTGGACTATTTTCTGTTGTGTGTGTGCAGGTCCATGTCTGTGAGTACCTCTGCATTGCTAGTGTTCTCAGCAGGTGCCTGCCCTGTGTGTCAGCCCTCCCTGGGCTGAGATGGGGTAAGGAATTTATTCCCCAGGTGATATGGACACCTGAGGTTCATACTTGGGAAACTCTATTCCCAGGACTCCATTCCATACGGCCGAGCTCCGCTGGTCCCATCCCTGTGATTTCAATCCATGCTAGATCCAGTTTCCTCCTCTACTCACAACTCCCTGGACCACTCTGGGACCAGGGTGGGCAAGAGAGGCACTTGGGGCTTTCCTGAAGATTAGGATTTAGTTGAGTGGCAGCAGCTAGTAAATTCATCAGAAGAAATGTTTACAAACTGAAGCAAATGCCCTCGGGCAATGAGAGTAGCAGCCCCTAGGTGGAGTCTGCTTTGGGAAGAGGTGTGCAGCCCACCCGCTCTGAAGGTGTTCGAGCACCAGTTCCATCCCGCCAGATGGGGATGGCATAAAGGGCTTCTCACAGCCAGGAGGTGGCTGGGTGGTTTAAGATCCTTATCACCCCTAGGGCCGTGGTTCTCAACACGGGGGTGGGCTAGGGGGAGGGGGAAGATCCTAAAATTCACAACAAAGAATGATCTGGCCCCAAATGAGCCTGTGATACAATCATTCAAAGGAGATAAAAGAAGATTAGCTGCCCTCTTTTATCTATAAATAGTCCAGAATGTAAACCAGGCCATGTGCAGAAGCTGGGACCATTTATAGACAGGTGCATTTGCAAGAATACCAATCAACCCTTCCCAAATAAGATCAAAACACATGCCGTCGCCACCTCTCCTCAGCAGGCACAGAGGCAAGCTCATAAAAGATGCTGTGCATGACATGCTTTTTAAAAGTCTTATTTCCCACCGCAAGTTGGAGATGGTAAAAAATAAAATCTATGTACAAAGCTAGTGAGAAACACAATTTGACAAGTGATGCCAATGCTAAAAATAAGGTAGGAGGTGTTAGTTACCTAGTATTAAAAGGAAGATAAAATGCTCTTAGGCAAGTACAAGATATGAACAATAGCTTTTGTTGGAATGAATGGACATTATATAAAAGTATGACATCTCACCAGAAACCAAAGATGTGGCAGTGTGGCAGGGCAGGGGGAATGTAAGAACAAATTTTAAAAACATGTAAAATAGTAAACATTCTTGCTGCATGTGCATGAGGTCCATGAAAAGGAGATAAACATTCAGGAAAGGCAAATGGAGCCTGATGGATTAGATTTTATTCAAATAACTAGGTCAAATAATGGGTGATCAAACACACATCCAAATGTCCATTTGGTCAAGCAAAATGTGGAATAGCCATACAATGGAATATTATTCAGCCATAAAAGGAATGAAGTACTGATACATGCTATAGGATGATGAACGTTGAAACATTATGCTAAGGGAAAGAAGCCGGTCACATATAATGTATGTTTCCATTTATATGAAATGTCCAGATAGGCAAATCCATGGGGACAGAAAATAGATGAGTGGTTGCCAGGGGCTGGGAGGAGTGGAAGAATGGAGAGTGACTGCTAACAGGTATGAGGTTTCTTTTTGGGGTGATGAAAATGTTCTAAAATTGATTGTAGTGATGGTTACACAACTCCACAAATACATAAAAAAATAACCACTGAATCGTGCAGTATAAAATGGTCAATTGTATGCTATGTGGATTATATGTATCTCAGTAAAGCTGTTATAAAACATACACACATGAGGCCACACAAGGGCAGCCTATAAAACAGTGATGGTTTTATAGTGGTGAGGCAAGAAGGGCAGGGCATAGGCTGAGATGAGAATAAGCACAGGGGGAGGGACACTGGTGGGGAGGGAAGGTTGGCAGACCTGACCCAAAACACCTTCCGCACCCTCTGGTTTCATTAACTTATTCCACCCTAAGCTATTTATTACTTTGAGATTTGAAGGCTTTTGATAGTCAAAAGTCCTCCATTACCATGCAAAGACTCCTGGGAGAGTTATAAAATAGCATTGTCTCTTGGATGAGGAAAGACTGCAGGAAAAGAGGCTGCTGGCTGGCTGTGCTCGAATGTGTTAGTGCAGTTACTGCAAAGAAAGCACATTTTTACTTTGGCTGTGTAAAAGCAGTGAGACTCAGTTCAGCCCTCAGCTGTCACATGGTGGCGGGGAGGATGTGCCTGAGCCCCAACAGGCTGACACTGTGGAAGCAGATGAAGGACGGAGGACTCCAGGAAGAGCAAGATGTCCCAATCTGGGAAAGAGGGAGGAGAAAGTGAAGTTAGAGGACATATGGGGCACTGGAGGGGAAGGGAAGGGAGGCACAGCAGAGAGTGACGAGACAAGCCTGCGCACCCCACATTGAGATCTCAAATGACCACAAACTGGGTGGCTTAAAACAACAGAAATGTATCATTGTCTCATGGTTCTGGAGGCCAGAAGTCCAAAATCAGGTGTCAGCAGGGACATGCTCTCTCTGAAGGGTCTAGGGACGGATCCTTGGTGCTCCCTGGCTTGTAGTCACATCACTCCCATCTCTGCCTCCGGCGTCTCGTGGCATTCTCCCTATTTGTCTCTGTGTCCAAATTTCCCTCTTCTTCTAAGGATACCAGTCATTGGATCAGGGACCTCTTCTTAACTTGATTATATATTTCCAAATAAAGTCACATTCACAGGTTCCACGTGGACATGAATTTGAGAGAGACACTTCAACCCAGTACAGGTAGTAATCTACTGATTTCTTTATTAGAGATTTCTCCACTTCTTTCCATCCCTCAGTGTGGAATGGAACCAAAGGTAGAAAAACACAGTATCTGAATCCTACAAGAAGTTCCTATGACCCAACCTTTCTTTGGGTACAGAATGCAGGTTCCTAATTAATTGAAAAGAACATCAAGAGAATGACAATTCACACTCAATGCAGAATTCAATTTGTTTAATGTATATCCTACTTGTTTAGAGGGGGGATGATAGAGAGACTTGTGTGGTAGCCTTAGCTGTGAATACCTCATTCTTTCTTTCCTTTATTCACAACTTATTGGACCTCTATGATGTGCCAGGCACTGGGAAGGCAATGAGGTGAGAAAGTCTAATTTAACTTCCTCCTGACTCTTGTGGAGGCCTGTGACCTTGAACAAGTACTTTTATCATGCTTTAGTTTCTCGATCAAAATAGTAACTACCTCCCCTAAGCTCACAGGTAAGTCATGAGGATGAATAAAATGATAAGTAGAGAAATTTCCTTTCCCCCAAGAATTCAATGTATTAAACAAGCATCTACTCAGCCTTCACTTGGTGCCAGTCTGTGTGTTTGGGGCTAGAGAGCAAGAACGGTTATGGACTTAAATAACTGGACAGGACCCCTGCCTTCGAGCAACGGGCATGGCGGGGGCAGGCAGACCTGTAAGTGACTACACACACGGCAGGCGGAGGATTGGTCCCAACTCTGAATGCTGAAGGAGAGCAGGAAAAGCCCCCATGGGAGCCATGGGCCGTGTTCCACCGGGCCTGGAGGAAGAGAGACTTTCCCTGGTAAAGAACCGAGGAAGGACAGTCCAGCTGAAAGCGTGTCATGTCCAATACCTGAAAATGCCAAGCTGAGGAGAAGGCACTTTGCAAATACAGTGCTCCTCAGTAACAAGGCTCCTAACCCCTTCATCCTGTACTCAGCAATTCAATACTGCAATTTGGAAGGGTGTGCAGAAACTGCTGGTTCCGAAGAGCCATCAAAACAATACAGATAACTCAAAAATTGGCAACTAAAATTTTGACAGGGGTCATGACAAAGAGCCTGTCACCTAAACGGGACAGTTATTGTTCGGCTCTGACTGTGGCCATGCAGGAAAGCCTCAGGGGCCAGATTCCCGGATTTTTCAAGAGAAGCTAGAAACACATACTCCCACTCCCCCGTGTATATGCCTCAAATAAAACTTCTGTATCTGTGCACTTCAGAATAAGAAAACCCAAGTTCAGAGAGGTTAAGTAACTGGCGTAAGGGGTGGAGAGGCTGGGGTTCAAATCTTGGGAACCCTAAGGTCAAGCTTGTAGAAGTTCTGGGTGGGGAAAAGGGGTGTCACTCAGGTTATGAAGATGAAAGTTCTGGAAGGAAAAGGGAAAAAAGCTGGGAAGGCACAAACAAGGAAAGAGTCAATAATTAAACAGGAATAAGGCATTCTCGCAGAAGAATTTTTTTTAATTATTAGGAAATGTGAAAATACACACTCATGTCTGAAGACTGGCAAGATGAATTGGCAAGATTTAACATCCTAAAGCTTGGTTACTGAAAGATACCAAAGAATAGAAAAGGGAAAAAATACCTGGAGTCACCACAACTGCTGATAATAAATTCTAATGGGTTAGTACTCAACAGTGGTTTTAAACAATAAAATGGGAACTTGTTACCAATGAAAAAAAAAACACCAAGCCGCCCAAATTTAACTCGAATTGAGAAACCGAATCCTGGAGTCTCCAACCCCAGCCCTTCCTTCCAGCCACAATTTCTTTCGATTAATAATGAAACAACATCCTCCAGGCATATTAACTAACCTAGAAGTCAGGAGCTCTGCCCTGCGGGGTGCCACAGGTGAACATTTGCATATGTCAAAGAAAAAAGCGCTTCCACCAGCCTCCTTGGTTCTCCAGAGAGAACCCCACTGGCCTTGCGAGTCTCGCCAGAATTTCCTCAACCTTGTGTGCCAAGGCAGAACGTGAGATGACAAACACACGCTTCCAGTGCACGAGGATGTGTGCGTTTGCGTGTATGTGCGTGTGCACACAGATGTTTGTGAACTGATGGATTTAAGGCGGTGGTGAAGCTTTAGGAAAAGCAATGGTAAAGGAAGAGATGGGGAAGAGAAAAAGAAAAGGAGCCTTTAAAAAAAGGAAAATGGAAAGAGATTTAGATCTAAATGTAATCTTTCAATTACGTTTCTTTTTGATAAAGCCATTCCCATCCAGCTACTCAGTGTCGCAGCTATTCTTGGGTATTACCTAAAGAGAATTTTTTGACTGAAAATGTGTGCTCTTTTCAAGAATAAAAGGGAAAGCCACCTTCTTAAATGCATGGTATGAAGCCATGAAGTCTGAACACTCAGCTGAATATGCCTTGTTGAGTATGAATATGCCAATGAAAGCTTTGTCCTTGTCAAGTCTTTACAATAATTATGCATATCCTTAGTGATTTCTATGGAAATGTAGCTCCAAGGGGTTCTTGGGTAAGATTCACAAAAGTCACAAAGCAAATTTCATTGATTCAATCTGGTAAACGTCAGGTAGTAAAGGGCTCCCTTGGCTGGATTCATGGGAATAAAAGGGAAAATAAATTAATCTGAGGGGTTTGTAAAAGGCAAGGCCAGAAAATCTGCAAAGGCTTCACAGACAACTCTCGTCACTTCCCCTCTACAGCTTCCTTCTAAAAACGATCAGCTCCAGAGGCTGAACTGTATTAAATGAAAAAGCAACAGCCTTTCCTGCAGAGCAGTTCTCTCAAGGGGAAGGGCAGAAATGCAACGAGAGGGAAGAGGTTAGAGGGGTGAATGGAGCATTTGAACCAGATGAAAAAAACGAAAGCAAAGGCAGGAGGGCAGCCCCTTTTCCCAAGCATTTCCCCCAGAGGCTATTTACATCAATGTCAAGCTCTCCCCCAAGATTTCAGGGGGGTGTTCTTTCCTCCCACTTTAATAAGATTTTTTTTTTCTACCTGACATCTATTTTTGTGTGTGTTAACATATATAACACAAAAGTTCCCATTTTAACCATTTTTAAGTGTACACTTCAGTGGCATTAATTACATTCACAATGCTGTCTACCTCAGCACCATGCACCACCAAGATGTTTTCATGACTACAAACAGAAACCCTGTGCCTATTAAGCAATTACTCCTCAACTAACCTCTAATCAGCTTTCTATCTCTATGTATTCACTTATTCCAGATATTTCATATAAGTGGAATTATACAATATATGTCTATATTATTCAGGGTTCTCTAGGGAAACAGAACCAACAGGAGATATCTGTAAACAGTAAGAGATTTTATAAAATTGTCTCACATGACCATGGGGATAGACAAGTCCAAATTCTGTAGGGCAGACTGCAAACCAGGGGCTCCAATGAAGGTCCTCATTGAGTTCCCCAGGAGACACTGTCTGTCTGAAATAGAGATAAGAATTCTCTCTCTGAGTGCTGAAATCACTTCCCCTTTTAAGGCCTTCAACTGATTGGGTGAGATGTCACTCATTGCTGATGGCAGTCTCCACAGTTGATCATAGACATAACCAGCCATCTACGCAATCAGTTCACTGATGATTAAAGTCCATGAAATGGCCTTGTATTACAATTAGCACAGTGCTTGCTTGACCAAACAACTGGGCACCATTTCTTGGCCGAGTTGACACATTGGCCTAACCATCACAGTTCACCCCTTGTCAACTTGGCAGCCATACACATCACTTTAAACCATACTTAGTCTCTGACTAAAAACAATAATAGATATATGTATATATTACTGCCTAACAATATTCAACTGTCCTGCATACAACCAGAAACACACCAAATCTCTCCAGAATACGGCAGAATAGGGTGCAAGTCCTTGGGTGATATTCACTCTTCTTTTTTTTTTTTTTTTTTTTTTTCTTTTTTCTTTTTTATTCTTCTGTTTCTCTGATATTCACTCTTAAACTTGACAACCTTAAATACTACAATATGAAATAAATACCACTTATGTCATATGATAAGGGGAAAGTTTAGGAAAGAAAGCAAAGATATTCGTTTTATATACATATACAAACATATTCATAACAAAACAGGGAAGAAATTTTCATGACCATAACAGACCTCATTTCTGTAACTGGTCACAGGGCTGAAATTCATATATATCACTACCTTCCTCCACTACTCATTCCATGTTCCCTTTACCCTCAGCAAGCACCGCAGCTGGCCGTGGTTCTTTGCCTGGTGGGGTGAGCCAAAGTTTCATTCCTGAAGATTATGGGCCATTATTAGTCCTGCCCAGATTGGGTTGTTGCAGTTTTCCATTGACTTTAATCACAGGGCATGGTAGTACTAAGAGACGCCCTAGGGGATCTCCGGTGTTCCAGACAAACTCTTCTTTACCCCCATTATGTAGATGCAGTCCTATTTCCCCTTGACAATCAGGATCAATCACCCCAGCCAGTACAGTAATTCCCTCCTTTGCCTGTTGATTCAGAGGCAGGAGGAGCCCAAAGTGGCCAGGTGGCAGTCTTAACTTCCAGTTCAATGGAACCATTGTTGTGTTCCCTGGTGGCAGCACTCCTCCTTTTGGAACTTAGACCTGTAAACCAGCGGAGCTTGAGGTTGCAGGGACAGGAAACAAAAATTTTCCTAGTAGATCACTAGGGGTAATAGTGAGTGGTGCCACTTCCATTTCCACCCCTCGATTCCTTGAACAATGAATCCTGGCTATGGGAGAAATAGTACCACAGGGTAGACACTGATTTAGAGCATACCCAGCCTCCTGGAGAACATTGCCCCAGCCCTGCAAGGTATTGCCACCTCGTTAGTGACATAATTGAGTCTTCAAAAGGCCATTCCACCATTCTACAAATCAAGCAGGTTCAGGATGATGGGGAACATGGTAAAACCAGGGAATTCCATGAGCATGTGCCCATTCCCACACATCATTTGCTGTAAAGTGGGTTCCTTCATCAGAAGCAATGCTGTGTGGAATGTCATGGCAGTGGATAAGACATTTGGTAAGTTCACGATAGTAGTTTTGGAAGAAGTATTGCATGCAGGGAAGGCAAACCCATATCCAGATTATGTATGTATTCCAGTTAGAACAAATCGCTGCCCCTTCCATGATGGAAGTGGTCCAATGTAATCAACCTGCCACCAGGTAGCAGGCTGATCACCTCAGGGAATGGTGCTCTATTGGTGCCTGAGTGTGAGTTTCTGCTGCTGGCAGATTGGACACTCAGCAGTGGCTGTAGCCAAGTCAGCCTTGGTGAGGGGAAGTTCATGTTGCTGAGCCCATGCATAACCTCCATCCCTACCACCATGGCCACTTTGTTCATGAGCCCATTGGGCAATGACAGGAGTGGATGAGGAAAGAGACTGAGTGCTAGTCACAGAGCTGGTTATCTTATCCACTTGATTATTAAAATGTACCTCTGTTGAAGTCACCCTCTGGTGAGCACTCAATGTAGGACACAAATATTTTCATGTTTTTTGCCCACTCAGAAAATTATCTACATACCTCTTCCCCAAACCTCTTTGTTACCAATTTTCCAATCATATTCCTTCCAAGTCCCTGATCAACCAGCTAAACCATTAGCAACAGCCAAAGAATCAGTGTACAAATGTGCATCCAGTCATTTCACCTTCCAAGAAAAATGAACAACTAGGTGCATTGCTCAAAGTTCTGCCCACTGGGAGGATTTGCCCTCACCACTGTCCAAGGATGTCCCAGAAAAGGGCTGCAGTGCTGCAACTGTCCAATTTCAAGGGGTACCTGCATATGGTGCAGAACCATCTGTAAACCAGGGCTGAGTTTTCTCTTCCTCAGTCAGCTGATTGTAAGGGACTTCTCAAGAAGCCATAGCTGTAGACTGGGAAAGAGAAGGTACTGTGGGAGGCGTGGTGACCATGGACATTTGGGCCACTTCCTCGTGTAACTTGTGCCTTCAGGACCCACTTAAGCCCTATCTTGAATATACTACTTCCACTTTATGATGGAGTGCTGCTGTGCTGTTTATGGTTTGGTGGGTCAGGCAATATCCAGCTCATGATAGGCAACTCAGGTCTCATGGTAACTTAATGGCCCATGGTTAAACTTTCAGTCTCTACTAAGACCCAGTAGCAGTGAAGTCGGAAGATGCTGGATTCCTCTAGGTTCTTGGCTAAGTCACATAAAAGAATGTAAGCCAATGCCAGTTTAATTAGGTCAATAAAAAGATTTTATTGAGAAATGAGAGACATGGATGCAGGCTATCTCCAGGCAAAGAGGAGCATCTGGGGTGGGGGTGGGGGTGGCCTTTATTAAAGCCATTCTTACTCCTCCCCTTTCCTAATCTTGGGGAGGAGCCCCAGCTGTTTGCTGTTCTGATTGGTTGCCTTAAGAACCCCAATGGAGAGGCCAGTTGGGAGTTATCTGGGTCTTCCTCTTAACCCCAGGGAGCTCCAAATGGTACCTCATGGCCTTTCCAGCTTTGTTTTTAGTAGCTGCCTTCCCTCAGGGGATTTCTGGGCGGGGTCTCACAGCCATGTTCTCTGCTGGGTTCCAGCTGTGACTTGTCTTCCCTCTTTCCTTACACTAACCTGCCTCAGCAGGCCAAAAGCTGTTTCTCAAAAGGAGAGTAGTTATCTGCAGAGGATGGCAGGGCTTTGCTCCAAAATCCCAAGGGTCTGTGCTGTGATTCTCCTATAGGGCCCTGCCAAAGGCTCCAAACAGCATCTCTATTTGCCACTGACATTTCTAGCACCATTGGATCTGCTAGATCATATGGCCCAAGCAGCAAAGCAGCTTGCACAGCAGCCTGGACCTGTCACAGTCTCCTCTTGTTCTGGTCCCCACTCAAAACTAGCAGCTTTTCTAGTCATTTGATAAATGGGCCAGAGTAGCACACCCAAATGAGGAGTTGTCTCCAAAATCCAAAGAGACGAACTAAGTGTTGTGCCTCTTTTTTTGGTTGTAGAAGGGGCCAGATGCAACAGCTTATCCTTCACTTAAGAAAGGTATCTCAACATGCTCCACACGACTGGGCACCTAGAAATTTCACCGAGGTGGAAGGCCCCTGTATTTTTGTTGGATTTATCTCCCATCCTCTCTCATGCAAATGCCTTACCAATAAGTCTAGAGTTGTTGCTACATCTTGCTCACTGGGTCCAATAAGCACAATATCAATATAATGGACCAGTGTGATGTCTTGTGAGAGGGACAGATGATCAAGGTCCCTGCAGACAATATTATGACATAGAGCTGGAGAGTTGAAATACCTCCGAGGCAGGACAGTGAAGGTATACTGCTGGCCTTGCCAGCTGGAAGCAAACTGTTTCTGGTGGTCCTTACTAATGGCAATTGAGAAAAAAGCATTTGCCAGATCAATAGCTGCATACCAGGTACCAGGAAATGTGTTGATTTGCTCAAGCAATGATACCACATCTGGGACAGCAGCTGCAATTGGAGTCACCACCTAGTTAAGATTATGATAATCTTCTGTCATCCTCCAAGATCCATCTGTTTTCTTCACAGACCAAATAGAAGAGTTGAATGGGGACGTAGTGGGAATCACCACCCTGCACCCTTCAAATCCTATTCCTCCAGGAATCTGGTACTGCCTTTTTTTTTTTTTTTTTAAGGTATCAGGGCAAGGGATTGAACCCAGGACCTCATATATGGGAAGCCGGCACTCAACCACTGAGCCACATCGGCTACCTGGTTTGCTTTTGATTTCCTATTTTGCTAGGTAGGGGCAGTTCTAGTGGCTTCTGCTTGGCCTTTCTTACCATAATAGCCCACACTCCACAAGTCAGGGATCGAATGTGGGGATTCTCCCTGTTGCTGAGTATGCCTATTGCAATTACGCATTCTAGAACTGGGGAAATAACCACAGATTGGGTCTGGGTCCCACTGAACCCGCTGTGAGATGGATCTGAGCTAAAACTCCATCAATCACCTGACCTCCATAAGCCCCTACTCTGACTGTTGGACCACAGTGACGTTTTGGGTCTTCTGGAATTAAGGTCACTTCTGAGCCAAAGTCTAATAAACCCCAAAATATCTGACCTATTTTCTTTTCCCCAATGCACTGTTACCCTGGTAAAAGGCCATAGATTTCTTTGGGGAAAGCTGGGAGGAAGATTAACAGAATAAATTTTTGGCAGTGTAATAGGATCCTTCCCCAAGGGGCACTGGCCTTCCCCTCATTCAAGGGGCTCTGGGTCTGTACACTGTCTCAAGTCTGGGAATTGATTAAGGGACCGTGACTCTCTGTTTCTGTAATTCAAGTTAGGGTTTGTTCACTCGACCTAGAACTCTTCTACTCATACAGATCAAGCAGGAATTTAGTATACTGCCCATCTATTTTACTTCTAGGTACCACGTGATCTATCACCCAATGTCATAGGTCTATGCAACTCAGACCTTTTTTTTTAAGAGGTACCGGGGATTGAACCTGGGACCTCATACATGCGGAGCAGGCGCTCAACCACTGAGCTACACACGCTCCCAGACTCAGACTCTTTTGACTGCTGCTTTGAGTCTGCCTTTCATTGTGGTAACCATGCCTACCTTATCTTTGGCAATTAAGTGCTGCTACTTGGCTTCTGCCAGCCCAGGATCCAATTATCCCCACCATGTTTAAGGATTCTAGTTCCATGACAGCAGTTCCCACAGTAATATTTGACCTATAGAGAAGAGCAACCACAGAGCTCTTCAGGGAAGATGGAGTTAGTCTCACAAATTTATTCCTCACAGTCCTGGTTAAAGGTGTGTCTTCTGGGCATTCCTAGGGTAGATGAGCAGGTCTTAAATGGTGGATCCATTCTAGAATTCCCTTCTCTCTAAGCCTTTGGATCCCCTCCCTTACAGTATACCAAGTTAAATCAGATATCTTGTAGGCCATCTTTTGGTCCATGTTTCAGCCAGCCACCCAAACAAACTGTTAGAGCCCTTTTTAACCCCTCAAGCTATAACACTGAATCCAGAATCTCTGTTTAGTGAGTCTATATCAATAAATTCAGCTCGTTCCAACTTTATATTCCTTCCACCATTATTCCATTTTAAAGATTCTGTTTCTTAAGAACTACTCCCGGTACTAAGCTGTATTATTCAGGGTTCTCTAGGGAAACAGAACTGACAGGAGCTATCTCTAAACATACAAGATTTTATAAAATTGTCTCACACGACCATGGGGATGTACAAGTCCAAATTCTGTAGGGCAGGCTACAAACCAGGGGCTCCAATGAAGGTCCTCGTTGAGTTCCCCAGGAGACTCTGGCTGTCTGAAATAGAGATGGTAATTCTCTCCCTGAATGCTGAAATCACTTCCCCTTTTAAGGTCTTCAACTGATTAGATGAAATGTCACTCATTGCTGATGGCAGTTCTCCTCAGTTGATTGTAGATGTAACCAGCCATCTATGCAATAAACTCACTGATGATTAAAGTCCATGAAATGCTCCTGTATTTCAGTTAGCCCAGTGCTTGCTTGACCAAACAATTGGGCACCATTATTTGGCCGAGTTGACACATTGGTCTAACCATCACTGTGTCCTTTTGCGTCTTGACTCATTTTACTTGAGCATAATGTTTTCAAGATTCATCCATTTTGTACCTAGTATGTAGTCATAAAAAGCAAGAATTTCATTGCTTTTTATGATGAATATTCCATTGTATGGATACACCACATTTTGTTTATCCATTCATCTGTTGATGGACACATAGGTTGCTTCCACTTTGATTATTGTGAATAATACTGCTATAATCAATGGTGTACAAGTATTTGTCCAAGTTTCTGTTTCCAATTCTTTTGGCTAGGAGTGAGATTGCCAAATTGTAACCAAGGGTTAAGAATTAACAAATAATTATGATTACTAAATCATTCTATAGATGCCTTTATATTATAACATAGCAAAAGTTTAATATTTGAAATTACTGAAGATGGCTAGAGAGGTCCCACTCCTGTTTATGGTTACTCTAGACTTAACTTCACCCTTGTATATGCTTACCTTTATGAAGGTAATTCTAGATTAACTTTACCCTTGTTTATAGATTAGGCTCACCCTTGTGTAGATTACTATTGTGATGCTAATTCTAGATTTGAGGTCACCCTTGTGTGTACTTACTATTGGGATGGTAACAACTCCACCCACCTCTGTGTAATAACCATATGAAAGACCTTGTAACTGGCCTTTGTTCTGTATACCCCTATCCCAAATCCTTGTGACTGACCCTAGTTTGCTACTGTACCCCTGTCTGTCTGCTTCAGCCCCTTAATGTTTTGAATGAAGGAACCTGTGTCCAGCTCCACCCCAATTATTCATTAGTATCCTAATGTTATAAAATATTAAAATTTCTGCATATCAGAGAGGCAGATTTGGGCCAGAAGGCCACTGTGCTCCATTGCTTGTACAACAGATAAAACTCTTTCTCTCTTTGAAACCGCTGTGTCCCAGTGAGGCAGGTCAGTTTAGGGAAAGGGAAAATGAGTCACAGCTGAGACCTGGCAGAAAATATGGCCACTAGACACATGGCCATGAAACTCCACCTGAAAACTCCTTGAGCAAAAGACTGTTGCCAGAAAGGGTGCCGCAAGGACCCCCGAGTCCCAGGCCATGAGAATCCCAATTAGAACGAGATTGGGACGAGATTCCGTTTGGGGTCAAGGGAAAGTTCCAGATACCCTCAAAAGGCCTCACCATTGGTCCCCTGAGAACTGACAGGTAGAGAAACAAATCAGAACAACAAACAGCTGGGGCCCCTCCCCAACATTATTCAGGGGGAGGAGTAAAAGCCCCAAAAGACCTAACCTGGGGCTCCCATGTGCAGATCTCTTGGTCTGCAGCGTGCCCACAATCCTTGCCTCGAACCATGTACTCTTCTCGTTTTCTTGTTTCTTAAAAAATCTCTTTACTCCCTTGCCTACCCTATGGCGTGTCCTTAAATTATTTTATGCCAACAGCCGAGAACCTAGAAGCCCTGAACCCAGAGCTGTCCGGTAACATCAGGAATTGGCTTTAAAGATGCATTGGGAGAAAAGAACCCGCTTTTGCTCACTATCAAGGTCATATGGTAATACTGTGCTTAACTGTTTGAGGAACCACCAAGCTTTTCCACAGTGGCTCTACCATTTTACATTCCCATTAGCAATACACAAGGGTTCCAATTTCTCCACCTCTTCTCCAATGCTTATTTCCTGTTTTTTTTAAAAACAGCCACCCTAGTGAGTATCTCAATGTGATTTTGATTTGCATTCCTGACATCTATTTTTAAAAAGCTTTTCATTTTTTCTCCCCCATACAATGCATGCTCGAATCAGTCAAAAAGCTCATTCAGTTCACTTCTAAAACACATCAGTGGTGGGCTTAGGTAAGTACCTGAAACGGGTGCTAGGCACTGGGGCTGCAAATCTGGCCAAACTTACTTTGCAGTGATGAGTGAGAAAGGACTAGTGCTGAACCCGGAAGGCGTGGGAAAACCACTGGCTTCCTCACAGAACGTGACTGGAACTCTCCGGAGACTGGTAACTCACAGCCCTTCCACAGCAACATCCAGGGAGAAGCCTCGGCGTGTGGACAAACATTTGATCCACACTGCATCACTGGAGGCTCAGTATTACTAACCTTTCCTTTTCTTTTTCACTATTTGTAAGAGGCATAATGGTTTACGGGAGAAAGAGAAAAAGAGAAAGAGTAAGATAAAGAAAGAGAGAGAGACATACCCCACTGAGAGGCCTGACAAGAAAAAAGCAGGGCAGCATAAGAAATTTCTCTCTAACCAAGAGAATACACACACACAAACACACACATATATATTAAATGGGTATTTGTTTCCATCAAACATGTATTTCTCAATTGTGTTATGAAGAAATTGAGAGTAGGATATAAAATAGAGTTTTAATATTCACATTTCGTTTTCAGTTAGAGGAACTCACTGGGCCTGTGAAAGTGTGAGATGTGCTACTTATCTTATGCTTATTATTCATTTCTCCATTTATATTTCTGATTTTTATTGCATACATATTTTCCTTATGAATGTCATAATTTTAATATGGCAAAATATCCATGTTTAGTTGTCCCTCAAGTATCAATTCTTTATCCTAAATATTGAAAAAAAATCTTTATCAGAAAAAATTTGATTATCTTTGCTTATTGGCTGAAAAAAATCTAATTTTCAAGTGAAAAATTAATTACAGGATGACAAGAGGTATCTGGAAAAATAGAATGGTCTAGTCTAGATTGAGTAACATATGTTCTACTACTTTAATGCTAAGAGAGATATGAAATATGCAATGATATTACACTAACGAAAAATTCTCTGAGAAAATATTTTCATACTCTGAAAGAATTTTGAGAAAGAGCATTTCAGAATTAAAGTTAAACCACATTAAATTGCCATTTTTGTGCATCAAAAACAGCTAAATATCCACAATTTCGTATGGTTCAAGCTAATATAAAAGGCCTGAGAAAAGTATAATTATTTTTCTACTTAGTTATGATAAAAATTCTACTACAGTGGTATACTTTAAATGGATGAATTTTATGGTATGTAAATTATTTATCAATAAAACTGTTAAAAATTTCTACCAAAGTTGCTTATTATTATTATTATTGCAATACTAATCCATAATTTACAGGTGGGGTATCTTACTGAGTTTCAGTGAGGCTAAATGATTTATCTAACTTATGCAGAGAAGGGGGAGTAAACCAGACACAAATGAAAATGCCAGGCTTTGTTCTATTTGGCTCAATCCCCTAGTTCATGAGACTTGGTATAAAAGGGCTAAATTTATTCCCAGTGCCTGTAGTTCTTCAAGATGGGAAGATAATTAAGTCAAGGCCCCAGAAACTAAAGTCCACTGTCTCAACTGCCTCTCTCATTACAGTGGAGTTAACCATTAACTTGAGTGCACAAACAAGGACTTTGTCTTTCTCTCTGATGCCTTCCTTTTCTACTATGGCACATCAGGTTCCCCACCCCACCTCCCATCCAAACATGCTGTGTTATCAGGCAACAGCCTGCTCTGGAAGTTCAACTCAACCAAAGCAGTCCATACTTGGGAAAATGAAAAAAACGGGATCAGCAGTAAATTATGGAAAAGCTTTGCACATTGTTTAGCGTGCTGTGGCCATGGGTGCTGTGTGCACTCAAATGCACTCCTGATTGCAGGCGCATCTGCTAAACTGACAGGAAGTCTTCTACAGAGGTGCTTCTCAAAATTGAACGCCCCCCAGAGATCTGGTTAAAATGCAGATTCTGATTCTTTTGGTCTGGGCTGGGTTCTGAGATTCTGCCTTTCTAACAGGATCCCAGGAAATGCTGATGTTGCTAGTCCAAGGACCACACTAGAGCAGCACTGTTCAATATAAATATAAGTAAAAAATTCAGGGGGCGGATGTGGCTCAAATGGTTGGGCGTCCGTCTGCCATATGGAGGGACCTGGGTTCGATCCCCGGGACCTCCCGGTAAAAAAAAAAAAAAAAAAAATTCAAGCCACATAAATAATTTTAAAAAGAAAAAAAAAAACAGGTGAAATTAATTTTAATAATATTTTTTAATCCAATACATTCAAATGTTATTTCAACTCATAATTAATATAATCTTGTCATTATAGCCGTGTAACAAATTACTTCACAAATTAGTAGCTAAAATAATAATAAACTAAAATTAAAATACAAAAAAAATATCGAAACAAATTAATTTTTTTTTTTTTTTTAAGGAGGTACCAGGTATTGAACCTGGGACTTCATACATGTGAAGCAGGCGCTCAACCACTGAGCTAACCCACTCTGCTGAAAACAAATTGTTTTAATTTTAAAAAAATAGTGGCTAAATAGGAATGTAAGACAATTTGGTGGTTCTTCAAATGTTAAATATAAAATTACCATATGACCTGGCAATTCCACTCCTAGGTATATACCCAAAGAAATTGTAAAGAGGGACTCAAACAGGTACGTGTACACCAATGACCATAGCAGCATTACTCACAATAGCTAAAAGGTAGAAACAACCCAAGTGTCCATCAACAGATGAATGGATAAACAAGATGTGATATATACATGCAATAGAATATTATTCAGTGGTAAAAAGAAATGAGGTTCTGATACATGCTACAACATGGATGAACCTTGAAAACATTATGCTAAGTGAAATAAACCAGACACAAAAATACATGTTATATGATTCCACATATACGAAGTAGATGGAATACGCAAATTTATAGAGACAGAATATAGATTAGAGGTTAGCTGAGAAGTTACTGCCTATTAGGTACAGAGTTTCTGTTTGGAGTATGGAAAAAGACTTCTAGTGGATGGTGGTAATGGCAGCACAACATTGTGAATGTAATTAAAGTTATTCAAGTCTACACCTAAAATGGTTATAATGACAAATTTTATATTATACATATACTCAATATTTTTATTAATTGAAAAAAGACTTAGTCCAAAAAAATTTAATAATGAGGTGGTTTACACGTTTTTTTTTCCAGATTAAGTCTTGGAAATCTGGTGTGTATTTTATCCTTACAGCATATCTCAATTCCAACTGCCCGTGTGACAAGGCCTGTATAGCCCCACGTGGCCAGTAGTTACCATACAGGACAGCCCAGCTCTGGGGACCTCCTCAGGTGGCTTTCTAATTGCTAACCAGACACTTCATAAGCAGTAGACACTAAAGGGAATTATCCTCCTCATTCTACTCTATTTCTCCAACTGAAAGTTCTGCTAAGAGGTTCTGGAAACTCATAAAGGGTTAATAAATAATGTCAAGTATTTTGAGGTCTACTGTTAGAAATATGGAGGGCATGATCCCAAGAGGGGAAGGAAGGTATTTGCAGTTGGGAGTCTTCTAATACAGAATGTAGCAAGCACATCAGCAAGTAAGGGTGGCAAAAGACCGGTGGGTGACGTGGACAAGGAAGAATCCCCAGAGCTCCCCTGCTCCTCCCCCGTCTCTGACCATGCCTCACCCTCCTTCCCTGACTGGGTGCTGCTTGGATCCACACCCTAGGCCCTCAATTCACAGCCAAACTCACCAATCTGTGGACTGAATTTAGTGCCAAAAAATGAAGTCAAAATGGGAAAGAAAATATTAAAGAAAAGGGGAAAATGATGAGGAAAAAAAGGAAAGTGGGAGCAAGAAGGAGATAAAAGAATCCCAGGGAAAAGAAAAACCCTTCTAAACACCTCTGTGTATCTGCTTTCCCATTTCCTCACCACCCCCTGGGTTCCCAGGCTCTACACAAGAAGATTAATCTTTGGAACTTGTCTTAGTTTGCTAAATGCTGCCCAAGCACTATACCTCAAATGTCTTGGCGTCTATAATAGGAATTTATTAGGTTAAAATCTTACAGTTCTGAGGCTATGAAAATGTCCAGATCAAGGCATCATCAGAGATACTGTCTCACTGAAGGCTGGCTGTGAGTGACCAGGCACATGGCAGGGCATACTGGCCGCTCTGCCCAAATCAATCTCAGCTGTGGACCATCAGGCATATGGCTCATCTTTCCCCTCTCCTCCAGGCCTCTCAGCCTCTCGGAGTTTCTCTGTCTCTGCTCCCATTCTCTGTGTGTCTCTGTTTTCAGTCCTCAGTTTATAAAGGACTCTAGCAAGAGGACCAAGACCCACCCTGGGTCTCACAATCCAATCAAAAGTGTCCCTCCCCACCCCCCAACAGGAATGGATTAGCTTCAAGAACATGATCTTTTCTGGGTTCCACAAGGAGCTTCAAAGTGCCGCAGGGCCATAGTCTCTAGCTGCAGCCTAGTGACAGGAAGAGACTTGAAGCTACAAGCATCTAGCCACATAAAGCCAGCATGAGAAGATCACCCCAGACTATTCTTCAGCATTTACTTATGGAAGTCATGAAACTGGATAATTACAGGGCCATTTAGTTCAACCTCCCATCAAAGCAGGAATTCCTTCTGAAGCATTCCTAGAAAGATGGAAATCAGTCTTTCCTTGAAAACTTCCAGAAAGAAGTTTTCTGGAAACTATCCCCAATAAGGCATCTTTTTCTTTTCTTTTTTTTTAGGAGGTACTGAGGCTTGAACCCTCATACATGGGAAGAAGCTACTGCTCAACCACTGAGCTACACCCACTTCCCTTTTACCATTTTTAAAAGAAATATTACAACACTATTTCTATCAAGTTGAAATTTATCTCCATTTAATGTTTAGTCACTAATCCAAGTCCTATTTTCCAGAACTACAGGAAATACAAGCCATTCCTATTCTTTAAATAATTGAAAACAGCTGCTCTAGCATGCTTGTCCTAGAACACTTCCTGTTCAAATCTGCCAGCACCTTTACATCAGTGTGGAAACCAATATATATATAGCATTATAATTGTCCAGAAAGAGTATTACTTAAATAAATTGTAAAACATTCATGCATTGGATTATTATGCAGTCATTAAAAAACAATGATAGAGTTGTAGATTTATTGACACTGATAGATTTTCACTGCATGCTAGAAAACCATATGTATAGCAGAATTACAATTTTTAAAATATGTAAGTGTAAAATAAAAAAGGTATTAAAAATAAAATTAATATGATAATTTTATTTTATGATAAGTATAGATATACAAAGAGAAAATTCTAGAAGAATATTTTATAATTTTATTTTATGATAAGTATAGATATACAAAGAAAAAATTCTAGAAGAATACACATGTATTAGTCAGCCAAAGGGGTGCTGATGCAAAATACCAGAAATCGGTTGGCTTTTATAAAGGATATTTATTTGGGATAGAAGCTCACATTTACCAGGCCATAAAGCATAAGTTACTTCCCTCACCAAAGTCTATTGCTACGTGTTGGAGCAAGGTGGCTGCCGATGTCCGTGAGGGTTCAGGCTTCCTGGGTTCCTCTTTTCCTGGGGCAGCTCCTCTGCTATCTCCACAAGGCCAACTGTAGACTATCAGGCAAACGGCTTGTCTCTTTTCAGGGACTTTCTCTCCTTCCTCACGACCAGGCTCCTCTGTGTGCTTACTTTCCAGGGCTCCAGCTTAAAACTCAGCATCAGAACTCCAACTAAACACTCCAACCAACTCCTCTGCTCTACCATGTAGTTTTATCTCCTACTGATGTCCTACTGACGTGGTCCAATCAAAGCCCTAATCATAACTTAATCACACCCAGAGGAACAGACCAGTTTACAAGCATAATCCAATATCTCTTTTTGGAATTCATAACTATATCAAACTGCCACAACACACTAAAATGTAACAAAGGTGATCTATGGGTAAAGGCATTATAGGTATTTTTGTCTTTTTGCTGAACTACATTTTCTAATTCTTCTATAAGAACATGCAGTGATGATATAATACAGTTAAATAATATTAAACAAATAAATATAAATTATAACCAAAGGCCATGGTGGGCAAGGACCATGGACAAATCATTCATCACTTATTCATTCATTCATTTTATTCAATGAATGAGCACCTATTATAGGCCAGATACTGTTCTCAGTGCTGGGATAGAGCAGTGAACAATACAGAAAAAAAATCCCTACTCTTCTGGAATATATTTACATTATAGAAAGGAGACAGACATTAAAAATAAATTACATAATATTTTAATAGTGACAAGTGGTAAGGAGGAAAAATAAAGTAGGGAAAGGGGTAGCAAGTGTTGGAGAAGGTGGAAATTTTAGATAAGATTATCAGGGAAAGCTTCACTAAGAAGATATACCTTTGAATAAAGCCATAAGTAGATTGGGGAACAAGCTATAACTAGATATCTGAAGGAGTGTTCCAAGCCTTGGAGGGTAATTACAAAAGTCCTGAGACAGGAGCATACCCCACATTCAAGAAATACCAAAGAGCCTAGCAGAGTTGGAGTGGAGTGAGTGAACTGGTGGAGAAGACAAGGTCAGAGAGGAAACAGGAGCCAGATCAATAGGGACTTGCAAGATGGGAAGCCAATGGAGGTTCTGAGCTAAGGATTCACTTGATTGAACTTCTGTTTTAACAGCATCACTCTGAATGTTGTATTTTTAATAGACTGGAGTGGGGCAAGGGCAAAGGTGATCATGCAGACACTGAAATAATCCAAGCAAGAGATAACTTTGGCTCAGACCAGTACGGTAATGAGTGGAGATGGTGAGAAGTGATCGGAATGTATTTTGAGGATAGAGTCAACAAGATTTGCTTATGAACTAGATGTGGGGTAGGAATTACAGAGAGGAGTAAAAGAGACACCAAGGGTTTAGCTGGAGCAACTGGAAAGATGTCATCCCTCTTAACTGAGATGGGGAAACCTGTAGAAAATTCAGGTAAGGACATTGGATATCAGTTCAGCCTTAAACATTAGATTTGAAAACCTCTAAGACAACAAAGTGGAGATGTCAAGAAGACAGATATTTGTGTCAGATATATGTATCTGGAGATAAGAGGAAAGATACTAGATAGTGATATAAACCAGAAGTTGTCAAATAGATAGTACTTGAAGCCGTGAGACTAGAGGAAATCACTAGACAGTGAGTGTAGAGAGAGGAGCTGAAAGATTTGAGTCCTAGGCACCCAATCCTATAAGATCAGGTTGAGAAGGAAAATCCAGAAATAGAGACTGAGAAGGAGCCAGTGAGGTAGGAGGAAAAAAAAAAAAGAGAATCTAGCAACCTAAAAAATAAAGGAAAAAAGTATCAAGATGGAGGGAGTGGTTAAGTGTATCAAAAACAGTATGATAAGTAAAGTGAGGATTAGGAGCTGATCTTTGGCTTTAGCAACACAGAGGTACAGGTGACCTTAACAAGAGCAGTTCTGCTGGAGCAGTGGGGAAGGAGGGCAGGAGAGCCTCACAGGATTGGGTTTGAGACAGAATGGGCGGCGGGGGGGGGGGGAATAAATAAATAAAATAAATATTAAAAAAGAAAAAAGACAGAATGGGGGAATCCCCCAAGATTGAGGCCTGAACGGAAATAAGGGGGGGAGTGTAACCATGGACCAAAGCAGATTTATTGTTATTGTAGTTATTATCTGGTTTTAATGAAGTGACTTGTAACATTGATATAAAAAATAAAAAGAATGAGGGAGGAGAGATCAGTGACCAATTTAGGTGGGAAATGAAGCATGTACATTGGTAAACACTGGAAATCAGCAGGAATAATTTCAGTGCAGTGATGGATCAGGAAGGTAAATTCAAGAGTGATTTGTAGAGTGAGATGGACATGACAAAAAGAAGAAAATAATAGCGACAATTAGGAGAGGTTTGCCTGTGAAGGGGAGGAGTGGACTAGGACAGCAGCTGTCATGTATAGTAAAGTATATAAAGCTGATAGACCTGTGGAAATAAGAAAGAGCTTTTAAGTAATTTACTTGTAAAATAAAAGAGATTTAAGAATAATTGGGGGTCAATGGAAGAAATCCAGTTGAGAAGTTGAATATGCATGAAAGACAGACTGATTGTACAAGATTCCAGAGAAATCAGGAGAAGAATTTACTTTACATGGGAAGGGAGAAGACCTTCTCACTTGTCAGTAGTGAAGAAATTTTTACTACTATTATAGAAGAGAAGTACAATGGGTGAAAAGTGCAAGTTCTGGACAGTCTGCATCCTTGCCACTGAAAGAACAGCACATTCTAATCTAATGGTTCTCTATTCCCTAAAACAGGATAAACATATAATTTCTCATTCAAACTGGAGTACTTTAGGGAATGACAGTAGGTATTATTAATAATTAAGCTGGTTTGAGAACTCTGTATTTTCTGCATGATATTTTTGTAAACCTACAACTTCTCTAATAAAAAAAAATTAAACTGAGGCACTTTTGACAAACTGGAAAAAAAGAGAGAATGGGGGGAGAGAAATTGTAGACAGGAAATACATACAACTATTTAAGGAGTCTTGCTCTAAAAGGAAGAAGAAAAATTGGATAATGTCTAGAGGAAAAAGTGGCATCAAGAGAGGGTTCCTTTTTTTTTTCTTCAAGAAGAGAAATATAACAGAATGTTTATATGCAAATGGAAATCACCAGTAGATAAGGAAAACTATATTATAGAGGAGACAAAGGAGAATTACTGGAGCAGTGTCTGAGTAAATAAAAGTGTATGAGACCCATGCATAAGTGGAGGGATTGACCCTTGCTAGGAGTACATCAATGGGAACAAGAAAGAAGATGAGACATCACAAATGGCAAAGTGAAATACTCCAGGATTCTATCTCTCCAGAGAAGCTTTAAACAACAAGCAAAATCTGGCAGAACTATCTTTCTCAGAGTTGCAAAAACAGTTAAAGTGTTGTAGTGACTAGGCATGTGCTAAATCAAGAAAAAGGCAACAAAATCAGCAGCAAAACATCCTGGTGCCTTTGCTGACTCTTCCCCCACCCCTTCCCTGATTCATTGCAGAGCTAGCCTGCTATCCCAGGGTGGATCCTGGTCCCAGTTACAGAGGGAGAAGAGTAGCCCTTGTGCACATACTAGGGTGCATGTTTGTCTGTGACAATCTGTCTGGTGGCAGCCCGAAGGACTGTACCAGGACATTCGTTGCAAGCTTGCCATCACAGAACTTGCCCTGCTTGTAGCCAGCTAGAATGCTGGGCAGCTAGAACACTGTAGGAGAACAGTCAAACAAAAATGCCGGGGGCAAAGGATTTCTGTCTGTGGGACTTACAGCATAGCACCCAGATCCAGGAGGAAGCACTATTTCCTACTGGAAAAAAGGATATTCAGATCCACATAAACAGGAAAATCCTAGAGCAAGATACATGCTCACAAAAGAACAGAGAAGATCCTACACTTTTGCCTCAGGCTTTTCTTTAGACTCATTATTAGGCATGCACAGGACAATCTACAAAGAATAGGAAAGGTGTTTTATTTTCTTTCTTTCCCTTTTTCCTTTCCCTTTTCATTTTCCTTTTTCTTTTCCATTCTCCTCTCCTCTCCTCTCCTCTCCTCTCCTCTCCTCTGCTCTCCTTCCTTTCTTTCTTTCTTTTTGCTAGCTCCTGGTGTTCAAGGAAATTTTTGACATAACACAAGCTGGATCCAAGTTTAAGGAACAGATGCCTCAGTGATTAAATTCAAGAGATAATATTAAAGTATCAAAATATTCAGTAAGCAACAAAAGATCACAAGGCATGCAAAGAAACAGGAAATGATGACCCATGCAAAGGAGCAAGAGAAAGCATTAGAAACATTCAGTGAGGAGGAAACAACCTTGGACATAGCAGACAATGATTTTTTAAAACTGTCCTAAATACACTCAAAGAGCTAAAGGAAAACATAGACAAAGATCTAAAGGAAATAAGGAAAATGACAGATGAACATATAAGAGAATATCAATAAAGAGATAGTAATCACAAAAAGGGACCAAACAGATCTGAAGACCACAGTAATAGAAATTTAAGGGAGGCGGCTGTGGCTCAATCAGTGGGGCTCCTGTTTGCCATATGGGAGGCCCCGGGTTCGGTTCCCGGGGCTTCCTGGTGGGGGCGGGCCCGCCCGCGTGGCGTGGTTGGCTGACCTGGCGAGCGCAAGCAGCAGCGGGGGGATAGATGAATAAATAAATAAAATCTTAAAAAAAAAAAAAAAGAAATTTAAAAAATTTTAGAAGGGTTCAACAGAAGACTGGAGCTGGCAGAAGAAAGAATCAGTGAGTCTTCAAAAGACCCTTCCACCATTCTTCCAATTCAGCTGCTTCAGGATGATGGAGAACATGGTAAGGCCAGTGAATTCCATGACCATGGCCCATTCCCACACTTCATTTGCTGTGAAGTAGTAGTTCCTTGAGCAGAAGCAATGCTGTGTGGGATACCAAGACAGAGGATAAGGCACTCTGTAAGTCCATGGATGGCTGTTTTGGTAGAAGCATTACATTTAGGAAGGAAAATCTGTATCCATAGTATGTGTCTACTCCAGTAAGAACAAAAACACTGCCCCTTCCATGATGGAAGCGGTCCAATATAATTAACCTGCCACCAGGTAGCAGGCTGATCACCTCAGGGAATGGTGTCAAATTAGGGACTGAGTATTGTTCTCTGCTATTGGCAGATGGGCACTCAACAGTGGCTGTAGCCAGGTTGTCCTTGGTGAGTAGAAGTCCAAGTTGCTGAGCCCACACATAATCTCCATCCCTACCTCCATGACCACATTTTTATGAGCTCATTGGGCAATAACAGAGTGGCTAAGAAAAGAGACCAACTCATATCCATAGAATAGGTTATCCTATCCACTTGACTATTAAAATTCTCCTCTGCTGAAATCACCCTATTATGAGCATTCATATGGAACACAAATATCTTCATATTTTTTGCCCATTCAGAAATGTCTATCCATATACCTCTCCCCTAGATCTCTTTGTCACAAATTTTCAAATCATGTTCTTTCCAAGTCCCTGATCATCCAGCCAAAACATTGGTCACAGCCCACATGTCAGTATACAAATTCACCTCCAGCCATTTCTCCTTCTAGGCAAAATAAACAACCAGGCACACTGCCTGAACTTTCCTTTACCACGGTCCCTCAGAGATGTTCCAGAAAGGGGCTGTAGTGCTTCAGCTGTCCACTTTCAGGTGGTACCTGTGTATTATGCAGAACTCTTGGTAAACCAGGGCATAGTTTTCTCTTCCTTAGTCAACTAGTCATAATGAAGTCCCTAAGAAGTCAAAGTTGTGAGCTGGAAGAAAGACAGTACTATGGCAGGAGTTGGGGCCATGGGCATTTGGGCTGCTTCCTCATATAACTTACTTGTGCCTTCAGGGCCTGCTCAAGCTCAGTCTCATATATACCACTTCCATTGATGATGAAGTGCTGCTGTGCACACCCAACGTTATGGCTTGGTAGACCAGACAATACCCAGTTCATGAAAGGCCACTCGGATTTTGTTTTAGCTTGCTAGGTGGCTCAAAGCAGATATCGTGAAATGGGTTGGCTTAACAATGGTAATTTATTAGTTTACAGGTTTTTGTTTTTTTTTTTTTTTGAAGATTTTTTAAATTTATTTATTCATTTATCCCCCTCTTGCTGCTTGTGCTTGCCGGGTCAGCCAACCACGCCGTGCGGGCGGGTCTGCCCTCACCAGGAGGCCCCGGGAACCGAACCCGGGGCCCCCCATATGGTAAACGGGAGCCCTACTGATTGAGCCACAGCCGCTTCCCTAGTTTACAGTTTTAAGATGGATTTAAAAAATGTCCAAATCAAGGCATTGTCAAGGCAATCCTTTCTTCCCAAAGTCTGACTATCAGTAATCCTTGACTCCTTTGGCACATGGCAAGACATGTGGCAGTGTCTACTGGTCTCTCCCTTCTCTTCTGGGTTTCATTGCTTTCAAGTTCTTGCTTCCATGGCTTTCTCTATCTTTGTCTGAATTTTATTCCCTTATAAAGGACTTCAGTAAGAGGATAAAGACCCACCCTGGGCCACATGTTGACTGAAATAACCTCATCAAAAGGTTCTACTAATAGATTTGCACCCACAGGAATGGGTTAGCTTTAAGAACATGATTTTCTGGGGTACAAATAGTTACAAATCACTCATGGTAACTTGGTAGCCCATGGTTAAGTGTTCAATTTCCATGAAGACCCAGTAGTAGGTCAAAAGCTATTTCTCAAAAAGAGAATAGTTATCTGCAGAGGATGGCAGGGCTTTGCTCTAAACCCTAAGGGTCTGTGCTGTAATTCCCCTATAGGGCCCTGCCAAAGGCTCCAGACAGCATCACAATTTGCCACTGACACTTCTAGCACCATTGGATCTGCTGGATCATGTGGCCCAAGTGGTAGAGCAACTTGCATGGCAGCCTGGACCTGTCACAGAGTCTCTTCTTGTTCTGGTCTCCACTCAAAACTAGCAGCTTTTCAGGTCACTCAGTAAATGGGCTGTAGTAGCACACCTAAATGAGGATATATGTTATCTCCAAAATCCAAAGAGGTCACCTAGGCATTGTGTCTCTTTTTTGGTTGTAGGAGGGGACAGATGCAACAGCTTATCCTTTACCTTAGAAGGGATATATTTACATGCCCCATATCATCCCAGTAGTAGACCACAGTGGTGTTTTGGATCTCCTAGAAATTTCACTGAGGTGGAAGTCTTGTGAATTTTTGTTAGATTTATCTCCTACCCTATGACATTTAATGCCTTAAAAATAAGTCTAGAGTTGTTGCTACTTCTTGCTCACTGGGTCCAATCATTGTAATGTCATCAATATAATGGACCAGTGTGATGTCTTATGGAAGGGAAAGGTGATCAAGGTCCATGTGGACTAGATTATGACATAGGGTTGGAGAGTTGCTATGTCCCTGAGGTAGGACAGTGAAGGTGTATTGCTGGCCTTATCAGCTAAAAGCAAACTGTTTCTGATGTTCTTTACTGACAGGTTTCAAGAAAAAAGTATTTTCCAGATCAATAGTTGCATACTAGGTAACAGGATATGTTGATTTGCTCAAGCAATGATAACACATCTGCAACAGCAGCTGCAATTAGAGTCACCACTTGGTTAAGTTTATGATAATCCACTGTCATCCTCTAAGATTCATTTGTTTTCTGCACAGGTCAAAGAGGAGAGATGAATGGGGATGTAGTGGGACTCACCTCCCCTATATCCTTCAAGTCCTTGATGGTGGCACTAATCTCTGCAAATGGTTTACTTTGTTTTTTTAAAAAAAGATTTATTTAATTAACTAATTTATTTAGTTTTACCAATTTTTACCCCCCATCACCCACCCCACCCCCGGTTTTGCTGTTTTTGTGTCCATTCGCTGGGTAATTCTCTGTGTCTGTTTCCTGCCCTCTCTTCTCATCCTTGTCCTGTCTTCACCGGGATTCGATCTTGGGAAGCCCCGATGTGGAAGAGAGGTGTCCTACCACCTATGCCACCTTAGTTCCTGGTTTTTCAGCGTGTCTCATCTTGGCTCTCCCTTGTGTCACTCTACTGTTACATCATCATCTTGCTGCGTGGCTCAGTGGGGCCTGATGGCGCACCCACTAGCGGGGACTGAAGGTGCACCTGCTCGCAGGGCTTGATGGCACACCCATGCATGGGGTCTGGAGGAGCACCCATTTGTGGGGACTGGTGGCCCACATACCTTCTATATTTTTCTTTATTTTTACCGGGAGGTCCCAGGGATCGAACCCATATGGGAGACAGATGCCCAACCATATGAGCCACATCTGCACCCCTGGTATTACTTTTGATTTGCTATTTTACTAGATAAGAGCAGTTCTAGTGACTTCCACTTCACCTTTCCAACCATAAAAACCCTCACTCCACAAATCAGGAAACCAATTTGGGGATTCTGTCAGTTGCTGTGTGTGTCTATTCCAATTATACATTCCAGAACTGGAAAAATAACCACAGAATAGGTTTAGGGACACACTAGACCTACAGTGAGATGTACCTCAGCTAAAATTCCAGTGACCTTCTGACCTCCATACGCCCCTACTCTCAGTAGTGGAGCACAGTGATATTTTGGGTCTCCTGGAATTAATGTCAGTTCAGAGCATGTGTCTAGTAATCCCCAAAATGTCTGATCATTTCTCTTTCCCCAAAGCACAGTCACCTTGGTTATAGGTGCCTTTGGAGAAGGCTGGGAGGAAGATTAACAGTGTAAATTTTTGACAGTGTAGCAGGAGCCTTCTCCAAGGGGACCTGGCCTTCTTTTCATTTAAAAAGTTTGTAGCAGTGTGAGATAATTTTATGAATCCCAGAGAAAATTTATGTTTGTAAATGAATCTATTCCTCTGGGTGTGATACCCTTTGATTATATTAAATTCCATTGAGGGGCCTTTGATTAGATTACCTGTTAAGATTACTTTGAGGCTTTTTGATTTAACCATGTTAGTGGTTGTGGATCTGATATAAATGGACACTCACACAGTCAGACAGACACATAGGAAGAGAGATCTCTCTCATTTTTGATCCTGCCATATGACAGAAAGGAGAAAGCTCAAACAGCTGAAGCCTCGGGGAGAGATGAGATATTTTGCCTGATAGCTTACAACTGAGATTCAGAAGAAAGCAGAACAACCAGGACTGATATTGGAGGCCTGGAAAAAAACAAGCCCTATGCCTGGAAAAAAAGACTTCACTTAAGCATGAAGCCTCAAAAGGCTGAGCCCACGGAGCCTCAAGAGGAAGAGGAAGCCCAGACGAGAAGGTAGGGACCAGCCAGAGATTGGCGACCATCTTGCTTCAAAACGGGGAAACTGACTTTGGTGAGAAATCAACCCTGAGTTGGACTTTCTACTGCCTTGTAACTGTAAGTTTTTTGTTTTTTTTTTTTTTTAAAGATTTTATTTATTTATTCATTCATCCCCCCCTTGCTGCTTGCGCTCGCTGGGCCAGCCAACCACGCCATGCGGGCGGGCCTGCCTTCACCAGGAGGCCCCGGGAATCGAACCCGGGGCCTCCCATATGGTAAACGGGAGCCCCACCGATTGAGCCACAGCCGCTTCCCTGTAACTGTAAGTTTTTACCCCAAATAAATACCTTTTATAAAAGCCAACAGATTTCTGGTACTTTGCATACTTTGGCTGACTAATATAGGGTTCTGGGTCTGTAAACTGTCTCAAGTTCTGGGAATTGATTGAGGGACTGTGAATCTCTATTTTTGTGATTCAAGTTAAACTCTTGTTAAACTTGACCTAAAACTCTTAGGCTTACACAGATGAAGTAAGAACTTAGCAGACTGTCCATCTATTTTACTTCTAGGTACCCAATAATTGACTAGCCAATGAGATATGTCCCTATGAGTTAGATTATTCTGATTATTGCTTTGACTTTGCTATCCATTATAGTGGCTACATCCACCTTGTCTATGGTGATTAAGTGCTGCCACTTGACTCCTACCAACTGGAATCCAGTGTGTTTAAGGATCCAAGTTCAGTGGCAGCAGTTCCCTCAGTAATGTCTGGCCTAAAGAGAAGAGTGGCTACAGAGCTCTTCAGGGATGATGAAGGTAGTCTCACAAATTTATTCCTCACAATCTTGGTGAAAGATGTGTCCTGTGGACATTCGTGGGGTGGGTGAGCGGGTCTAATATTGTTGCCAGATTTTCTCTAGGCTCTTGGCTAAGCTATGAAAAATGAATTTCAAGAGCAAACCAGTTTAGTTAGGCAAGTAATTTGTTAAGGAATGGAGAGAAGAGAAATGGGAGAAAAATAACAGATTAAGGATCCCAGGTAGAGGTGAAGGGGCTGAAAAGTGATAAAGAGGGCTGATTTACAGACTACAATTTCCCATTACAGATTACAAATGCCCAGGTTTACTTGCGTGCTGATCCAGGCAAGGGGGAAGAAGGCAAGAACAGGACCAGTTTGGCTTTTGCATTTGCCTTTTTTTTTTTTCTTTTTCTTTTTTTTTTTTTTACCGGGAGGTCCCAGGGATCAAACCCAGGTCCCTCCATATGGGAGATAGACACCCAATGGTTTGAGCCACATCCGTCCCCTGCATTTGCCTTTTAAACCATTAATTATTCCACCCCTTTGCTAATGACAGGGGAGGAGTCCCAGCTGTTTGCTGTTTTGATTGATTACCCCACCCTTCAATCCCTGGGGAAGGCCCAATGTTAAGGCCCCTGGAGAATATCCAGGGTTTCTCCTGGCTTCTGGAGGAAATCTCAGCCTGAATGGGGGTCCTCACAGGTTCTTCCAGGAGGGCTTCCTGCCAGGTTCCAGATCTGTCTATTGATTCCCTAATTTACTAGCCTGCCTCAATATGATAAATCTACTTTAACATCCCAGTCTTTCTAAGCCTTTGGATTCCTTCATCTACATTATACCAGGGCAGTCTGGCATTTCAACTTTAGGTAATGTAGGCCCCCTTTTAGTCCATGCTTCAGTCAACCAACCGAACAAACTATTAGAGAGAGCCCTTTATAACCCCTCGAGCTACAACACTGTATCCAGAATCTCTGCTTAGTGGGCTCATGTCAATATATTCAGCCAAATCCAACTTTATGTTCCGTCTACCATTATCCCATACATTTAATACCCATTCCCACACATATCCCCAATTTCTGTCTATATAAATTGGAAAAATCATGCAGTTCTTTTGAAATATAGTACACCACCTCATAGGTCATACTTCGTACCTCACCTTTTGAGGTACAAAGTGGCTCTATCATTTGAGCCACATCCACCTCCCATCACCATACTTTTTAACTCCACAAAACTCTGTTAAGGTATCGAATACAGTGTCACCCAGAGCCCTTGCCTTTTATAAGCATTTGAGTCACTGTATCCAATGGTGATATTTTATGTATCTCTATTGCAAATTCATGTCTTGACCTATCAGTGCCCCCTTGATCATTGGCAATAGAGTCATTAGTGCCTTTTCAGCTAATCAGATTAGAAAACAAATTCCAAAAATTCCAGAACCAATTCAGAAATCTCATCTTTAAGATTTTGTTTCTCAAGAACCACTCTAGGTACCAAAATCAGTGTTAGTCAGGGTTCTCCAGAGAAACAGAACTGGCAGGACTATGCATATATGTAAATACTAAGAGATTTATTATAGGAATTGGCTCATGCAAATATGGGGGTTGTTAAGTCCAAATTCCACAGGGCATTGAATTCCCCAAGAGAAGCTGGCTGGTTGAAACACAGATAGAAATTAATCTTTCTGACTGCGGAAATCATCAGTTCTCTCTTTAAAGGCTTCAACTGATTGGATGCCACTTCTCTCATTGATGAAGGCAATCTCCTTGGTTGATTATAGAAATAATCAGCCACAGATGCAATCAACTGACGAATGATTTAAATCCAAAACATGCCCTCACAGTAACAATCAGGCCCATGCTTGCTTGATCAAACTGGATACCAAAACCTAGACAAGTTGACAAATGAAATTAACCATCACATACAGCATGAAACGACTATAAGACAAGTAGCCAGAAGAAGCATTAGGAGACATAGGAGCTTGGATAATAAACAGAACAGATAATTAGTCCTTGAATAATTGATGAACTTAAGCTCCAAGGATATTATTCCAACAAGCATACTTTTTTTTTTTTTTTTTTACCGGGAGGTACCGGGGATCGAACCCCGGTCTCTCCATATGGTAGACGGATGCCGAACCTCTTGAGCCACATCAACAAGCATTCTTAATGGTACTAAAACTAATACAAATATTTCCCAATGCCAATCAGTGACTGGATTATAAATTTTCTCCAAAAGAAATACTACAGAAATGATGAGTGAGTTGATATGCCAATAAATAGGAATGGCTACCAGAGAAGGTGCCTTTAAAGTGCAGCCTGGGGACTTGTTCCCTACTCTAGTTTGCTCCATAGCTTGTTTGTACTTTTCTGATTTTTCTACAACACATTTGGAAGAGAATTGGGGAAATGGCAAGGACAGATATAACATGTTCACTGGTAATTGCCATGTGTGAAGCAAGGCTGACAGATTCAGTTGGTAAAGAAACAATAAGCCCTTGTTAGAGTCAGGTAATTTATTACCTACATAGATAGCAAAAAGAAAGGTGAACAGAGGTGCCAGCTCCCTGCGTCCTTTGTCCCACAGCACAACACCAAAACAATAGGGACCAGATGACTGCAACTTGGATGTGAGGTCACTAGTCACTAAGGAGCTTTATAGCCTACAGCTGTTCTCTGTGAGGACACAGCCTCAGACCTCACCAGAAGCTGGAAAGCAATGAGAAAGTGTCTCATGACAGCCTCTCAGGAAGATCCCACGTTGCTGAATGGGAATGGCCTTATAGCAGCTCCTCACAAGTATCGCACATTCCAAGAGGCTCGAAGGGCATTCTGCTGAGACTTAGATCAGCTATGGATAAGCCTTGCCTCTATGGAAACTTAAGTGTAAGGTCACTAGTGTGCCATGCTGGACCAGTCCCCTACACCATGGTGGACTTAAGGAGTAGGTCTTTTTAGAAAGATTATGAAAGAGGGGGGAATTCAAGTAAGATGGCAGGCTAGAAAGACATGGGGATCTCTTCTCCTCCAGAAAAATAGCTAGAGGATAGGTTGAAACAGCCTAGAAAAAAGATCTTCTAGGGTTTAGGACACCAGGCAAACCTGGACACCACCCAGAGGAGAGAGGGACTAAGGAGGGAAATTGCGATGACAGAATTGTGAGTTGAAACCAGTGGTTGCTGCTGCTGACACCCTCCCACACATTAAAGACACTTTAGAATTCTTGGGCCTCTGGGCCTGTGACTATAGACAAAGGGGGCTTCAGGGATCTACCACCCCAAGAAAGGGGAGAGAGAGGGACACAGCCTAAGGCAGACTCAGCTTCTGACCCACAAATTTGGTCTGCTGTGTCCCACGAGCCCTTCCAGGCCAGGTGGGCCCACACAGTGGTTTGCCTTGGGAGCCAGAAAGGACTGGAGAAATCTGACCGACCCTCGCAATCTCCCTCTCTTCTAGCTGGGTCTAATTGTTGAGGATGCCCCAGGAAAGGGGAGAGAGAGGGACACAGGCTAGGGCTGACTCAGCTTTTGACCCACAAATTTGAACTGCTGTGTCCCAGAAGCCTTCCAGGCTGGGTGGGGCTGCACCATTGTTTGCCTTGGGAGCCAGCAAGGGGCAAAAGTTATACAACCCTCCCAATCTCCTCTACTAACAGGGACTGATTGTTGAGGACTCAGAGGGAAGTAGAATTATTTCCAACCTGGGAAGAGAGGGGGCTGCCAGAGAAGGCTGGAGAACTGTCTCAGAGAAAGTTTGAATTAAAAGGCTCCTAGCCTCCAGATAGGAAGCTCTATCACACAGAAGTCTCTATCACATTGATCCCATCTGTGTTGCAACAAATACACTCTGACCAGGCAATGAACTGAGAACTGAGAGCTGCCAAAGAGCACCATTTGCTGGCAGAACAAGGAAGTGCATGCAAGAAAATAAAAAATAAGTAGGAGAGGCTTTTTCCGGCTTCTATAATCCCCCTCCCGAAGGACTTAGGAAGCTAGTGTACAACCAATTACTGGGTCCAGTGCCCAGTTCTGAGCAACCAGCAGGACAATCCTAACGATCCAGGTTGAACCATGATTCAAAGAGCAGTGGTAACACACAGCCTCCTGCCATTAAATCCCTACAAAAGAGAAAGAAATTGAGCATCTGAGTAAACTACATCCTAATCAGATGCCTAGACATCAGCAAAAACTTATGAGCCATAGTAAGAAAATAGAAGACGTGGCCCAAGAAAAGGAATATATCAAAGTCCCAGAAGAGATGCAAAATTTGAGAGAACTAATCAGCAAGATGCACACAAATTTCCTAAATCAAATTAATTAGTTGAAAGACAATATAGTTAAAGAGATAAATTACATCAAGAAGACATTGAGTGAGCGCAAAGAAGAATTTTAAATCCTGCACAGAAAAGTAACAGAGCCCATGGGAATGAAAGAAAAAATAGGTGAGATCAAAAACACACTAGAGGGAAGCGGCTGTGGCTCAATCAGTGGGGCTCCCGTTTACCATATGGGAGGCCCTGGGTTCGGTTCCCGGGGCCTCCTGGTGAGGGCAGGCCCGCCCACATGGCGTGGTTGGCTGACCCAGCGAGCACAAGCAGCAAGGGGGGGATAAATGAATAAATAAATAAAATCTTTAAAAAAAAAAAAAAAACAAAACAAAACAAAAAAAAAACAACACTAGAGGCATACAACAACAGACTTGAAATGATAGAAGAAAGTGATACCAAAGACAGGACAGCTAAAATTGAAGAAAGAAAAGAGCAGAGAGGGAAAAGAATGAAAAAAATTGAGCAGGGGCTCAGAGAGTTGAATGACAACACAAAATGCAACAATGTACATGTCATGGAAGTTCCAGAAGGAGAAGAGAAGAGAAAAGGGGCAGAAAGAGTATTTGAGGAAATAATAGCTGAAAATTTCCCAACTCTCATGAAAGAAGTGAACTTACATGTCCAAGAAGCACACTGTACCCCAATCAGAATAAATCCAAATAGACCTATTCCAAGGGAAATACTACTCCGAATGTCAAATGTCAAAGAGAAAGAGAAAATTCTCAGAGCAGCAAGCGAGAAGAAACCATCACGTACAAGGGACATCCAATAAGACATAGTGCATATTTCTCTTCAGAAACCATGGAGGCAAGAAGACAGTGGTATGATACAATTAGGATACTGAAAGAGAAAAACTGCCAGCTGAGAATTCTTTATCCACAAAATTGTCCTTCAGATATGAAGGTGAGTATAAAATATTCACAAACAAACAGAAACTAAGAGAGTTTGCAAAAAAGAATCCACTTTTGCAGAAAATATTAAAGGAAGCCTTTGAACCTGAAAGAAAAAGATAGGAGAGACAGGCTTGGAGGAGAGTATAGAAGAAACAATAGCAGAAAGGATAACCAAAAGAGTAAAAAGACAGACAAAAATATGATACAACCTATGAAAACCAAAGAATAAAATGGAGGAAGTAAACAGTGCATTTACAGTAATATCATATAATGTGAATGGATTAAACACCCCAACCAAAAAGTATAGGCTGGCAGAATGGATAAAAAAACATGAGCCATCCATATGCTGTTTACAAGAAATACACCTTAGACCCCGGGATACAAACTGGCTGAAAGTGAAAGGTTGGAAAAAGATACTCTATGCAAAGAGTAACCTAAAAAGAGCAGGGGTAGCTGTACTAATATCAGACAAAACAGACTTTAAATGCAAAAAAGTTATAAGAGATACAGAAGGCCATTATATATTAATAAAAGGGACAATCCACAGGAAGATATAACAGTCATAAATATCCAGCACCTAACCAGGGTGCCCCAAAATACATGAGACAAACTCTGAGAAAACTGCAGGGAGAAATAGACATCTCAACAATAATCATTCAAGACTTCAACACCCCACTCACATCATTAGATAGAATAACTAGACAGAAGATCAACAAGGAAACAGAGAACTTGAACAATGTGATAAAGGAGTTAGACCTAACAGACATATACAGAACACTGTATCCAAACTCAGCGGGTTATACATTCTTCTCAAGTGCCCATGGATGTTTCTCCAGGATAGACCACATGTTAGGGCACAATGCAGCTCTCAATAATATAAAAAGATTGAACTTATACAAAGCACCTTCTCAGATCATAATGGAATGAAACTGGAAATCAATAATAGGAAAAAAGTAATTTGCAAATGTGAGAAGCTCAACACACTCCTAAATAATCAGTGGGTCAAAGAAGAAATTGCAAGTGAAATCAGTAAATATATTGAGACAAAGGAAAATGAGAACACAACTTATCAAAACTTATGGGATATAGCAAAGGCAGTCTTGAGAGGGATATTTATAGCCCTAAAAGCCTATACTAAAAAAGAAGAGAGAGCTAAATTCAAAGATTTAACTGAACAACTAGAGAAACTAGAAAAAGAACAGCAAGCCAATCCCAAAACAAGCAGAAGGAAAGAAATAATAAAGATTATGGCAGAAATAAATGAAATTGAGAACAAAACACAATAGGGAAAATCAACAAAACCAAAAGCTGGTTCTTTGAGAAGATCAATAAGATTGACAAACCCCTAGCTAGACTAACAAAGAAAAAAAGATAGAAGAGGCAAATAAACACAATCAGAAATGAAAGGGGGGAAGTAACAACTGACCCCACAGAAATAAAAAGAATCCTAAGAGGATATTATGAGAAACTGTATGCCAACAAACTAGACAATCTAGATGAAATGGACAAATTCCTAGAAATGCACACCCAACCTAAACTTGACACTACAAGAAATACAAGAACTTAACAAACCAGTCACATTTAAAGAGATTGAATCCATCATCAAAAATCTCCCAGCAAAGAAAAGTCCAGGACCAGATGGCTTCATAGGTAAATTCTACCAAGCATTTTGAAAAGAATTAACACCAATCCTGTTTAAACTCTTCCAAAAAATTGAAGAGGAGGGAAAACTACCCAACACATTTTATGAAGCCAAATCCCCCTAATACCAAAGCCAGATAAAGCTACTACAAGAAAAGAAAATTACAGGCCAATCGCTCTAATGAACATAGATGTAAAAATTCTCAGCAAATTACTTGTAAATCAAATCCAACAGTATATGAAAGGACTTATACATCATGACCAAGTGGGATTTATTCCTGGTATGCAATGCTGATTCAACATAAGAAAATCAAGCAATGTAATATACCACATTAACAAACTGAAGGGGAAAAAACACATGATAACCTCAATGGACACAGAAAAGGCCTTCAAAAAATTCAGCATCCTTTTTTGATAAAAACACTTCAAAAGATAGGAATAGAAGGAAAAGTCCTCAATATGATAAAAGCATACATAAAAAACCCACAGCCAACATCATACTCAATGGGGAAATTGACAGAACAAGACAAGGATGCCCACTGTCACCATTGTTATTCAATATTGTCCTAGAAGTTCTAGCTAGGGCAATTAGACAAGAAAAAAAAATTAAGGGCATCCAAATAGGAAAAGAGGAAGTAAAATTCACTGTTTGCAGATGACATGATGCTGTACTTAGAAAATCCTGAAGTATCCATGACAAAGCTACTTGAGCTAATAAATGAATTCAGCAAAGTGGCAGGATACAAGATCAACACACAAAAATCAGCAATATTTTTGTACACTAGTACTGAACAATCTGAGGAGGAAATTAGGGGGGAAATTTTATTTTCAATAGCACAAAAAGGATCAAATACCTAGGAATCAAATTTTTTTAAAGGTTTTTATTTATTTACTTTATCCATTTTAAACGCCTCCTTCCCCATTTGCTGTTTTTGTGTCCATTCGCTGGGCAATTCTCTGTGTCTGTTTCCTGCCATCTCTTCTCATCCTCCAGGCTTCACCAGGATTCGATCCTGGAGACCTCCGATGTAGGAGAGAGGTGTTCTGCCATCTGCACCACCTCGGTTCCTGGTTTTTGGAGCTTTTGGAGCATCTTGTCTTGTCTCTCCCCTGCGTCTCTCTCGTTACGTCATCATCTTGCTGCATGGCTCCCAGGGCCTGGGGGTTCACCAGCACACAGAGCCTGGCAGCCCATGTGCCTTATATATATATATATATTTTTTTAATTTTACCGGGAGGTCCCGGGGATCGAACCCAGGTCCCTCCATATGGCAGACAGAGGCCCAACCATTTGAGCCACATCCGCCCCCACCAGGAATCAATTTAACCAAAGAACTATAGGACCTATATGCAGAAAACAACAAAACAATGCTAAAAGAAAATTTAAAAGACCTAAACAAATGGAAAGACATTCCATGTTCATGGATTGGAAGACTAAATATCATTAAAAGGTCAATCTTACCCAAACTGATTTAAAGATTCAATGCAATACCAATCAAAATCGCAACAGCTTACTTTACAAAATTAGAAAAGGCAGTTACCAAATTCATTTGGAAGGGAAAGTGCACCCAAATAGACAAAAGCATTCTGAAAAATAAGAGCAACGTGGGAGGAATTTCACCACCTGACTTTAAAACATATTACAAAGCTACAGTGGTCAAAACAACATGGTACTGGCATAAAGATAGACACATTGATCAGTGGAATAGATTTGAGAATCCAGAAATAAACCCTCACCTATACAGTCAACTGGTTTTTGACAAACCTACCAAGTTAATGTTAATGGAACAAAACTGTCTCTTCAACAAATGGTGCTGGGACAACTGGATATCTATAACCAAAAGAATGAAAGAGGACCCCTATCTCACTCCCTATACAAGAATCAACTCAAAATGGATCAAAGACCTAAATATAAAAGCCGGGACCATAAAACTACTAGAAGAAAATGTAGGGAAACATCTTAAAGACCTTGTAGTAGGTGGTGGTTTCTTGGACCTTATACCTAAAGCACGTGCAATAAAAGAAAAAGTAGATAAATGGGACCCTCAAAATTAAACACTTTTGCACCTCACAGGACTTTGCCAAAAGGGTGAAAAGGCAGCCAACTCAATGGGAGAAAATATTTGGAAATCACATATCTGATAAGGGTTTAATATCAAGGATATATAAAGAGATGTTACAACTCAACAATAAAAAGACAAACAAACCAATTAAAAAATGGGCAAAAGACTTGACTAGACATTTGTCCAAAGAAAAAATACAAATGGCAAAAAAACACACGAAAAAATGCTCAACATCACTAATGATTAGGGAAATGCAAATCAAAACTACAATGAGATATCATTTCACACCTATCAGAATGGCCACTATTAAAAAGACAGAGAACTACAAGTGTTGGAGAGGATGTGGAGAGATAGGAACACCTATTCACTGTTGGTGGGAATGCAGAATGGTACAGCCCTGTGGAGGACTGTTTGGCAGTTCCTAAAGAAGTTGAATATAGACTTGCCATATAACCCAGCAATACCACTACTGGGTATATATACAGAAGAACTGAGAGCAGTGACACGTACAGACATCTGCACACCGATATTCATAGCAACATTATTTACGATGGCCAAAAGTTGGAAACAACCCAGGTGTCCATCAACAGAAGAATGGATAAATAAACTGTGGTCTATTCACAGGATGAAATATTATGCAGCTGTAAGAAGAAATGAAGTTGTAAAGCATATGACAGCATGGATGAACCTGGAGGACATTATGTTGAGCGAAGCAAGCCAGACACAAAAGGACAAATACTGTATGATTGTGTTACTGTGAACCAAAAATATTGTGTAACATATCGTATGATTAAAAAATATATATATGTATCCCATACATTTAATTGAGAAATGTATGTTTTTATTTAACTGTTTTCTTTTTAGTTTTTAATTGTTTATATTTTCAATAATTATATGTACAAAATAAAGTTAAAAAAAAAAGATTATGAAAGAGAGGGAGAAATGACATCCAGAAGTCAGTAAAAATAGCCAAAAGGGTTCTGATTAGGAAATGGAATCACTGATTAGTAGAGAGAGAGTATTAGCCCACAGAAGTGGGAATTTACCTGGGCAAGGAACTGATGAGAAGCCCATTAGATACAACAGAACAGAACAGTCCAGAATATCCTCAACATATGGGTCAGTAACACTAATTTACAACTACAAACAGAAAGGTTTAAGACCTTCAGAACAAAAAATTTTAAAACCAACAAACTAATAAAGTACACACTCCTAAAAAAAATTACTAGTTATGTGAATAAGTGTTGAAGAGTCTTCTGTTAAGCATGATGCTTCCTGATTACTATGCACAACAGACCTGGATGGAATTTAGATTTTACTAATCTACTAATCTCCAAGATCCAACAAAGCTAGAAGCTAGTGGAAAGGGGTGGGGGTGGGGGTACTATGATTTTTTTTTTTTTAAGTGGGTCCAAAACAATTA
The DNA here is from genome assembly GCA_026826555.1 of Tolypeutes matacus. Classification (NCBI taxonomy): domain Eukaryota; kingdom Metazoa; phylum Chordata; class Mammalia; order Cingulata; family Chlamyphoridae; genus Tolypeutes; species Tolypeutes matacus. The sequence continues at coordinate 31,288,004 of JAKSZT010053929.1, read as the reverse complement.
TTGCTTAGCAGTCTATACTTCAGAGGAAAGAGACTACTTTAAAAATAAAAATTAAAGTTGTTAGAATTTTAGATTTGGAAGGAATCTTAGAGATCATATAACCTGGCAATTTTAAAATATTTTTAATTTTTAGCTCCAGAACTCATCATTTAAACAAAAGCCCATAGGGACGGTGGGGGGATGGGGAGAGGCAGTGGAGCCTGGGGCCTGAGAGTTCCTTCCACCCCATTGTATTTCTAACCCCACGAGTTACTCTTGGGGGCTTTAAGGAAGATCCAGAGAGCTAAGTTTAGAAATCACTAGCCTAATTCTCTGAGTTAGAGATGAGGAAACTAAGGCCCCCAGAGATGAGGTTATTTTCTCAAGAATAAACTTCTAATTTAGAGAACAGCTTGGACTCCTGAGCATTTCCTCATAGTGCATGGCTGTTTCTAGTCGGCTACTCATTCTTAAATCGCTGCACATGTTTTGGTTTACCAATAGGACCCCATATCACTCAGAAACCAGGCCAAAGCAGAACGGAGGCTTCCAGAATTCTACCTCATTTATACTAGAATTATGCTTGTAAAATCACTTTTTTCTCCATCCACAGTAATTCAATGGTAATCAACAATACCTTCCTTTTATTTTTAAACATTAGATTTTATTTTAAAAATTTAAAACAGTGATTTTAATGTTTCATTACATTTTCTAGCAATGTTTTTTTTTTTTTTTTTTTTAGGAGGTACCAGGAATTGAACCTGGGACCTCATACATGCAAAGCAGGTATTCAACCACTGAGCTGTACCAGCTCCACTTCTAGCAATGTTTTTATTTATTCCTCGATCCAAAACACTTCCCTAAGGAGAGGTTCTCCAATTTGGTAATTTATGTCAATAAGAAAATATGACTAATTAACATAAATCAGATTTACTGCCAACTTTTTAGGAATAAAATTTTTTTCAAGTAGCCTCTTAAAGAGGAGTATGATAAAAAAATAAAAATAAAAAAAAAGAGGAGTACGATAAAAACAAGTGTTAGTGGGGAGTGTATGTAGCTCAGTGGTTGAGCTCCTGCTTCCAAAATAAAAAAAAAAAAAAAGGGATAGTAATACAAGGAAAGTATAGTCCCAAGCTTCATATTATTTTCAGAGAGAAATGTTGTAGGTGACAGCCACAAACAAAAACATGTTAGGGAGTGGGTGTGGCTTTAGCAATTGGGTGCCCGCTTCCCATGTGGGAGTCCCCGGTTTGATTCCTGGAGCCTCCTAAAGAAGACTGCAGACACAGTGAGCAGACACAGAGAGCAAACAACAAGCAGACACAGCAAGCAGACAGCGAATGCAAACAACGAGCAGACATACAAGGGAGCCTTCCCCGGGTGGGGGTGGGGTGGGTGGGGGACAATAAATAAATAAATCTTGAAAAAAAAAAAGCATGTTATACTTTAAAACCAAAATTCAAATACAATTTTGCCACTGTTATTCTATCAGTACCCTAATATTAAACAAAAAAGACACTGGGTGACAATTTTCATGGAAAAAATGGCAAAAAAAAAAGTAAATAAATTTCAAGGAACAATGTTGAAACCAAGACTCATATTTGATCAATATGGGCCTTTTTTCTTCTAGTACTCGATCCTCCCAGCTGCTTTACCGATCACCCTCGCGCATGTCAAGAGAAGTATAAGGATCAGTTGGCTTCTTTAGTCACTGTCCAGAGGACTCTGCTGCCACCACATTTCCTCAGCAATTTTCTTCAGATGATCAAAACGCATCTTCCCTGCAGGTGAGAGAGGATTCTTTCTAAGGAGCATGGTATGAATGGTTCAAAAACAGTGCCGGCATCTACAACTGCAAGCAAAACAGTTCTGTCCATCTGCCTCATAACACCTAAGGCCCCTCTCAATTTGAAGCAGAGTGGGCATCACCATCCCAAAATCCCCAAGATTGAGGAATAAACAAACCTAAAGGGGGAATGCAACCATGGACCAAAAGAGATTTATTATTATTGTAGTAACAGAAGAACTTTTTACATTGATATAGAGATAGTGGTTACCAGAAGTTCTAAGGGGAGGGGGAGGGAAGATTAGGTGGAACAGAGGGCATTTTTAGGGCGTGGTAATTGTTCTACATGACGTAGCAATGACGGTTACAGGCTATTATACATTTTGTCAAAACCGATAAAACCAAATGGTGCAAAACGTAAACCATAATGTAAACTATAGACCTTGGTTAGTAGCAATGCTTCGATATTTGTTTGTCAATTGTAATAAATGACCACACTAATGTAAGATGTTATTAATAGGGGAAAATGTGAGGAGGATGGGGTATATGGGAATCCCCTATACTTACGATGTAACTTTTCTGTAATCTAAAACTACTTTAAGGGAAGCGGCTGTGGCTCAATCAGTAGGGCTCCCGTTTACCATATGGGAGGCCCCGGGTTCGGTTCCTGGGGCCTCCTGGTGGGGGCAAGCCCGCCCGCACGGCGTGGTTAGCTGACCCAGCGAGCACAAGCAGCAAGGGGGGGATAAATGAATAAATAAATAAAATCTTAAAAAAAAAAAAAATAAATAAAACTACTTTAAAAATAAAGCTTATTATATGAAAATTTAAAAAAAGACACTGGATGCACATTCTTAATGATTCATATTCTCCTTTGAGGGGAGACAGGAGATGGATAACTGAAATGTTGACAAGCTAGCATATATTGTCACAAATGAGTGTTATAGACAAGATCACCAATTTGGAATTTCAAGATATTCCTGAAGATTCTTTGTCTCCCCTCACCCTAGGAAATAAGATGTATTATTGGACTTCTGCTATCATCATAATGACCAAAACTTTATTGAGGTTCTGCTATATGCATTGGGTCACCATCCCAAGTATTAAGGATTACAAAAAGACTTGCCTTTACCCTAGTGTGATTTGATCTTTTTGAGGAGGCACAGGACATTGGTAGATAAATAAACTCTGGGTAGCATATGATCTGCATTAGATTAGTGCTCTAGGCAATGAGTGCTGCCAGGGAAATGTGATTAAGGATTTTCCTGGAGAGGAAAGTGTTCTTGAGAGTAGGTTGGCTTGAAAGTAGGCTCAAAAAAAGATAATTCTTAGATAAGCAAAGGGAGAGTTGTTCCAGTATGCACAAGTCCAGATAAGAATATGGGTGCATGCACAAAAGGGTGTGTGGACATGTTTGGTTGGAATAGAGGGGCTGTTAAGGGAAGATGGTGATCACATAAATGAAAAGTGGTTGGAAACGGTTAGAGAGAGACATTATAGCAGGGGTTCTTAACCTTTTTTGTTCCATGGACCCCTTTGCCAGTCAGGTGAAAACCACGGACCCCTTACTAAGTCCACACTAAACTGTGTATAAATATATCACACCCTCACCAACACGTCCCCACACGAATGTTTTTTTGAATTTCAATTCAAGCACACAGACCCCTTGTTAAGAACCCCTGCATTATAGGGAGCCATAAAAACTAAACTATGTTGGGACCTTCCTATGTGGGAGTTAAAAATCATAAAATACTTTTGCCCAATTTTGGAGTGTCTTGGGAAAATCAGTCTGGCAGGAGTGTGTGTAAAGGATTGATTTGAGGGAGGGGAGATTAGAGGCAGGGATAACAGTCTCTGCTGTTACTAGTTTAGTCACCAAGTGATGAAATCCTGGATCAGCGAGGATTGAGGATTAGATATGATGGCACTAGTGAGAAGTCAAGATGATGGAAGCTACTACTGTGAGCAAGTGGGAGGATGATGGATATAGTGAGTCTTTATATTTGTTGAATGAATGAATGAACAAACAAGAGGAAATGTGCAGAGAACTGATAAAAAAAGGGGAAAGCAGTAAATTTGTAGTAATGGCAGAATATGGAGGTCAAGGGCATTGAGAAGCAGTAGGAGATGTGAGACTAAAATGTCTGAGAGCAATCAAAGCTGTAGAAACAGATTTGGAGATAGTTCCCAGGGCCATCAACCTTTAAGTTATGGCAGCAGAAGGATGCTGCTCTGGGAGTTCATGTGCAGCTGAAGGAGGCTGAAGAATGAGTTTGAGGCACATCCAAATTTAGGGAGATAGAGGAATTGGAACAGAGAACCTAGAAAAGATGTAATTGGGAATTAAGCTGAGAAGCAGGACAATGCAATGTCATCAACGTTGACCGGTCCAGAGAGGTTAGAGAGAATGACAGTAAAGGTCATATGGCTTTGGAAAGAATAGTTTCTGGAAAATAACAGGGTGAAAGCTAAATTGCAATGGTTTAGGAGTGATAGTAAGCAGAGAGAGCAAGTATGTTTAGCAGTAAAAAAGGACAGCAACTGAAGAGATAAGAAAGTAGAGGGAAGGTTTTAATATTAAAGATATATACAGAATATTCACTGCCTTCTAGGAAATATGTGATTTACACAAATAAAACTATTAGAGAAAAATACACAAAATGAAAAGTCCTAAAATGCACAGTAGAGATATTGAATACTATAGGGCACCATATTTGGCCCCTATGTGGTGTGAAGGTGATATATATTCTGGCTCCTTAAATAAATTTGACTCTAATTTTTAGTTCAGGTGACATGCACATGTTTTTATCAAGGACCCTCTACTAATTCTTTTTACTTATAGTCATCATTTATTTTCTTAAATACTTTTTAACATAATGTGTATTCTCCAAGTCAGGTCACAGCAGTATGTTTTGTTCCATTAAATGATGATTTGTATTACATGAGATGAAACATAGGAGAATTTGAAATTTTTAAAAGCTAAAGGCAAATTATATTTCAATTAACAGGATTTCATTCTATAATATTTTGGAACTTGACTGGGTAAGTTACCCATGTGTTGGTTACCTATGTCCTCTTATGTTACAAAGATCAGGAACAGATTCCCTTTATTGCCTAAAACTTCTTCCCAAGCTCCTTATCTCCATTCTCCTTCTCCACAGTTCACCCATCTTCCCCGACTCATTTCCCTCTAGTCTCCCTTAAACACTTAGTTCAGGAAGTAGCCTATCTTGTTTGTATCATCAATCTTGCCCTCTAGTCATAAAGTAATAACTAAAATTTACCAAGTGTTGCATACACACCAAATTCCTAGAAAGGCACAAACAACCTACACTGATGCTACAAGTACAAGAACTTAACAAACCAATCACATTTAAAGAGATTGAATCAGTCATCAAAAATCTCCCCACAAAGAACAGTCCAGAACCAGATGGCTTCACAGATGAATTCTACCAAGCATTTCAAAAAGAACACCAAACCTGTTTAAACTCTTCCAAAAAACTGAAGAGGAGGAAAAATTACCCAACACATTTTATGAAGCCAACATCACCCTAACACCAAAGCCAGATAAAGATACTACAAGATAATTACAGACTGATCTCCCTAATGTACATAGATGCAAAAATCCTAAACAAAATATTTGCAAATAGAATCCAACAGCATATTAAAAGACTTACATCACGACCAAGTGGGATTTATTCCTGGTATGCAAGGCTGGTTCAACATAAGGAAATCAGTGAATGTAACATACCACATTAATAAAATGAAGGCAAAAAAACCACATGATCATCTTGATTGCTGCAGAAAAGGCATTCAACAAAATACAGCAATCTTTTTTTGATAAAAACATTTGGAAAGATAGGAAGAGAAGGAAAATTCCTCAATATGATAAAAGGCATATATGAAAAACCCACAGCTAACATCGTACTTAATGCAGAGAGGTTGAAAGCTTTCCCTCTAAGATTGGTAACAAGACAAGGATGCCCACTGTCACCATTGTTATTCAATATTGTACTAGAAGTTCTAGATAGAACAAGAAAATAAATAAAAGGCATCCAAATAGGAAAAAAAGTAAAACTCTATTTGTGAATGACATGAGCATATATTTAGAAAATTCTGAAATGTCTACAACAAAGCTAATTGAGCTAATAAACAAGTTCAGCAAAATGGCAGTATACAAGATCAACATGCAAAAATCAGTAATGTTTCTGTACACTAGTATTCAATCTGAGAAAGAAATCAGGGGGAAATTTTCCACTTACAATAGCAACAAAAAGACTCAAATACCTAGGAATCAATTTAATCAAAGAAATACAGGGTCTATATGCCGAAAACTACAAAACAATGCTAAAAGAAATCAACAATAGGAGGTCCAGGGTTCGAGTCCCAGGGCCTCCTGGTGAAAGGCAAGCTGGCCTGAGCGGAGAGCTGGCCCACGTGGAGTGGTGGCCCATGCAGAGTGCTGGTGTAGCAAGATGATGCAACAAACACAGGGCAGAGACAATAAGAGATGCAGCAGACCAGGGAGCTGAGGTGGCACAAGACATTGAGTGCCTCTCTCCCACTCCAGAAGGTCCGAGGATTGGTTCCTGGTGCTGCCCAAAGAGAAGACAAACAGACACAGAATACACAGAGAACAGACAGCGAGTGCAAAAAAATAAAAACCCTGAACAAACAAAACGCAAAAAACAAATAAAACAAACAAACAAACAAAAACAGGTGTGGCGGAGAAATAAATAATTCCTTAAAAAAACAAACAAACCAGTGAAGAACTAAACAAATGGAAAGACATTCCATGTTCATGGTTTGGAAGACTAAATAGTGTGAAGATGTCAATAATACCCAAACTGATTTATAGATTCAATGCAATACTAATCAAAATTCCAACAGCCTACTTTACAGAAATAGAAAAGGCAATTACCAAATTTATTTGGAAGGGAAAGTGCACCAGAATAGCCAAAAGCATTCTAAAAAAGAAGAGCGATGTGGGAGGAATTTCACTGCCTGACTTTGAAACATATTACAAAGCTACAGTGGTCAAAACAGCATGGTATTAGCATAAAGACAAACATATCAATCAGTTGAATAGAATTAAGAATCTAGAAATAAACCCTCACCTCTACAGCCAACTGGTTTTTGACAAACCTACCAAAGCCATGTTAATGGGACAAAATAGTGTCTTCAACAAATGGTGCTGGGATAACTGGATATCCATAACCAAAAGAATGAAAGAGGACCCCTATCTTACTCCTTATACAAGAATCAACTCAGAATGAATCAAAGATCTAAACATAAAAGCCAGGACCATAAAATTACTAGAAGAAAATGTAGAGAAACATCTTAAAGAACTTGTAGGTGGTAGATTTTGGACCTTACACCCAAACCATGAGCAACAAAAGAAAAAAATGATAAATGGGACCTCCTAAAAATTAAATACTTTTGCACCTCACAGGACTTTGTCAAAAGGGTGAAAAGGCAGCCAACTCAATGGGAGAAAATATTTGGAAATTACTTGCCCAATAAGGATTTAATATCCATGATATATAAAGAGATGTTACAACTCAACAATAAAAAGACAAACGACCCAATTAAAAAATGGGCAAAAGACTTGAATAGACATTTGTCCAAAGCAGAAATACAAATGGCAAAAAACCAAAACAAAACAAAAAAACACATTAAAAAATGTTTAACATCACTAATGATTAGGGAAATGCAAATCAAAACTACAATGAGATATAATTTCACACCTATCAGAATGGCCACTATTAAAAACAGAACAAGTGTTGGAGAGGATGGGGAGAGATAGGAACACTTATTCACTATAGGTGGGAATGCAGAATTGTACAGCCACTATGGACCACTGTTTGGCAGTTCCTAAAGAAGTTGAATATAGATTTGCCATGTGACCCTGCAATATGACTACTGGATATATACCCAGAAGAACTGAGAGTAGTGACACGAACAGGTATCTGCACACCAATGTTCATAGCGGCATTATTCATGATTGCCAAAAGTTGGCAACAACCTAGGTGTCCATTAACTAATGAAAGGATAAACAAAAAACTGTGGTGTATTCATACAACTGAATATTATGCAGCTGTAAGAGGAAATGAAGTCATAAAGCATGTAACAATATAGGTGAACCTGGAGGACATTATGTTAAGTGAAGCAAGTCAGACACAAAAGGATAAATACTGTATGATTGCATTACTATGAACTAAATATATTGTGTAACATATTGTGATTCCATTTATATAAGATGTAAATATAAATCAACTTATAAAGATAAATTTGTTTAGTGGTTATGTGGGACTAGGGAAGGCATGCTAAGGGGTGAGTTTTTCTTTTTGGGAGTAATAATTCTAAAATTTTTCGTGATGATGAATGCACAACATTGTGATTATACTAAAAGCCATTGACAATACACTTTAGATAGATTGTATGGTATGTGAATATATCCCAGTAAAACTACCTAATAAATAAATGTGCAAGAATAGCCAGAAATAGCAGCTATGTACAGCAGGAGAAACAGAGATGGAGAGGTGAAGAATTTTGTCTATTATTATTGAAATGAAAATGTTCTAATAATGATTGAAATGATGAATGCACAACTATGTTATTATACCAAATACCATTTATTGTACACTTTGGATGAATTGTATGCTTTACTAATATGTATTAATAAAATTGATTTATTAAAAAAAATAAAAGATAAAGTGAAATTCTATAAAAAGGAATGTCTGATTAGAAGATTATGAAGTTCTGCTTGTTTGCTAATTTTGTCCTGGCCTTTATGTATATCACAAAATGGTTTACACTAAAGCTTCACTCAGCGAAAAAAGACAGTTCAAGAATCAAAAAGTTCCAATCTATAAAAAAAGTTAACAATTCAATTCCAAGATATGAGGCAGGTACCTGGCAATGCCCTAAATGAAAACACTGTCTCTTCAAGTCATCTTTTTTTAAAACTTTGTTTATACAGCATTAAGTTTCCTTGAATTTATGAAAATGGAGAGAGAATGGACTTTTGATTAAATGAAATAGAAATTGGCCTGAAGACCAATTATAACAACTGTTATAGCATATAACAATTTCAGATGCAAATTCTAGTTAGATACCATATCAAAGTCACTTTGGACATCATTTAATTACAAAAACTAATCACTGTTAGTCTAAACATTAAAAACCATGAAGACTAGGGTTAATAATTAAAATATAGGTCACCAGAAAATGGAAGGAGGGTAGAGAATGGAAAGCTGAGGGTTAATCTGTACAGAATTGGTAAAAAGGTTGTAAATCTTTGGAAATGAATAGAAATGGTTAAAGCATATCGTGGTGTTTGTAAGTAGCAGTGCTACTGTATGGGTATGACAGTGGTTGAAAGGGAAAGTCTAAGGTCATGTATATTACTAGAAGGAAAGTTAAAAACTGTAACATGGGACTGTATAAGATAGCAAAACCTCATGTAAAACACGAATATGGGTGATGTTGCAGATATAAGACTGTTTTTACATAACATAAATGCAAATATACTAGAGAGAAGGAAACAGAATAGCAACTATGTATCACAGGGGAAGCATAGAGAGATTGAGAGGTGATGAGTTTTGTTTGTTTATTATTATTATTATTATTATTATTGGAATAATGAAAGTTCTCTAAGAATGACTGAAGTGATGAATGCACAAATATGTGCTTACACAGAATACCACTGATTGTACACTTTGGGTGGATTTATGCTTTACTATGTATCAAAAAAATTGAATTGTTAAAAAAAAATGATATCTCCCTAGAGTTCTTGATAAAATATAAGACATTTTAAAAAATGTTTATTATATCCAAATAAGAAAGGAAAAAAAATACCTACCCTGGATTAGCAGCTTCCATCAATATGCAGGTGAAGGAAATTATACTAAAAACAAGGCTACTTCACAGCAATATTTATTAATACATCCAAAAGAAAGAAAGAAAAATCATTTTGTCACACTATATACAGATAATACATACAGTGTTTTATACACATATTACATCAATTTTTACACAAGAAAAATATACATAAAAATGTAAACTTTTGTATACAAAAACCCTTAAACAATTAAACAAGGACCAGATAACAAAAGGAGACCAATCCATTATTATTTCATCAAATTTCTAAAACAGTAATACAGTACATTCATTGAGATATATGTGGAAAATGTGAGTCATCTCTTCTTGTTTAAAGGGAAATTACAAACTAAAAGGCTGTCATCTCTTAAAATGTGGTCTCCCTCAGCAACACTAACCGGGTGCCTTTCCACCAGAACTGGAGGTTCTTAACAAAATCTGCCCGTCTCCTCATCTTGCTCCTACAGTCTGTACAGAAACAAGTAGCTCCTAGTGTTTGTGCATATAACTAAGCTTCCAGCCACTATTACACAAATACAGAGAAGAATCTCAGTTTGTAAGTTCCCTTTAAGCAGCTTTTTTTCCCATAAATATTTTTAATGTATGGCCTGTTAAAAATACTTGTGTGCCAAGGTGAATGAGGACACTAAAAAAGAAAGGATTTGAGAACTGCTAGTCCTTGCTACCGTGCAGTCACTTTGTTACAAGAGATTTTAAAACTGCAACCTGTCATTTACCGGTTTCAAATAAGCTACCTCACCTTTGATTTCCCACTGCAACTTGGTTTCAACTTATACATCTGTACTCTAGTTAGTACCATACAATTGCCAAGAGGTTTTTTGTTAAAGGCTGCGTCTGATATCAAGTTCCAGCCAAACTACTCTGTAAAATCAAACCCCAACCTCTCTATTCTTCAAAGGTCCGCTTACTCTACTGTTTTATTTATAAGATCTTACAATTTAGGATTGTCCATCTACCTTCCTCTCTCTCTAAAGTCTTGAGATGTAATCTGCTGCCAACTCATCACGAATAATTAACAGTTTTTTTCTTAAGGTTCTTGCATTCAGTATGTCAAATGGTTATACCAATGAAAAATACCTGACATTGTGGGGAATAAGAATTAAACCTATGTCAAGTACATGCAAGAGTCAGAGTTCTTCAAAAAAAAAAAAAAAAAAAAAAGTTTGGTGAAGATCTTTAGCTAAATAAATGTAAAACATGCATAAGACAGCTTCATGAGGGTTCTGTCTTCTCTCAAAGAATTCTGGACAAGGCAGAATAACAATTAGCTGATATATTTCCCTGCAGCAAGAGAGAGTAGTTAACTTTCCCTAGTCAAAATGATCTCAATGATCATTATTTATTAAAGAAAGGAAGAGGCAAATTGGTGAATTAAGTTGATCTAGGAGATGGTAGATGACATATACTAATGTAAATATTAGGATAGCTTTATAACTGAAACAAACAGGCTGATTTATGGTACATCTCCATTTCAAAGATAGGGAAAATGCACAAAGTTCTTAAAATACCCTCCAGCTCTTTCTTACTCTTATGGGACAGAAGACATTTTTAAAATGACAGTCTCCCTTTCAGTTAAAAAATACAATACAAGGAAAAGGAAGATAAATAAATAATGTGTGGATGTCTTTAGATGAGACTTTTAAATGTTCTTTAAATAATTTTTGATAATGTATTTAAAATCATTACATACAACTGCCATTGCAGTGACAATATTCCAGTAGGGGTAGCATTTTGCTAAATGTAAAAGATTGCCATTTAAAACTCATACATATACATGTGTATATACAGTATATAAACACTATTTATATACATATATATCTAGAGAGCAACATTTCATTGCTATGGAATATCTATATATTTACTCCCACAATATATACTAGAGACATACTGTGTGAGTATATATGAAAGTATATCTACACATGCTCCAACATGTATATATACACTTCTGTCTGTGTGTGCATAAGAGCTTTAAAGGCACAATATATAGGGATGCACATTTTCTAGAGAGCTGCAGCAAAGTTAAAAACAGAATGTCATAATTGTGAGAAAAGTCAAAAGAAAATATAGCAGTATTCATTACACAAGAATTCCTTAAAATAGTTTCATCATGAGTACGAGTTAGTTACAGAATTCAAGAGGCTTACATGTGACTTCATAGGCTTTCCATTAAAAGGAAAATGGTAACTTTATGATTAACACAAAGCAAACAAAAATTTTTAAATGACAATAAATGAGGGAATAAACCTAGCACTAATATCAGTCATAAAATCATAATTATTGTTTTTTTAATCTCAGTAAAATGTCCCCAAATTATCTAGGTAAAACTTTCAAATTAGTTTTGTTTGAATGTTGGCATTTTGTCATTGCTTTTGTTTTTTTCAAAATGCCCAATTCTCAAAGCTAATGTTGAAAATATTACCAAAACTTTTATCATCTAGGAAATTTCAGGGATAAAGGTCTTAACAACTAAGCTGTTAATGAAAGAATATGCTTAAGCTAAATGCTTCTGGCTAGAAAGGACATAATTAAAGGGAAAGAAAGAGCACAAGGAAATGAGATTTTTAAATGATGCGAGACTGACCAGTAGAAGGTAGTGAAGATGAGAAAGAATAGTGGAATTGGCAAGGAAGAATAGTTCTGATAGGTATTCACTTATAATTACCATAAACAAGACTATATTCCAAGGATTCCATCTTAGTATGCTCTAATGAAGTGCTCTAGATCATCATGTCCTCTGGCTTACAGAATAATCCAGAATTTTCCATAGACATATAATCTTGTTCAACAAAGGCTGTTTCCCTATTATACACACACATTTTTTTTTTTAGGGAAATATATGTATATAGCTTTATCTATACACACACATATACATACGTGTATATATAGATTTATACAAATGTATAAATAAACATAATACTTTTCAATCTTTCCATTGACAAGGCAAATTCACATTCAGCAAAGTGCCACCACATCCCATATACACATCTCTGTACAGATTTACACAAAAGGGTCTATTTTCACCCTCCAATCAGGGGGGAATTTATTCTAGCAAATCCCATTAACCAGCAACTGAAGGGAGAAATGGCACCAATACAAACTCCCTTCTTTCATTTGCATGCATATGTACAAGAAATATGAAATTTTTTTTTTTTTTCAAATCCACAAGACAAGAGTGAATGAAACTGGGAGATGCTGCAAAAATACAACTGTAAAAAAGAACAACATATAAAGCTTTCCTAGGTCTTGACTATATTTAAGATGAAGTAAATGAGGTTTCAAAGATAAATACAAATTCATGTGTATTATTAGAAGTTTTTGACATATTTCAAAGTACATGATTTTTTTATATTAAAAATAAATGTGATTGGAGCATTTAATAACTCTAGTTTTGACTATTTTAGAACACTGAATGCTTCAGTAATGAATGTACAGAAAAATGACAAAACTCAAAATATAGGAATGTATTTTAAAAAATCTGTATGATTCAGGTAAAAGTCAAGGATAGCACAATTATTCTTATAGCCACAATTTGGGGGAAGAACACTAAAACTTCATAAATAATAGTACAATTGAGTGATTTTTTAAAAAACATTTTTGGAAAAAAACTGAAATCACCCACTTTGAAATACGCACAGTGAAGTGATTCCACCAATTTTTTAAACAAAGCAGTCCCTTCAAAAAATGTCATTCTTTATAAAATTAAAACCTATTATTTTTCTTAAATTCACCAAGAAAAGATGATCAACAGTATTTTCTAACTTATAGTATGAAGAAATCTATTAACATAAAAGAGGTTCAACAGATCTCTGGTCCCACCACCCCAGTAGGTAAAAACAGCTCAAGTCTGTTTCTCTCTCTCTCTCTCTCTCTCTCTCTCTCTCTCTCTTTCTCTCATATTTTACACTCAAAAGTGAGAGGCTGGTCTTAGAACCTGCTGTTTCTCATGCCATTCTAAAAACATAGCATAATATAAGTTAATCAAAGGTTAAAACGAAATTTACGTGATATCAGAGCTAGCCTTTTAACACAATATAACATAATGAAGAATTTGGTGTATTTATACAACAGAGACAATGAGAAAGTAACTCCCAATACTCTCAACTAAATAAATCATATTTCTATAATACATTTCATTACCTTTCTCTATTTTTTTTACCTAAACACACATTCATCTCTCTCACACATGTGCCCCCAATGTATATTTTTGCATGTGTGTAAAAACACAAACATACACATGCACACAAGTAATTTAATTCTATTTTTAAGTCACAGTGGGAATTCCTTAGTGAGGGATAAAAAGTTCCTGAATAAGACACCGAGGACATCTAGATTTATTATTTTCTCTCTATTTTACTTCTCAACTTACAGAATAAACTGTAAATTAAAGAATAAATCCATAGGAAATAAAAGAGGTCTTAAAAACTTAAGTTTACAAATTCCAGCTACAGTAGTTGGAGTTTTACGTGATCTATTTCTATTTACCCTGTAACTAAGCTTCTAGCCATCTTAAGTGTAAACCACAGATCATTTACCAAAGAACATGATGCTCAACAGTTCTATGAGTAGTAATAAATGGTCTAAAGGTGTTCTACATTTTGAGGCCCCAGGATACCATTTTATTTTATATATCTGCAAGGTAGCAAAGGATAGCTATACACCTTGACACGGCAGAGATCCAGTGTAAAAAGGTGCTTCACTAGTTTTTGTCCAAAAAAAAAAAAAAAAAAAAAAAAAAGCTCATATATAGTTTTTTAAGCTTTAAACACATAGGCAACATAATTCATTACACTCAATACAGCTTTAGTATAAAACTTATAATTTATGAGGTGATGTTAATAGCATAAATTAATATACCTTTTCTCTTAAAATCTACAATAAGTATTCTGAAAGCTCATTGGGGAAGGAAAGTTTTAAATAAAAGTTTTAAAGCTGTGCATGATGGGAAAGGATTCTGTATGCTGAAGCTGAGATGAGAGCCTGAAGGAGACAGAAAAAAAACTCCTAGGCAAGACACTGTGGACTATGACACCAAATGTTTTCTCTTTCTCACGCTCTCTTCAATGATGAGTTACCTTCAGTTTCTTTTAAAACTATTTTCTTTTTTTAAACTGCCCTAATTTCCATGAGGAATCCCTGAGACATACTCAATACAATATAGTGAAAAGAACTATCACTGTTGAGAGGAACTAATTCGATCCTTCCAAACAGATGAAGATAACGTCAACAAAGATCAAACTTTCCATCGTTTCAGCACTAATCCATTGGAACCAACTGTACCTTAATGATGCAGGTTGGAGTCATTTCAGAGCAAATCAGTCTATTCCCCAAGTAAAAGCAATGGTGTGGCATTTAGCTGCATTGGAGCCTTCTGCACTGGATGTTGAAAAATTTTCCAGGGGAAACTTTGGGTGCATAGAGCTTACTTCAGTGGTCCCCAGCTTTAAAAAAAAAAAAAAAAAGAAAGAAAGAAAGAAAAGAAAACAAACAGAAACAAACAAACAAACAACAACAACAAAAAAAAAAACAAGTGAAAGAAGAGGATTCTATTACTCTTAGGTCAGGATCAGTATAGCTCATGTGTGTGAATGTGCATACTTCAGTACTGGGGGGAGCGGGGACACAGGCAAGCAGGAAGAAGGGAAGAAGGAAAGCTGTGCTGCCCTACAACACTTACTAAGAGTTAGATAAGTTTTTAATCTTATAAGATTGTTTTTCAGTCTAAATTTTAGATCGCCAAAAACTTTGCCATTCAAACTAGCCAAACGTTTCCAATATTAGGTGTCCAAAAAGACACCAAACCTACACTCTCACTCTCTCTGAATTGCCACAGTTCCTTTTATTAGCTCTGTATCACACTGCAGAGAGAAGACTAACTAACAACAAAATACGAGATGGAGTGAAAAAAGCTTTTTGCGATTTTGAAATAAGGCTCCCTAAGTTTGACACACAATTTTAGCATTAATGACACTGGTTATTAGAAGAGACGTAACATAACTATTCATCTATGTTTTATGTTTTCTTTCCTAACTGATCATGGGAAAATGCTTAACAGATATCCAAATACGTTCTTCATTGGTAACTCATTACAAATCTCTTGGAAGATAGCACTTAAAAAATGTAAATGTTACTTTAATCTATTAAACATGGATTTTGGTTCCATCCAGAAATCATTAAAATGTTTAACTTTTCTATAGAATGCCAGTGAAAGTTCAGTTATTTCTAATATATTAACAGAAAAAGCCTACTTCTCATATATCTTCCAAGAAATAGTTCTGCTCCAGGAAAAAAGTCCTTGGAGAGTAATAAAGGTGTTGGTGATAAAACAGACACAAAACAAATGAAGAATGTTCAGTATGACTAGATTTTCTTTCAAAGAATCCTTTAAATTGCCTCATCAAACTGTAGAGTTCTGTTGACCATTAAGAAAAGCACTATATTAGAATATTCTATATATACCAGATGAAGAATTTTTAATAGAATTTATAAAGAACACTAAAGAGAAAGAGCATGGAGAAACTTAAAAGGTAGGCACCTAAAATATTGAAATGAATCTAAAATAGACTGAAGGGTTAGTGTTATTGATATCACTGCCTTTTTGCAATACCAATCCACAACGACCTTTTGCCTCACACAAACCTTCCTGACGACACCTACCAAAAGCCACCACCTCTGAGCACATTATGCTCAAAGGTGTAGGCAGGATTGCAGGCCTAATACAAGTGAAGCAACAGCATGGTATTTATGTACATATGCTCACATTCTAGTGCTAATTAAAAAAAAAAAAAACACCAAATGCTACAAGTCAATAGAAATAGAAATTGCTTTATATAAGAAGAAAAATGCCTAGATATCATTCCCTTCGTCATCAAACAACTGTCTTTGCCTCTGTGGGTCCTGATCATGGATTGAAAATGAGCTCTGATCAGGAAGAGTTTTAGTATTAGTCACAAAAAAATGACTACTTTTAACTTTTACTTGAGAGATTGAGCTTTTATATATCTAGCCAGCTATTTAAGAAATAAATCTTATAAATAATTATTTGGAAAAGATAAAATCTTCACTTTCTTTAGCCCTAAGCCACTGAAAAGAGTAATACCGATTTTAAGAAAAAGGAAAAGGACAAGGAAAAAACCCAAAAAACTAATGTTATCTCAATACCTATTACTTGTTTCTCTTAAATTATAATCTTCTTATAGAGGGACATGCCATACTGCTTGCAAATGAAATTGCTCAGGAAGTCACATATAAAGCAGTTATATCGCACATAGTAGGTTACTGGAGAAAACAATCCTTCATCAGATAAACTACATGATGATAATTACAAAATCTTTGCATTGCATAGTCTGGTGCTTGGTGGGTTAAGTGTAATTGCTGTTAACTATTGTGTGTTGCTTACTATTACATAACCTACCCAGATGTGCAAATCGCTATGCCAT
This sequence comes from Tolypeutes matacus, assembly GCA_026826555.1. NCBI lineage: Eukaryota > Metazoa > Chordata > Mammalia > Cingulata > Chlamyphoridae > Tolypeutes > Tolypeutes matacus. The sequence continues at coordinate 31,270,901 of JAKSZT010053929.1, read as the reverse complement.
TTTTATAGAGAAAAAAACAATGTCTCAAGTACTTTGAAACAACATTAACAATTACGTTGAAAGAGTAAAGGAGAGAAAACACATCTTTTCTTCAGATGCTATAGATCACAGCCAATGAATATCATACATTAGAATGGAATTCAGATTCTCAGAGCACAGAATGTATCCATTCATTGCGACAACTTTGTAAATTAAATCACATTAACGGAATCTAACTGGCCTTTATAAATGGTCCCAAAGAACGGCAGAAATGGAGTGAATCTTCTTTGCCACTATTTCTTACGTCTTTAACACTCGAATAAAAGCTAATTTCCACATAATTAGGACCATATTGCTTATATAAGATTTGTTTCTGATTCCAGAATTGCCTTATGATAGCACAAGTGCTATTTTTTAAAAAGTTAACTTTTATATTTCTGGAATAAAAGACACTTCATTCCTCTTTTTACATATTAATAGCAAACCTATGTATGACTAATATACTAGATTGTTCCATTAGAAAGAAGAAAAGCATAACGGATATATCTGGATTTAAAGATGTTCTTTTCTCTTCAAAAAGGGACTCAAAACATACAGCAAGAGCAAAGCAAACTGTAACCTTGGATATTCCTTTTGAAGTAGATGAAATGAGAGGACAAGTTTGTTTTTGCTAATTCCTCAACCCTACACTGCTATCTTCTAGGAGTGCTCTTTCCTCAGTTATCATTGTGGGCATCTAAATAAAAATGAATTTCCTCAAAGTTTTTGGTGTAAAGCTGTAACTGGCAACATTCCTGATCATTTCACGCCTCCTTTCTAGAAGGCAGAGAAGGGCTTTTAAATGCACTGTAAAACAGAAAACAGCAAACAACAAAATGTGCAACTTACTGCAAACTCAGTCTTGATAAACATATTTTAAGCAGCTAACAAGAAGGACAATAGCCAGACAAGTTCAAATCTACTACCCATGACCTTCCCTTTGCTGTCAAAGAAGGGCTGATAAGGAAGTCAATGTGCTGCTCTGCTACAGCCTTTAATTAGTACACAATGAAGACTAAACCGAATTGCTGGGGATGGACAGTTGTCTAGTAATGATTATAATGGGATGTGAAAATAGTTTAGCAAGCTAAATGACACTTTTGAGCAGAGATAACTGCTCATAATCATTCCATTACAGTACATTAAAACAAAAAAGCTAACTACCATAAGATTCACAGGTGAGGAGTAGTCAAATTATCTGTTCTCACCATTTTCAATAGAAATTTATGGTGATACGAAATATAATTTGCTTTGTGACATCATTTATTATTTAGAAATTTCTCAATCTGCAAAAAAGACAAAGCTATTAAAAATAAATCTTCCAATTTTCATGATTAAAAAAACCTAAATATATTACAAACATATTTTTGGCCCACAAAAACAAACGTCAATAAATATAAAATAGGGCATATAATGATTTCATACAGTCATGTGATATTCCCCCTCCATAATCTCAGGCACAAGGTATCTGCATAATGCCTGCTGATCACCAACATTCCTTTAAAAAGCAAATTAAGAAAAGCTTTCAAAAGAAGGGAGTGGTTAGAACTAGCATGGCATAAGATGAATACATATAGGGAGTAGGAAAATACAACCAAATTATTACCTATTAAAAAGGAATTAAGTTTAAACATTCCCTGACAAATGAATTACTGTACCATATCATTAATAGATATGTTTTCTCTACTCATCTTTTAAAATATACATGTGTATATGAGACTAGAGTCAGGTATAAATAGCTGATGGTATCTCAAGGGACAGTGAAACTTTTCAGCAAAAGGACAGTACAGATGCCTTTAAAATCTAGTTCCACCCTTCTCTGGAGAAAAAAAAGGCAAGAAGAAACCTCACATATTCATTTCATAGTCATCAACTTACTAAACCACCTAATATGACTGACTTTTAATCTTAAAATCCAGGTACTTTTTAAAAATTCCCAAAACTAAGTACTTAAATTATTTTAAAAGTACCAAAGGGTGGGTAAAATTTATGTCTAATTTCCATATCCAGCTTTGAATAAAAACTTTAAAAATGTGTATCCTTCAGATATTACACATCACTTCACAACTGGTACATTGATTCTACAAGTGTCTTCCACATTTTACAAATCTTAGCAAAGAATCACTACTGTAAACATGAAGAGTTCAAAAGCAAAAGATGGATCAAGGAGTTCACAGATCCTGTCTTTCCAAATCTATCTGATCTATTCTGCTTTTCACATCAAAATATTTTCTTTAATTACATCTTGCAAATATATTATTCCACAAGAGGGATTTAGAAACAAATACATGTCTGAAAAGGCAACATGACCACCGGTCCTCAGCATCTCAGCAACCTTGCAGTTTCTCCAGGTAAGCTTTTTATGACATCCCCAAGTCACTGACATGAATTCAGCTTTTTGGGTGCCACTTCTCCTTGGGCTAACTTTTAGCAGAAAAAGGTTGTAGTACTCATGTAGCTAGACCACAACCCTCTCTACTTAGGAAACTTTAGTTAACTCAATGGGAAGGGATGATCAACCTCATTAAGGCTGTGAGATGTAGGAAGGAAGAAAAGTAGGAGCCTCAAATCCTCCATGGGGAACAAAACAACAACAATGGGACAGCTGCTTCCTGTCCTGCACAAAAACACAGGCGTGGGTGCACACATACACATGGCAGTCAAAAGACTACCTTTCTTCTTTTTAGTTAAACAGATCACAATAGGAATGGAATCCTGGCCTCACTGTGGTGTTTAGTAGTTGGTGCTAAGTCAGAGCCTCGATCTGCCTCTATACACCATTTGCTATCTTTCTTACACAGGAACTCAATAGGATCATTCTATCTAGAACCACCTATTTAAAAGCCTGGCAATCAAATGGAAAGCATTGATCTGAATACTAGGAAATAGTAAAGGGCACTGGTAATTTGAGGTATCTTCCACTTCTAGGACTCACTGCTAAAAATCAATTCTATCCAGTCACTGTGCTGAAGCACTAAGGAAACCAACTGGGATTGAGTGAACCTGCCAGGAGGGAATGAGCACCAGTGCAAAGGAGCACACGTGAGCACTGAAGCAAGGTCCACTGCAGGGGACTTGTTTAACTGGAAAAGTGGGTTCCCCTCTAGTCCCCTTCTGTTATTTTTAAAATCTTCTTTAGGAAAAGGGGTGAGGGATGTTAAAGAGGAAACAAAGATAGAAAACGCGGGGTTCCCCACCTGCCTGCAGACACACAGACACGCTCAGTTAGGGGAGGTAAAGGGAGAAGATGCATTATTGGTACTTGTAGCTGTGGCACCTGTTACTGTGAAGCCTGTAGGAGGGGCTATGGAGCTGTGGCTGGGCTGCAGGTCCTTAGGAATGCCACTGTGAGAACTCAGCTGGTGGCCAAAGGCTGCGCTGAACTGAGGGAGTTGCTGCTTGGGAGAGGTGGAGGCCAATAGTTCAGCAGAAGGCCCCATGCCACTGAAGCTGGTCTGCGGTAATCCCGGAAGCACACTGGAGCTGCTGGGAGTCACGGTGGCGAAGGCAGGCTGTGTGGTCTCTGAGTTCGAGGTGGTGGGTGGCGTGGATAAGGAAGTGGAAAGAAGATGTCCATCTGCGCCGAGAAGGTTGCTAAATGGAGAAGGATCTCCAAGGTTGACAGGGAGATTACCCCAGTGAGTTCTGGGGTTTACCACTCCTCCAAGTGGCACCTCAAGTTGGGTTGGGAGCAAGTGCTGCGCCATGATGGGCATCTCTGCCGAAAAGGTAGCTGCCATATTATCACCAGAATAAGATGTTGTGTGGGGAGAGGTGATATGGTCACTGTAGGGAGACGGCACGTGCTCACTATCATAATGGCTTCCTTGGGGTGAGGAGTGTGAATGATCACTGCTGTATTGCTGTCGTGAGGTGATTAGGTCATCTGCCTTGCTCAGCAGCTGGGCAGGATGTGGCCTCTGGGAGGCATGGCTGCCATCATGAAGTCCATGAAACTGTCCTGGGAAGGCTCTCTCCCCAAGTGCACTCTGGCTGATCAGAGTGGCAGAAGTAAGGCCAACGTTGGCTGGGGCAGAGAACTGCCCCTGGATCTGCCCTGCCAGGGGTGTAGGTGGGTTAGACAAGGTAGCAGAACGGAGCAGGTTCTCGTCCAGCTCTAGACTAGAAAAATTATCATGTACTATTCGCCCATTTAATAGCTCCCCTAGGTCCGTGTTTACTTCTCGGCTCAAGGACTGAATTCCTGAAGCTCCAGTACCTGTGGAGAACACCCCTATTCCTCTATCTGACAACTCTTGGACTGGCACACCATCTGACTGAGTAAGCACCCCAATGGTACTCAGGCACTCGAGAGAAGTTACAGCCTGCAAGGCCCGTTCAAGTTCCTCGGCCTCTTCGGTAGTTGGGAGGAGGTCTCCATTCTTTCCTGAGTAAACAGAAGCCATCAAGAATCAGTACAGCTTTTATCTAACCTATATCACAAAAGTCGTACTTTTGAATTATTTTAAGATTATTCTACTGAAAAAGAGACCCTGTTGAAATGAGCAGTTTCAAGGGTAGCCTTGGAAGGAAAAAGTGAACTATTAATCTGGAGGACAAGTCTGGAATGTCAAGCTGTTCTGGAACTTGAATCATGATCTTCAGTTTATTTAAAATACTCACAGAAAACAATCCATCAAAGTGTTAAGTTCTTAGTAATTTTTAGGATTACCAATTTTAAACTCATGGTGACTACTAGACAAAGGTGTTTTTATCTAAAATTATATTAAAGTAATTAAGTTATAGAGAATATATTAAGTTGATTCAGATTTGAGACAAAAGGTTGCATAGGAAGGTCCACACTTGGTTCTTCTACTCCTAGACTCTTCCAGGTGGAAGGGCAGCTATGGAAGACCAGAACATGGAAATCCATTCATGTATTTTAGCATGAAATTTAAGCACTCAGTTCATTTTGCAGGTTACCTCTCAAAATGCTTTTGCTTTACTCTCTAATCTTCCCCTCTCATTCTTCTTGACTTGTAACAAATTTTCATAACTGGAAGCCCATGGATCTACTTTGATTTCATTTCCAATATAAAAAATTCTACTGTTAAGAACTTGATTTATTAACGCAAAAGTATACAATTTTTAATGGTGAATGAAACATTCTAAGAGTATATAAAAGATTTCTCTTGAAAGCTCTGGGAAATTGGTAGGATTAAGGAAATTTGGTTGTGAAAAAAGTGCTCTTCAATCAAAGTAGAGGGTAGAGTCTTAAAATGAGGGCAAGTTCTAACGGCTTCAATAAACTCCGGTTTAAAAGTTCTTTGTTCAAAAATAAAGTAAAACTTCTCATTTTAAAAGGAAAAACTTACAAACCTAGCTATCAAACTATAAATACGCTAAGCTCTTAATATCATTAGACAAACAGCACATTCCTTACCTTTTAAAAAGGGTAGAAGAGGTTTAGCCATCACATGATATGTGAGGAGAAACGCTTCAAATACATTGTAAAAAAACTTTTCCTTCTTATAAACTCATTTTCAATGTTAATGTTCTTGAATCAAAATACTGACCATACCATACTGGGTTACCAGCTGGTGTAACCCAGCGGTTGAGTTTCCTGCATACGAGGTCTCAGGTTCAATCTTCAGCCCTGGTACCTCCAAAAAAGTAATAAAAAATATTGACCATACCTTCAAAAAAATCAAAATCTTGTAAGTCATCAGGTAGCCGTGGTAGGACGTCTGAAAAGTCCTCCTGATTCAATTCCAAGTCATGTGGAATGTCAGTGATCTCATTGGCAATGTCATCCGGCAACTCATCAGCACTCAGCTCTGGCGTGGATGGGCTCCTAGGGAAGATGACACAGTCGGTCCCACTATTCCCCTATCACTTTTACATCAACAACACCAAGACAAGTTCCTTAAACATAATGGGAAGCTAATGCCTTTTACGTCTTATATAATTAATGCAAACATGGGAAACTTTGTAGTAGCCTTTCAAATCTGGTCAAAATAATAATTTTAAAAAAGAAATAAACCTAAAACTGATGCTTGGCTGAAACAGAAGGTTTACTCATCTGGTAATAAATGCTTACCCCTGCCAAAATCAATAATGCATCAGATTTCTGATAGAATATTTCTGTCAGAATACATGTGGGATTCCTGTTAAAATAGGAAAATCTGAGCGTATACAATTAAGTTCTCAGTACTAGCACTTTTCTTTAATCAAAAGCTTTATTTCAGATCTAACCCAGTCAGATATTTAGTAAAATTTGTACCAAAAACTGTAAAAAGTCTAGACTGCTATACCGAGTGGCTTCTGTACCCTAGTTCCAACTCTAGGATACTAAAGGAAGCAAGAGGCTCTGAGGACACTCAGAAAATGACGTAAAGGCAAAGCCAACACGGAAGCTGCTGCTGACCGGATCTGGGAGGCCTCCACTGGCAGTGAGACGCTGGTGGGCATGCTGAGGTTCCCTTGGGGCACTGCAGGGGGAATGGGTTTCTGGGGTCGACGAGGTCCACGCCTTCGCTTCTTCTTGTGTTTTTTGGTTAGTGCAGGAGGCTTGGTTTTTTTCCTGGGTTTCCTCTGCTGCTGGTGCTGAACTTTACGGGAGCTATCTCCTCTCAAGAAATTATCCTTTGGAATGAATAAATGGGTATTTTAAAACTGAGTTTATGTGGGAAAAACCTATCAAATATCAAAAACACACTAAACATCTCTTAAATACTCTTTATAATACCTAAAACATGCACTGTATGCCTCAAAATGTGTAACAATAATTAAATGAACAGGTTATTTAATTCAAATGAATTCAACATATATATATATATACATATACTGAGTTCATCCCATATATAAAGACATTGTAATAGGTCCTGTAATATTAAAAAAACTGAGTAAAATTTCATCTGTGCTTTCAAAAAATGGAAAGACATGGGCACAAGTATACATAAATACAGTGCAGAGAAAATTGGGCAGGAATGATATAAACACCTCCTATGGGCACACAGAAGGAAAATCAATTACTTTTAGTTTTGTGGAATTGAAGGATAAGTAGGATATTCAGGGGTTGGGCGCAAGAGGGAAGGTCATTCCAAGCTAAAAGAAAATGGCATAAACAAGAGAAAAGGAATAGAAAATAACTGGGAATGACTGGCACTTAGAATTATAATAGGGGAAGAAATAGAGGCATAGGTGAAATCTGATGGCTGTTTCAAAAGTTGATACAGGCTAAAGACCATAGGTATAGGAAAGGAAAAGCAATGACCTGTCATGATAGAATGCTCAGGATTTGATAGCTCCTTGGATATGGGGAGGATGAAGGGAAAGCAAAACTCTAAAATGACCCCAGAATTCCTAGTTTGGGTTATTGTCAGATGATGATATCATGAAAGAAAGCACAGCAGAACAAGACGATTCAGAAGAAAAATTAAGGAGTTCTGTTTGGCTCACATACAGTTTTAGGTATGAAAATGTCTAGGGAGGTCGTGGAAAACTGTATTTGGTGTACAGGAATAAAAGAAAGGGATGGAGAGGACAGCTTGAAAATCAATTACACGGTAAGAGTGCTTCAAGTATTTACATGTGCCAAGAAGATAAGGTAAAAAGAGAAGACAATGAGGATGCAGATTTGTAAAACTGCAGCAATTAAATGAGTAGCAAAGGAAGAGCCAGTGAAGAAGAACATGTAAAGATGTATATTCAAAAGGCTTGCTCTCAAGAAACAGACAACTAGCTTTCTTTAGCTAATACTGTACTCTAAAATTCACATACTAAACTTCACCAATTCCAAGATGTATATTTTAATACCTCTGCATTAGAGAAGCACTTTATAACTGATGGCATCTTACAATTGCTAACAGCCAGGTGATAGCATCACCTATATATGGACTCACACTTGGTCACAGGTCTTTGTACTAGCTTCATTTGAACTGAGATAAATGTATTGTTTGTACTACACATGTGGAGGGAGAACTTGGGTATGCAGAAAGGCACACAGAGTAACAGGGTATAAAATTGATATTACTGAAGCAAATATTCATGATCAAAGAACTGACAATTCCACACACATATATATATGCAAAGCAACAACCAAGTGAGAGTGGAAAATACTTACAAAGCTATGTTATACCTATGAGGCTTTGTTATAGCTTAAATATGTAGAAAATATTGCCTTTCACATACCAAGTAATACCGTTAAAACTAGGAGTGATATGTAAGACATAAATCTACATCTAAATAAGTCTAAAAGAACGCTTTTGATAAGGATAAAACAATTCAAAATTATAAGAGAGCGCTTTATCATTGGAGGCAATTTTTCTTCCTTGGCGGTATATAAAACAAAAGTGTTTTTGAAAATGGATATCACCTTTGATTTGATGAATTGCAGAAATAACTCTTATAAATAAACACATAAAAAGACTGTACGTAATAGTATTTGAGGACTAACAATTATTGTCAGCATCAAACAAAATTCAAAACAAGAGAGATTAAATTAAGGCATACATCCAGGAAATATAAAAGAAGTTTAATTCTGGCCAAATACCTGAATCCAAAGGCACAAATACACACATTTATAAAGAAAAAGAAAAAGTTATCAGCACGGACTTCTTTCTAGTGTCTATAGTTTTGTGGCTCAACATGTGAGGTCTACTTTTATTATATCTATTTTTTAAATTGTGTTTTTTAAAATTTAATTAATTTTAAAAATTACATCCATTTTTTAATTCAACAAACAGTCAATGAGCAACAACCAGTAATGACCCTGTGGAAGGCATCTATTTTGGGCTTTCCCTCTAGGATGACTGCTGATCTTCAGGAAAAGAAAGAGAGCTCTGGCCCAATACACAGCAAGTCCTACTTGAAGACTCCAAATGGTCACCTGGCTCTGGTTCTAGGCTCATGCCTTTTTCTCCAAGTTTATGCCTGGCAGCCCTACCTCATTCTTGGTAACGTGCCAGGTATTCCACACAAAACTGTCCCTTCATAGCTGAGGCCCTGCTTTACTCTTCACAGCCTATCACTTAGCACCTCCAGAGAGCTATAGAGGATGCCAGAGGCAGATCATGAAGTGCCATATAAGCCATGGTAAGAATTGTGGATTTGATTGTAGATGTAATGGGAAGCCATTGGAAGGTTTTGATCAGAGGACTAAAATGGTCAGATGTACATTTTTTAAAAGGCCTGCTCTAAAGGGAAGATGATGGAACTGTACTATATCTTGATTGTTGCAGTGGTTATGTGACTGCATGCATTTATCAAAATTCACAGAATTGTATACCAAAAAAAGTGAATTTTACCATATGTAAATTCAAAGAAAGTGGAACATACACACATGCGCACGTCACACACATGGCCTACTCTGGCTGCCGTGTGAACATTACACTGGGGGAATGGATGCAAGTAGAAGGAAGACCAGTTAGGGTATTATTGCAATAATCTAGGCAAAGATGATAGTACCTTAGGCTAGGATGGTAGCAGTGGAGATGGTAAAACGTGTTTGGATTCAGGATATTATTTGAAAGTAAAGCTAAGAGATTTGCAAACTGTTTTTGTCACCTAGTGACAGTATCTCACTGGAATGGGCTGATGGGGTATGAGTTTTTACAATACTCTATTATATAAATTTTAACTTAAACCAGTGTCAGATTCTGTAATTGCTTACAAAGAGAAAAGCATTTTCAAACTTTTGTGTTATAAATTTCTTTTAATAAAAAACTCATTAAATCATTAAAGCAGATCCTGAAACATAGCACTCCTATTTACCTAGTCTTATTAGAGATATGCTGGAATCGCAGAAACTTTAAATCCAAAATATACATCTGGGATCATTTACCTCAGTGGTTTCTAAGCCACAGTGCCCACATCCCCAAGGGTCTGTGCAATCATCAATGAATGTCCACAAAAGTGATTCAAAAAACATATAGGAATCACTCCTTAACCAGGATAAAGCCTGCATAAACTAACACAAATGCCCATATTTTAAATGTTTTTAAATTAAATTGGGAAAATAAATAATTTTTCAACATTTGTATATGTAGTTCAACATATAGATTCTTTTCAAAACATGAAGCCCACAAAAGAAATCTAAAAAATAAAAGAGGTTCTTGGTGAAGAAAATGGTGAACTATAAACATGGAAACTGAGTCAGAAAAGTAATACCGTTAGTCTGCAGTTACATATTTAGAGTGAAAATGCCAGGATCACAACCTTAAATTGTTAAGTCTTGGTCCAATGTCTATTCAGTCACACTGATGCACACCTGAAAATCATAAAATGCTTAACAAGGGCAAGAAGTGTTCTATTCAACTTTTTTAGGACCTAAAGTATTTAGCAAAATAACTTGCAAGTAGCAGAAGAAAATAAGTACCTGATGGCTGAAAACAACAAAAATGTATTTATTTAAAAAGATTATATAATTCAGATATTTCATTAATTCAGACTTGTCTCTTTTCCAGATTATTCTGAATTAATTAGGGCTTGTGATACTAGCATTAATTAAAGCAATAATTTAGATCAATAGAATTATAGAAAGCTTTTGGCTGAAATTTTATCAAATATCTAAGGCATTCACAGAACTGTATATAAGAAAACAAAAACCTAGAGGAATGGGGGCAAAGAAAGAGCCTTGGGCAATTTAAAAATGCATCTTAATGGGAAGGGAGTAGAATAGAGAAAGACAATGAACAAATGATCACACCTAAGTAACTACTAAATATCTTTTAGAAAAGTGGTTTTTTTTTTTTTAAATGAGGGTCTGAAATTAATTCAGTGGGTCATGACCAGCATTTTTTTTTTTTTTTTTTAGTGAAACAGAACAGACCAGAAAATATCAGTGTACATTTCAGGCAGTAAAGGCACATCCTGTTTCATAAAACTTTTGTTTCCATGATGTATATACACATATATTTTATACTGAGTTGCAAAGTATTTCTTACTTTGGATAGATATCAAAAGTTTAAAAGCTGCTGTTGTGGAAAATAAACTTGAACTTACCATTTTTTTGGCATGTTCTTCACACAGAGGAGTTTGGTGTGTAATGTCAAAAACTGGCACAGAGCACTGCTGTCCATCTGCAAACTTGGCTGTGCAACTTGTGAAGAGCTGCTGAGAGCGGTTCAAGAGGATATCTGGTTTTGTTAAGTTAGGAATAAAATACACTGAAACTAATTTTTCAATCTCTAAAAAAAATTCATTTTCCCCTTACTTATGTTAAATAAGTATAAATTTTATTATCGATAAAAGCTAAAGCTCCCAACGTTATGGCAAAATGATAGTAGTTGAATTTATCATCATTGTTTATCAAGAGATACTTCTGAGGGAGCCTATTTTGCTAATGGACTCCTAACGTTAAGTCTCCTTTATGACTTTTTAGAATAAAATTCTGTAATTTGAATCACTATAATGGTTTAAAAAAAAAAAAACTTTCTACAAGGAAAACTCTGTATATGATGCTCATCAAGAATAAAAATTTAAAGATAAATTTATAAAAAATGCATCTGTCCAAATATTAATTTTCCAATCCATATTTCTAACCCTAATTCCAACTCAAAACTCATAAAAATTACTTTAAAATAAAAACTTAAAAAATTTTAAAACCATTTTCTCTGTGTAACTAAGTTTGCACAGTTCTTTCCAGAAGTAGCAAAGGTTTCAATGAGACTGAAAAATAAGAGCAACTAAGTATGACAAACACTATAAAATATGGAATACCAAGTTTATTTATCAACATTTTTAAGCATTTATACTTTTAGCCACTAAATACATTTCCACAGATTTACTTTATATATTTTTTCTTACTTTATATTATTAAGGAAGTACTTTTCTGTTTTTTATGCTTCTACAGTTAAGGCTACTTATAAAGCCTTTACTGTATTAGAAAGTGCTGCTGATAAAGCTGTGAAAATACAACTCTAAGAACAAAAAGGAAGCCAAAAATTTTAGACAGATAATAAAGAAAAATAAGTTATTGCTGCCATATAAATTTAACCCTATCCAATTTTAAATGTTCAATGAAAGAGTATAAGATTTCATTACATATGAGTATAAGATTTCATCAGTAGTCTTAAACCCCCTAATACAGGTTTTCTCAAGGATATTCTGTCTTAAGATATGTACTTTCCTAGTCAGTGACGTTTGTTAGATATTCACTTTCATTTATTTGAAGTCAGCACTGTACTCACTACAAAGAGAAATTAATCTTACAGCAAATGGCACACCATCAAACTGTATAACTTTCCTGGAAGAATAAAAACGGCTTTTGGATAATGTGATTTGATTTTTCCATCAATGAGTACAGTAACTGCCTCTCATATGCTACCTGGAATTATTGTGGGACCAAAGTTTTGTTAACAAATTATAATTTGACAGCCACTGGAGGAATCTGCTACGTGCTATCAATTTTTCTTATTTAGATCTGATTCTTGAACAAAGCATTACAATGACATAAACAAAAAAATTATCCAGAGAACTTCATAAAAATTATAAGTTAAATAAAAATTAATTTGATATATTAAATAGTTATAAATTCAAAGGTCATTCACTTGACTTATGAATGAAATATATAGCCTCAAATCAGTTGTTACTTTTTCAGTGCACAGGCATTTGAGTTAAGAGGATACGTTGGAAACAATGTCTGGTGAAGGGAAGGGCTTTGTGAGTGCACCGTTCCCCCTTCACAGTTCCACTACATGCTGCTGGCTCCACCTCCCTCAACTTGGTCTGGCTTATGCTAAGGAAGGAAAAATACAAAATTAATTAAAAAAAAAAAAAGCTTTAAGAATCCAAGGCAATTTTTCAACATTATGTCACCATTCTGTAACTCCCACATTTTTACTATATATAATAAATATATTCACTAATTAAAATACAAATATGAGTTGAAGAAATCAGGTACAACAATTACCTGTTCTATTATTTCCCTGATCAACTGACAAAGCAAATAATTACATCAGAATAGATTTCAAATATGTCTATCTGCTCTTTTTTTCAAAGTGACAGTTTGGTCCCCATTTACTTCCCAAAGAGGCAGTAGAGATAAGTAATGAAGAACATAAGACTAGAATCACAGACCTGGTTCTGAATCTCAGCCTGTTAGGCTGTGTGACCTTGGGCAAGTTACTTAGCCTCACTAAAGTCTCAACTTTCTCACTGTAAAGTGGAGATAAGTGTACCTTTAGATGACTGGGTTGTTGCAAGCACCCAAAGACATAGTACAGCTAAACACTTATCATACATAGTATAGAACGTCGTAAACAGTCAATGGTTCCTATTTACTAACCATTGTTATTATCATCATTGTGATTTGTTTATTTCATGCTGCTAAACAGTAAACCTGCAAAAAACTTGACCTAATATATGGGGAGGGAGGTACTGATATGTAGATATAATAACTGAACCACTCTCATCTTCCAAAATGCACTCATTTTGGGTATTTTTAAAAACTTTCTATTATAGGTGTAATTCCATATTCCAATATTTAAATGCTATCTTCATTATATACACTTAACTTTTAAATGTATCTTATTTTTAAATTTTATTCACATAGTTCCAAAAAAAAAAAAAAATCAAAGAATGAAAAGCTGGGCAGTGAAAAATCCCACCTTTGTTGCCTAATTTCCACTCTACAATATGTATTCATTTTATTAGTTTGTGTATTCTTCCACAGTTTTTTAATACAAGCATAAAAAATGCAAATACATAATATTTAAATTCTTAGAAGTAAAAAAAAAAAAATCCTTATCTGTGTAACATAAAGCATCACAAGTTACTAGGCATTTAAACATATCTGCATTTGGAAAAAGAATCTACTTACTGCACTGAGACAAAAGTCAGGTATTGAAAAATTTTTTTTTAATTTTGTTTTTAGTACCTTTCTAAGGACTTCTATGGAATGATTCACACAGATCAAGAAAGGTTGAAATTACATATGAATTTATATAAAATCTAAATAAAACAATATTTCCATTACAATGATTATTTTTACATAGACAGTAAACACAAATAAAAGGAACCAGGTGCTGCCATAGAATTTGCTTTAATTCAGAATTCCAGAATATTTGTCCAGATCACAAGAGTAGGGAATTGGACTCCTTACAGAACTAAAAAGTTTACTTTTTAATAGTTTTGTATATTGTTCCTAAAAAAAGTGTTTACAGTATTAATTTAGCATTTGTAAAAATGATAGGCAATTCCAAATAAATAAAGCCTTTACTATTTGGGCAACAAAGTCCAAATCCTCTTGGTCTAGATTTAAATAGAAGGCAGCTCCCTACATTGAAAGGATAATTTTTATTGTTTGCTTTACCATTCATCAAGCCTAGTGTGCAACCATTCCCTCATTTGATTAATTCTAGATTTCCAAAGAAACCTATGGTTCGTTTTTTAAAAATCGCAAACATTCCAACTCACCAATCTGCCTCTTAACCTCAAAGTTAGAGTTCAATATTCCTATGGATAAATAAAGGTAAAAATGCCTGCTATGATGTTAGACTTTTTTTTTTTTGGTGTTTTTTTCTTTTTCACTTAGATAGACTTTTCATTGAAGAATCCCAAACAAAACAAAGGGAGAATTACTAAAACTTTATATATTATATATATAAGATGTATAATATAAAAAATATATTTATATATTTTTATATATGTGAACATAATTAACAGCACTGAAATATACATCTGAATGTAGTTAAAAGGGGAAATGTTAGGTTGTATATATGGTACTAGAATAAAATATTTTTTTAAAAAATCCATGGAACTGCACAATACAGTGAATCCACAGTTAAACCACGGACTATAATTAATAGTACAATTATAAAAAAACGCTTACATCAATTATAATAAATGTACCACACCAATGCAAGGTGTTAATAATAGGGTGGTATATGGGAATCCTGTATTTTATTCATGATTATTCTGTAGACCCACAACTTCTCTAATAATAATTCTTAAAAAGTTAACAGTAAGAAAAAATAATTACTATAGGTTTCCCTTTTGTATGCTGTATCATATTCCCATAAACAATGAAGTTTCCATACAAATAACATTCGAAAGATACAACACAAACAATACTATTCACAGTAGAATTTTTGGTTATATGGTACTTAAATTTGGGTTTACATACTTAAAGCTATTGATAAGAAAGAATGCCTTAACATTAATCAGTTTGTATCTGAACTATATTTTAAGGGATACACATTAAAAGGTAGCCATTAAAGTTTTTAATTTCTAAAATATTTAATGATGGCTTTTTAAATGTCTTTTGTGGAACTAGGGTTTTGATTTAACCTATGTCTAAGTGAATTCTTTTTTTTTTTTTTTTTTTTACCGGGAGGTCCCGGGGATCGAACCCAGGTCCCTCCATATGGCAGACGGACGCCCAACCATTTGAGCCACATCCGCCCCCTAAGTGAATTCTTTAAACAAATAGATTACAGGCCTTCACTGTTTTTTTTCATTCATTCATCAACACTGGAGATTTAGGAACAAAATAGACACTGTTCCTAACTTCCTAGAAATTACTGTCTAGTATGGGAGACAGACATTAATATAAGTACAAAATTCTAAAATGAAGCAGAGCATAGAGTACTATAAACATATATAACAGGGAGACCTAACATAGTCAAGAGATTCAGGGAAGGTTTCTCTGTGAAAGTTGTACGTTAGCTGAGACCTAAAAGATGTTCTAGAACAGACACTGCCTTTCCCAAAGAGGACTGGAGCTTGGAGCAAGGGAAGATCCAGAGGCTACAGCCATTCTGTACAATATATTAGATATGCAAGCATAGTTTTAAACAACTCTAAACATGCCAAGAAGTAGGAAACTCTTAAAGGCATAGATTCACAACTGAAAATTAGGATACATAGCAAACATATTGAAAAATTAAATATACAAAACTAAAATAATAAAAAAAAAAAGAAATTGTAGCCATGTATGAAATATAATCAATAGTACAAAGTAAAATTATATTTTAGTTTATTAATTTTAACACTTTTCCCTGAGTGACTCACGATCATTATAAAAATTAGAATATATAGACTAAGAATTTTTTCTTAACTTTAATTGATCAATAATCCCAACAGCTAGAGATAATCACTACTAATATTTTGATATACAAAACCCGTAACAAATTTTTCCTAGTCATATATAGTCAGGATTGTCCTCTGAAAAAAATAACAAGCAAAAAGTAAGCTCAATAAAGAACCAAGCCTTCTAAATTTAAAAATTATTTCCTAAACTAAGAAAATGAAAAGTGGGAAGCGGATGTGGCTCAAGTGATTGGGCTCCCATCTACCATATAGGAGGTCCAGGGTTCAGTTCCCAGGGCCTCCTGGTAAAGGCAAGCTGGCCCACGTGGTAAGTTGGCCCACGTGGAGTGCTGGCCCGCACAGGAGTGCTGGCCTGTGTGGAGAGCTGGCGCAGCAAGATGACGCAACAAAAAGAGACACAGAGGAGAGACAACGAGAGACACAGCCGACCAGGGAGCTGAGGTGGCGCAAGAGATTGAGCGCTTCTCTCCCACTCCAGAAGGTCCCGGGATAGGCTCCCGGTGCTGCCTAAAGAGAAGACAAGTAGACACAGAGCGAAAGGACACAGAGAGCAGACAGCGAGTGCAAAACAATGGGGGTGGGGGGTGGGGGGTGGGAGATAAATAAATAAATCTTTGAAATAAGAAGAAAATGAAAAATTATAAATATTACCTTCAAATACCATATGAAATTTAAAAGCATTGTTACATGTGTGATTTTTAAGACAGGTAAATATTCTCAAATCTTTTTTTGAATAAATTCTAACAGAACTCCAGCAAAATTTCGCTTTTAATTTACTGTCAGCTCATGGCAGTATTATTTTGCCACCTGTGCAGAACTTTACCTGAGCCGCAAAACCAAAATACAATGCTTAAACTTTCAGGTTTAGATGATTATTTCCCATTGTTCCTCAACTCTCCTCTCAAAAAAGAGAAAACAATCTGAGGCAAGTTCTTCAGAAACAGGTGACTCTGTATGGCCCTCACCTGGTTCGACTGCACGCAGCTCTCCGCAGTTCTTGTATTAACTGACCAGTACATTCCGGTTCTCTACTGGCCGCCTGCAGCAAGGCTCTCCTAAACGTATGCCGGCATTTCTTTTGACGAGATTCTGCCCGCTCCAGGCGGCAGAGGTGCTTATATTTCTGCTGAAAGTAAGTGCAAAGTTGGGTCACCCTGGAGCTCCTACTCTCCAAATCATCGTCATCAGACCTGGAGAGAGCAGGGAGAAATGAAAACTTGATTATACTTTAGGCTCATTTTAGAAAAGGGAAAAAAGGATGAGGAAGGGTGGCTGAGTACACAGGTTCATAACTTTTGTGGGCTGTGAACACGTACTTAACCAAATTAGAGTAAGAGAACTCAAAATGAGCTGAAAGTAAGTATGATAGTTCAATAAGCCAGGTAGTAGAGACAATCCAATGCTTACGAAACTTAACCTTCTTAGCGTGTCACAATTAAAAAAAGCATCAGTGTCTTCTAAATTTTAAGTGACTAAGGACTCTCGGGTGAAAAATAATTTCTTTACCTTTATTTACTAAAAAGTCTGAGTAATGGCATGGTAGTTATGAAGAAACACTTAGCATAGCTTCATAAAAGACAGGTCATACTAGAAATAATGCCATAAATTCTTTTTAAAGATTTATTTATTTACTTTATCCATTTTAAACACCCCCCTTCCCCATTTGCTGTTTTGTGTCCATTCGCTGGGCAATTATCTGTGTCTGTTTCCTGCCATCTCTTCTCATCCTTCTCCTCCAGTCTTCATCAGGATTCGATCCTGAAGACCTCTGATGTAGGAGAGGGGTGTTCTGCCACCTGCGCCACCTCGGTTCCTGGTTTTTTTTGGAGCTTTCGGAGCATCTCGTCTTGACTCTCCCTTGTGTCTCTCTCCTATTACATCATCATATTGCTGAATGGCTCCCGGTGCCTGGTGGCTCACTGAGTGCCATAAATTCTAACAGTATATTACCAAAGAGCTGTCCTTTCATTTGTACTGGTTTTTATCTACTCTTTCATTGCTAAGCATTTAAGAATTCTGATTGTGGGGGGTCACAATCATTTCACTGTAAAGTGATTTTTTTTTTTTTTTTTAAACTACAGGAGATATCCTAGACAGCATTTCATAGACCAAGGATTTCACATAGACATTTTTCTGTCAGATACAAATGTCTAATGGTTGGTGGTCGCTGCTGGAGGGTTGTGTTGAAAAGGATGCTGAGGGGATACCCAGGCTCAACAAGAAAGAGTGCTGTCATTAGTTAGCAATGTCTACCACCAGGAGGTTAAAAAGATCACTTTTCTATGGAACAAATGTGATCTCACTTTATACTGCTTGGAATAATGCACACTAGACTGAAAAACTGACCTGTGTTACTTTCTCTTCTATCAAAACTACCACATATTTGATACTATAGACTATATATCATCTTACTAAAGTTCTGTAAATCATTGGTTGGTTTCTCTTCTTTTCTCAAGCAGCCCATAATAGGCTACTCTGTAAACTTCTATTTAATATTTCTCCTAAGAAAAATGTTCTCTTCAGTATAGTTGCTACTACAGATATGTAAATTGAAGGATATTACCCCAATATTTTCATTTATTCGACATTCAACATTTATCTATGTCTATTATGCTAGGCACTATGCAGGGTAGACAAAAAAATGTTGGAGTTTGCAGTGCAATTTCACAGATCCAAAAAGTTAGACAATTCAAAAGAAGATAGAATCAAGAACTAAAACTGTGGGGTAGTAGACCAATGATACAATAATCTGGCCACAAATTAGAAAAACCTGGGAGCTTCTTAAAATTTCAGATTCCCAGGACCTACTCCAGATTTACAGAATCAGAATCTTCCTCGGCAGGGTCCAGGAATCTTTATTTTGAATTATTCCCTGAAGGCTCACAGCAGGTCTTCATTTGGGAGTTCTAATAGGGACAGCAAGTGCTATAAATATCTTTAATGCAAGGTAGAGAACAATAAGCATCATAAGAGAGGTACAGCTAAAGTGCTATTGAAGTTCACTGGAAAGACTGCTGAATGTAAAGATTATAGGGAAGGCTTTGCAGAGGAGATGACAATAGAATTAAACTTTGAAGAAACAGTAGAATATGAAGATGAGGAAAAAAAAGGGTACTTCACATGGATAAAACAATATAAGCAAAGACACAGAGATGGACAGGATAGGGAATAGCAAGTACTACGTAGCATGGTTTGGCTAAGATGTAAGGTGTGCAGGGGCGTGATGGCAGGTAAGATAAACTTTCGAAACCTAAATACCAAGTTAAAGGATTTAGCTTTTATTCTAAAGGCAATGGAGAACTTTAAAGGTTTTCAGAAAAATGGGTAATAGAATTGTGCATGAGAAGGGTTACTCTGTCAGCACTTACAGAATAAATGGAGGAAGAGATAAAAAAGAGAACATTTAGAAAATTATTATAAAATTTCAGGTAAGAGATAATAAAGACTCAGAGTAGAGTGGCAGCTGCCAAGACTGGAGAATATGAGAGGTGTGGTGGTTCAGAGCTATGTATCCCAGAAAAACATGTTCTTAAACTTAATCCGTTCCTGTGGATATGAACCCTCATAAATAGGATTTTTACAGAGGTGGCCCAGCTGAATCAGACAGGGTCATATAGGGCCTTACTGAAGGCCTTATAGGGAAGGCACAGAAAGCCAAACGGAACAGCCAGAAGCTAGAAGTCAACACAAACTGGAAGAGAAAACAGAAGCCAGGAGAGGCCACTGCGTACACTGTCATGTGCCAGAAAAGCCAAGGGCCAAAGATTGCCAACAGTGAGCCCCAGAATGCCACAGTCTTCTGGGCTTTACCTTGGGAGCCTTGATTTAGACTCCTAGCCCGAAAATAGTGAGCCAATAAATTCCCAATTATTTAAACCATCCCATTGCAGGGTATTTGTTTTAGGAGCCAAGAAACTAAACAAAGTGGTAATTTGCAGGAATAAAAGATATACTTTGTCAACTGGGCAAGAAAGATGGAAGGGACAATAATCACTCCACAATTTCCATTGGCAAAGAACAGGAAGGACAGTGGCATCATTTATAAAACAAGGAACAAGAACGAGCAGATTTTGAGTAGGAAAGAAATTCCATTTCAGATAAAATGAATTTAAAGTTGAAGAGGAGTATTAAGGAAGGTGTAGAAAACCATTGGAAATGATAAATTGGAGCATTCTTAGGGAAGAGATACAAATTTCAGGGTCAACAACTAATAATGGAAAGACCTGGGAGAGACTAAAAGTAAAATGCCACACAGAGAGTGGAAAGAACAAAACATAGAAAGGCCATTATCATTAAAGAATTAACTCAATTTGGTGACTGGATATTAAAGATAAGGAAAGGGAAGCAGCTGTGGCTCAATCAGTGGGGCTCCCGTTTGCCATATGGGAGGCCCCAGGTTCGGTTCCCGGGGCCTCCTGGTGGGGGCAGGCCCGCCCGCACGGCGTGGTTGGCTGACCCAGCGAGCACAAGCAGCAAGGGGGGATAAATGAATAAATAAATAAAATCTTAAAAAAAATAAAATAAAATAAAAAATAAATAAATAAAGATAAGGAAGTTGATAGTGACTCAGTGGCTTTGAATCCAAGTAACTAGAAGAAAGGAAGTGTCATTGTAGCAGTTTGAGATTTATGAATTCCAAAAAGAGAGATTATGTTTGTAAACTTGTCTGTTCCTCTGGGTGTGATACCCTTTGACTGTATTAGATTCCACTGAGATGTCTTTGATTAAATTATGTTAAGATTAGGGCTTTGATTCGACTATGTCAGTAAGATGTAACTCAGGTTAAGTCCCCACCCACTTAGTGTGCTATATAAAATGACACTCACTCAAGAAGACACACAAAAGAAGGCACAGTAAGAAAGAGAGCTCCATAGACATGGCAGGAGAGAACTTTGATCCTGTACCCCGGGAAGAGAGATGAGCCATTTGCCTGATAGTTTGCAGCTGAAGAGAACAGAGCAGTTGAGCTGAGGAAGCCTGGACAGAAACAAACCCAATGACAGCCTACAGCTGAGATCAGAAGAACCTGGGCCCACGGAGCCTTAAGAGAAAGAGAGAGAAAGGCTGAACCCTTGCAGAGACTGGCAACCATCTTGCTTCAACATGTGGCAAATGACTGGTGAGAAAGGAACCTTGAATTGGACTCTTCAGGGCCTGGTAACTGTAAGCTTTTACTCCAAATAAATATCCTTTATAAAAGCCAACAGATTTCTGGTGCTTTACATCAGCATCTCTTCTGGCTGACTAATACAGGCATTAACAGAAAAATATTATTATAGTAGTTTCTAAAGCTTTTTCTCAAATTCTATACTCATCTTGGTACAGACAAGTAGCAACCAGTTTGCAGATTAGCACAGGTCCACAGACCATGCCTGAGTCACTCCTGACCTCAAAATCTCAAAGATACTTCCTACATTAATATTTCAAACCTCATTGCTGAGGAAGAGTAGTGAACTAAGAGAAAAACCTGACCTGAAATCTCAGCTTCCCATCATTTAATAGCAGTAACAGGGCCAGGTACCCAGTGCATTCTCACTATATTACTTTCCTTCCACTGTCACCTTTCCTCATTTGTAAAATGAAAGATATAGCTGTCCTTCCTATCTCCAGAAGTTAAGAGAATGAAAAAGAAAAGATATATGTGAAATCACAATATAAACACAAGTATTATTTAAATGCTACTGATGACCCTGTAGAAGTTTGATATTGTTTAAGAATTCCAAAAATAGATATCGGATTATGTTTGTAAACTGGTTTGTTCCTCTGGGCATATTAGATTACACTGGATTCAGAGGTTTCACTTTTACTTGATTAAATAATGATTAAGGCCTTGATTGGGCCACGCCAGTAGGATGTTGAGTCCCCACCATCTTGGTGGGAGGGAACTCACAGAGAAACCACAATGCAGAGAAGGGAGGTGAGAGTTTTGATTCTGGAGCCCGGGAAGTAAACACACAGAGAAGCAGATATGTGAGGAAGGAGAGAAGGCTCCATTAGACATGGCAGAAGCCCTGGGAAAAGAGAAGAGATGTTTGCCTGATAGTCTACAGCTGACCTTGTAGAGAGAGCAGAGCAGCTGAGCCCGGAGAGGAACGAGCCCTGGGAGAGAGATGAGATTTACCCCAGCCTCCAGGGATATTGGAAGAATCTGGGACCATGGAGCCAAGAGAGGAAGAGGGAGCCTGAACTCTTGGAGGCATCAACAGCTGTCTTGCTCCAACACGAGGCAACAGACTTTGGTGAGGGAAGTAACTTATGCTTTATAGCCTGGTAACTGTAAGCTTCTACCCCAAATAAATACCTTTTATAAAAGCCAACAGATTTCTGTAATTGTGCATCAGTACCCCTTTGGTTGACTAATATAGACCCCAAATATAGAGCAGTACATTCCAAAGCTGATTTTCTAAAATTCCAGGATTTTCTGTATTCTCAGATCAAGACATGTGTGACAGTTTGAATACTGTGAATCCCAAAAAGTAAAAGATTATTTTAAACTAATCCATTCCTTTGAGTGTGAGGCCCATTTGACTGGATTACATCAATGGGGCGTGATTCATATTGAGTCCCACACCCCCTTGCTGGGTCTGATATAAATGGACTCACTCGGATAGAGGAAAAAGGGGACCCAGTATATTTGGTTCTGCAATGCGAGAGAGAGAGGATTGCTTAAGCACAAAGTCCCCAAGAGGCTGGGTGCATGGGGCCGCTCAAGAGAAGATGAGACTTATGCTGACAGTTTGCAGCTAAAATCTGGAAGAAAGTAGAGCAGCTGAGTCTGAAGGAAGAAGTCAGGAGAGGAAGGCAGAGACCAGGCAGAGATAACCCGCCATATTGCTTTAACACATGGCAGCTGAGTTTGGTGAGAAAGCACCTCACATGGTGTCTTGAATTGGACTTTTCATGGCCTTGAAACTGTAAGCTTTCACCCTAAATAAATCCCCATTATAAAAGCCAGCAGATTTCTGGTACTTTGCATCAGCAGCCTCTTGGCAAACTAAAACAACATGAAATTCTCCAAATAAAATTTATTTTAATTCATTTTATTAAAACAACAGCAGCTGCAAATAGGTAACACCTCTGTCAAAAATACAGAAACCAGAGAGGCACATGTATTGAGGAAATGAGTTTAATTTTAGAAATGCTAGGTTTAGGATATTGACACTATCTGATGAAAAATTTCCTATACATAGTTCAAACTCAGAAGAGAGGTCAGACATGAGAAAAAGATTTGGGAATCATCCACTTGGAGAAAATAGTGGAAACAAACAAAAAGAGTTAAAAGACCTATGGCGATATGGCAGGTTAGATATTTCAAGTGATTTTTCTACTTTAAAGCAAATACATACTGGATAAACTACACTTATGGATGCACCGTTGATCTTAAAGGAAATAGAGGCAATTTCTTCCCCAAACTGCTCAAATTAAAAAAAAAAAAAAAAAAATTGCAAGGGAAAAAAGAATGAATCTGAACAGAAGCTAAAGTTAGAAGTGGTGAACAAATGGAAGAAATGGACTGAACTCAGGGTACATGCTGATAGAAGCATGAACATAGGAATATAAAGCCTTAGCCTAACTACAAGATGAGTACGGGACTTCACAATCCAGGATTATCATGCAAATGAGGAGGTAAGCCACTATGAGAAGGGAAAAAACAATAAATGACTGATTTAACTGACTAAGGAACCCAAATACTGGAATTATCAAATACAAAATATTAAATTATCTATGTTATCTATGAAATACATGTTCAAAGAATGGATTAGCGAAGACAAGAAAGCAACAAAAGGCTGACAGGAGTGATCAGGTAGACCTCAAAAGGAAATAAACAGAATCCCTATAAATAAAAAAATATTTTAAACCAAAATTCCATGAATATTTTACCCAAAGGAAAAGAAACAAGACAAATACGTTCATTATTACTATTTTTATTAAACATTATATTGAAGGTCTTAGCCAGTGCATGAAGCACAGAAAAAGCAATAAAAGGCACAAAGATTGGAAGGGAGGAAGTGAAACTGTCTTTATTCACAAATGACACGATTGTTCGCAAGGAAAATCATAAGGGATTTATTTACACTCATACATACATACAAACTATAACTAATAAACACATTTATCAAAGATTGTAATATATATGATCAGATTGAAGGTCATATAACAACAAATTTTACTCCTACATTTAAGGAGCAAATGATTGGAAATTAAAATTGTACAAAAAATTCAATTTGAGGGAAGCAGCTGTGGCTCAATCAGTGGGGCTCCCGTTTACCATATGGGAGGCCCCGGGTTCGGTTCCCGGGGCCTCCTGGTGAAGGCAAGCCCGCCCGCACGGCGTGGTTAGCTGACCCAGTGAGCGCGAGCAGCAAGGGGGGTAAATGAATAAATAAATAAAAATCTTTAAAAAAAAAAAAAAAAAAAAAAAAATTCAATTTGAAAGGTTATTAAAAACAAAAAACACTTCAGGATAAATTTAATAAAATTTGTATAAGACATGCATACCAAAAATTAAGCACTATGCCATATTCACAGATTGGAAGACTTAATATTATTAAAATATCAATTCTTCACTTATTAATGCATAATAAGAAAAAAAATCCCAATAGGCTAATTTGTAGGAAAAAAGGGCAATTTGACTTCTATGGAAATGCAAAGCACCTAGACTAGTCAAAATAATTTTGAAAAGGAACTAAGTTCTAGGATTTATACCACCAAATTTCAAGACTTAGCATAAAATCACACTAATTAAGAGAGTGAAGAATTGCCTAAAAATTATAAATTTAATCGACAGATACCAAATAGAGTTTAGAAAAGGTTCACACTTACATGGTCAATTAACTCTTGATAAAGGCACAAAAGAAATTCAATGGAAATTAAAAAATATTTTCAAAAAATGACTAAAACTGTAAGAACAGTGAAATTTGTGGTGTTTTATTTTGCCCTATTCTCCACTCCTGGGAAGCGGCTGTGGCTCAATCAGTAGGGCTCCCGTTTACCATATGGGAGGCCCCGGGTTCGGTTCCTGGGGCCTCCTGGTGAAGGCAAGCCCGCCCGCACGGCGTGGTTAGCTGACCCAGCGAGCACAAGCAGCAAGGGGGGGATAAATGAATAAATAAATAAAATCTCTATTCTCCACTCCTGTATCTCTACCCTCCCACGCCCCCCCCCCCCACTATCAGTAGCCTTAAAATGCAACAGCCAGTAATCACAGTGAAAACCAGACACCTGGAAATCAGTGGATGGGACAAAACTGGGCAGAAGTTCTTTCAAAATCATATTCCCAGGGAACTGTCATTTTTTAACCTATCTGGTAGCTCCATGGAAGACCGAGACATAGGCTATCTTCATCTGACCTGACTTGGAATTCCCTAGTGTGAACAGTCTTTTCCATGGGGGGCATTTATTGAAAGCAATCAGAGGCAAGTGTTGAACATCAAGGCTCACAAAGGTTGGTGAATAATAGCTGGGACAAACCACAGGCATACCAAAAACCTGAAAAGGAAAAGGTGGGGAATGAGATGTCTATAGAAAGCTTTTTAAACAATGGCATATTACTGGGAATCTAGAAGTCCATGCACAAATGAAGGGCTATGTGCATGCTTGGGAAAGACCAGAGAAGGCTCTAAGATCTCACCTCTGGCTAACCTTTAGGCTCTATTCAAACAGGAAGTGAAGGCTGAAGCAAACTTGTAAACTGCTTGGCTTAGTGTTGAAGAGCTGCCCCCAAAACAAACAAAGAGTCCCTCAGCAAAGACTGAGAAAATTAGTGGTTCTAGGCATTTAAGGAATTCTCTGTCTAATCATTGTATGACTGCTATGCTAACCAAACATAAAGAGACTTCAAGGCCACACACACAAAAAGCATACAGACTACAGAATTAATTCAGAAAAGGCACTAATCAATCAACCAACCAACCAACAACACCAACAAACTCTGGGGAAGGGACAAAATTTGATTTCAAGAGTCAACATATGGGGGACGGATGTGGCTCAAATGGTTGGGTATCCATCTCCCATATGGAGGGATCTGGGTTTAATCCCTGGGACCTCCTGGTAAAATAAAGAAAAATATAGAAGGCATGCTTGGCACCAGGCCCTGTGTGCGGGCCAGCCCCCACTGAGCCCCGCCAAGCCACACAGCAAGATGATGATGTAACAGGAGAGAGAAAAAGTGGAGAGCCAAGATGATACGCACCGAAAAACCAGGAACTGAGGTGGTGCAGGTTGCAGAATGCTTCTCTCCCACATCAGAGGTCCCCAGAATCAAATCCCCGTGAAGACAGGAGGAGAAGGATGAGAAGAGAGGGCAGGAGACAGACACAGAGAGTTGCCCAGTGGATTGACACAAAAAAACAGCAAAACGGGGTGGGGGTGGGGGGTGGGGTTAAAATGGATAAAGTAAATAAATACATAAATCTTAAAAAAAAAAAGAAAAAAAGAGTCAACATATGGGAAGCAGATGTGGCTCAAGTGATTGGGCTTTCATCTACCAAATAGGAGGTCCAGGGTTCGATTCCCAGGGCCTCCTGGTGAAAAGCAAGCCAGCCCGCATGGTGAGCTGGCCCACGTGGAGTGCTGGCCCCCGCGGAGTGCTAGCCTGCGCAGAGAGCTGGTGCAGCAAGATGATGCAAAGAAAAGAGACACAGAAGAGAGACAACAGGAGACATGGCAGACCAGGGAGCTGCGGTGGTTGGTGCAAGAGATTCAGTGCCTCTCCCCAATCCGGAAAGTGTCAGGATCGGTTCCCGGTGCTGCCTAAAGAGAAGATAAGCAGACACAGAAGAACACACAGAGAACAGACAGTGAGCACAAAAACAATGGGTGGGGTGGGGTGGGGTGGGTGGGGTTATAAAAAAATAAATAAATCTTAAAAAAAAAAAA
The DNA here is from genome assembly GCA_026826555.1 of Tolypeutes matacus. Lineage (NCBI taxonomy): Eukaryota > Metazoa > Chordata > Mammalia > Cingulata > Chlamyphoridae > Tolypeutes > Tolypeutes matacus. The sequence continues at coordinate 31,244,012 of JAKSZT010053929.1, read as the reverse complement.
AAAGAATCAACATTTTATATTATTTAAAATGTCCAGTTTTCAACAAAAATTATGAGATATACAAAGGAACAAGAAAGTATGGCCCATACACAGAAAATGAAGCAATCAACAGGAACTTTGCTTGAGCATGCCCAAATGGTGGACAAAGAATTTAAACCATATATTTTAAATATATTTGAAAACTTGAAGGAAACGATATATATATTTATATGAAACTTTATAGTTCCTTTATAAAGGAACCAAAGGAAAGTAGATGAATGCTATGTCACCAAACAAACAGATAAAATTATGTATACTAAAAATAACAAATAGAAATTCTGGTGTTGCAAAGTACAAAACTGAAATGAAACATTCACTAGAGGGGCTCAACAAAACATTTGAGCAGGCAAAAGAAAGAATCAGCTAACTTTAAGACAGGTAAATAGAGATTATCTAGTCTGAGAAGCAGAAAGAATAAAAGAATAGACAAAATTGAAGTGACTAAAAAAAAAACCCCCCCAAAAAACCTTTTTAAACTGAACCTCTGTTCATAGACATGTGGGACACCATGAAGCATATTGATATATGCATAATTGCAGTCCCAAAAGGAAAGGAGAGAATGGCACAGAAAGAATATTTTAATAAATAATGGCATAACTTCCTAAATTCGATGAATAACACTAACACCCGAAAGTTCAATGAAATCCAAGTAGGATAAACTCAAAGCTCTATACCTAGACACACCCTAATCAAACTGTCAAAAAGAAAAGACAGAGAATCCTGAAACTGCAATAGAGAAGCAACCCAACTGCTACAAAGGATTTTTAATAAAATCAACAGCCAATTTCTCATAAAAACTATGGAGGCCAGCAGGCAATGTGCTGAAAGAGAAAGACTGCTGACCAAGAATTTTATATCCAGCAAAACTGTCCTTCAATTATAAAGGAGAAATGAAGAGATTCCCCAAAAAACAATAACTTAGGCACTGTGTCACTACCATGTGCTCTATAAGAAAACTTGAAGGGAGAACTTCAGGCTGAAGTGACAGAACACTACATAGTGAAAGAAATAAAAAGTAACAGTAAAGGTAACTACATAAGAGAACATAAAAGACAATATAAATGTTCGGTTCCCGGGGCCTCCTGGTGAGGGCAGGCCCGCCCGCGCGGTGTGGTTGGCTGACCCAGCGAGCACAAGCAGCAAGGGGGGCATAGATGAATAAATAAATAAAATCTTAAAAAAGAACACACAGAGAGACAAAGAAAAAGGAAGCCACCATTTTGACCCTGCCATGTGACAGAAGACTCAAGGATGGCTAGCAGCCAAAGTTGAAGTATGAAGCTCCCACGAGGGTGGGCCCACAGAGCAGCTCACGGTTGAAGAGATGAGCCATATGCCTGATTGCCCACAGCTGGGCTCCGGGAGACAGCAATGAGGGCAAGGCAGGCTCCTAAGCAGAGACTGGCTGTCATCTTGCCTTGCCACATGGCAGGATGTCAGGATGTCAGGATGACCAATAGCTTACTTTGGTGAGAAAGCATCTGATGATGCCTATATTTGGATATTTTCACAACCTTGGAACTGTAAGCTTTTATCCTCATAAATTTCCCATTAGAAAAGTCCCATTTCTGGTACTTTGCATTGGCAGCCCTACGGAAAACTAAAACATTCTGTGACAGAAAAACCAAGGACCAGGGATCATTGGCACCCAGCCCCAGAATGCCATAGTCATCAAAAGAAAACATTGCCTGGCTGATACCTTGATTATGGACTTGTCCTAACCTCAAAATCTTGAGCCAATAAATTCCCATTTTTAAGCCAACCCATTGTGCATTTGATGTAGCAGTCAGGAAACTAATACAATAGGAATAATATAATGATAAAAGTATTAATCAGTTGGGAAGGTATAGTAATTAAAAACATAAAATTCCTAGAAGGAAACACACTGAAGCATCTTCAGGACCTTGTGTTAAGTAATGGTTTTTTGGACGTTACAACTGAAGCATGTACAACAAAATAATGGATAAATGGGACCTCATGAAAATTAAAAACTTTTGTGCATCAAACGATTTCATCATAAACGTAAAAAGACAAGTTACAGAATGGCAGAAAATATTTGGAAACTACATATCCAATAAGGGTTTAATATCCAAAATATATAAAGAAATCCTACAACTCAACAACAAAAAGACAAACTACCCAATTTAAAAATGGGCAAAGGGCTTGAATAGAAATTCCTCCAAAGATGACATACAAATGGCAAATAAGCACATGAAAAGATACTCAACATCATTAACCATTAGGGAAATGCAAATCAAAACCACAAAAACTACTTTTCAAACCCCTAGAATGTCTACAATTAAAAACAAAAAGGGACAATTACAAGTGTTGGAGAGGATGTGGAGAAATAGGAAATGTTGGTAAATGTAAAATGGTCCAGCCACTGTGGAAAACAGTTTGGCAGTTCCTCAGAAAGTTAAGTATAGAATTATCATATGACCCAGAAATCCCACTTCTAGGTATATATCCAAAAAAACAGGGATTCAAACAGATATTTGCACACCAATGTTCTTAGTGGCATTATTCACAATTGCCAAAAGATAGAGCAACCTAAGTGTCCATCAACAGATGAATGAATACATAAAATGTGGTAAATGCATACAATGGAATATTATTCAGCTGTAAAAAAGAATGCAGTTCTGATATATGTGACAACATGGATAAACCTTGAAGACATCATGTTCAGTGAAATAAGTCAGACACAAAAGGACCAATATTGTATGATTTCTCTTACATGAAATAATTAGAATAAGCAAATTCATAGAGTCAGAAACTAGAATATAAGGTTACTAGGGGCTGGGTAGGGTAGAGTATGGGGAGTTAATGCTTAAATTGTACAAAGTTTCTATGTAGGGTTGTGTTAGTTTCCTATGCTGCATAAAGGAAATGCCATGAAATTGTTTGACTTAAATAATGGGAATTTATTCACTCATGGTTTTGAGGCTGATAAAATGTCCAAATCATGGCAATGCTTTCTTCCCGAAGACCGGCTGCCAGTGATCCTTGGCCTCTCTGCCATGCGGCAAAGCACACTGGTGGCGTCTGATGGTCTGATGGTCTCTCCCTTATCTTCTGGGTTTTATTATTTCAGCTTCTTACTTCCATGGCTTTTTCTCTCTCAGTATTCCTTTAGTTTATAAGGGATTCCAGTAATAGGATTAAAACTCATCGCAAATAAGGTGGGCCACACCTTAACTGAAGTACTTCATCAAAAGTTCCTACTTACAATGGGTTCACACCTACAGGAATGGATTAACTTTAAAAACATGTTTTCCTGAAGTACCTACAGTTTCAAACCACCATAGGGGTGATGGAAAAGTTTTGGTAATGGATGTTGGTGATGGTAGCACAATATTGTGAACATAATTAATGACACTGAATTATATATACGAATGTGATTAATAGGGGAAATTTTAGGTTGTATATATGTTATTAGAATAAAAATTGAAAGAAAAAAAAACAACAACTATAGGATTACAACACGATTGGTGAACTCTAATGTAAACTATGGACTACAGTTAATAGTGCAATTATAATAATATTATAAAAATATTCTTTCATCAGTTGTTTTCTTTCATCAGTTGTTATGAATGTACCACACATTATAATGTGAGGTATTAATAATGGGGGGTGGGTACATGGAACTTTTTATTTTCTGTATGATTTTTCTGTAAATCTACATCGCTAACGAAAACAAATAAATGGGGAGGGGGGCGCAGACACCCTATATGCACCTAACAATGGAGCACCAAATACATGGTGCAAAAACCAAAGAATCGAAGAGAGAAAATAGGCAATGCAACAATAATAGTTGGAGAATTCAACACCTAATTTCAATAATGGATAGAACTAGGGAAAGCTCAAAAAAGTGAGAGGACCTTAACACTATAAACTAACTGGACCAAATAGACACATAAAACAGTTTACCCAACAATAGCACGATACACACACTTCTCAAGAACTTTTGCTAGAATAGACCATATGTTAGGTCATAATATAAGTCACAATAAATTTACAGGGATTGAAATCATACAAAGTAAGTTCTTCAACCACAATGGAATGAAATTAGAAACCCACATGGGAAGAAAATTTGTATGGTACATTTGTTACAATTGAACTAATATTAAAGCATTGCTACTAGCCAAGGTCTATAGTTTACATTATGGTTTACACTTCACACTGCACAGTTTTACAGGTTTTGACAAAATGTATAATGGCCTGTATCTGCCACTGCAATATCATGCAGAACAATTCCAATGCCCTAAAAATGCCCTATGTTCCACCTTTTCTTCCCTCCCAATCCCCTTAGAACCTCTGGTAGTCACTATCTTTATATCAATGTTGCAAGTTCTTCTGTTATTACAATTAATAATAAGGCCACTTTGGTCTGTGGTTGTATTTCCCCCTTATGTTTGCTCATTGCTCAATGTTGAGGTTTTTGGGATGATGTTGCCTGCTCTGCTTGATTGGGAGGGAGCTTAGATCTTATGGGGCTGATAGAAGGAACTGTTTTGCTTGCAGTTGTAGATACTCTTTGTATTTTGGAATGAGAGTTGTTCATCATCATCATTTTGTTAGTTGTTCTGGAGAAGTCCCATGGACTGGAGAGTGGGTATTGGTTGCAATTCTGCTGAGAGTCAAGGCTCAACTGGCATATGAATAGACTGAAGATTTAAGTCTCTGGGACATATATTTAATGGGCATAGTGGTGCTGATGATAGTTTCAAATAAAAGGGGCAGAAGAATCATGAGTATGGAAATTATAAATGAGTCTAACTGTTCTATCAGGGAAACAGATTATTGTATAGTCCAGGATAAAGCTCACCGATGGAGTGCTGATTTCATGCTGCTGTGTGCCTTGTCTATAGTGTCTGGATGTTTCTAGAACCCTTGGTAGTACCCCTTTGTTTGCTGTAGCAGTTACAGGGATCTGCCTGAGATGTGCATAAGCATAACCTCTGAAATGACCTCCTGACTCACTTTGAAATTTCCTAGCTATAAAAACTCTTTTGTATTTAATGTTTCCCCCTTTTGGTCAAGGTCTTTTCCCAAATGCATTGCTGTTTAGCGCTTGGTAGTAACCCCACAGGGACAAGGAGGCTAATCCCTGGGAGTCATGTCCCACGTTGGGTGAAGGTAGTGAGTTTATTTGCTGAGTTTGGCTTAGAAAGAGTCTACATTTGAATAACAAGGAGGTTTTCATGAAGTAACTCTTAGACATTAATTGTTATTAGGCTAAGTTTCACTTTTACAAGAATAAGGTTCATAAGTACAAGCATTAATATCGAATGCTTGGTATATTGGTCTGTTTTCTTTTATTAGGCCCTGACTGTAGACTCCAGAGATTTTTGCCCCTCTATTTGAGAATGTAGCAGGACTCCTAGGATGGAAGTCTAATATTTTGTTGGTTATTGTGTGGGTCTCCACCCACTGAGATAACACCATATATGACAACATAAACACACTCATTTTTCATAGTGGCATTCCCCAGGTGCACCCCTCTCCACATATTCCCCCACCACTGACGATCCCCTGCACCAGTGACACTCCCCTGACATAGATCTCTCAAGAACACTCCCACCATTGTATTCTCAACCACAGGCCTTGGCCTCCCTAGAGTTCACCAAAGCCACACATTCACCTGTTCCTTCATCCAGCCCTCCCCAAAGCTCCATGGATTACCCAACTCAGCCCCCAATCCCACTCACACTCCAGCACCATCCACCCCACTCATATGGCTGTACCACCCTCAACCTCTTCCACTCCCAAACTGCCACCATGCACCTTATCATGGATTTTGCCCAGACTGAGTACCATTCTCTACTTCCTTTCTATCTCCTAGTGTAGCAGTTTGATATTATTGGAATTCCAAAAAGTAATATTGGATTATGTTTGTAACCTGGTCTTATCTTCTGGGCATATTAGAGTATATTAGATTCAGAGGTTTTACTTTTACTTAATTAAATTATGATTGGGGCTTTGATTGGGCCACATCAGTGGGGCATTGAGTCCTTGCCCCTTGGTGGATGAGGACTCACAGATAAAAGACAAAGCAGGGTCGGATGTGGCTCAACTGGTTGGGCGTCCCTCTCCCTATGGAGGGACCCGGGTTCGATCCCCGGGAACTCCCGGTAAAAAAAAAAAAAAAAAAAAAGACAAAGCAAAAGAAGAGAGGTGGAGTTTTGATGCTGGAGTTTTGATCTTGGAGCCTGGGAAGTAAACATGCAAGGGAAGCAGATAAGTGAGGAAGGAGAGAAGTCTCTATTAAACACAGGCAGAAGCCTCAGGGAGAGAGACAGAGCTGTTTGCCTGATATTCTACAGCTGGCCTTGTGGAGCAAGCACTGCAGCTGAGCCTGGAGAGAAATGGAGCCCCAGGAAGAGAGGAACGCAGGAAGCCTGAACCCACACAGACATTGGCAGCCATTTTGTTCCAACACGTAGCAATAGACTTTGGTGAAGGAAGTAACTTATGCTTTATGACCTGGTAACTGTAAGTTTTTACCCCAATTAAATACCCTTTATAAAAGCCAACAAATTTCTGGTATTTTGCATCAGCAAATACCTTGGCTAATATACCTAGTAACCTATCTTCTAGACTCTACCTCTAAGAGTCTGCTCAATATCCTTAGTTTATATCAGTGAGATCATGCAATATTTGTCCTTTAGTGACTGGCTTACTTCACTCAACATAAGGTCTTCAAGATTCATCCATGTTGTCGCATGTGTCAATACTTCATTCCTTCTTACAGCTAATATTCCATTTTATGTATATAGCACATTTTGTTTATCCATTCATCCATTGAAGGACACTTGGGTTGCTTCCACCTTTTGGCAATTGTAAATAATGCCATGATGAACATTGGTGTGCATATAGCTGTTCATGTCCCTGCTTTCGATTCTTCTGGGTATATTCCTAATAGCGGGTATAGCAGTTTGGCACTGATTATGAATTCCAAAAAGAAATATTGGATTACATTTGTAAACTGGTCTTTTCCTCTGGGCATATTAGAGTGTATTAGATTCAGAGGTTTTACTTTTACTTGATTACATAATGATTAAGGCTTTGATTGGGCCATGCCAGTAGGACATTGAGTCCCCGCCCCCTTGGTGGGTGGGAACTCACAGAGAAACCACACCACAGAGAAGGGAGGTTGGAGTTTCGATATGGGAGCCCAGGAAGTAAACACACAGGAGAAGAACACAGAGGAATAGAGACGGCTCCTTAGACACGGCAGAAGCCCTGGGTAGAGGGAGACAGAGCCATTTGCCTAATAGTCTACAGCTTGCCTTGTAGAGAGAGCACAGCAGCTGAGCCCAGAGAGAAACAAGCCCTGGGAAGAGAGGAACCTGGGAAGCCTGAACCCATGGCAGCCATCGGCAGCCATCTTGCTCCAACACATGGGAACAGACTTTGGTGAGGGTAGTAACTTATGCTTTATGGCCTGGTAAGCTTCTACCCCAAATAAATACCCTTTATAAAAGCCAACAGATTTCTTGTATTTTGCATCAGCACCCCTTTTGGCTGACTAATACAGTGGGATTGCCAGATCATATGGCAACTCTATACTTAACTTCTTGAAAAACCACCAAACGATGTTCCACAGTGGCTGCACCATTCTACATTCCCATCAGCAGTGAATGAGTGTTCCTATTCCCCCACATCCACTCCAACACCTGTAGTTTTCTGTTTGTTTTTTTTTTCAGTACCAGCCAGTAAAGATGATATCTCGTAGTTTTTATTTGAATTTCCCTAATAGCTAATGATGCTGAGCACATATTCATGTTTTTTAGCCATTTGTACTTCTCTTTGGAAAAGTGTCTATTCCAATCTATTGCCCATTTTAAAAATGGATTGCTTGTCTTTTTATTATTGATATGTGAAATTTCTTGATATATGCTCGCTATTAGATCAGATAATTGGTTCCCAAATATTTTCTCCCATTGAGTAGGGTGCCTTTTCACTTTTTTGAAAGTGAAAGTGAAAGCTATACCAATATCACATAAATGGGCTTTAAATGCAAAACTGTTGTAAGAGACAAAAAAGGACACTATATATTAATAAAAGGGGTAATCTACCAAGAAGAAAGAACAATCATAAATATGCACCTAACCAGGGTGCCCCAAAATACATGAGGCAAGCACTGGCAAAACTAATGGGAGAAAGAGATACTCCTACAATCATAGTGGGGGACTTCAATACACCATTATCACCATTAGACAGAACATCTCGACAGAGGATCAATAAAGAAATAAAGACCTTGAATAATATGTTAGAAGAACTAGACCTAATAGACACATACAGAACATTACACCCCAAAACAGCAGAATAAACATTCTTGTTGAGTGGTCATGGAGCATTCTCCAGAATGGATCACATGCAAGGTCACAAAACAAGTTTCAACGAATTTAGAAATATTGAAATTATACAAAGCAATTTCTATGACTGTAATGAATGAAGCTGGAAATTAATAAGGGGCAGGGAACCTGAATAGGCACAAATATATGGAAGTTAAACAACACACTCTTAATCAGTGGGTCAAGGAAATTGCAAGAGAAATTAATAACTACCTTGAAGAGAACGAAAATAAGAACACAACATTTCAAAACTTATGGGATGCAGCTAAAGCAGTGCTGAGAGGGAAATTTATAGCCCTAAATGCCTACATTAAAAAAGAAGAGCTAAAATAAAAGTAGTACTATTTTAATAACTTTTCATCAACTCTAACAAAGGTAACTACCATTTAAAAAAATGAGTACAATTTCAAAAAAGTGCTATCATCAATTGTAACAAATGTTCCACAACAATGCAAAGTTTTGGTGGCAGGGTGATGTATAGGAATCCTTTATTAAATGCATGATTGTTCTGTAAACCCACAACTCTCTAGTAAAAAAAAATTAAGTATATTTATAGATGTAATCATCTGTATTATAAAAGATCACAAATCAATAACATAGCCATAATAAACTAAAGAAAAAAGAGAAAACTAAACAGTCCCCAACCCCAACCACAGAAAAAGCATAAGGAAGGAAATAATAAAGACAGGAGCAGAAATAAATGGGAAAAAAAGAATAGAATAAGTATAATAGAGAAAAATTGATGTTGTGATAACCCTTTAAACTAGACTGACAAAGGAAAAAAGAAGACTCAAATGACCAAAATCAAGAATGAAAGAAGGGACATTACACTCTACAGAAATAAAAAGGCTTATAAGAGAATACTATGACCAACTGTGTGCCAACAAATCAGTAATACAGATAAACTGGCTAAGTTCCTAGAAAGACACAAACTTCCATAACTAACTCCAAAGAAATAAAAAATATGAATAGACCTATAATAAGTAAAGGGATTGAATCAGTAATTGATAAACTTCCTACACACAGTTAAAAAAGCCCAGGACCAGATGGTGTCATGGTTAATTAGACGAAACTTTTTTTTTTTTTTTTTTTAGGAGATACCGGGGATTAGACCCAAGACCTCATACATGGGAAGAAGGCACTCCACCACTGAGCTACATCTGCTCCCCCAATGAGTTGGTTTTGTTTGTTTCTTTTTAGGAGGTACCGGGGATCAAACCCGGGACCTTGTATATGGGAAACAGGTACATCTGCTTCCCAATATGAAACTTTTAAAGATGAATTAACACCAAACCTTTCAAAAATATATATATATATAAGAGGAGGGAACACTTCCCAACTCATTTTATAAAGCCAGTATTATTATCATACCAAAACCTGACAAAGATATCACAACAAAAGAAAACTACAGACTGATAATCCCTATGAATATAGATGTATGAATCTTCAAGAAAATACTAGCAAACTGAATCCAGAAGCAAATAAAAAAGGGTTATCAATTCAGCATTTCAATAAATATTTCACATTTGTAATCTATTTCTTGGCACATGCAGCACATAGATATAGAGGAGTATGAACTGTTGAAGGTGGTAGAAAAATGCGTGCTTGAGTCTTAGCTCTATCATTTTAGACATGTGACCTCCATAAGTCACATTTTCCCCAAGAAATCTCTTTATTAAAGCAGATACAATAATGCCTATTACATAGATGCACAGAGAAAACTTTCAAATTTCTACCACAGTTGTTGGCATATAATCGTCCTCAAATTCTAGCAGTTTTTACTATGATTATGCCTTTCTTATAATAGTTCCTTTTACCTTTTGGTACACTTAATTTTTAAATACATTTTAAATTTCTCAAACATGAGGACTGTATTTTATTCACCTTCAATTCCCTCCTCACATGGTAAGCACAAAATAAAGATCTGTTAACTATAAAAAGAAATCTTTTTATTCAAAAGTCCTTAACATTAAAAAAAATTAAGTAAGTATATTGGTGGTCAAATGTTCTGTAAAAATGAACATTCTTGGCAAAGACGTAAGTGCTTAATACCTTAACATTTTAAAAAATTAAGTAAATGTATTGGTGGTCAAATGTTATGTAAAAATGGACATTCTTGGTAAAGACATAAGTGCTTAATAAATAATAAATATATGGCAATATGTTTACAAAAGAGATCACATTGAATGAATTATAAACATATTTTGTGATAAATCTGTGAAGGTAGGTTTAGGCATACTGTGGATCAATAAAAAAAGCTACTTATTATTGCCTTAGTTAATAATAATAATAATAAAGAAAATGAAAATAATAATGATACTCCAATATTTTATAATAAATAAATAAGTTCGGATTAATTTTTTTATTTAAAAAGTTAAGTGGATTTCTGTCACTGGCAGTATGGCAGACTGCATCGACCTTCCCACAAAAAATAAGTAAAATGCTAGATTAAAGAAACAAGACAAAACAAAAACATAAAACAAAACCCAAACGAGGGGAGGCCCAGGAAGATGGAGAATTAAAGAGACACAGGACTCACTTCTCTCCCAGAAAAATAGCTAGAAGACAGGCAGAAACTGTCTAGGGCTTAGGACACTAGGGGAAGGCTGGATGGATACCACCCAGAAGAGAGAGAGGCAAGAAAAGAAGACTCAATGGGGTAGGTCTTTGAGAAAAAGCTGCAGCTGCAGTCACTGGACCCCACCCCCCACTGTCGCAGCAGACAACAGTAAGTTCTCCCGCTTCTGGCCAGTGGCTACAGGGGGGTTGCAGGGGTTCACCTCCCCTGGAAAGGGAAGAGAGTGGGGCACAGCCTATGGACAAATCAGCTTTTGGCTACCAAATTTCGTCTGCTGTGTCCCACAAGTCACAGCCTTCCAGGTTGGGTGGGGCCCAGCCACTGTTTGCCCTGGGAGCCTGCAGAGGACTATAGAGAGCCTAGATTCTCAAACATCATCCCTACTGACCTGGACTGGTTGCTGACAATACATAGGGGAGTGGAATTTATTTCTTCCCAGGGAAAAGGGAAGGGGCAAGGGCGGGGGCAGCTGGCCAAGGGAGGAAAGCTGCTTCAGAGAAAGTTTGATTTGCTTTTTTGGCTCTGAACATCCAGTCCTGAGGGAGAACTCTCCATCACATTGTGTTCCCACCACCCACCTAGTAGGAGTTAACAGTGAACACATTCCCACTAGGTTTGACAGAGAGGCTTGTCAAAGAGCGCCATCTGCTGGCAGAACAAGAAAGTGCATTAAAAACTTGTAAATAAATAAAAGAGGCTTTTTCGAGACTCCATAGCCTCCTTTCCAAAGGAAATTGTCTGTAACCCATTATTGAGTCCATAGCCATGATTTTAGCAACTTAACTGGGACAATCCTAAAGATCTAGAACAAGTTAAACCCAAGAATCAAAGAACGGCAGTAACACAAAGCCATGCATCACTAAATCCCTACGCGCATGAGAGAAAATGAGTATCAGAGTAAATACACCATCATAATCAGATGCCTAGACATCAGCAAAAATTACAAGTCATACTAAGAAAAAGGAAGATATGGTTCAGGAAAAGGAAGAAATCAAAGATGTTCATACAAATCTCCTAAATCAAGGAGTTGAAAGACTATATAGCTAAAGAGATAAAGGACATCAAGTAGACACTGGAGCACAAAGAATTTGAAAACTTGAATGGAAAAAATTGAGCTGGGGCTCAGTGAGTTGAGTGATAGCACAAAGTGTAACAACATACATGCCATGGGAGTTTCAGAAGGAGAAGAGAAAAGAAAAGGGGCAGAAAGAGTATGTGAGGAAATAATGGCTGAAAATTTCCCAATTCTCATGAAAGACATGAATTTACATGTCCAAGAAGTATAGTGTATGCCAATCAGAATAAATTCAAACAGAACTACTCCAAGACACATATTACTCAGATTGTCAAATGCCAAAGATAAAGAAAAAATTCTGAAAGCAGGAAGGGAAAAGCAAACCATCACTTCCAAGGTATGCCCAGTAAGGCTTAGTGCAGATTTCTCATCAGAAACCATGGACGTGAGAAGATAGTGGTATGATATAATTAAGATGCTGAAAGAGAAAAACTGCCAGCGGGAATTCTTTACCTGGCAAAACTGTCCTTCAAATATGAAGCTGAGTTTAAAATATTTACAAATAAAAACCGAAGCTAAGAGAGTTCATAAACAAGAATCTGGCTCGGCAAGAAGCACTAAAGAGAGTTCTGCTGCACAAAAGGAATGGACAGGGGAGAGAGGCTTGGAGGAGAATGTAGAAGTGAAGATTATCAGTAAAGATAACCAAAAGGTTAAAGGACAGATGAAAATAAGATATGATGTATAAAAGCCTAATAATTGGTAGAAGTAAATAATGCATTTACAGTAATAACATTGAATGTGAATGGATTAAATCCCCCAATCAAAATATATAGGCTGACAGAATGGATAAAAAAAACATAAGCAATCCATATGCTATCTACAAGAGCAGCACCTTAGACCCAGGGATACAAATAGGCTGAAAGTGAAAGGTTAGAAAAAGATATTTCATGCAAATAGTAATCAAAAATGGGTAGGGGCAACTATACTGATGTTATACAAAACAGACTTTAAATGCAAAAAAGTTACAAGAGATACAGAAGGCCTTTATATAGTAATAAAAGGAACAATACACAAGGAAGGAGCAACAGTCATAAATATCTATGTACCTAACCAGAGTATCCAAAATACATGAGGCAAACTCTGGCAAAACTGAAAGGATAAATAGATGACATTATAGCAATAGCTGGAGACTTCAACACTCCACTCACATCAATAGATAGAACAACTAGACAGAAGATCAACAAGGAAACAGAGAATCTGAACAATGTGATAAACAAGCTAGACCTTTTAAATGACAAAAAACAGAACATTGCACCATAAATCTTTCTTTTCAAGTGCTGTCAAAAAGCAGGTCTCAATAAACTGAAATTAAACAAAGCACCTTCTCAGATCATAATGGAATGAAGCTGGATATCAATAAAAGGCAGGAAAGGGAAACATTTGCAAATGTGTGGAGGCTAAACAATCAGTGTGTCAAAGAAGAAATAGTAAAAGAAATCAGTAAATATCTCAAGGCAAATGAAAATGAGAACATGACTTATCAAAACTTATGGGATACAGGGGAGCAGATGTTGAGCACCTGCTTCCCATGTACGAGGTCCTGGGTTCAATCACCAGTACCTCCTAAAACAACAACAACAACAACAACAACAACTTAATGGGCTACGGCAAATGACACTGCTGAGGGAAACTTATAGCCTTAAATACCTGTATTAAAAAAGAAGAGCTAAAATCAAAGACCTAAATGAACACCTGGAGGAATTAGAAAAAGAACAGCAAACCAATCCCAAAATAAGCAGAAAGAAATAACAAAAATTAGAGCAGAAATATTAAAATTGATAAAAAATTTAAAAAATTTACAAAAGAGAGAAAATTTAAAAAAACAAAAGCTGGTTCTTTGAGAAGATCAATAAAATTGACAAATGCTTACCTAGATGAACAAACAAACAAACAACAACAAAAAAAAAAAGTAAAGAAAAAAGATGCAAATAAATAAAATCAGAAATGAAAGTGGGGATAATAAGACCGACCTCACAGAAATAAAAAGGATCCTAAGAGGATATTATGAGAAACTGAATGTCAACAAATTAGACGATCTAGATGAAATGAACAAATTCCTGGAAACGCACAACCTACATTGTCTCTACAAGAAATACAAGAACTCAACAAACAAATCACATATAAAGAGATTGAATCAGTCATCAAAAATCTCCCAACAGTACATTATCAGGACAGGAGAATTGTTCTGCATGACACTGCAATGACAGATACCGGCCATTACACACTTTGTCACAACCTATAAAATTATGCGGGACAGAAAGTAAACTATAATGTAAACTATAGTCCATGGTAAGTAGAAATGCTTCAATATGTGTGCATTGATTGTAACAAATACACCACACTAATGAAAGATTTTGTTAATGTGGGAAAGTGTGTGGGGGGAGGGGGGGACATATGGGAATCCCCTATATATATTTTTTTCATTTATTGATGTATATCACTCATACATAAACATACATAAATAATATGATAAAATGTAAAAATGAATAAAAGTAAATAAATCTTTAAAAACAAACAACAACAAAAAAACAACCTCCCTACAAAGAAAACCCCAGGACCAGATAACATCACTGGTGAATTTTACCAAACACTTCAAGAAGAATTAACAACAGCAATCCTGACCAAACTCTTCCAAAAAGTCAAAGACAAATGTAGCAATTTGATATTATTGATGAATTCCAAAAAGACATATTGGATTATGTTTGTAAACTGGTCTTTTCCTCTGGATGTGATTAAATTATGATTAGGGCTTTGATTGGGCCAAATTAGTTGGATGTTGAGTCCCTGTCAACCAAGGGGGCAGGGACACACAGAAAAAAACAACATGGTAGAAGAGTTAGTTGGAGTTTTTGAGCTGGAGCCCTGGGAAGTAAGCACACAAAAGAGCACACAGAGGAGCTTGGTCGTGAGGAAGGAGATAAGGCCCCCAGGAAAAGAGACAAGTCATTTGCTTGACAGTCTACAGCTGGCCTTGTGGAAAGAACAAAGCAGCTGAGCCCGGCGAGAATCGAGCCCTGGGGAGAGAGACAAGGCCTAGATAGCCTGACCACGAAGCCTTAAGAGGAAGAGGAAGGCCGAACATTGGCAGCCATCTTGCTGCAACATGAAGAAATAGACTGGTGACAGAAGTAACTTACATTTTATGGCCTGGTAACTGTAGTTTCTACTCTAAATAAATACTCTTTATAAAAGCCAACAGATTTCTGGTATTTTGCATCAGCACCCCCTTGGCTGACTAGTACAACAAGGGAACACTTCTTAACTCATTCTTTGAGACCAACACCACCCTACTACCAAAGCCAGATAAAGATACCACAGGAAATACCACAGGAAAAGAAAACTACAGACCAATATCCCTTATGAATAAAGATGCAAAAATCATCAGCACAATACTAGCAAACCAAATCCAACAGCACATTAAAGAATTATACACCACAATCAAGTGAGATTTATCCCAGATATGCAAGTGAGGTTCAACATAAGAAAATCAACTAATATCCCACATTAATAAAATGAAGGAAAAAAACATATGATCATCTCAATTGATGCAAAAAGGCATTTAACAAAGTCCAGCACTCCTTCATAAAAACACTTTGAAAACTAAGAAAAGAAGGAAACTTCCTCAACATGATAAAGGACATACTTGAAAAATCCACAGCTAGCATCACACTCAATGGTAAAAGACTGAAAGCTTTCCCTTAAAGACCAGGAACAAGACAAGAACGCTCACTGTGACCACTGTTATTCAACATTGTATCAGAAGTACTAGCCAGCACAATTAGGCAAGAAAAAGAAATAAAATGCATCCAAATTTGAAAGAATGAAGTAAAACATACATTATTTGCAGATAAAATGATCCCATATATAAAAAATCCTGATAAATCAACATGGAGCTGATGTGGCTCAAGCAGTTGAGCACCTGCCACCCACATGGGAAGTCCCAGGTTCGGTTCCCGGTGCCTCTTAAAGAAGACAAACAAACAATGAGCAGACAACAAGAAAAAACAACAAGTAGACTATAAGAAAAAACAATGAGCAGACAATGAGCAAAATAACCCAAGCAAGACAATGAGCAAAAACAAGAAGATAATGATCAAAAAAAACAAAACAAGCAGGGAGTGGATATGGTTCAAGCAGTTGAGTGCCCACCTCCCACATAGGAGGTCCTGGGTTCAGTTCCTGGTGCCTCCTAAAGATAAAACAAACAGAATGAGCAGTCAACAAGCGGGGAAAAAAAAAAAAAAAAAAAAAGAGCAAAAACAACAAGGAAAAACAACAAGCAAACAAATGAGGGAGTCACCTTGGGGGGAGAATTTTTTAAAAATTAAAAAAAAAAATCAACAAAACTACTTGAGCTATTAAAACAAATTCAGAATCAAAACTACAAAACATTGCTAAAAGAAATAAAAGAAAACCTAAATAAATGAAAGAGCATTCCATGTTCATGGATTGGAAGACTAAAGTTGTCAATTCTACTCAAATTTACAGATTCAATGCAATCCCAATCAAAATTCTAATAGACTTCTTTGTAGAAATGGAAAAGCCAACCATCAAATTTATATGGAAGAGTAAGAGACCCCAAATAGCCAAAACCATCTTGAAAAAGAAGAACAAAGTTGAAAGACTCAAACTTCCCAATCTTAAAACTTATTACAAAGGTACAGTAAACAAAACAGCATGGTGCTGGCACAAGTACGGACACAGAGAGGAATGGAATTGAATTGATAGTTCAAAAATAAACCCTCAGGGGGGTGGATGTGGCTCAAATAGTTGGGCGTCCGTCTGCCATATGGAGGGACTTGGGTTCGATCCCCAGGACCTCCTGGTAAAATAAAAAATATATATACATATAGAAGGCGCATGAGCTGCCAGGCTCTGTGTGCCGGTGAGCCTCCAGGCCCCGGGAGCCTTGCAGCAAGATGATGACGTAACAGTCGGGAGACGCAGGGGAGAGACAAGACGAGATGCTCCGAAAGCTCCGAAAACCAGGAACCGAGGTGGCACAGGTGGCAGAACACCTCTCTCCTACATCGGAGGTCTCCAGGGTCGAATCCTGGTGAAGACTGGAGAAGGATGAGAAGAGATGGCAGGATACAGACACAGAGAATTGCCTAACTAATCGACACAAAACAGCAAATGGGGAAGGGGGGTGTTTAAAATGGATAAAATAAATCTTTAAAAAAAAACTAAAAAATAAACCCTCACATCTATGGCCAATTGATTTTTTTTTTTTTTAAGATTTATTTTTATTTATTTATTTATTTATCCCCTCCTTGCTGCTTGTGTTCATTGTGTCCATTTGCTGTGCATTTTTCTGTGTCTGCTTGTCTCCCTTTGTTGGGTCATCTTGTTGCACCAGCTCGCTCACTGCATCGTGGGGCTGGCCTGCTTTCACCAGGAGGCCCCAGGAATTGAACCCGGGGTCTCCCATATGGTAAACGGGAGCCCAACCAATTGAGCCACAGCCGCTTCCCATACAGCCAATTGATTTTTGACAAGGGTGCCAAGTCCAGTTAATGGGGAAAGAATTGTTTCTTCAGCAAATTGTGCTGGGAAAACTGGATATTCGTATGCAAAAGGATGGACCTCTACCTTACATCATGTATAAAAATCAACACAAAATGTATCAAAAACCTAAATATAAGAATCAGGACTATAAAATTCCTAGAAGAAAACACACTGCAGTATCTTTAGGACCTTGTGATAGGCAATGGTTTCTTAGACTTTATACCAAAAGCATGAACAACAACAGCAAATAGATGGATTTTCATCAAAATTGAAAACTTTCATGTGTCAAAGAACTTCATCATGGAAGTAAAAAGACAACCTACTGAAAGGGAGAAAATATTTGGAAACCACGTATCTGATAAGGGTTTAATATCTAGAATGCATAAAGAAATCCTACAACGCAACAACAAAAATACAAACAACCAAATTAAAAAATGGGCAAAAGACTTGAGTACAATGTTACAAAGATATACAGATGTCCAATAAGCATAAGAAAAGATTCTCAACATCATTAGCCATTAGGGAAATGCAAATTAAAACTACAATGAGATATCATTTCACACCAACTAAAATGGCTATCAAAAATAAACAGAAAATAAGAAGTTTTGGAGAGAATGTGGAGAAAAGAGAAAACTCATTCACTGTTGGTAGGGATGTAAAAAGATATAGCTGCTGTGGAAAACAGTCTGGCAGTTCCTCAGAAAGTTAAGTTATACAATTATAATATGACCTGGCAATTTCATTTCTGGGTTTATACCCAAAAGAATTAAATGCAGGGACTCAAACAAATATTTGCACACTGAAGTTCACAGCAGCATTAGTGACAACTGCCAAAAGATGGAAGCAACCCAAGGGTCCATCAAACAATAAATGGATAAACAAAATGTGGTATAGACATACTTGGAATATTATTCAGTCTTAAAGAAAAACAAAGTTCTGATACATGAGACAACATGGATGAACCTTGAAGACATTATGTTGAGTGAAATAAGCCAGACACACAGGACAAGTATTACATGATCTCATTGATTTGAAATAATTAGAATAAGAAAATCCATAGAATCAGAAACTAGTGTACAGGTTACCAGTGGCTGGGGGGTGGGTAGGGAATGGGGAGTTAATGTTTAATTGGTATAGTTTCTGTTAGGGGTAATGGAAAATTTTGGTAATGGATGGTGATGATAGTAGCACAACAATGTAAATGTAATTAATATGACTGAATTTATATTTGAACGTGGTTAAAAGGAGAAACTTTAGTTTGTATATATGTTACTAGAATAAAAACAAAACAAACATAGGACTGTATAGTACAGTGAACCCTAATGTAAATTATGGACTACAGTTAATATTACAATAATAATAATAATATTCTTTCATCAATTTTAACAAAGATACCACACTAATGTAAAGCATTAATAATAGGGAAAACTTTGGTTGCGAGGGTGATATATTGGAACTCTGTATTTTCTAGGTTAAAAAAAACCAAAAACAGTAGTTTTCCTCAAAGAATAAACTTTATTTCTTCCCAAGTGGAATCTTTTCTATCTCCATTACAATAAAACTAGATTCAATAAAATAATTATTTGCACATGTCAGGAAAAATCAGTCTGCTAGAGTGGTAATTTAAGAATACAAACAAAAGGAAGGCTTACGTTTGTCTTTCATATCTGAGGGTTTCTCGGATGGACCATGCAACCTGGTATGGTGAGGCCTGCTCAGAGTCCTCCAGTTCCTCTCCACTCTCTTCAGACCAATCCAACCCTGGGAGAGACAAGGGGATATTAGAAGTCAGAAAATTTTTACTTTTATTTAAAATATAGATAAAAAGCTACGGAAATACAAAACCTAACACCTATAACAAGTACTGTAATAATGCAAGTAAATGCCTCCTGAGAAGTCTCACTCCTGTTGCTACATAGTTATTTCCTGGCTCCTGCTCTCAATGGGAAGAGGGAAGAGTGGGGATGGCAGTTTTATCACTAATGTATTTGGGGTTTGGAATTTCTTTCAATTCTTTTAAACACAGCTGCTGCATTTTTTTGCTCCATTTTGTAAAACAAGTTTAGAGGGAAAAGTAAAGAAATATAGTATTAATTTAATCTTTGATTTTGCTAAAGGCTATAGTAATTAATTGATATTTTGCATATAGTTTTATATTAACTACAGAATATAATTATGTATTAATGATTATTTTATTAAATGTCATAAGTTTTAAAGATTGGATTAATTATTAGTTCCCCAAATGAAGGTTTTGTTTTACCATTTTAAAAGTTTCAAACCTTGACAAGATCTTGATAAATACTGATGTTGCATAGCCTAAAGTATAATAGTATGTGGGAACTACATAACTTTAATATACTCATACTGCTGTGAAACTAATTTATCAGACACTTTGATAACTAGTATTTATGGTTCTTTTCCTCACCCTCACCCGAGATGGCTCCCTTGTCTGTTCGCTTGTTGTTGTTGTTTTCCTCATTGTTTTTGCTCATTGTTTGTGCTCACTGTCTGTTTTGATTTTTCTTTGGGAGGCACCGGAACAGAACCCAGGACCTCCCATGTAGGAGGCAGGCACTCAACTGCTTAAGCCACATACGCTCCCCTTATTTATGTTTTACTTGTTGAAAATCTCAAATACCAAAAGGACTTCACAGATATCTATCATAGTTCAAATGAGTTTATAAGTGCCAAATACGAAAATTAAGAAAAGATTAATTGAAATGCAAATTATAAATGCTTAAAATTAAATAACACATTGCCAAAGGCATAAAGAAACCTCATACTAAGTTTCAAAATGACTATCTAAAATGTCAGGTCATCTAAAGAAGGAAGTAATTTTCTTTCATCTAAAATAAATTAGTAATTTGTTAAAACAACAACAACAACAAAACAGCAATGAGTGAGTGATCACAGTGGCATCAACTTCAGTTAAAAGATAAGGTCCTTGGGAATATTCTCGCTGTCCTGATTTTGTGATAATCAGGGTAGGCTAAACATTCACTATATTAGAAACCATGCATGTGTCCCCAGACCTGGTTTTTCTCCCTAGGTCTGGTTTTTAGAATGCTGGTGATAAACTAAGCCTGATATATTATATGACCATCCTGTATGGAAAATAACTATAACTCTAGCTATCTTTGATCAACCTTAAGAGATATAGCAGGGGGACAGATGTGGCTCAAATGGCTGGGTGTCCATCTCCATATGGAGGGACCTGGGTTCGATCCCCAGGACCTCCCGGTAAAAATTAAAAAAAAGAAAAATATAGAAGGCACGTGGGCTGCTAGGCCCCATGCGCGGGTGCGTCGCCAGGCCCAGTGCGCAGGTGAGCTGCCAGGCCTTGTGAGCAGGTGCACCGACAGATCCTGCGAGCCACGCAGCAAGATGATGACGTAACAGGAGAATGACACAAGGGAGAGCCAAGACAAGACGCGCCAAAAACCAGGAACTAAGGTGGCGCAGGTGGTAGGATGCCTCTCTCCCACATTGGAGGTTCCCAGGACCGAATCCCAGTGAAGACAGGAGGAGAAGGATGAGAA
Source organism: Tolypeutes matacus (assembly GCA_026826555.1). Classification (NCBI taxonomy): domain Eukaryota; kingdom Metazoa; phylum Chordata; class Mammalia; order Cingulata; family Chlamyphoridae; genus Tolypeutes; species Tolypeutes matacus. The sequence goes on along the minus strand of JAKSZT010053929.1, from coordinate 31,222,913 downwards.
GAGAGGGCAGGAAACAGACACAGAGAGTTGCCCAGCGAATGGACGTAAAAACAGCAAAAACAGGGCGGGGGGGGGGGAGGATAAAAGTAAGTAAATAAATAAATAAATCCTTGGCGGGGGCGGAGGAGAAGTATAGGGGAGTAAGATACAGACTATTAGTAGTAAAATTTTGACGATGCTCTTTCATAATTTGTTAACAAATGTTTCACAACAATGCAAAGTATTTATGGTGGGGTAATGTGTGGGAGCCCTGTATGATGTTATGCATGTGTTTTGTAAGTTCACAATGTCTACTGAATACTTATAGTTTATGTATGTTTATGTATGAATGATATAATTCAACAGATTATTTTTTAAAAATTAAAAAAAAAAAAAGCTTAAGACAGTTTTCATGATATTCCACCACCAAACCATACTTAATTCCATTTTTTCATATTACACACTCCCCTTTTATCCTTTCATATACTTTTAAATTTAATTTTAATAAAGTATGTGAATACTTACTAATACAAAGTGTCAACAATGGGTGTATATGGGAATGCTGTATTTTTTACATGATTTTTTCTGTATACCTACAATTTCTCTAATTAAACTTCATTAAAAAAAAAAAAAAAAGATGAGGTCCTTCAAATACAAAAATGATAATTCAGGCATTTATTAGAAAAAGACCATGAGTTAGCTTTTATTTGTTTCTGTAGAAGTAATGTTAATTTCTTTTATGATATCTATACCTTCTCTTAAAAAATCAATATCTAAGTAATGAGAAGTAAAATGGAAGTGTTTCCCCTGTTGTGAAAGTAACTGTCCAATAAAGCAAACCTTTGATCTTGGCTTTATTATTGCTAGTTTTAATGTAATTAACAGATAACAAATCCAGACAGGACTGTAAAGTTAACTGTAAGAATCTGAATTTTTCTTCAGGTACTCTTTGCTGACATAAATACAGACTATGCTTAATAGTTGCATTACAATTTTTAGTTGCATTACAATTGATACAATTAATTACAATTAATAGTTGCATTACAATTTTTAGTTCCTCCAAAATAAGCTTTGATCTGAAATTTTGGGTTCCTAAAAGCTTTAATGTTAAAGAAAGACAATACTTTTTCTGTGAGCTGTTTTCTGTTCAGAAATGATAGGAGAAAAATCAGTTTAAATCTAAAAATTAATAGTCTCCTAAATTTAGCTATTCTCCTGATCCCAAGACAGTATAAAATTCAGTTTCAAAAGCTAAATGAGTATCAGCATCCAGAAATAAATGAAAGTATAAATAAAAATTCAGTAGATAATATAGGTACAAGTTAGTAGGGGAAAGGATGGGATTAATCAATACATAATTTTGAAAAAAGAAGCAGTCATTTCAGGAAAAAAAATAAAGTTTAGAGCTCTGCCTCAAAACAAACCCCTAGGGGAGCTAATGTAGCTCAAGTGGTTGAACACCTGCTTCCCATGTACAAGGTCCTGGGTTCAATCCCTGGTACCTCCAAAAAACAAAAAACAATAAATGAGCTCCAGATAGATGACTAAAATGTAAATAATAAAAATTTAAAAGACCAGAATAAAATATAGGTGAATATATTTATATACGCTTGGGGTAGAGAAGTTCCATACAAGGGAAAAAAATGATTTAAAAGGAAGAAATCATAAAGAAAGAGAATACATAAAAATTTTGAGATTTAAAAGCAAATAAAAAATTGGAGGGGAGAGGGGTTTGCAACAAACATGTTAAATATGTATAAAAGACTTTACCAATCAATAAAAAAGAGTAAAACTTTAATAAAAACAGATAAAACAAAAAGGCAAAGAAAATAAGAAAAACACATGTCCAAAAAGTATATATTCAACTACATTATTAATCCAAAATAGTGGTTTTTCAAAGTGTATTTTGTAGATCCCCAGGTTTCCCCAAAACCCTTTCGGGGGCTCCTAAATTCAACACTATTGTCAAAATAATGCTAAGGCATTAATTGCCTTTTTCAACGTGTTGATAGCTGTACTGATGGTATAAAAACAATAGTGGGTAAAACTGCTGGCACCTTAGCATGAATCAAGGCAATGACACCAAACTGTACTAATAGTCACTGTATTTATTCTTCACCACAATTTATAGTTTAACGTAAAATAAAAAGAAGTTTTACTTAAGAATGTCCTTGAAGAAGTAGTTGTTTATTAAAGATCGTTTATTTTATTAAATCTCCATCCCTAAGTACTTATCTTTCTAATATTCTCTGTGATTAAATTGTGAAGTATACTTAAAGCACTTCTGTGCATAGGAAGAAAGTATCCTAGAGACTGTCTTGAGGAAAAACCCTTGTACGATTGTTTCAACTAAGAGTTAAACCAGCTGCTGTTTTTCATTCAACACCATTTTTACTTGAGTGATTGACAAACTCTCGTTATTAAGACTTGGATATTTGGCACTCATTTTCCTCAAAATGAACACAGTGACCACCATTACTTCAAGGAAAACTATTGACAGTATTTGTTGTTGCCAATGATAAAATTCAAACTTTCGCTCAAAAGCTCAATTTTTGAAAAACTTGTAGTCCCCACTAAGAGCCTAAGAAATCTCCATTAGGCTTTTCTGACAAGACTGGATAATATTAACAAATGTGATTTTAAAATTTTGTATAGGGAAGCGGCTGTGGCTCAATCAGTAGGGCTCCCGTTTACCACATGGGAGGCCCCGGGTTCGGTTCCCGGGGCCTCCTGGTGAAGGCAGGCCCACCCGCACAGCGTGGTTGGCTGACCCAGCGAGCGCAAGCAGCAAGGGGGGGATGAATGAATAAATAAATAAAATCTTAAAAAAAAAAAAAAAAAAAAAAAAAAAATTTGTATAATGAAACATTTGGAATAGCTGCATAACTCAGTGAGCCAATACTTTTCAAATGACAAACATGGGATGGTACAAAACCATGGATGAGTAAAAGAGCCATTCAAAGTGCAAACTAGACCAATGGATTTTAATGTAACTGAGTATGAGATGTACATTGATAGGGTTTCAGATTCCACAATCCAGCTAATCTTTACGACACTACCATTTGTTGAGTTTTGGTATAGAAGCAAAGAATAATATCCACAATTATGTGAAAAAGGCTTATTAAAATACTCCTCTCTTTTTTAGCATTGTGAACCCATATTCTCATTTATTTCAAGCAAAACCACATACCACAACATATCATATATCATAAGAGATTGAATGCAGAAGCAGTTATAAGAATGAAGCTGTCTTCCAGGAATCCCTGATATTAGATCCACAAAAGGAAATATAAAACAATGTCAGTCTTCTTGCCATATATGCTTTTGTTTTGGAAACAGTTATTTTTTGTAAAAAGAACATGTTAACACATGAGGTTGAATGCAGCAGGTATAAGAATCCAGCTATCTTCTAAGGAATCCCAGATAGTACATTTGCAAAAGGAAATGTAAAACAATGCCAGTCTTCTCACTATACATGCTTTTATTTTGGAAATATAGTTATTTTTTGTAAAAAGAACATATTAAAATATTGTGAGTTTATTATTCTTATTTTAAAATGAATTAATATTTTTAAAATTTCTCGGTTTTAACTTCTACTCCAGAAAACATTAAGAGAAGTAACTCACATACCCAAAAGCTCTATGGTGTCCTCAACAATTTTTAAGAGTGTAATGGGATCCTGAGAACAAAAATTTGAGAAACACTGATCTAAGATATGCAAATTAAAGCAAAGTTTCTATCAAAATTTGTAAAGGCAAAAAATAACAATACCTAGGGCTGCTAAAAAGGTAGAGAAACTGCCATTCTTATACATTGCTGAAAGAAGGATATACTGACACAATAATCCTGAAGAAAAATTTAGCAACACATATCAAAATTCTTAAAAAAAAAAAGAAAACGCAAAAGCTTAAAGAACTGGCAATTCCCCTTTTAGGAATCTAGTTGAAGGAAAAAAATTAAAGATATAATTAAAGACAGAAATTCTTTTGCTGCTACAACACTTTACAATGATATAAACTGGAAATGGCTTAAACTAGAGATAGAATTCAGCCATAACAAATTTTGTTGTATATGAAAAGTTTCCAACTTGAAAATATATTTTGAAAAATTTTAAAACATGTTACAAAACAGTATGTATAGTAGGAACCCAATTTTATATATCTGCAAGCAGTCATACATGCTTTAATAATAGGTGAAACAATAAAAAAGTGTACGAGAAAACTACCACTCCCAACTCCTTAAAAACACATCCCATCCCATTCTATTCCCTCTGTCCTAGCCAAAGTTAAAGGCTGGTAGTATATTATCCTTTACACTTTTACTTATCCATATATATATATATATATATATATTTTTTTTTTTTAAGGTTTTGCTTCTTTTTATAAAAATGGGATAATACAATACCTCTTGACTCTTTTTCTACTTCACTTGTTAATGTAACGTGGATAGCTCCAGGTCAATAGATATAGATTTTGTCCATTCTTTTTAAACACTACATATTTCATAAAATATATATGTACCATAATTTATTCAAGGTTTCTTATTGGACAGTCAGGTGTTTGCAGATTTTTAACACTGCAAGCAATAATGGGATAAACAACTTTGCACACTTATCCTTCCATTCTGATATTTTTTCATCCATAAGATGAAGTAAGTTTGCTGGCTGTACATATATTTTTGTTTGTTTGTTTGTTTTTAGTTTTATTTATTTTTTGTTCTTATTTTATTCTTATACATATATTTTTAATTAATAGATATTACCAAATTACTTACCAGCAATGTATGAGACCCCATATTCTCATCAACACTGGATATAATTTTTGCTAATCTGATGGTAATTGATTGTTATTTTAATTGACATTTCTCTACCTGCTACGGAGACTGAGGTTTTCACTTGTTTATTGACCATTCATATTTCTTTGTCTTCTATTCATATAGTTTGCCCATTTTTCTATTGCTATGATAGGTCATGCAAATAATTTTTCCTAAAGTTATAATCCTAGCTCATATTACATTTATGAATAAATTCCAAATGAGATAAAGATTTAAATAATAAAAAACAACACAAGACAAAACAATCAAACTATTTAATAGAAAATATAGAATATCTGTATAAATTTGGGATAGAGATTTGTCTCAAGAAACACAGAAGTGATAATGGAAAGACATATTTGACTACATGAAAATTAAAAAGTTTTATCTGTATTTTCTCACTTTTTAATCATGAAGAGATACTACTTTTGGAATTAAAAAAAAAAAACAAAAATTAAGTTGCAGGGACTAGATGTAACTCAAGTGGTTGAGTGCCTGCTTCCCATGTATGAGGTCCTGGGTTTGATCCCTGGTACTTCCTAAAAACCAAACAGGCAAACAAATGAAAAAACAATGCAACAATAAAAAGACAAATGACCCAATTAAAAAATGGGCAAAAAACCTGAATAGACATTTTTCCAAAGAAGAAATACAAATGGCAAAAAAAAAAACACATTAAAAAAATGTTCAACATCACTAATGATTAGGGAAATGCAAATTAAAACTACAATGAGATATCATATCATACTGTCAGAATGGCCACTATTAAAAAGACAGAGAACTACAAGTGCTGGAGAGGATGTGGAGAGATAGGAACACTTATTCACTGTTGGTGGGAATGCAGAATGGTACAACCACTATGGAGGACTGTTTGGCAGTTCCTAAAGAAGCTGAATATAGATTTGCCACATGACCCAGCAATACCACTACTGGGTATAAACCCAGAAGAACTAAGAGCAATGACACGAATAGACATCTGTACACCCATGTTCATAGCGGCATTATTCACGATTGCCAAAAGTTGGAAACAACTCAGGTGTCCATTAACCAATGAATGGATAAACAAACTTGGTGTATTCACATGATGGAATATTATGCAGTGGTAAAAACAAATGAAGCCAAAAAGCGTATGACAACATGGATGAACCTGGAGGACATTATGTTGAGTGAAGCAAGCCAGGCACAAAAGGGTAAATAGTGTATGATTGGGTTACTATGAACTAAATATATTATGTAACATAGTAACATATTGTATGATTCCATTTATATAAAATGTAAATATAGATCAATTTATAAAGATGAAATGTGATTAGTGTTTATGGAGGGCTAGGGAAGGTATGCTAAGGGGTGTGTAGTTTTTCTTTTCAGAGTAATGAAATAATTCTAAAATTTTTTGTGATGATGAATGCACAACATTGTGATTATACTAAAAGCCACTGATTATTCACTTTAGAGAGATCATAGGGTATGTGAATATATCCCAATAAAACAGCTTATAAATAAATAAGTAATTGTACAGGGACAGCCAGAAATAGCAGCTATGTATGTACAGCAGGGGAAACAGAGAGAGATTGAGAGGTGAAGAATTTTCTTGTTTGTTTGGTTTCTGTTTATTATTATTATTATATTTTTATGGAAAAATGAAAGTGCTCTAATGGTGATTAAAGTGATAAATGCACAACTATGTGATTATACCAAGTACCACTGATTGTGCACTTTGGATGAATTGTATGCTTTATTAATATGTATCAATAAAATTGATTTGTTTAAAAAAACAAAACAAAACAAAACAACTCTCATTGGGGAGTGGATATAGCTCAATGATTGAGCACCTGCTTCCCCCATACAAGGTCCTGGGTTCAATCCCTGGTATCTCCTTAAAAAAAAAAAGGGGTGGGGGGAGGGTAGGAAACAGATGTAGCTCAAGCAGTTGAGCAACTGCTTTCCACATATGAGGTGCTGGGTTCAATACCTGTTACCTTCTAAAAATAAACAACAAACAAATGAAAAAACCAACTCAGGGGAGCTGATGTAGCTCAGTGGTTGATGGCTTTCCACCTATGAGGTCCTGGGTTCAATTCCCTGCCCCAATACCTCAAAAAAAAAAAAAAAAAAAAAAAAAGGGAAAAAAAGTTGCTTTTAATTTTAGTTGTCGGGAGACGGCTGTGGCTCAATCAGTAGGGCTCCCGTTTACCATACGGGGGGCCCCGGGTTCGGTTCCCGGGGCCTCCTGGTGGGGGCAGGCCCGCCCGCATGGCGTGGTTGGCTGACCCAGTGAGCACAAGCGGCAAGGGGGGGATAAATGAATAAATAAATAAAATCTTTAAAAAAAAAAAAAAAAAAAAAAAAATAATTTTAGTTGTCAGCAGACATTAACAATTCTATCATATTCCAAAGTCCTAAGATAAACCATTAAGAGAACTTCATTAGACACACAGGAACTGAACTCAGAGAGGCACACAACCAAACACAAGTGCCTTTTAGTACTGCCACTATTAACAATAATAGAAGCTATGACTGGGATTCTAAATTCCCAATTCCAATTTTAACCCTATTCACCAAGTCTTATCTCCTCCAGGAACATATTTACTTTAAGGTGGTCTACTCAACAACAGAACTTTTACTCGTACAACTTTGTACACATGTTCCTCTACCCTTATCACATATATAGTAGTTAGGAAAGTAAAGCCTCACACAACTGGGCACATCTTGTTATATTATACATAGATGATATGGCAAAATAGATGATAACTTACCTAAATGGGGAAACAGATCAGTGTCCAACTGATGTTTCTGGGTGCACAGTTTCACCAGTCTCTGCAGTCGGCTTATACAAGAGAAGTGTGGAGAGAAGGCTGTAGCTTTCATAAGGACCCTGTTGGTCCTGGGTGGGTCTACAGCAGGAGCCCTACTGGATGGCAGGAGGGGTAGAGGCCTCTTGTGAGACAACTGCCTTGCTTGTGCTATAGTGTGTGTGGTGGGTGCCACTCCCTGCATTGGTAGGCTGGTGTTCTGAGGTTGAGGTGACTTGCAGATTAAACCCTGCGGTGGTGCTGGAGGTTTTAAAGAAGTGGATAAAGGTGGCAGGTGGGAGTGCTTCTGCGGAGGCTGCTGCTGTGAAGGTGCAGGAGGGGGACTAAAGTGCTCTTGTCGAACTTTTAAAATCTCTGTTTCTCTCTGGCGCTGCCGATTTTGGGCCAACTTACTCTGCAACTTCTTTCTCACAGTTGCCCCTTTCTTTAGGTCATCATCTTCCTCGTTGAAAGCAAATGGGTCTTCCAACTCAGTTTCCAGGTAGTGGAGAGGGACCCTTGCCCCTGGTGGAGAGAGGGACATTCCATCCAGTCCATTGGGCATCTTCAAGGCCAGCGTGGGCACCGTCAGGCTAAAGGCCATGGTATCCATCTGGTGCCTAACCTTCACCTCATCTATAGGATCATTCTTTTTCTTCCTCTCTTTTTTCGGGATAAAGCCAAGTACCTGCAAGTGGCTGTTGCAGTACCTTTAAAAATACACACATATATGAGAAAATGTTCACGATGAATTTTAAGAAAAGTAGAATACAAAAGGATATACATAAAATGTAAATCCTAATATGTTAAAAAAAAAATGGATGACTATAGTAACTCTGTATTCATGGATTTGATATATACAATTTCTTCTACTACTCTCGAGTAATTCTCAAAGTCTATGCAATTTTGCTGAGGCAAATATGTGAATTGTACATGCACAGAGGCTGGCACGGAAAAGCAAGTCATACATCTAGTAAGTGGCCCTGGTTAACTGCCCAGCTATTGCTTCTCACAAGGCTTTGTTATTCTCTATTCATAACACATCAAGAGTCTGAAGGATCACTTAAAATTCCCTTCTGGAGAAAAATATATATTCCAATGCCATTTAAGTATTTGGAGATGCATAAAGAGCTTATGATATAACCCTTAATAATGTCAAGTGCCTACTACGTGTTATTTTTGTAACTTAAGTGCTATTTTTAAAATACTATGAAAGTATTTTACACAATGAGAAAGTAGAATAAACGTTATGCCAACAAACCACACTGAAAACTTATGGCAACTTTGAAACAGTAGGAAAGTAGTGCTTTCTAAACTTGTATTCCTTATACAGTTTTACAGTACCTTAACAAGTATGCCATGAAAACAGTATTCTATGGCTAAATAAGTTTGAAAAAAGATAGCTTAAGCAAAATAAAAAACAATGGTTTGTTGTTTGTTTCTGTTGAGTGACTTTTCTCAAAGCATTCTGCATGATAATGTGCATCTAGGGAGGAGATATACATATCTGGCAGTGTTTCCCAAACTTATTTGAAAACGGAATCTATTTTCATTGCAGCACATCTGTGGTATCTCCAAAGAACACAGTTTGGGAAAAGAGGCAATAGTGTGAGTATTTAATTCCTCAAATCCATTGGGCCACTTCAAAAATATTTTATTAATAATTGTTAAAAATACAGATTCAGAAAGTGGGAAATTTAATATGGTATATACGTTAACACAATAAAAATTAAAAACAAAAACAAAAAGCCCTAGACTGTACAATACAAACAGTGAGCCCTAATGTAAACTACAGGCTTTAGTTAATAATATAATTATAATAATATTGGTTCATCAATTGTAACAAATGTACCACACTAATGTAAAATGGTAATAATAAGGAAAACTGTGTGTGGAGTAGAGAGGGTGGATATGGGAACTCTGTACTTACTGCATGAGTTTTCTGTAAACCTACAACTGCTCTAAAAATTAAAAAAATACAGACACCAAATAATCAGGACTAATATATGTACCTATTAAGGTCTGTTGGTTTGTTTTAGAAATAAATCTATCAGAGGCACTCTTTTATTTTAAATAGGCTTTTTAAGAAAAAGCTCTATCGCCAGTAAAGACAAAAGCTAGGTCCCATATATAGCATAGACAGAACAGATCCACAAAGTTGTGGTCAGGTTATCAGGGATAACTGCACTAACCAAGAAGCTTCCAAGACAAGAAAAACATTTTAATAAAGAGTAAATGTTTTTAGCTGCTGTTTTCAACTTATTATTATTATTATTTTTAATTTAAAAAAGGATTCGTTTTTTAGTGGTGAAAAGTAAAGTAGGGTATTTTTTATTTAAAAATCAAACTTCTCGGCTCATTTACACTCAGGCAGCAGCAAAGGGTAAATAAGGCTACTCCACCTCATATTACATAACAATCGGAGGCTAATCTGCATAAACAACCTTCTTCAACTCCCACCTTTAACCCTTACTACTCCAGCCTCTGTCTCAGCACTATCACAACAAATAACAGGATGAACTCAAAAAACCCTGCCTCTTCTAAGAAGGAAAATTTTTCATATCTAGAACTAGGGCAGCTTGCTTAGTTGTGAACATTTAAAATAATCATACAAATAGAATTTCTAGTGTATAAGAATAAATGTAAAGGGGAGTGACTGCTAATAGGTATGGGGGGTACCCTTGGGGGTATGAAAATGTTCTAAAATTAGATCAAAGTGATGGTTACAGAACTCTGTGAATATGCTAAAAAATACTGAATTGCACATTTTCAATGGGCAAATTGCACGGCCTGAGAATTAAATCTTAATAAAGCTATTCCAAAAAATAATAATAAATGTATAGGAAGCAAAATTTCTTGGCAAATACATACATACATATATATATATATATATATATATAAAACTAGAGCAAACTTAAATTTAAAAGATTATATAAAATAACAAATTTAATATAACCACTTATCTCTGAGGAACCAAGGCTACAATAATGAACCTTAGCTTCCTATTGCACAAGTATATTAGAAAATAGACTTTACTTTTTATTTATATTAGTACTTCCATAAAGTACTATATAGTGTATAGTATATAACACTATATGATTTCAAAAAAGTAAAAAAAATAACCTGTAAGTTAGCATTTATAATACACATCAGATAAGTAAGCTAGAAGCTGACCACCACCCAGATAATTTTAATTATAAGTCCTTGGGATTTTGCTTTACAAAACAATACATAAAGCCATTTTAAATCCCCCCAAAGAGTAAGTGCATTAACAATAATGAAAACTTATTTTTAAAAGCTTATTATTTAATATAGTTATAATAATTTATATTTATACACAGGTTTGACATTGATTCAACCTGAATTTCTTCAGGTATATTACCTTCTTCTGAGGTCCACTATTTAGTTTCAAACAACTATACAAACAACCAAAATATTATTATTATTATTATTATTTTTTATTGTGGGTAAAAATCAAATTTTTCACAATATATACCAATATTTCTAAAACGATACATAAATATATATGCATATATGTGCATTTGCTTACATAAATGTTTTTTTTTTATCCAAAATATTATTAATGCCACTTGTATTCATATGGTCTTGGATCAAGTTTGCAAAAATATGTAACTCAGTGCCTGTTAGACAAAGTTTCTCCTGATACATCAACAAAAAGTCCTTTCCTTTATCCTGTTCTAAAAAAGAGGAAACTACTTCAAAAATAAAGGTGAAAACAGATGCTTTAGAAGATTAACATTTTGGAGAAATTCAGAGGGACTTTAGTTCTTGCTGTTAGTTATTAAGACCATACTAGCTTCAGCTCAAATGAAAAGAAAAAAAAAAAATCCAAGATTGATATCTTCAACTATGATAAACTGATTTTAAGACAAAATTAGAGAGGTGTGTTTACAATGGAGATTGAAGAAAAAAAATTAATCTAAGTTCATCCACTCTTCAAGTTAAAAAGGAGGAGATGGGCTAAGAAATTAACTTATTTAGCCTGCTAAAACCAAATTGGAGAGATATGTTTAGCCTAATATATAGGTCTCTTTCTTGCTTGGGATTAAAATTTTATTCCTTACCTCACTAAGCAGCTGTTTCTAACTTTCACACATTGTAATTTGAAGCCTTAAGTGCTGATTAGAAATTCTAAAAGAGTATTCCCAAATCACCCACATTATACTATACCATTTTGGAGGGATCTCTATCAACACAAATTATTTATTTCACACTTTACATGTAAAAAGTGCTCATGATGACCAATAAAATACATGATTCTTTTTCCAAGCTATTTATTTATGCAGGTGTCATTTGCTTACATATAGGTACATGGATATAGGTTGTGTATTTTTATTTTTAAGATAGTAGTTAAAGATTCAAATTTTCTACCTAAAGATAACAAATATCTAAAACTTTCAGGAAAACTAGCATTTGTCTCTCTGTAATGTTCTATAATAATCAACATGATTTCGAGAGAGAAGTAGAAAGGAGATATGAAAAAATTATTACATGTGAAAGATAGTGCAATCTTTCCTCAAAATATGAAAGGTGAATAAACAACCATCATAAGACTCCTTTTAAAAACACCTCCATATATTTTTTTAATTGAGGAAAGCATAAATTCCCAATTCAAGTGATACCCTTAATGTGAAAATATGGTTTCTAGATGGTGAGTAGTAGTTTCATATATATATATCTATACAACTCTTTTGAACCAAAAGAGGCAAGATTATAAAAGAATGCCAACCACCACTGCTTAAAAGTCTGATAGGAAGTAAATCTTCAGAATGACAAATCAAGTATTCATTTTTCTCCTTTTCAATAAATACATACCCTCACTACCTTTCAAGCATAGATTAAAAAATCCTGAAAGTATTACCATTAGTTACAGCACCTAAGTAGTTCCCATAATTTCCTTCATTTTGGCTGGTGATAAATACAAGTAGAGTAGTCAGGAACTACTTTATAAGGCCACAAACCAAACAAATTAGTACCGAAACTTCAAGTAGCAGTTTTATGGGGAAATTTAAAAAAATAATTCTATGAAGTCAATATAAAGAAAACAAATATACTTTTCAAATAATTCCCGAAATGTACTACACCATTTTTTGAACTTTGTCATTCTAATCTTTCTTTAGAAGATTCCAGAGTTTACTCAGATTCCCTCTAGAATGAAGTATTTAAATTCACCTTACCAAAAAAAGTTTAAAAACGAAAATTTCCAAGCCTGCTAATTAAATCAAGCATTTTTCCCCGCCATTAGCTCTTACCTGCGATCCTCTGATTTGGGGATGGGGTTGGTGCAGCGTTGGCTGTTATACTTGGCCACATATTCACATTGCTTGAAGGGGGCAGTCTTGTCCTCCAGAACGTGTCTGATACAGAAAGCGTAGCCGTTGAGTCGCCGCTGCTTGCACAGTTTGGGGCTATATGAGCACAAGGGCTTATTGTCAACCTCAGAGAAGTGTATATGTTTCCCTTCATACATCACGTGACTCTATTCCTTGTGAACATCAGCTAAAAGGCCACCGCAAAAAAAAGAAACCCAATGATAAATCAGAGAGTATAAGGCAGATTTAAGTTGAGAATTTCACTGAGGGACTTCTGGCCCCACAGTCATACCTGATTTTAAATCTTCTGCACCATAGCAATGTTAAGAGAACCCCAGGGATACCACAGTTTGGAATGCTGCAGAATCAAGATGAAGCCGATTGTCTACGAAAACATCAAAAGGCCTAGTTAACAAATAGAAATAAGCAAAGCTAACTTACTCTGGACATAAAATACTACAATATTATCTTTCCTAATTTGATGGATTCTTTATTGTAATCCAACATCCCAATAAATTCAAAAAAGAAATTAAGAGGGATTATAAAATATTAAGTTACCTTACCCAGAGGAATTGAACTAAACTTTTACTCTAAGTTTTGTAAATACCACAAAGCAGCAGAGCTCCTCTACCAAATATTGTCATAAGATGGTAGGTCTTTTTTCTTCATTACTGGTAGTGGCATGTTTTACATATTTTCAGAACTCAAATCAATTTACAAGTGCCAATGGAATGGACAGACCTAAAACTTCCCTCAGACATTCTATATTTTGGGGATATGTTGGGAAAATATTTGGCAATTTGTAAGAAATGTATGTATGAAACACACAAGAACAAATCCCTGCTTTAAAAAAAAAAAGCTTTTTTCCTTCTAATATTCCCCTTATTTTTCCCATCCAAACTATTCACTTCTTAAGCCCAAAGACTAGTCATACAACCACACTTACATCATTCAGTTCAGTGATATGCACCACATGGTGTCCACAATCACAAAAAATAAGATGATAATCATGGCTTATCAGTCTTTGGAAATTTAGTAAGAAAATGGAAGGAAGAAATTACACAATACTCACTGCCACTACACACACAATGTCCAACTGTAACATTTATATTTTTTAACACCATTTAGTCTACAATGAAATGGAATCTAATCATTTGGGAAGCCAGGATCTTAGTGAGCTGATGTGGTCTAACACCCTTCTCTACACTCCTAAAGTCTCCAGACGGCTTTGATACAGCTATAGAAAAACAAGAAATAACCTCTCCTTTAAGAAACTGGATATGACGTTTCTTATACCAGTGACTGACAGGATACGTGAGTGCTTGCAGAGTCAGAAGACATAGTTGTTCAAGTCCCAAATCTGCCATTTACTGTGGTACCTTGAACAAATTATTTAACCTCTCTGAACCTCAGTTTCCTCATCTGTAAAACAGGGATAGTAACAGTAGCTATGTTATCACCAAGTTGCTCTAAGGATTAAATGATATAAAGCATGCAACACACTAAGTATTGTGCCTAGTATGTGGTAAGCACTGGACGAAAGGAAGTTGTTACTATTCCTAAATTTTAATTATTACTATTACTACATTCCACCTGCTAGAAATAAAGTTAGAGAATCTGTATTCCCCTTATAAAATATTTCACTTAACTCTAGGAGGGGAGAAAAAAACCCACCTGATATATTAGCATAGTTAAAATAAGAGCTTTCCTTTTTCACCTTATTAGGATGCAAGGAAGAAGAGTTTGACAAAGTTTTAAATTTAGCTGCCCTGGCTGGGTCTGGATATTCAGGACAGGAAATACTTCAAAGCAGACCCACGCTGTATTTCATTTTTACACTTTCTTTGCCATGTTCATCCACCTGGCAAACATATAAATCTTTCAACAATTAGTTCAACTAAATCTATATAAATTTAAGGGAAAAATACACTGGATAAAAGTAAGTGTAAAAAGAAGCATATATGGCTACATGCATGAGAATATTTTATAAATTGGAAAATGGTTTGAAGGCAGAGATGGAGGAATATGAAGGCAACATTCACTTTTTAATGATATATTATAGGTATATAATCACTTCATGTGTCAAAATTGATCATTTCTCCTTTCCAATTTTTACACATCTTACTATTTTTTTCCTAATTGAATTGACTGATGAAAAAATGTTAGGCATTAATGACTACACTCTTCCTCCTAACTTTATATGATAATGTTTCTAGTCAACACCAGGAATAATGTTGATTTTTACCTTAAGACACATTTCCTGTGATATTAAGGAAGTATCAAGTGATTCAAGTATCAAGAACTTTTTGTTTGTTTGTTTTTAACTCAGAATTGAAGGTTAATTTTACCAAATTCTTTTTCAGCATCTAGGGAGATGATTATTGTTTTGCTTTTGGCCTTTTAAAAATAGAGTGTTTAGGAGGGCAGCTGTGGCTCAAGAGATTAAGCGCTTGCTTCCCGTATGGGAGGTCCCAGGTTCAGTTCCCTGTGCCTCCTAAAAAATACAAACAAGCAAAAACAAACAAAAAAAACAACTCAGGGGAAGTGGATGTGGCTCAAGCAAATGAGCTCCTGCCTACCACATGGGAAGTCCCAGGTTTGGTTCCCGGTGCCTCCTGGAGAAGACAAGCAAGACAGCAAGCTGGTACGATGGGCAGGCACAGTGAGCTGATGCAACAAGGAGACACAAAATGGAAAAACAATGAGAGATACAATAAAGCAGGGAGCTAAGGTGGGCTCAAGCCATTGAGTGCCTCTTTCCCACATAGGAGGTCCCAGGTTCGGTTCCTGGTATCTCTTAAAGAGAAAAGGAGCAGACAGGGAGCGTAAACAACAAGGGTGGGTGGAATAAATAAATAAATAAATCTTTAAAAAAAACAAAAACCAACTGAGAGGAGCCAATGTGGCTCAGTGGTTGAGGGCCAGTTTCTCACATATGAGGTACCAGTTCAATCCCCAACCCCTGGTACCTCAAAAAAAAAAAAAAGGATGTTTAACATTTCCTGATACTGAACTCTTCCATTTGAGATGAATGCAACTTGGTCATGGGTCATTTCTTTTACTATGCTGCTGGAATCACACTTGCTAATACTTAGGACTTTTGTATTTTGAGAATGGTCTACAGTTTTCTTTCTGTGCTTTTTCAGAATTTGGTATCAATATGTTTAAAATATAATTTAGAAAATGTTTCTGTTTTTTGATGATTTTGAACAAATTAAAAAACATTAGTTATCATGTTCCTTAGAAGGTTGCCTGAGTGTAGTGCCTTCTGGCCCAGTACCTTAGGTTTCCAAAATTATCTGCATAAAATTTAGCAGAGTGATCGCTTACATTTAATTTCCTAAATATCTGTGATTCTCATATTCTGTGTGTATTCATAAACATATGTGTATATTTGATTTTCTCTTTGTTCATGATTAAGTTCTGTAGGGTTCTGGTTAATACTCTTTTTCTTTCTTTTTTTTTTTTTTTTAAAGATTTTATTTATTTATTCATTTATCCCCCCCTTGCTGCTTGTGCTCGCTGGGTCAGCTAACCACACGGTCCGGAACCCGGGGCCTCCCATATGGTAAACGGGAGCCCTACTGATTGAGCCACAGTCGCTTCCCTACCAATCCCTTTTTAAATGCATCTCCAATTGAGTGTGAATTTTTGCTCCAATCTGAGTGTCATTCTTTTTTTTAATTAGAGAAGTTGTTTGTAGAGTTACAGAAAAATCATGCAGAAAGTACAGTTCTCACATGTCATTTTCTTAATAAATGAGTTTATCCTGCTTATATTTTATATTTATTGATATGGCAGCTATTTCATCTTAGTCCTATTATCTTAATTTTTTGCATTGCTTTTTGCTCTTAATTCCATCTTTTTATTATATATTTCACTTCATAGTCGGCTTTCTTGGAAGATTTATAGCCTGTCTCTGTGAGAAAACATTTCTTTACTACACACTAAGAATCTTAGTATACTTAGTGTTATCGTTACTGATCAATCCATGTTATGAACAATGAGAAAAACTCCCATATTTGTAAGTACCTAACCACCTCCAACTCAGTATATTTTCATGTTATTATTTCAACATTGACATGGTTTATAACATTTTAGCCTTCATTCTACATTTAAATAGTATTCACTGCTAATCACTAATGCTTTTAACTTAATTTTCCATTCAATTCTTGATTGAGTGGTTTATAACACAGTCTTTATATTAGTCACTTAGGGCTGACTTATGGGAACTAAACCATGGTTTTTCTGTTTAGAAATACATGTCAACTGATATTATATAGCTTGCCTGGATATAGATTCTTAGTTCATACTTTTTTTGGATACTAACTTTGCAGATATTGTTCCATGTTCTCTAGAACTGAATGTTGGAAAAGCCTGACAGTAGCCTCTTTATTTCCCTTCTTTATAGGTGATTATTTTTCCCATTTTGGCCTAACAATAAAAATCTTTACATTAAAGACTAGAAACTATCTAGAATTTCAAATCTTCTTTTATTGTGGGAAACTCTAATGCCTTGAATTTTTTTTTTCCTGCTTTGTTTATTCTGTTCTCTTCTTCAAGGACACCAGTTATTGGTATGCTAAATTTACTGCATTTCATATATACCTCTCCTTCTTAATTTTTATTCTGTTTTAGATTTCTCAAATTTCTCAAGCTTGCCTCCATTATCCTCAGCTATAGTGTATCTTTGTTACTTCAAGTGACCTTCATTTCTCCAAGAGCTGTGTTTTCTCTTTCATTTTGTGCTAATTCTGTCAGCTCACTCCTATCTCCTTCTTTTGTCTTATTTATTTCTTGAGCTTTTGTATTTCAAAAAAGCTCAAGAGCTTTGTATCTCAAGAGAGTTTGCATCTCAAAAAAGCTTAAAGAAATGTTTCAGAGGGGACAAATCCTTCTGCCCTCCTCCCTTTGACTATAGAGAACTACTTGTTCATAATTTTACCTGCTCTGGTTTCTAAAAATATTTATCACCAGCACACTTACAGGGGCCCACATGGCACAGATTTGAGGGGACAGTAATTTAGGCTTTATTTCTCTTCAGCTGAACCAAGATTAACAGCTGTAAAGCTGATTACTGCCAGTTTCTCTTCCACTCTCACCTTGCAAAAATGGTATGACTGTGTAATTGTCATTTAGCCTTACCTCTCCTGCCACTTGGGGAGGCCAATGAATATACCCAACTTTGCAATTCCACGTTTGGGGGTTATTGGTTTTGTCCCCAAAGATGTGACATATACTTAGAAGAAATATGTTTCCCTCACTTTGCCTGAGTTATATGGAGGAAATCATCCTCTCTTGGCATTCTCTTTTTCCCTGTTTTGATTTTCACTGCACTTAACACTTACTCATATACTCTGATTACAAAGTTATGATAGTTATCAAAGATTGCATTTCCTGTTTCTCATTCTCCTCATTCTTTTTAGCTGGCTTGGAGTGGAGAGAAAACAGGTGACAGTACTCTGTCACCCACTGATCATTAATTAATTAGTTTAAAAATAATTAAATGTGTACTTCAGATAGTCTACACAATTACTTTTAATAGCTAGTCATATAGCAAAAGAACATTAGTGCACGTTAGAAGTTTTTTTTTGTTTTTTTTTTGTTTAAAGATTTATTTTTATTTATTTATTTATCCCCCCTTGCTGCTTGTGCTCATTGTGTCCATTTGCTGTGCGTTTTTCTGTGTCTGCTTGTCTCCCTTTGTTGGGTCATCTTGCCGTACCAGCTCAGGACCGTCAGCTCACCGTGCCACATGAGCAGGTCAGCTTGCCTTCACCAGGAGGCTCCGGGAATCAAACCAGGAGGCCCCAGGAATCGAACCCGGGGCCTCCCATATGGTAAACGGGAGCCTAACCAATTGAGCCACAGCCGCCTCCCAGAAGTTTTAAATTATTGAATATTACAGAACATCTGATAAAGTAACATCAAAAAAACTTACTAAACTTGCAAATTCAAAGGAATTATCATATCTGCTATCAGAGGCTGGTACTTAGTACATAAAATTGCTTCATTTTAACCACTTTTCAGGGGACATCTTTTAAAAGTCTGTATAGTAAAATACACCATAATAAAATAAAAATCATATATTTCTACCTATTTTTTTTTTTTTTACAACAAACATATTACTTTGGTAATAATTCTTCTACTTTTTTATTTTACAGACTCAACATATTATTTTTATTTTTTATTATTTTTTATTTTTTTAAAGATTTTATTTATTTATTCATTTATCTCCCCCTGCTGCTTGTGCTCGCTGGGTCAGCCAACCACGCCGTGCGGGCGGGCTTGCCTTCACCAGGAGGCCCCGGGAACCGAACCCGGGGCCTCCCACATGGTAAACGGGAGCCCTACTGATTGAGCCACGGCCGCTTCCCTCAACATACTATTAAAGAGAGTACCAAACAAATTCCGTTCATGTGCACTGTCAAATTCATGTGATTCTAACTTTAATGTTAAGTATTTATTAATTGCTTATGAAAAGTCATCATTTTTGCAGGAGTTGTGGAGGATATAATAGTAAGAGACAAAAATTTGGCCCTGAAAACATTACAGTCAATGAGATGAGACTCATTAACCCAAAAGAAAGTAAGTGAATAACAGGGGACCTTACCCACAGCTCTAGGCACACCAGGTTCCTCTGGTTTCCCAAGCCTCTTAAGAGCAGGGCACTCCTTCTGCCCAGAGCAAAGGACTTTTCCCCTTACTTCCCACTTAGTGCCCCTACTCTGGCCAACCCCAAACTAATTGTTCAACGAAGGTTGAGTTAATTAGGTGCCCCTCTGAGGTACTCTGTTGGCCTCCCTATTTTGGCACTGATCATGTTCTATTATAATTGCCTATTCTATTGTTCTTCTTCCTAGACAATAATCTCCCAGAAGGATGAACAATTATCTGTTTTTGTTATATCCCAGGGCCTAACACAGTGCAGGGACATGCCAAATGTATACATTCAATGACAGTCATTCAATTCCAGATTGTCTACCCATAGGTTATAATACTCACCCACTGATCATTAAATAATTTAAAAATCATTAAATGTGTACTTAACATAGTCTACACAATTATTTCTAATAGCCAGTCATAGAGCAAAAGAACCGTAGTACACTTTAGAAGCTTTAAAAGATTGAATATTCCAGAACATCTGATAAAGTAACATCAAATGTTTCATCAAATAGATGTCATATAATTTACTACCCAATATTTACTTAGCAACTAATGTTCAAAAACGTAAGAACTCATTAACACAGTCGGCCAACTCAACTTCCTTCTAGTAAATCACTAACCTAGTCAACTACCCTTCTTTCAGCATTTGCCCACAATGTGCCAAAACGCTCAATAATCACCTCTACACCTATATGCCACTTAAAAAAGGTGTTCAACTTCAACATCTTATAACTTCTCTTCAACTTTAATTTCTCACATCTACCTGTGATTAGTTTTTCCTTCCCATTTCTTCTAATTTTTTAATGTTGTTCGAGTCTTATTAAAATCCAACTTTATATCATTCTTTGCATCTTCCTTGTGAACAGCCAACTGTTCTCCATTTTCAAATCCATCATTTAAAACCTCAGTTTAATCTTTATACTTATACTTCTTTCTTCTAAATGAGTATTATTTTATATCATATCACTTTTCTATAAACTGGAAACAAATATTCATCCAATCTTCTCTATATCAATAGCCATTTTTTCTTTTTAAATAAAGAAGAAACCATGACAAAACAGAAAGGAAGATGTCAGGAAAAAAAACCCTACATTTAAAAAAGTCTTCCACAAGTAGAGTTCTTTACCACACTTTACCAAAGGGTAAATTCATATCACCTTGGTTCTTTGGCATTCATTGAAAGATATAAGGAAGAGGGAGATCATTTAATATAATATATAAATAAAAGACCACACAATCTTAATTAAATGTCTCACAGACCTTAACATTTAAATACTATCACATTTTTCAATCCATGAAGGAAAAAAACTATAATCTCTAGCTTTTAACACATGACAAATATCACTTAAAAAGGAAAAAACTTAGCCAGACTAAATTTTTTTTTCAGACTAAATATTAATAGCTCTAGTAGCTATGATCTTCACCTGTGGAGATAAGTTGCTTCCAATATAAATGGATTTATGCTACCTTAAATGAGAGAATGCAGGTAATTAAGCACTTTAGAGCCATAGCATATACTCTCTTATTACCACAAAGCTAAAATAATTATTACTGAGAACAGACAATATTCAAATCTCACAGAAAAATCATATCCACAGCAAAAACATATCCATTGCTGCAACTCAAGAGTAGGAAATAGGTGTAAAATCTTTTAAAAAGCTTGAAAAATTGTAATTCCTCCCCGATATTTTATGCTGTTTAATTGAAAAATAAAATAATTCATTTCCATAGTTTCCTTCTTCCTGCAAATACAGAGGAATAGTACAAGTAGGGAAGATATGCTTTTCTTTTCTTTTTTTTTTAAAGAAAGCAGTTTTATTGAGATATATTCACATACCATACAATCTATCCAAAGTTGGGAAGATAAGCTTTTAACAAAAGCAGCCTGACAGCCCTTTCAGCCTTCCAACAGCAATCATAAAACAAGTTGACAAAAATATGACCATTATTCTCTTTGGGACTGCCACTGTATCACCTCCATGTGGAATCTCATACATGTCATTACTGTTCTTTTGATTCTCGTATTTCAGGAGCATGTTCATTTCATTGCCCATAGCATTTTCCCCTAATTGTCATTGGTAATTTTATATTTCACCACCTTTATAGAGCCTTTATACAATTTTTAAACTAGCATGAATCTAAATTCTCAGAATGTTAATTTTCCAATAAAATTTAATGCAAATGAAAAGACCATCTACTTATCCCAGAAGGAGTGGCTACTGTTAAAAATCTCATTTAGAGTCTCTCACACCTTAAGGTCTTAAAAATGTTTTTTCTCCATTTTAAGCCTTTTTGGAAATGAGTTTTAATTCAACTTCACGGAACACAAAAATGTAATAAGATAATAAACAGATGAGTAAAATTCATTAAAACTCAAAACTAACATTCCACATAGTGTGAAAATTAGTATAATTAGTCTGAGGAATGATGGAAATCAATTGATGTGACTCAAAGAGCAAGAATCAGTGAGGGGGTCGGATGTGGCTCAACTGGTTGGGCGTCCGTCTCCCATATGGAGGGACCTGGGTTCGATCCCCGGGACCTCCCGGTAAAAAAAAAAAAAAAAAAGAATCAGTGAGAAAACAGCTTATCCTCCAAAATATAAGCAATATTATAATTAAATTCAAACTAGAGTATTTAAAATAAATCAAATAATGCTTATTGAACAACAATAATACTGCAAACATCACTGTATAACTAAGTTTATATTATGAATTTAAATTACAATAATTTAAATGGCCATTATACTAGTTCCTTACCTGATTTATTAGAAAGGTAAAGATAGTTTATGCAGTGGTAAAGAGCATCATTGGCTCTCCTGGTTATGGAGAGATAGGGCTCAAATCTGGTTCTGCTAATTACTGGTTGTAGGACCTTGGGCAAATCATTAAGGTTTCAGTTTTCTCATGTGTAAAGGGAGAATTATAATAGTATGTACCTCATTGAGTCGTTTAGGAGAGTTAAATTAGGCATTTCATGAACTGTGCTTAGCATGGTACTCAGCACATAGTAATCACTTAATGATTACTATTCTAATCTTCTATTAGATTAGAAGCAGTAAGTAGAAGCTCTATTAGTGTTATCACTTAAATCTAGACTCTGCAGGGCTAAAAGGTACTCTCCAGCTGCTGGTAGTTTTATGAATGGTACAGTCTAATTCTTCATTTAGGCCTTCCCACTTTCTTGAGGTTAGGGAACAGAATCCACTAAGAACTGTTCTCTTATAATCCATATTAAAAATCGAATATTGAAAATATTTTCTACATTCTATAGAACATCTATATACTGATATTCTTGTGACAGAAAATACTAGCAGAATGAGCAGTGTTTATCTGATTTCAGCATTTATTAGCTCCAGTTAATCGTTTACAAAAAATGTTTTCTGAGTTCCTAGTCATGTCACAGACACTCTGTATTGTTACAGAAACACTATATAGCAGAACAAGAAGAAAGAAGAAAAACTAAGTTGTAGCTATACTTCTCAAAGTTCTTTTGTTCTGCCAAGAATCTGAAACTAATGACCTCTTTGTTGCTTAAGTACATATACTTTTCCATCCTTATCTTACTTAAAGTCCAGGCAGCATTTGTCCCTGTTGACCACTTTCTTTTTCTTGAAAATCTCTCCTCTCTGGAGATCTCAGCAAGTGGCTTCCCTTTTCTTGCTCCCACCCTTGTGTTCCTGTTTTTTTAAATCATATTTTATAGGGCTGCAAGATGAAATGCCTACAGGGATCACAGGAGTGACTCTAACCAGCTTTTGCAATTAAAAAATGACAAAATAAAAATTTAAAAAGCAGGCCCAGGGTTTCTAGATCTTCCAATTTTTCAAAAGATTAAAACCACAAAATCTCCTAACTTTTTCATGTCAATAACTCATTTGAACTTCTAAAAATACAAGAGGTGTTACCTTGAACAAGTTATTATAAATCACATAAACATGTAAAGTGTAAGCAAAACATTTCCACAGGCTTTTATTATAATTTCTACTCTACTAATCCATCCTAAAACTAGAGACCATTAAGCCAGGTTTCAAACCAAATGTTCAAAATTGTGAATGTGCAAATGTACACTGCTTTGGAGAAGAGTTCATAAAATTCATCAGATTCTAGAAGGAGTCCCTAACTCTTATCTACAAGTTCAGCAGCCTTCTCTGAGGATGATTCCCAAATCTACATTAAGCTCAGATCTCTCCCCTAAGAGCCAGAATATTCTATTGAACATCTCCAGCTGGATGTCCCAAGGGCCAAAACTGAACTCATCACCCTACACCAACCCCAGTACACTTGCATACCATTCCTACCCCAAATCTGCTTCTACTACTGTCTGCTATATTTCAGGGGTCATTTAAACCAGGAACCTGGGAAACCATCTTCAACACCTCCCTCTAGTCCTCATCACCACGTTTCCCTCTGGTCTGGTCTGTCAAACTATACAGAGAACTTTACCTCCTAAACTTCCCTCCCCACCTACTTCTCTCCAATCCACTACTTAATTTAGTTCAAGCCCTCTTCATCTCTTCTCAGCAGCTGCTTCACTGCTCTAATTCCAATCTTGCCCTCCTTTATTCTACTCTTTGTACAGTTCAATTCCTCTAAAACACAAATAATTTATCTGGCCAAAGCCTTCAGTGACTTGTTATAAATTTAAAAGATAAATCCAAACTCCTTCACTGAGCATATAAAATCCTGGCCAGGGGCAGCTCTCACTCCCTCACTACTTCCCTACTCTCCCAACTCCAGGGTCTCACAGAACCAAGATCTGCAAAAAAATAATACCTTTGGTCCCTAGGCATTTATTTATCCAGATATAAATGACCTCCTGAAATGCCTTTCCTACTACTCCTATCCACTTAAAGGCAGAAAGTTCTGGAAAGCCACCCTATAAGGTATGCCTCTAGGATAGAATAAAGAAACAGGCTTCCTTCCTCCAGGCTAACCTACCCCTTATCATTCAATTTTGTAAATGTCAGTTTATTTTTCTTCTACAATAGACTACAAACTCCTGAAGGGCAGAGAATGAGTCTAAGGATTGCAAAGCCCAGAGCTTCCACAAAGAAGCTAATCTTTAAATGAACGAACTAGGGCCGGTTTCAGCAACCCCTACCACCGCTCAGGTAAACATCATCTTCCCAAGATGAACCTAGCAAAGCCACAAACTACTGGTGGCTCTCAAAGTGAGGCAACATACAATGCACAGTCACACACACACCCCCACACACTCACCCATGTTCTCTGCCCAACCCCAGAGCTTAAAGGGAGGAGTCAGGAGTAAAATTAACCCACCTCCTTCTTTGAACTTTACCACTCCTTTACACATGCTAACTCACAGAATTCAACAGCAGAGGCTAGGCTAAAGTCAAGCTGCTGAAACTCTCTATAAATATATTGCTAATTTTTTACTGGCACAAAAAAAATATTTGCCCCATGACAGTAACTATATTAGCCTATCTGTGCTCAAATACTTATTAGTATTACTATACAGTGAAGTCAAGAACTCACTGAAAATTCAAATGAAGAATATTAAAAATCCTTAGAGGAAAATATTATATAAAGGTTATGCACCAGACAACATTCTAAAGGTTTTATTTACAATTCCTCATCTAATCTTCACAGCAGCCCTATGAAGTAGGTACTATTACCATGCCCTTTCACAGATAAAGAAACTGAGACTTAATGAGATTAAGTAATTTGTCCAAGGTTGCACAGGTAGGGTTCAAGGCCAGTTTGACACCAGAGCCCAAATTTTCAACCAATACAAAACTACACAACTTTTGTTACACTCAAGAGCCGAAGTTTACATTGATGCAATAATCCACATATGCTAGCACAAAAAGAAAGAAAACACAATAAAATGTTAACAAGGATTATCTCTTGAATGTAGGATGAATGGGTTTATTTTCCAAATATACTATATGTGCATGTTTTACTTTCAGTCAGAATCAAATAAAGGAAATGTTATTACATGGAGCTAATAGAAAGGTATGATGGGCTATGGGAATTAATATTTAATGAGCACCTACTATGGACCAAGCACAGGACTACTGCATTTAGCCATTACATCAAAGAATTTTATTTCCACTTTAAAGCTAAATAAACCAAAAATTAAGTAACCCTCCCAGGGGAAGAGCTGGGATCTGAACCCAGAGCCCAGTTTAAATGTGTCTGACTACTGGACACCATGTTACAAATAAAATTTAACCAAAACCCTCTCTTAAAAACTTTCAGGGAAAGAATCAGAACTAATTTTCAGTTACAGTAATCTGTCATCTTAATTGTAATGAGGCAAAATAGAAAGCCTAAGGTTTTACCTCAAGTTTTAGTCAAGAGAATCACTGCAAGTGTCTCATGGTGCAGTGTCTAAAAATCAGCCAATTCAGTCAGAACCTCTGAGACAAACTTATACCTAAGGCCTGAGAAGGGGGCTTTATTGTTGTTTGTATTGCTAAGCACAGAATCGTGTTAGCATAAGTTAAATGGACTTAGATGTGACTGCACTGTATATACAGTGGAGCAGCTGCTTTGGGGCCAATTTAATGCCTCGAACCCAGTCCCACCTATTATTTTTAAGTTACTAGGTATGTGCATTTGTGAGTGTTTGGGGGGGGGGTAGATGTCTGAGACTATTGCTCTTACTGTATCCAGATATAAATGACCTCTTATTATCTATAACCACTGTTCCAAGCCAGGATAGTAAGGGGTGCTAAACCCTGGGGAAACATCTCAGGTAAAGATGAATGGATCAGGATTTTTTGTTTTAATAACATTTGATTTTGGGTGCTCAGACTTACAATTTTTTTTTTTTAAAGATTTTATTTATTTATTCATTTATCCCCCCCTTGCTGCTTGTGCTCTCTGGGTCAGCCAACCACGCCGTGCGGGCGGGCTTGCCTTCACCAGGAGGCCCCGGGAACCGAACCCGGGGCCTCCCATATGGTAAACGGGAGCCCTACTGATTGAGCCACAGCCGCTTCCCAGACTTACAAATTTTTAAACACACAAACTAAAATGTTCATTTTTTTTTTTATTGAGAATAATCGGGATGACGTATACAAAGTCCTTAGACTATCTTTCAGAGGAAAGAAAACTAGATTCTGTCAAGAATAAAGTAACCCATGATTAGAGTAGGAAATTAATATATATTTAGGACAGAGTGGAAAAAAGTATAAGATTTATGGAGTATGTACATATACAGTTTTGGGAGCTTACGAATGCAAAGTCAACAACATACCTTAAAATATTAAATTATGAAACAAAGATCGATTTTTTTAATCTTTAAAATATTCTAAGAAAAGCCGACTCATAAAATGATTTTTTCCAATATGCTTTAAAAACGAGGACAAGCTATAATAGAAGTAACAATTTTTGGCATACATTTATATGAAAACGCCCAAGTCAGTAAGCATTTGAATTAATCAATACAGTTATTAATCAGTAAACAACCATTAAATGTAATTTGCATTTTCATATCAAATCCATACACTCTCCAACATCAAGATTTTAAGTAAAATGCAAAATGATTGGGTACTTATCATTGTGGAAAAGCAATTTTATTTTAGGCAGAAAAAATAAAAGAAAGACACACTTAGTAAGAATCACATAAGGAGTCTCAGAAGCCTAAAAGAAGTCAACACTGACCAAGGCTTGGGTTATTCATTGTCCTGCAAGTGCCAGCTTTTCACTGTATAATAGTGCTCTGGGGGTCTAAATTGTCAGAACGTGGAATACTCCGCCAGCAAACTCCAGCCTCTACCAGGCAGGACACACATATAACCACAACATACTGCTTTTTGGTCCACCAAAAAGATGAGGGAAAAAACGAACAAATGAAAGAGGAAAAAGAACCTCACAATACAAACCCGCACTGGGGGGGTGGGAAAGGGGGCAAGGTACATTAAATTTAACTTCAATATTTAAGAACCTCAAAGAGTTAGCTACAGGAAACATTCCATCCCTGAAAAGTGGAAAAATCTAGACTTGGAAATTTAGCTTTACATTTTTCTAAAAACTCCCAGAACTCATGGCACCAAAATAGAGCTAAAATTGAATCCGTTTATACAGAAAAAAACAAAAAACACCACCAAAACCACAGTGTGTCAGCTATGTTCAGTTCCCAGAGGGCTCTTCCACAGACCCTTCTGAGTTGTAGTAATAAGTTTCCTTAAATTTTTCTATTTCTAAGGTCAACTATAAGGATGCCACATAAATCCAAATAATGATCAGAATAAATAAATTACTGCTCCTTAAAACTGTAGACCATGTTTCAGCAGCTGCCCAGCCCACCTTCTCTCCTTCCTCCTCCACCACCTCCTCCTAATTTTACTACTTCAAGTGTTCTGACAACCAGGTTCTCCTCCTTGGATTCTAGAAGTTCACGTGTTTGCTTTACCGGACAGTGATCAAATAAGAGGGGAAACTCCTACATCTGGGGTCTGCTCCAGAAATCCTCCCTGGAACTGCCCCTCTCACTGACAGTCTTCCTACTGTTCCTTACATCTTTCCCTCTGCCGGAGCAGTCTAGAAAGAGGGACTTTAGACCCGAAGGAGCCCGGAATGAAGGGAGGGTGGGTGCTAATTCTGAAAACACCCTCAGTTTCTGGGGTAAGGGCTGAACTAAAAAGACGGTTAGGAAAGACTGTTCGGTAGAAACACCACCTGGATTTACCTCCTCCCTTCCCACCCCAAATAGCACAGTCCCTAACTATTATAGGTAAGAAAATTGCCTGGAAAACTTTTCCTAAAGGAAAGGGAAGGCCCCCTCTCCGGCCTGGGGAGCCCTTGGGGAATGGGTTTGAGTTTGCAGCCCAGAAGGGCTCGCCAGGGAGTGGGGTGGGGCGCGGGCGAGGGGTGCAGGGGCCGGAGTACCTTCAATGGACAGGAACTGGCAAAGAGTTTCAAAATTGCCGAGTGCTCTCCCCCACACTCTCGGGGGTCCTGGGCGCTAGGACTAGGGCTCACCGAAGAGAAAGCAGCCCCCAATTCAGGCCCAAAAGGAAACTTTCCGGGCCGCGACTGCACCTGACTCCTCACCGCCCCTCCACCCCACCCCACGCCCGCCAGGCCGCCCGCCCCGCCCCGACCTGGCCGCCGGGAGTGCGGAGGAGGGGGATAAATAAATTTAACTATTTCTGAAATACGAGGGGCGCTTGCGAGACACCTGGGAAAGTGAGACCATTCCCCACACCGAGGTCCTGACGCCCCAGTCCCGGGAGCCCAGGCCTGCCGCCCCGCGGGGGAGCCTCCGGCCAAGAGCCGGATTCGGCCCTGCCGCGCCGCCGTCCGGCTGGGAGACCCCGGGGGACCCCAGAGGGCTCGGGGAGGCCTGGGGTACAGGGGAGGGCGCGGCCGCTGCAGGGCCCGTGGGCGCGAGGCCTAGCCGGCGCCCCCCTTCCGCCCCACACCCCCACCCGGCCCATAGGCCGCAGCGGTAGCCCTGCTCTGGCTTGGCTGGACCCCCGCCCGCCGTGGTTGCCCGCGGGCGCCCCCGAGATCTCCAGGCCCCCAGCCCCCGCGGTCCCGGCGCCAGCCCCTCTCACCCTTTCATTCTCCGCCCGGGGCCTGGCGCGGGCCGGCGAATCCCCGGCCTCACGTAAGCGCGCTCGCCGCCCGCCCTGCCTGCGCGGCCCAGCCCGCCGCCCTACGGGAGCCCGAGGATGTGGGCCGGGCCTGGGGCCGCCCCTGCTTACCTTTCAGCTGCTTTTTTTTTTTTTTTTTTTTTTTTTTTTTCCCTCCTTCCCCCCTTTCCCTCGCCTGGGCAGACAGATCAGAGTGAAAGGCGCTGGCAATGGACTAGGAAGCTCGGCTGCCGCTGCTACTGCTCCCCCCTGGGCTCCGGCGAGAGCCTTTCCCTGTCAAGCAAGAGGGGTGAGGTTCATATTTTTATTTTGGAAACTAAAAAGTGCTCCCAGGGTCGGTGATTATTAAGGGGAAATCCCTGAATATACTCTCCAGCCAAGAAGGCAGGGCTGCCGGGGCTGCACAAGAAGAGGCAGCAGCCTCCTACAGCACCACTACAGGCACTGCGAGGACATAACACCAGAGAGCAGCATCTCTGCCCTCCGAAACGACAACTTTCCTACCATCTTGGAGGCAGAGGGAAGGGGGGCCAGGGGCAAAAGTGCACACGCTCCGGATAAAGTGCAAATTTCTACTTCTTGTCTCTGGAAAAAAGTCCACACCGGCCGTCTACACCGGCGCCTTTAGAAAAAAGCAGGGAAGAAACTGGGGGTGCATAAGAAAGGAGGAAAATGTTTTTGCATCTTCTGCGGAAGGAAATCTTTACGTGACAGGTTTTTCGGTGATTATTGTTTTCTCTTTTATATTTAATTTTCTTTCCATATTGACAGTGGTATTTTAATTTTTTTTCAGACTAATGATGGTTTTCTCATTACAGGTCTTAAGTTCTGTGTCTGATGTCTAGTTTATAAATTTGTACTTTAAGAGACTTCATGGTTCCTTTATCTTTACTGGTCTATTTATTTATATTTTATATATAAATATTTATATGTCCACACATATAAATATTTATGTATTATATATTACCTTCAAAACTGAAATTGCTGTAAGAAAATTGTGAAGGAATGTCTTTTGCCTCCTTTTCTCAAAGCAATGTAAATAAAACCTTTTGACCAGAAAGACTTGATAGAGCTGCTTGTTTTTCACAGTGCAAATAAAGGCAGAGATCACTGGGGACTTACATTAAGTATACCTGATCACATTTCTTGAAATAATTCTAATTCTGTTATGGTCTGTCCATGAAGAAAAATTACTGTAAAACTGGAAATGGATTTTAAAGATAGCTTTAGGTTTTCTTTAAGTAAAATTGGTTAAGAATTATATACATGCATTTAAATAATTTAGGTTTAGATTTGGCGCTTGGTAATTATACATGTCTGCTTTGTGTGTCATAGAATTGAGAAATGTGTATATTTTTGTTAAAGTAAAATGTTGTTCAGAGCTTTCAATGTGTTTCCAGCCTCTATAAATAACTTGATATATTGCAGATGGATGTCATTAATGTAATTTTTAATGTGCAAAGCTTAATTAGTAGATAGATTGGATCAAAGTTACACAACGCTGAGGTATCACATAGGTGGGAGGGAGAAGGGTGCTGCCCATTTGCAGCAATTCCAATAAAACTCTTATTAGAGGTGAATAAATTGCAGACACATTTTTTCTATTTTTGGGGAGAAAGAAAAATCTAGAAAACTACTAGATTAGCTTTTTATATCTTCTACAGAGAATGATGAGTTAAATCTTGTACAAAAAATTATTTTTCTAACATGTGTTGGCTAACCTAGAGGGAATAAATTGAAATATTGGTGCTTTGCATCAGTATACTATTTCATTTCTTTCATTTAAGATTTATTACAAAGCATTTAGAAATAATGGAGGAGTCCACTTATAAGTGTATATTTTTTGAGCTTCCAAATTTTGGAATTCTCATAACTTTTAAGGTATTGTAAATATCAGCTTTGGTGTCTGCCAACCCCATCTTTATCATCTAAACTTGAATATAAAACCTGAATATTCTGGGTTTTCATTTGTGATTCTCTTTCTTTCTCTCTGGTGGGAAAAAAACTAAAGAACCAAATTGACTGATTCTTATGGGTTATGAAACTGTTCTATTTACTTGAGCTCTTATTTTCTTTCTTCCTTTTTTTTTTTTCAATTTGTTGATCAAACATATTGGTCATACAGGGAAATTATTTCCCTTAACTAGACGTGTTTTCTAACAACTTGTTCCTTATACTTGACATAACTTTATAGATAGGCTTTGTATTTTTTAAGAAATTAAGATGTATTTGCTTTAAGCTTGGTGCACCCATTTGTGCAATCCTTCTTGTGCCCAAAGCAACTTGTCTGCATGATGTCTGTGAGCAGTTGGGGCTAGGTCCACAACCTTAGCATTTCTATGTTTTCTCTTTATAAAACCACTTGACTTGTACATGGCTATAATCCGTGATGTTATCCACCAGCTGAACTAAGTAACTCTTGGGGGATTAAAGGCTAACTAAGGAAGACACCCCACTAAATTTGCAATATTGGTGAATTTGATTATTTCATTTGATTATTGAACTCATTTCAGCTGCTATAGCTATAGAATCCCTTAAAGCTGTAGGTACTTAGAAAACTACTGACATGATTTGAAGAGTCCTTATGTTTACCCAATAAATTCCCAGTATTCACATTTAGCTAACATGATTGAGCATCAAATGCATCTTAGTAACCTTGCTGGGCACTTTTAAGTATGTGCTTTCCTTTAATTCCCACAAGAGCTCCAAAGAATATTACCTTTCTGTCTTTCTCTCTCTCTCTCACTCCTTCCCTCCCTCCCTCCTGCTCTGGAGTTTCCATCATAGCTCTGTGCTCTGTCTGGAAGTGCTAGGTTCTTGCCATATGCCCTTTGCCAAAAACAAAATTGGAGTAGCCAGTCCTTGTAGCCCCCTTCATTCATTAGCGGCAGCCAGTGGCTTATTTCTCCTTTCTTTTTTAAGTCTAGTACCTAAATCTATCAGTTACTTTGAGGAATGTAGAAAATAAGTAAATAGATTTTTCAACTGAAATGTACTGTGATTAAGAGAGATCTCCTTCTTGATCCTGAAAATAAACAATCTGTGTTGTAAAACACTAGCATAATTAGAAATGTTAGCTGTGGTTGTAAAATTATGCTATCTTTTTAAAGATCTTGTCAGTGGATGACTCAGTGATCTCCCGCATCCATGAATGCCAAAGTTTTACCTATGTGCTAGTCGAAGTAGCAGCAGCTTTTATTTATTCTGTTATTGTGCCTTAATTTCACAAGTAGCTTATTGGCCTTTGGTTGAAATAGGAAACACTAGGCTTTCTTAATATTTTTACTATCAATTATTTTAGTTTTGTGAAAGTTGACCACCTTATTGTGAATACTATAGTGAAATTATTAAGAACATACCACCTATATCATTAAAAAATCTCAATAGATTGTGTGGATTTAAAGTGAAAGATTTATACGTGTTTAATATATTAAATATTGTCTTTAACAATAAAGCCATACTTTTTTGGCAAATGGTAACAGAATCACCAAGTGTTTAAAAAAACACTGATAGCATAGCATACAAATCTAGTGAGATTTTTTGGGGGTGGGAGATATGAATCTTCTCTTAACTTTACAAAATGCCTTTTCTAACATTTCTAGAAGGCAGACTCTAAAGTCAGACCCAAGAGCCCTTTAGGTAGTATAAAAACTCCCAAGGGGATGAGAGTATAGAAATGGAATGAGTACATAGACTCATTTTTCAAAACCACACTTATGATGGCCTATAGATACAGATTTTTTTCACTTTAAACATTTCTGTTTTGGAAACATTTGTTGGTAATGTTTCTACTCTGAAGCAAAGATTTTGGTTTTACTGTGGTTAATGTGTCTTGCAAGAAAATATTGGTTTCTGAGACAAGCATTGTATTTTTGACAGGCATCTACATCATAGCTTTAGATTATTAGAGTATGAAATATCTGTAATATAGATTCAACTATAGTCAAAACATACATGAATATTGTTCAGGTTATCTCCCAAGTTCTAGCACCTAACCCAGGAGCATTCAAACCTAGTAACTAATAACATGTCAGAAGCAGAGAAAATCATTTTTTTCTTTACTCACGGTGGCAAAAATATATATTCCAGGAACCAGATGGTCATTGGCAAGTAGCAGGGGCAAGCCATATCCCTGGTACTTTTTCATCATGCTGTACAGGCAGAGAATGTGACACCACAACCTAAACTATAATTATTCTTGGACCATTATATTTACTTCTAACCTTACACAAAGGAAAGTATTCTCCAACTGAAGGCATATTTTAAGTAATGGTATTAAACCAGTATTAAACATTGGATTTGGGTCAGCCTTTTTTCACAATTTGTGATGGAAAAACTGTGCCCACCAAATGGTGATTAAAACATTAAGAAGAGAAATCCTTATAGTCCAAGAATAATAGGCATAGGGCAACATAAAGGTGACAAAGTCTTCATTTTTGCTACATTCTTGGCTAAGCAAGCTTTTGTGGACCCACTGAGATGTTAACCACTATTTCCACGGGAAAATCAATTCCAGGTTCCAAACAACTAATTTACAGTGATGTTCAGGAACATAGCCCATTAATAAATTTCACTCCATCCTGTAAAATAACATCCTTGCCATGTAGTTGTTACAGTCTGTCAGAATTGAAATAGTAATAATGGGAAAATGAAGTAAACAAAAGAAAAACTCACTGTTCCTAAAAAATGAGTAACTATTAACATAATTCAAATAACTTGATTTAAATTCAGGTGGGGAAGATTATCAAAGATATGAAATGGTAAAGCCAGTGGTAGTAGACCATGAAGGAAGAAAAGTCACAGTAACTGAAAGTTGTGCTCTTTGCCTTAACTCTATACACATTGATGTTTCTGCTTTATGAATCTCTAGACCCGGTATGATTTTTTTTTTTTTTAAGATTTATTTTTAGGGAAACGGATGTGGCTCAAGAGGTCCAGCGTCTGTCTACCATATGGAGAGACCGGGGTTCGATCCCCGGTACCTCCCGGTAAAAAGATATATATATATAAAATAAATAAATAAATAAATAAAGATTTATTTTTATTTATTTATTTTTTCCTACCCCCTCATTGTTTGTACTTGCTGTGTCTGTTTGTCTTGCTTGTTTCTTTAGAAGGTACCAGGAACCAAACTGGGGACTGATGTGGGAGGGAGGCACCTAGACACTTGAGCCACCTCTTTGTTGTTTCTCATGTTTTTTCTTCTTGTCTCTTGTTATGTCATCTTGCCACACCTGCCCTTCATGCCATCTTGCTGTCTTCTTTAGGAGGGACTGGGAACCAAACCAGGGACCTCCCATGTGGTAGGTGGGAGCTCAATTGTTTTTGAGCCACAACTATTTCCCCAGTATGAACTTACTATGGGTATTTGCATTTTGTTTAATTCTTAAAGAAAACCAGGAAAAGGAAGAAATTAGGGTATAGGAGCAGATAGAAGTCCACTAATAATTATATGACCATATCCTTCTATTAGGCTGATGTTCTTTGTGCCTCACACAGCAAACCATGGCCATTGCTGTTTTGATACCTTGCTCAAAATCTTGTTCACAAAGACTTCTGAGGCCCAATTGAGTCTACAGTGACCTTATTTTTACCTTAATGCCTTGAATTATTAGGTTTTTTCCCACACGTGATCCTCTTGTGCAAGCAAGGCTGAAATGTTTTAAGAGCTCAATCTCAGGTCGAGGTCATCTGTCTAAGAAACCTGACTTCACCATTTTCCTACTGTGTGACCCTTGGCAAGCTACTTAGCCCTAATGCATATAAGGGACATGCCAGGCCTCTGATACATAGTAAGTGCTATGTAAAGTTCAGCTTCTGTTTTTGAGTTGCTTACCAGCAAAGAGTTTAAGGTTAGTGCTGCTCAAGTTCTGGGAGTACTATCTTGTTTTTGTTTTGTTTTTAAACACTACCAATACAAAGTTGACTTAGCAACACTAGTCACAAGTTAAATTTATCACAGAGAAAGATAAACGAAGACTATGGTTACAGCATACCAAATGTCTGCATTAAAAGTGAAGGAGTCCACTGACATTTTTTTCCAGATACTTCTGGATCCATGGAGAGTTGTCAATTTGCAACAAAAAATTTTAAGTTTAGTTGAAGTTTTTGGTGTCCTTCAGACTCAAATTAGGGTCTTAATATATAAAATAGATTATAGAAAGAGTACATACAGAATACACAGCACAAGAATATTATGATGAGTTAATTATTCTTTCATTAACCATGAAACAGAGAAATGCATTTAAATCATAATATGAAGCATTGGAGATGAAAGACTTTTCAGATAAAGAGACATAAAAAGGATTATGACATATCTTCAAAGAGAATTATCACAGTAAAGGAATGATAGATGATTGATACTGGCCTGTATTTCCAAATAACTGTTTTATGGGGCAGATACGAGTTGATTGTTTTAAAATGCATGCACGGTGTTGTTAAGTAGTAGACCAAGTGTGAATTTTAGATCAGAAAGCCATGTTTGTAGGACTGTAAAACACAAACAGTGACCTCTATTGTAGACAATGGACCATAGTTAATAGTACAAGCATAAAAATATGCTTTCATGAATTGTAACAAATGAACCACATTAATACCAGGTGTTAACAATAGGGTGGTATATGTGAACTCTGTATTTTATACATGGTTTTTCTATAAACCTACAACTTCTCTAATAATAATTCTTTAAAAAGCTGTGTTTGAATCCCAGGGCTGCTCTTTACTAGCTGAACAAACTGGAGCAAGTTCCCTAACCTCCTAGACCTCAGTGTCCTTGATCTTAACATAGATATAATACTCTTATAGCATAAATAAGATGATTTTATAGGACCATATGTTGAATAACATCCGACACATAATAGGCACTCCATAATTGTCCATTTATATTTATTATCTCTTCTCCAAATTCACTGAAAATACCTGGAATTAAAGTAGAACTTTATCCTCGTTTGTATAGTGGTGAGTAAAAAAAAAAAAAAAAGAAGAAAAAAAAATAAAATAAAAAAAAATAAAGTAGAACTTTAATTAGAAAACTGGAAAAACTTGGGGTTCCTGTTCTGTAGTTGATAGCTAAAGTATTAAAGGACAATTATAAAATTAATTAGAATCTTATTTACCTATTTACTATTAGCTAGCTTGACTTATGTGAGATTTCCCTTGATAAAAATTAATGCTCGAGTAAATGAACGTACTTAAGAAATAAGTTTTGCAAGTTACACCTCCTAAGAGAATGAATGGAATAGAATTGAAAATATAAGAATTGTGGTTAGGGTATATATTATTTCATGAAACAGTTTTCTTCTGTTACATATGCATGTAGGTATGTATAATTTTATGATGGGTCTGGGACAAGAAGTTGGGAAAGGCAATGCTACATATTATAAGGCTGAAATTTATAGGGTCTTCCAGTGATTAAGTAGTTCATGGTGTAAGTATACGATAAAGGTCTAAATAGGCCTGGTTTAACACTATAGGAATGGTGAAGCCTGAGAGGAATTTGGGACTTCTCAGCCAAAGAAATATTAAATTTCTTTTTTTTTTTTTCAACTGCTGGCCAAACTAAACATGTCTATGGGAAATTTGCTGTTTGGCCAGACAATGTGACCTTGGCTAGTATATCTCATCAAAATGCAGCCTCTCTATGCAGTTAAGGTTGTTAGACTTCTGAGACATGAAGGAGCCAGAGAAGATCCATAAGAACAACCATTACCCATAAGAACAACCATTGCTTGATCTAAGAATGAAAGAAAACCTGGAAATACTAGACCACTCAGCTTAGAAAAATAAACTGAATAGGTGGAATGGTTTGAAGCTGCATGTACCCTAGAAAAACATTTTCTTTAATCCATTCCTGTGGGTGTGAACCAGTTGTAAGTAGGTGTGTTTTTGTTTTGTTTTGTTTTGTTTTTGGTTTGGTTTGGGTGTTTAGTTTTGTTTCTTTTACAAGGGATATTTATTTAGGGTAAAAGCTTACAGTCCCAAGGCCGTGGAAAGTCCAATTCAAGGTACATAAGAGGTACTTTCTTTTTTTTTTTTTTTTTTTTTTTAAACTTTATTTTGTACATTTTATAATTGAAAATATAAACAAAAAGTAAACACAGATGAATAAATACATACATTTCTCAATTAAATGTACTGGATAGGGAAGCGGCTGTGGTTCAATTGGTTGGGTTCCCATTTACCATATGGGAGGCCCCGGGTTGATTCCCGGGGCCTCCTGGTGAAGGCAAGCTGGCCTGCGTGGTGTGGTGAGCTGGCGCAGCAAGATGACGCAACAGAGAGACAAGCAGACACAGAAAAACACACAGCAAATGGACCTAGTGAGCACAAGCAGCAAGGGGGGAATAAAAAAATATATTTAAAAAAAAATGTACTGGACACATGTAAATTTTTTTTTAAATCAATATGTTACATAATATATTTGGTTCATAGTATTTGTCCTTTTGTGTCTGGCTTGCTTCACTCAACATAATGTCCTCCAGATTCATCGATGTTGTCATATGCTTTACGACTTCATTTCCTCTTACAGCTGCATAATATTCTATCATGTGACTAGACCACAGTTTGTTTATCCATTCGTCTGTTGATGGACACCTGGGTTGTTTACAACTTTTGACAATCGTGAATAATGCTGCTATGAATATCAGTGTGCAGATGTCTGTTCGTGTCACTGCTCTCAGTTCTTCTGGGTATATATATACCCAGTAGTGGTATTGCCGGGTCATGTGGCAAGTCTATATTCAACTTCTTTAGGAACTGCCAAATAGTCTTCCACAGTGGCTGTACCATTCTGCATTCCCACCAACAACAGTGACTAAGTGTTCCTATCTCTCCACATCCTCTCCAACACTTGTAGTTCTCTGTCTTTTTAATGGTGGCCATTCTGATAGGTGTGAAATGATATCTCATTGTAGTTTTGATATACATTTCCCTAAACATTAGTGATGTTGAGCATTTTTTCGTGTGTTTTTTTGCCGTTTGTATTTCTTCTTTTTTTTTTTTTTTGTTTGTTTTTTTTAATTTTTTTTGTATTTCTTCTTTGGACAATTATCTGTTCAAGTCTTTTCCCCATTTTTTTTTTTTTTTTTTTTTTTTTTTAAAGATTTTATTTTATTTATTCATTCATCTCCCCCTTGCTGCTTGTGCTCGCTGGGTCAGCTAACCACGCCATGTGGGCGGGCATGCCTTCACCAGGAGGCCCCGGGAACCAAACCCGGGGCCTCCCATATGGTAAACGGGAGCCCCATTGATTGAGCCACAGCCGCTTCCCATCTTTTCCCCATTTTTAAATTGGGTTGTTTGTCTTTTTATTGTTGAGTTGTAACATCTCTTTATATATCCTGGATATTAAACTCTTACCAGATATATAATTTCCAAATATTTTTTCCCATTGAGTTGCCTGACTTTTCACCCTTTTGACAAAGTCCTGTGAGGTGCAAAAGTGTTTAATTTTGAGGAGGTCCCATTTATCTATATTGTTGCACATGCTTTGGGTTTAAGGGCCAAGAAACCACCACCTACTACAAGGTCTTGAAGATGTTTCCCTACATTTTCTTCTAGTAGTTTTATGGTCCTGGCTTTTATATTTAGATCTTTGATCCATTTTGAGTTGATTCTTGTATAGGGGGTGAGATAGGGGTCACCAAAGTCAGCTGCCATGTGTTGAAGCAAGATGGCGGGTGATCTGTGTCGGGTTTCAGGCTTCCCCTCTGGGCTTCCTCTTCCTCTTGAGGCTCCATGGGCCCAGCTTCTTCCTTATCTCAGCTGCAGGCTGGCATAGGGCTTGTCTCAGGACTTCCTATACCAGTCTGTGCTCTTTTCCCAAGGTCAACTATAATAGGGTCTTTTGATGAGGATACTTCAGTTACGGTATGACCTCATTTAGAATGGGACTTAATCCTATTACTGGAGTCCTTTATAAATGATATGAATACAGAGAAAGAGAGAAAGCCATGGAAGCAAGAAGCTGAAATCAACTAAATCCGGAAGAGAAGGGAGAGACCAGCAGACGCCACCTTGTGTCTTGCCATGTGGCAGAGTATCCGAGGAATGCTGGCAGCTTTTTTCTTCATGAAAAAAGCATTGCCTTGAAAATACCTTGATTTGGACATTTTTTTTTTTTTTTTAAAGATTTTATTTATTCATTTATCCCCCCCTTGCTGCTCGTACTCGCTGGGTCAGCTAACCACACCATCTGGGCGGGCCTGTCTGCACCAGGAGGCCCCGGGAACCGAACCCGGGGCCTCCCATATGGTAAACGGGAGCTCTACTGTTTGAGCCACAGCCTCTTCCCATGATTTGGACATTTTGACAGCCTCAAACTGTAAGCTAATAAATTCCCTTTGTTTAAGCCAGCCCATTTCATGGTATTTCATCGTATTTGCTTGGAGCAATTTAGGAAACTAAAACAATAGGGTTGTGATTAAAGTCAAATGAAATCATAAGAAGATTTATCAGTTGAAGATTAAGTTGTGTACCTATAAGTAAAAGGTAATTTTTGAATCTCAGTAGAAGTATATTTATGACAAATACAAGGAAATATTTTTTGTTTACAGTTTATGTTCTGATAATATAGAACTTATTTCAAGAATTGCCATAGGTGAGTGTTGTTTCAAAGGTTAACTTCTTTTTTTCTCTCTGTTAAGATTTTTATTGTGGTAACTCTACAACCTGAAATTACTTACTTTAGCCACTTTCAAGTATTCAGTATATGGTGTTGATTACATTTATAACAGTGTGCTACCATTAGTACCATCTATTACCAAAAATTTTCTAATACACCAAACAGAAACCCTGTACCCATTAGGCATTAATTCCCTACTCCCCATCCCACCACCTTGTAACTTTTGATCTTCTTACTATATATCAATTTGTGTATTCTAATTATTTCATAAAATTGAGAGCATATAATATTTGTCCTTTTGTGTCTGTCTTATTTCACTCAACATGATCTTTTCAATTTTCATCTATATTGTGGCATGTATTAGATCTTAATTTCCTTTTTTGGCTGAATAATATTCCATTGTATGTATATACCACAATTTGTATATCCATTCCCTTGTTTTGTACATTTGGGTTGCTTCCACCTTTTGGTCATTATGACTAATGCTGTATGAACATTGGTGTTAGAAGTACCTGGTTGAGTTCCTGTTTTCAGTTATTTTGGGTATATACCAAGATGTGGGATTGCCAGGTCATATAATAGTTTTCTAAGGAACTTATGAACTGTCTTCCACAGTGGCTGTACTATTTTACATTCTTACCCATAATGTACTAAGGCTTCTATTTCTCCACATACTCACCAACACTTGTAATTTTCCTTTTTTTTTTTTTTTTTTAATAGCAGACATTCTAGTGGATGTGATGTGTTATCTCTTTGTGGTTTTGATTTGCATTTCCCTAATGGCTAATGATGTTGAGCATCTTTTCATGTGCTTATTGGCCATTTGTATATCCTTTGGAGAAATGTCTTTTCAAGTGGTTGGCCCATGTTTTGATTGGGTTGTTTGTTATATTCTGCATATTAAACCCTTTTCAAATATATGGTTTCCAAATATTTTCTCCCATTCTGTAAATTGTATTTTCACATTCTTTGTATTGTCATTTGTACAAAAGCTTTTAATTTTGACGAGGTCAAAGAATCCATTGCCTAATACAAAGTCCTGAAGATATTCCCCTATGTTTTCTTCTGAAAGTTTTATTGTTTTAATTATTATATTTAGATCTTTGATCCATTTTGAGATAGTTATTGTCTATAGTGTGAGGTAGAGGTCCACTTTCATTCTTTTAAATGTAGATACCCAGTATTCCGCCAAAATTCAAACTGCCACAATAGCCATGGTAATAAGAGTAGGGGGATTTTGATGGTTGTTTCACCTAACAGTGATAAGTATTCTGAAAGTGTGAGAAATATTTAATAACATATTTTAGTTGTGCACTTAACAGATAACATGAATCATCTATAACTTTAAGCCAAAAGGTAGAAAGGAGTACATATGAGTTTTAATGCTTAAGTTTTAGTTTCTACCACTGTCCTAATGAAAGTTACAACTCCTTGTTTATTTACCAAATCAGGTACTAGTTTGAGTTCTCAGAGAAAATCTAAAGTAAGAAATACCACCTCTCTTTTCTTTCCAGCCTTTTTAGAAAATAGACCAAAATTCTAAGTTACTCAAGATTCCTACAAAGCTATGCTGTTTTTCTGAATGTAACTGTCTATAGAACAAACCAAGGCAGCAGCTTAGTGTTTTATCAAACTTCTATTATTGCAGGAGCCCTGACTAGTTATACATCCTATTAGGAACCATGAACATTGAATGGCAGCTCAGAGTCAGAGTTGTTTTTATACACCCTCATGTACCCTGCTTTGCTCCAACTATTATGGCAAATGATTTTCTGGGAGGTTATGCTTGACAACATAATCTTAAAGACCCTCCTATGGAGATTTCTCTAGTGGAATGAAAACTCTTCTATAAAAAGTTGGCAGGTTCTGTGAACCTAAAGAGAAGACAATGTCTTTCAAATCCTTTTAAGTTACTGATCAAAATGCAGTTCCTATTGGGGAAAAAATAGTGCATTAAAAATAACTCAAAGGTCTCTTTTTATTGGCTACTTAAAATGCAATATATTTTAATTTAAAACTTCTTCAATTTGAAAAACAAGATGCTCTAGGAAAACATAGTTTTCCAAAGCCGAAGGTGCTCATTTGGAGCTCAGTTTTTCTACTTGAAATACAAAAACAACTTCCTAAAACTCCTAAGTGGGAACACTACACTCTTAATGATCTGTAATTACATGACCAATCAATCTTAGTTTCATTCCATATGTCTCCTAAGAGGCCTATACCATAT
Source organism: Tolypeutes matacus (assembly GCA_026826555.1). Taxonomy (NCBI): domain Eukaryota; kingdom Metazoa; phylum Chordata; class Mammalia; order Cingulata; family Chlamyphoridae; genus Tolypeutes; species Tolypeutes matacus. The sequence goes on along the minus strand of JAKSZT010053929.1, from coordinate 31,180,912 downwards.
ACAGGAACCATCTTCATCTTTCTCGGTTCCATACACTTTAAGAAATCAGTGTGGAAATGCTTACCATGTGGTGTCCATTCACGAACAGGAAGAAGGCTTGATTAGCATTCAGCTGCAAGCTCCTAATTATTTTGATTAGTTCACTCATGTTGACATGATCTTGTACAAGAAACTTGGTTTTATCAAGTACAAGAAGCTGCTTCTCACCCTTATATCTTTCTTTCATCACGGGGATTTTGTTAGGATGCTGCACTTGGATGAGTCAGACATCTTCCACTCTTTATTCAAAGGTGCCAGCACTGCTTGAGGGTCTTCTCAGATGGCATGGTGGGGGGGCACACTGGGTGATGCTGAGGGGCCCAGCTTTGGAGGCAGCAGCAGTGAAAGCTCTGGCTCTGGCAACAGCCACTTCACTTCTTTGTTGGGAAATTTTTTTGATTAGTTTCAATCTCTGCTTGTTATTGAGTTTGTTAAGGTAATTTGTGTTTCTAGGAATTGGTCCATTTCATCTAGATTGTCTAATTTGTTGGCATATACTTGTTCACAGTATTCTTTTCTGGTCTTTTTCTGTGGGGTCAGTAGTAATGTCCCCTGTCATTTCTAATTTTATTTGCATCTTCTTTTTTTCTTTGCCTGTCTAGCAAGGATTTGCCAATTTTATTGATCTTTTCAAAAAACCAACTTTTGGTTTTGTTCTCATTTTTTTTTTTTTTAATTCTCAATTTCATTTATATCTTCTCTAATCTGTTATTTCTTTCTTTATGCTTGCTTTGGGTTTGGTTTGCTACTCTATTTCTAGTTCCTTCAGGTATGCAGTTAGGTCTTTGATTTTAGTTTAGTTTTTTTTTTTTTTTTTCCTTCCTTCCTTCCTTCCTCCTTCCCTCCCTCCCTTCTTTTCATCACTAAATGAAAAAAATTAAATGTTCACTCCAAATTTGTGGCTGTAACAATTTAATCAGTTTTTAGTCCTTTATTCATTGAGCAAATGTTTATTGAATATATGATATGCAAAGCATGGTACTTGGTGACAAACATTAAGATGTAGTAAGTCATGAACCAAAATATGGGGATATTGCTTTTCAGCCTCAGTGGTAATTTAAGTATCTAATACTTACATAGTAATTTTCTGTCTGGGAATTAGTTTCTAAAACCATGATATTCCCATTCTTATTTTCAACTGACTAGAAAAAAATTTTTGATGTAAAGTATTTTGTGTAGAAATCTATTTGATGGGTTTCTATTCTAGTAGTGAGGTATAAATTGACTGCATTCTAAAGCACAGTCTCTTAGACATTCCCCTTAATTCTTTCTTTTTAAAGGATAAAATTCTTGAAATAATTTTTTAATGTTTAATTCAATAACAACAACTCTTATTAAGTACTAGCTTCTGCCCAGTTTCCATGTATTAAACTAGTCTTCTAAACAGCTCTGTGAGGCAGGTGTTCTTATTGTCATCATCTCCATTTTATTGATATTTGTATGAGAGATCACATAGCTAGTATGTGATCCCTGGATTTAAATCCAGATCCAGGGAACTGTGCCAGAGCTTTCTCCTTTAATCTCTATGTTATTCTACAAATCAGTATGTACAATATCACAGTGTTGCCACTGAAATAGTGTTGGATATTATGGTGGTTTGAAAGCTGTATGTACCCCAGAAAAACATGTTCTTAAATCTAATCCATTCCTGTGGGTATGAACCCATTATATGTTGGATCTTCTGATGAAGTTACTTCAATTAAGGTGTGACCCACCTCATTCAGGATAGGACTTAATCTTATTACTGGAGTCATTTATAAAATGGAATGAATACAAAAGAGAGAGAAGGCTATAGAAGCAAGAAGCTGAAATCAACGAAGCCCAGAAGAGAAAGGAGAGACCAGCAGATGCCACCACGTGCCTTGCTATGTAGCAGATCACAAGCAGCTGGTCATCAGGAAGAAAGCACCACTTTGATGATGCCTTGATTTGGACATTTTCTCAGTCTCAAAACTATAAGCTAATAAACTCCCATTGTTCAAGGCAAAGCATTTGATGGTTTCGACTTTAAGCAGCATAGGAAACTAAAACAGATTTAATGATTCCTCCTAATCCTGCTCATAATTTGATCATTTTCCCAGTTTTGGCATATAGCTGAAAAATTAATCCCAATGGATTTACAGTGGATGGAAATTTCAGAAGCAACCTAGATGCTGGGAAAACTTAGTAAATCAAAGTCCTGTTGTATGCATGTACAATAACTAGAGTCTAGACCATTACAAATTTTACTTCATTGGTGCTCCTTTTGAATTGATGGCATGACCCAGGGAGAACACAGCTCCCAACACAGTTATTCAGGATAACTATTTACTAGTGTCTACTTTGCCAATTACTTTTCTATAATTAAGGAGAAGTGCTCTCAGTTTAGGTATTATTCTTCTTTTCTTGGTAAGATGCCAGTGTTAGGAAACCCTTGGTTAAAATTTTTTTGAATAGTTGATAGATTCTTGAAAACGTATTTTTATTCACGCCCAATTGGAAAGAATGATCTTTATATTTGCTTTATTTCTGCGTTTGGATGCTTACATGTTTGATTCATAGATGTGTATATATATATATATGTGTGTGTGTGTGTTTTTCTATTCCAGTACACTCAAGACTAGAATATTTTCATGTTAAAGTTCATAGATGTTCCCTAATGGTAGTTTGTTTTTATTTTTGTTTTTAATCTAAGTCTAGATAAATTGGAAAGGAGAAAAATAATTGAATTTATGTCCACATTTGTATAAGTCTTTGAAATATGGATACACCTAAGAAGGAAAATTATTTAAGATAATTGAAGATTTTGGAATAAAATGGAAGGTGAAATGTTAGAAATGAGATTATATAGTCCAGTAAAATGTACATAATCTAAAATATTCAAAATAAGTTTATATTTATTATAACTTGAAATAATTTTTGTCAACATATGGGACAACACATGACTTCCACTGGATTGCAAATCACTTGGAAGCAATTTTGATAAATTAGGGCTGTCCATCAACATTTTAGAGAGATGGTAGGCCTTGGAGGATCAATAAATTGTACAGCATAATAACAGTAAAAGGATTATTAGTCAATAGCAGAGCAAAAAACTATGTGAACCAAGCTGATGTGAATCAGCAGTGATTAAAATGAGGAACAAATGGGAATAATTAATGATTATGGCTGCTGTCTTCATTTGCCATTGGGCTGCCAATGCAAAGTTGCAGAAATGGGTTGGCTTTTATAATGGAATTTTATTTGGGGTAAAAGCTTACAATTCTCAGGCCATGAAATGTCCAAATCAAGGCAGGATCAGAGATGCTTTCCCACCAAAGTCCTGGTGTCCTGCCACATGGTGAGGTAAGAGGGCAGCAGATCTCTAGTGAGGTCCCTTCCTTCCCCTCAAACCTCACCATCTCCCAGCGCTCAGCTGTGGGTGATCGGGTATATGGCTTGTCTCTTTCCAGGCCTCCTTTCTCAGCCTTGGCTGCTCTGCTTTCTCCCTGAGCCCAGCTCTGGGGGATCAAGCATATGGCTCATCTCTTCAGCCTTGAGCTGCTCCATGGGTCCAGCCTCTTGGGGACTCCATGCCTCACCTCGACTGCTAGCAATCCTTTTATTTTTATTTTTATTTTTATTTTTATTTTACCGGGAGGTCCCAGGGATCGAACCTAGGTCCCTCCATATGGGAGACGGACGCCCAACCATTTGAGCCACATCTGCCCCCTCTAGCAATCCTTTAGTCTTCTCTTTCACATGGCCGGGTCAAAATGGCAGAATTCCTTTTTCTACGTGTCTTCTTTCTTTTTGTGGCTCCATTTATATAAGGCTCCAGTAATGGGGCAGAGACCCAACCTGAGTCACACCTCACTGATGTAGTCCAATCAAAAGCAATCTAAGCAAACAATCTAATCAAGGTCCTTTAACTGAATCTAATGCAGACAAAGGATCTCACACCCATAAGAATGGATTTTTAAAAATATTTTTTTTTTTTCGATTCACCAAATTCAAACTGTCATAGTTGCTTTACCTTAAGAAGAAAATTATAAGGCATGATATGATAATTTGAATTATGAATATAACTGTTTAGTGATTAAAGAAGTACAAGTAAACAATGGACTTACTACTTCTTACCCCCTCCCTCCACCAAAATATTGAACAACATTAGCACATCATACTCACTTGAAGTAGTACAACTCTTTCAGGAAGAAATTTGGCAATAATTATCAAGATTAAACAACAATTTATAATTTTTTACTTAATAATTCTAGGAATCCTAAAAGTTACTAAACATGAATAGGATTTATGCAGAAAGATGTTTATCAAACTGTTAATTTTATTAAAATCTTGGAAAAGACTGGAGAATTCTATGGGACCTATGATGTGGTTTCTTTAACAAGTAATAGATTTAAAGATAGTTAAAAAATACATCAACCAATCGTGGTGTCTAGATACTACTTGGATTCTGATTTTTAAAACTTTGTAAGATTATGTTTTTTAGAAAAACTTTATATGGGTAAGAAAGGATGCAGGCCCGAGCAAGGGGTCTTACAGATAGAACTTAAAATAACATTCCTATAAGACAGCTCATACTCATCCCTTTGTGTTAAGGGAGGCATTTTTAAAGCATGATAATATAATATTAGATTACATTCAGTGACAAAAAACTTAAAATATATTGTGACTAAATTTTACAGAATTTTACACCTTCCTCTTTAAAAAAAAAATTTCTGGGGCATGGATGTGGCTCAAATAGTTGGGCATCCATCTCCCATATGGAGGGACCTGGGTTCGATTTCCAGAACCTCCCAGTAAAAATAAATATATAGAAAGTGCGTGGGCTGCCAGGCTCTGTGCGCAGGTGCACAGTCAGGCCCCACAAGCAGGTGAGCCAGTCAGGCCCCGCCGAGCCACACAGCAAGATGATGATGTAACAGGAGAGTGACACAAGGGAGAGCCGACAGGAGACAACGCTGAAAAACCAAGAACTAAAGTTGGCACAGGCGGTAGGACGCCTCTCTCCCACATCGGAGGTTCCCAGGATCGGATCCCAGTGAAGACAGGAGGAGAAGGATGAGAAGAGAGGGCAGGAATCAGACACAAAGAATTGCCCAGTGAATGGACACAGAAACAGCAAAAACGGGGTGGGGTGGGGGGATAAAAAAAAAAAATCTTAAAAAAAATTTTTTTTCCCCTTCTATTTTTCTCATTAGCCCACGAATGAATACTTATTGAACACCAGGGCCATTCAATCAGGAACATGACATTCATTTAATCAGAAGCTTTCTCCCAATTTATTTTATCTGTGACAAATATCTCAAGAAGCTTTACAGGGTTCACTTTAAAAAACATTGTGCTAGGGAAGCGGCTGTGGCTCAATCAGTAGGGCTCCCGTTTACCATATGGGAGGCCCCGGGTTCGGTTCCCGGGGCCTCCTGGTGAAGGCAAGCCCGCCCGCACGGTGTGGTTAGCTGACCCAGCGAGCACAAGCAGCAAGGGGGGGATAAATGAATAAATAAAATCTTTTAAAAAAACAAACAAACAAAAAAAAACATTGTGCTAACATTATAAACAACATAAAATTTCCTGTTTTAACCACTTTCAAATATATAATGCAGTGGTATTAATTACATTCACAATGTTGTTCAGGGGAGAAGGGGACCAGAGAAAGAACTATGTGCCCAATATGAAATTGAGAATTGGTATCTTTTTGGTCACTAGATGTATAGATATACTTTATTGCATCAGAGACTCTAACAGAGAACTTTCAAACCCATTATTGTGTGTGGACCATGTTAAGTCAAGAGAATGAGTCAATCCTATTCTAGAAGGGAAATGCTCACAACGGGGAAAGGAATGACCTTCTTGGGCAGCAAAGCTTAGTAAAATGAGCAGTATAAAAATGAACTGCTATCCCCAGGAGTGAGCAGTTGACTTGGTCTACTCAACAGAGGATCTCGCATATAATTTGTTAATATTTAAGAGCACATTCAGTACTGCCCAGAGTATAAAATTGGGTAGGCACAGTCCTTCCCTAGTAACCTTAACTGTATAGCTATTAAAGTAATTGCAGGTTGGTGTATTAGAAGCACAAGGTTCCTAATGATCTCTTTGATAGTCACAGAAAGGTTTCTGCCCCCTTTTAGGGTATTTTTCATTTTCCTCCTGAAAATTGCTTTTCTTGGACATGTTCTTATTGAATTAGATCACAAAACATGAATGGGAGAAACAATTACATTTAAAAATTTCACAGGGGAATAGTAAGTGGACTCTCAAAAACTCAAATATATTATTAAAAATGATTATATCTCTCTCTCCTGCAAATCAATAGATTTATACAGGCTATCACACTTTCCTAAAACCATTCCCTTACAGAAAAAAAACTTTGGACAGATGATTAGCACTTTCATACCACTTGGATGACAAATTTGAACCTTTAGAAAATGCAGATCATACTGATTGGCAATGATGTGAGAAAAATAATGGAGAAAAACATGAGCCAAACCACAGGAGGGACAAAGGAGTAAGGAGCCCATTTCATCTCTTATGGAACAAAAGATTTGAGAGAGATGAACACATAAACTTTGCTAGGAATGTGAAGGATAAAGAGAGAGAACACATGAGAGTTATTGAGGAATAACCCCCATTTCCCAGAGGAATGCTAATCCACAGGTCAAATGATAGAGTGGGGTGTAGAACCCTTTTCCTTAGGTTATTTCTCGCATTAGTTGAACTAACCTAGACGTAACCACTAGTTTTTGTGTGTATCAGTTCATATATTTTCCACATATATTTAGCATATACGCACACAGACACACATTGTGCAACTTCATGTCCTTAATCTATCTTGGAACTCTTTGCCATAGCAGCATGTTGATGTCTAGATCATTCTTTTAAACATCTGAATATTATTTAATTTTATTGATTATAATAAAATTTTTTTTAGCCAGTCCTCTATTGATGGACATTTAGATGTTAGGCTTTTCTTAAATCTGACAAATAATACAAATGCACATTCTTACCTACTTATCTTTGCAAATTCTTGTGGGCATTATCTTTAGGATAAATTACTGGAAATGGAATTGCTGGGTCTAAGGAATGTGCATTTAAATTTTTGATGGATACTGTACAGTGTAGAAGTGACTATTTCCTCCAATAATCGCTAACACTGGATATTAATAAACTTTTATATATTGTCAGGTCTAGCCATGGTTATCACTGCATTATGTATATATCTCTATTAGAATGTTATGATGTTATTGTAATTGATGTTTACTCTCTTCCTATACTGTTAGCTTCTGGAGAACACAAACTATATTATATTTCTCTGAGTCCTAGTAGTTAACATCGTATTTGACACACAGTAGATACTCTGCAAATGTTTGTTGAGCTGGGTTCAAAAATCCCTAGACCTGCCCCTGTTGTGCCCCTTATTCTTTGTCTCTATTTCATGAATTACAAAATGCAGATATAATACTAGATTTTCTCTATGGTCCTTCTCAGACCTGAAATTTTAATGATTTAAAAAATGAAATTAATAAGTTATTCATCGAGAGCTCTTAGGGTACTATTCAAATGAAATATTTTAAACTAACCACTAGTCCTAGATCATTCATTTACCATATTTTTCAATGCCAACTTACTTATACTTTTTAGTATAAGGTATTTATATAATATTTAAAATTTTGAATGCCAGTCATAGGAAAGTCAATCTTCAAACATTTTCAGTGGTATATATAAAAATAAATAAATAAACAGAAAATATTTAGGCTCTGAGTATTTAGTTCTGAGATCCTTGTTCTCTTAATCTGGGATCTGGGGTCTAGTTGTAGTTTTCTTATTAATACCTTTATTGCTTGGGTTTAAGAAGGCAAAAATTGCTACACAAGATATTTTAAAATATTGGTTACTGAAAATTAATAGGAAATTACCAGCTAACTTTGTATCTTTTTATAAAAGGTAGTTTAGTCAGCCAGCTCTGCTATGGCAAATAATGCACAATGGGTTGGTTTAACAACAGAAATTATTGTCTCAAATCATGTCTTGGCAGGCCATGCTTTTTTGCGTCTGCGGCATTCTGGTGCTGGCTTGCTGCAATTCTTGGGGTTCCTTGGCTTGCAGATCTGCATTAGTCACATGGCAATCTCTTTTTTGGCTTCTGGTTCCTTCCTAACTGCTTTTGAATTACCTCTGCTTTAGGAGGACTCCAGTCATATGGATTAAGGCCCACCTTGATTCAATCTGGCCTCATTTATCTAGGATCTTCAAAAATCCTGTTCACAAATGAATCAACACCTTAGTTAATAGTAACATCTTCAAAAGTCCTATTTACAAATGGGTTTGCATCCACAGGAATGTGGATTAAGACTTGACAAATCTTTATGGAGGACATGATTCAATCACCAACAGTAGCCATACATGTGTATATATATAATTTTTCTGATCCTACAGATCTTTATCCAATTCACTTTTTCATGTCTACATGTTTCCAAAGGTTGAGTTAATCACAAATAAGCATAAGGTCTAAATATGTTGATAGTATGTTTTACAAAATGTCCTTAAAAGTGTGTCATAGATTCTGAGACCCATGAATCTCATTAATTTCTGCTTGAACCCAATTTTCACCACCATACTGGGTTCTCAGAAAACAGGTATTTATAATAATTATGCTAGTGACATTTTAATAGCATTCATGAATAATGTTAACATTACAAAGGAAAAAACAATTCTGCACACATCTCTGCTTTGTTTGCAAAGATGCTTTAGTTCCTCTCTTCTTAGTAGCTTGAATAGTGGTGGGGTAATTTGTTTGGGTAACAACAAGGCTGACAGTTTACATTAGCCAAGGGTTTATGCTGGAGAAGGAATCCACCTCTTCCCGTTTATACACATCAGTAGCTCTACTACTTTTAGTACCCTAGTACTTGTACATGGTTTTTCTTCTTTTGATAACACTGTTTTAAATTTTTGGTCTTAGAAATAATCTCTTCTAAGGATTAGAATCCAACACAGTAAATCTAATTGCTATCGGTAAAATCCCATCAAAATAAACAGAGTTCTGCATAATAAATTTATTTTGGGTTGACTTTGGACAAGTGATTTAATTCCTCTAAACCTTAGAACACGAATAAAACAAAAGCATTAGAAAAAGCAGATCTTTTAAGAATCCAGCTCTAAACTTTTCTTTCACTAAAAAAGTTTAAAAAGCAATTTGGCTTTCTTCTGACATGTAAATCAGTCCTTCTCAATCCTATAAATGGAAGGAAAAATTAGAATGGTCTCATATATTTTTATCATGCCCTCAAAGAATGTTTCCCTCACCCTTCACCAAAAACAATCCACTTTTTGTTTTTACATTACATGAGCCTTTGATTAAAAAAAATGGGTTTATATTTACTTTTCTGCATGTTACTTTTCTCACTCAACAAGTTATGGAATGCCCTTTTTTTTTTTTTTTCTTTCAGTTTTACATTTCTTTTTATTATTTTATGAAATTAGAGACCATTTGTTTCTATTGTTGAAATATTTTCAAGTTATTGTATTCAACAAAACACGCCTACAAAGAAATAGCTGTGGGGACAGAGGGGATTATGTTATACACACACATTAAGGCAATGTTAAGGATTATTTTTTGGAATGGACATCAGTTTCTTCTAAATTCTCAGGTAATTTTAAGGCCAATTATTACACTGTAACTTCTTCAGCTTTTCTTACTGTCTTCTTATAACACATAGACTGGTTTAAAAACACAGAAACAAGATTCTAGCTCTTTGCATCTTTATATTTCTAACACGGTAGGTGAAATATCTATTTTTATTCTTTCTTTTAAAGTGACTAAAGCAATATACAATGTTCTTTAAACATACTTTCATATTTTCTGAGAAAATAAAAAATGGAATGCCCTTTGACACATTTTTTGATTTTTTTCCTCAATCCATTCACTTTTTAAAAAAAGATTTATTTACTTACTTTATCCATTTTAACCCCCCCCCCTTTCCCATTTGCTGTTTTGTGTCCATTCGCTGGGCAATTCTCTGTGTCTGTTTCCTGCCATCTCTTATCCTCCTCCTCCAGTCTTCACCAGGATTCGATCCTGGAGACCTCTGATGTAGGAGAGATGTTCTGCCACCTGCGCCACCTCGGTTCCTGGTTTTCGGAGCTTTCGGAGCATCTCGTCTTGTCTCTCTCCTGTTATGTCATCATCTTGCTGCATGGCTCCTGGAGCCTAGAGGCTCACCGGCACACAGAGCCTGGCAACCCATGCGCCTTCTACACATATATATATTTATTTTACCGGGAGGTCCAGAGGATCGAACACAGGTCCCTCCATAAAAGTATTCATAACAAGATTTGAGAGCCAGGCCACTCCTTTCTTTCCCATTGGGAAAAAAAAAAAAAGTGCTGGGGGTTATATTAGGCCATTTCCATCACAATCTATGGAATTGAGTGTTTCACTTGAGTCACTTAAAAAGGGGAATTTTTAACACTAGGATTAAGGATTCCCATGGATGGACTTCAACTGGAACCTCCTGAAACTGAAAGCAAATTTTTGAATAGGCTTTTAACTTTTATGATGATGGCCCTCAGTTATTAAGGACACTGAGCATTTACTATGTGTCAGAAAATATGCTAGGGTTATTACAGACTTTCTGATTTAATCCTAACAACCCAGTGAGGTCAGAAGGAGGTACAATAATTACAATTTTAAAGAAAATTAAATAACTTTCTCAAAGTTGAACAAGATCTATCTGACCTGGCAAGAAATGTCTTAGGAAGTTGGCAATGACCTAGTAATAAATGACTGTACCGAGTATTGTTAAAAAGGAAAGGCATGATACTTTTTTTTTTTTTTTTTTTTTACCGGGAGGTCCCAGGGATCGAACCCGGGTCCCTCCATATGGGAGACGGACGCCCAACCAGTTGAGCCACATCCGACCCCCAAGGCATGATACTTTTTATTAATATATTTATTAAGATACAGCTCAAAAATTTTAGGTGGTATTCTAATTGGAGTTTAGGCTTTAAGATTTTTCTTATACATATTTTCAGTTTTTATAGCTGTCCAAAATATTTTTATTTGAGAAAGCATGGGACAGTAAAAATACCTCTAATTAGACACTCTTCCCATTAGTCTCTAGCTCTGTAACCACGAGCAAGTTATTTGACATTTCTTGAGCCTCAATTAATACCTACCTTTAGTAGGATTTTTGTGAAAATTAGCCATAATCTATATAAAGCTTTAATAATATATGCCTAGAAGGTCCTTAATAAGTGGTATTATTATTCCAGGGTCATATTCACCCAAAGGATCCTGGCCTTGAGCCTTTGTAGATGTCCTCACTGACAGACAGATTTCATGTTTACTTTATATGAAAACTAACAAATTTTACTGAGCACTACTTACCCCAGGCAAGATATTTTCAAGAGAATTACAAGTGGCTCAACACTTACTGCCTAGAGGACAGCCTAAGGAATAGGCAGGAACCTGAATGAGCTTAGCCTATACATCACCTACTAACAACCCTATGAGTCCACAACACTCACTGAAGAGTATTGTGTAAAATACAAATCAGGGAGCATAGGCCCCCTTGAGGTCAGCACAGTACTAACGAGTAAAAGAAGAAATGAGGGATAGGAAGGTTAATTTTCAGCAACAATTTATACAATTTCAAGCAACTAGGAATTTTAAACAAAGTAGTATACAATGTCATGGCTTAGCACTTGAGAGGATAAAATAAACAGTTCTGTAAAAGCTATTGCAGGTTACAAATTTTGCATAATTTTTAAAATAAAAAGTATCAATCACACTATTATTTTATTTTTATTTATTTATTTTTTTACTGGAAGGTCCCAGGGATTGAACCAAGGTCCCTCCATATGGGAGACCGATGCCCAACCATTTGAGCCACATCCACCCCCCTCACACTATTATTTTAAAACCTTATCTTTTGTTACCTCAGGAAAATGGCACCCTTAGCCCTAATTGGGCTAATCTTTCCTAAAAACAGAAAGGAATAAGGACTACAAATCCAAAGGATTATGAACACAGATTTTGGGAGGAAAAAAAAATTAAGTTAGCTTTAGGGTTATCTCCTAGATTAATTCTAACATCTTTACTTTCTTTTTGTTCTGACAATTGGAAATTATGAAAGATGGTAGTTTTATCTTCTATTGCTGAAATAATTTTGTTGCCTTAACACAATGGATGGTGTTAATACAAGGAATATAGAACATCAATGAGGATCTAAATTATCTCTTAAAACCGTCCTCATTCTGAGATTTTGTTTTTATAATTTTAACACTGACCTCCAGTACCACAGGAAGGGCATCTGTGTGTAACCTATTATAGAAATGAAAATGACAAATATCACCATGAAAGTATATAAACACATTCAAGAGGAAACAGAAAAATGTGCTATTCATTAAGCTTCTCAACATTAATTCTTAGAAGTAACAACATATACACTCTATTAATGGGAGAAAGGAATTATGTATAGCAGTTAAGACCTCCAACTGGCTTTGGAGTCAGAAAGAGCCAGGTTTGAATCTGTGAATTTTTTGCTGTGTGGCCTTGGGGAAGCTATTTAATATATTACTTTGCTCTTCAGTTTCTTATGTAAAATGAGATTATAACACTACCTCACAGGGTTGTTGCAAGGACAAAACAAAATACATGTTAAATCAGAGTGAATAACACATGGAAAAAGCTGAATAGTCATCAGATATCATTATTATGGTTAATTATTAACTATGGTTGTTCAAGATATATATACCTGACGTATAATTACATTTGAAAGAATGCTTAAATCTTTTCTTTAATACTAGAAAAAAGTGGATCCTAATAGCTCTTCTCATTTCATCTATATTATAAACATAATTGATCAATGAAGAAAAAGTTCCTAGTTTAAGAATTTTCTTTGTATTTGTCACAAAGATTATCACTGATCTTACACGAAAGAACACTTGTAAATACTTTTATTAACTATATAACAATGTTCACATAAAATACATAAATGTTTTTGAAACTGTAAGGTTCTTTGATAATTGCAACATAATTTTCAAGCAAGCATGGTGTAACCTTAAATATTACATCATTCAGATTTTTTTTTTTAAGAGCTAGAGCTCTAACGGATCATTTCACCATAATTGTCCATTAACTATTTGTAACAAAACTGGATTCCTAGTAGTTTCAGCAAATGGATGGTTCCTCAATTGCCTGGGCACCCTCTGTTACAGCTTTGACACACTTGGCCATTGTCTGTGAGGCTCTGCTAATAGAATCTGTAAAGGTATTAAGAAAACATGCATTTTAACAATACAATTTTTTAAAAGGCACAAAGTAAAACCTTAAGGTTGTACATATCCAGAGTGAAAAAAAGATTCTGAGGCTCTATGCAATTATATGTAAATTTTGTGAGACCACCAACAAATTCAGAAGAAAAGCCCCTTTCTGGTTAAATGATTTTATTAATACTCCTAGGAAAGAAAGTCACTAACATGTAACCATTAAGAATATTATAGAAAAATATAGGAAAAATAAGAACATAGGGATACAAAAAATATATAGACACAGGGAAAAAATTGCTTTCATATTGTTATTAAACAAAGGTTACAAAATAGTGTGTATACTAAAACCACTTAATTATATACTTTAAATGGGAAAATTGTATGGTAAGTGAATTCTATCTCAAAAAAGTTGTTAAAAAATGACAACAAAGTATGTGAATAATCTTATTTTTTGTTTAAAAATAGCCACGGAAGACCACTAACCAAATTGTTAAAAAAATAAATATAGTTATTTCTAGATAGTAGGATCATAATGATTTTTTTGTTGTTCTTTTTTGGGCTCAGGTATGTATTCTACATGGAACATAAAACTTTTATTTTTTTTTTTATTTTTTTTATTTTTTTTAAAGATTTTATTTATTTATTCATTTATCCCCCCCTTGCTGCTCGTGCTCGCTGGGTCAGCTAACCACGCCGCGCGGGCGGGCCCGCCCCCACCAGGAGGCCCCGGGAACCGAACCCGGGGCCTCCCATATGGTAAACGGGAGCCCTACTGATTGAGCCACAGCCGCTTCCCAAACATAAAACTTTTATAACATAGCTGTAAAACCTATTGAAAATAATCTTAGACACAAATAGTACTGAAATTTTTAAATATACGTCTACCTGCTTTTAGGTAGCAGACTATTTAAAATCATCTAACTATATTAATGACCTAATAAAATAGATATTTTATCAACCATTGTAAGGTCTGCAGTACAGTTGTTTTTCTTTCTACATTCTTAAAAACTTCCTTAACAATTTATATCAGAACATGTTTTACATCAGAATGTCCTGAATCTTCATTCTATAATTCTCAGGAAAACCTTCACACTTGTTACAAAACCTTCCCTTAAAGCTACACAGTGTTTTTCCATATAATAGTAAATATTTCATATTTACTATTTAAATCTTACTGGATTTTCAACTTTACTGTCATTTCTAATATCAATTCTAGAAACAAACAAAATATTAGAGTAAAATCAGAAAATATGAATTATATTAATTCAGATGTTGAAAAACCTTCCTAAAAAATTAATATATCAAGTATTACCATTCACAGGTTGGAATGCTAAGTTAAGAGATTTGATTCCTTCGCATCTTTCATAAAATTCATAAGACAGGTTTACAAAAATAACTTTGGTAATTGATGGGGACCATAACTACATACCTGTCATGTAGAAGTCTTTTATTGTTAGCTGAGATGGAACAAGTGGATCAGCAAGCAGTTGCTGATTCACTAGCTGCAAAAAAAGGAATAAGTGATCAATAAAGTAGTGAAAACCAGTACGATTAAACCATTCGTTACGCCATTATGAAAACTGCTTAGAGACAAGTTTTTATTACCTTTGAGAGCTCATTTCCTTGTTGGAAGTAATTAGCTCCTTCAACATCATCATATCGAACAAGATTAGGAGAGACTTCTTCCAATCTGTTCCTTACTTGATCCAGAGTATCATATGGAAGAGTTATACCAGCAATCTACAACATATCACAGACCCCCAAATGACATATGGCTTCAATATTTCAAATTACAACAATGGTGAAATAATACAGGACTACTGAAACACCTACTGGTGTCTATTAGCAGCCACACATTTATTAAACAAGTGGTTAGGAACATAATTGTTAAAAATTCTACTAAGGAAACAGATGTGGCTCAAGCAGTTGGGAACCTGCCTACCAGATGGGAGGTCCTGGGTTCAGTTCCCAGTGCCTCCTAAAGAAGACAAGCAAGACAGTGAGCTGACACAATGAGATGACACCAATGAAGAGCCACAGCGAGGAAACACAGAGACACAGCAAGCAAGGAGCAGAGGTGGCTCAAGCCACTGGACACCTCCCTCCCACACGGGAGGTCCCGAGTTCGGTTCCTGGTGCCTCCTAAAAAGACGAGCCCACAACGAACAGACACAGAGAGCAGACAGCAAGCGCAAACAAAGGTGAAGGGTGAGAAATTTATCTTTAGAAAATACTTATTATGAAATAAATGATAAAAAAGACAAATGCTATGTTAACTGAATGCTTTTGCAAATCTGTTATTAATCATAAATCGACAGATGTCAGGGTAATATTATTTTAAATCTCACAATGCTTATATATATATATCAAAAAGAGCTAAAAGGGAGATTTTTAAGCAAAAGACAAGTCAACAATAAAAACACCAATTTCAAACCCCCATTTTCTGAACACAGTTTTCCTACAGAGATTATTCAATCCATCTTTGACTTTGGAAATTACTATAAACAAGCTAACACGTCAAATAGTACTACAGCAGCATCACTAAGAAATGCCTCAAAAATAATACCTCAGAAAGGGCTCTTATAATTTTCCAGTCTTCTCTTGCCAAGCCAGGAGGAGTGACCGCTACTTTTGTCTGCTGAGCTCTGCCCTCAGTATTGACGTAAGTAGCTGACTTCTCTGTGTAAGCAGCTCCTGGGAGAATAACATCAGCTATAGGAGCACCCACATCACCATGATGTCCTATGAGAAAATGGAAAATGGCAAACCACATTTTGGTAAAGAACGAATTAGCTGTTTTATACATGGTGATGTCACCCCTCAATACATCCTTTTTTCTTTTAACACTTTATTTTGAAGTAATTTCAAACTTACAAAACAGATGCAAAAATACCATGAAACCTATACAGAGAATTCATAGTCCCTACCTAGATACAAGATCCACCAATTTTTAACATTTTGCCAAATTTGTCATATCATTCTATCCATCCATCCATCCTTGAACCCATCCATCCATCTGTCCATCTATTTTCTAAACCCTTTGAAAGTAAGCTGAATACATCGTGCTTGTTGCACACTTAATACGTCCATGTACATTTCCTAAAAACAAGGATATTCACTTGTGTAACCACCTTAAGTAGAGTTATCAACTTCAAGAAACTTAACATTAATATAAAGTTTAGTCTATATTCCAATTTTTTCATGTCCCAATGGGCGTTTTCTCCATTATTAGATCCAGTCCAGGATCATGTATTGCATTTAATTGCCATTTTTCCTTTAGTCACTTTTTAAAAAATTTTGTAGAAACATATACAACATAAACTTTTCAATCTCAACCATTCCCAAGCATACAGTTCAGTGGAATTAATCACATTCACAATGTTGTGCTACCGTCAATGTCATTCATTACCAGAACTTTCCCATCACCCCAAACCAAAATCTAATACCCATTATGCATTAATCCCCATCCTCCCCTTTCTCTAGCTGGAGCCTCTATTCTACTTTCTGCCTCTATGAATCTGTATATTCTACCTATTTTATTTATTTTTGAAGTGCTGGGGCTAGAGATTGAGTGGGAAGCCAGCACTCAAACACTGAGCCACATAGGCTCCCCAGAGTTTTTTTTTTTTCATTTGTTAGCTTGTTTTGTTTTTAGGAGGCACCAGGAACCAAACCCAGGACCCTCCCGTGTGGGAAGCAGATGCTTAACAGCTTAAGTTATATCCGCTTTCTCTACCTATTTTATCTAAGTGGAATCATATAACCTGTCCCTTTGTGTCTGAATTCTTTTACTTAACATGATGTTTTCAAGTTTCACATGTATAGTAAGAATTTCATTCTTTTAAAGGCTGAGTAACATTCCATTTTATTCATACACATTTTGTTTATCCATTTATCTGCTGATGGACATTTGGTTCCTCCCCCCGTTTGGTTATTGGGAATAATGCTGCTATGAACACTGCTGTACAGATATCTGCCCAAGTCCCTCCTTTCAATTCTTGTGGCGTATATACCTAGAAGTGAGATTGCTGTATTATATAATAGTAATTCTATACTTAACTTCCTGAGGAACTGCCAAACTCTTTCCCAAGGCAACTGTTCCATTTTATGTTCCCAAAAACAATGTACTGAGGTTTCTATTTCTCTACATGCTTGTCAGCACTTGCTATTTTCTGTTTTTTTGTTTGTTTTGTTTTTAATAGTAGCAATTCTAGTGGGTGTGAGGTGGTATCTCACTGTGATTTTGGTTTGCATTTCCCCTAATAGCCAATGATGTTGAGCATCTTTTCATGTACTTTATGGCCATTTATGTATCTTCTTGGAAAAATGACCATTCAAGTTCTTGGCCCATTTTTAAAATGGGTTATCTTTTTTTTTTTTGAGTTGTAGGATTTCTTCTTATATTCTTAAACCCTCATCAAATAAATGGCTTCCAAATATTTTCTCCCATTCTATTATTGGCTGTCTTATCACTTTCTTGATAATGTCCTCTTATGAACAAAAGTTTTTTTTTTTTATGAAATCCAATTTATTTTTTCTTTTGAGACTCATGCTTTTTTTGTATATCCTTTTTAAACCCTATATTTTAAATAACAAAAGTATCTTTAAGGTTAGAACAATACAGTACTGAAGTAATTTAAAAGTAGAAATTAAAGAACCTCCCTCACCCAATTCAATGCCCTTCCCAAGGAGAATTACTGCTGAAGAATTTGGTAAATATCTTTTCAGACTATTTTATGTAAATATAAAAATATGTTGTGATAGTTAGGCTCACGTGTCAACTTGGCTACATAATGGTGCCCAGCTGTTTGGCCAAGCAAGAACTGTCCTACTGTTACTGTGGGGACATTTCATGGACTTAAATCATCAGTGAGTTGATCTACAGCTGATTACATCTACAATCAACTGAGAAGATTGCCTTCAGCAATGAGAGATGTCTCATCCAATCAGTTGAAAGCCTTAAAAGGCAAAGTAATTTCAGTAGTCAGAAGAGAGAATTTCCATCTCTACTTCAGATAGCCAGCTTCTCCTGGGGAATTCATTGAGGACCTTCATTGGAGTTCCTGGCTTATAGGCTGACCTACTGAATTTGGATTCATGCATCCTCACGGTCGCATGAGACTATTTTATAAACCTGATAATATTTACAAATATCTCCTGTTGTTCTGTTTCCTTAGAGAACCTAGATTAATATATATGTATATAATATTATTCAAGTATATGTAACAGGAACTAAGTATACTGCAGTTATGAAAGCTGATACAGGAATATGACCATAATAATACTAAAAAAGGTACAGACTTGGGGAGCAGGGCAAATGGGAATCCCTATATTTTTTGCGTAACATTTGTGCAATCTAAGTATCTTTAAAAATATATATAGGGGGGCGGATGTGGCTCAAATGGTTGGGCGTCTGTCTGCCATATGGAGGGACCCGGGTTCGATCCCTGGGACCTCCCGGTAAAAAAAAAAAAAAAAAAAGAAATAAAAATATATAAATATATATATATATATATATATATTAAAAAAAAAAAGGTATAGGCAGGAAATTATAGGAAATATTATTCTAAAAGACTACCCCCTATTAATAGTTTAAATGTTAAGACAAAAGTTACACAAAAAGAAATGAGATCTAGAAATAGATTTAAGTCAAGTGAAACAAAGAGAACAATATAAAGTTTGATCTCATTTTATGTTTGTATATGCGTATGAAATTGTATGAAATATGTATATTAAAACTGTCATCAATGGTTATATCTGGAAAGGACTAGGGAACAGGATTTTACTTTATGCAATTTGGATTAACTTTACCAAACAAAAGATGCAAAATATTGTATAATGCTTTTCTTGTACCATGGCACTAAAAGGACGCCTATTATAAATATATGGTGTTTACATGTAAAATGAAGTTGAAAAGTTGCATAATACTTTTCTCTATTAAAATACCCAGGAATACCCTGGATTCTATTTATTCCAGGGAAAACTGACTACATTTACAATGACTGAGACTCAAAAAGGAGCCAAACACAAAAAAACCAAAGGAGCACTATGTTTAAATATGATTCATTAAATGTCCTAAAAAAAAAAAAAAAAGTCCTATAACACATGATGAAATTAACTTAGGTTTAAACTTAAAATGTTCTAAGGTTTTTACTGTTACCTCAAAATTTCTGCTGTTGAAAAGGTGACATTCTAAAGTGACAATGTCAAACGAATATCACTTATCTCCATCATTTTCTCTGAAGATAATGTTAATTTGGATTTTATTTTCTTAAGCTATAGATTTCTCCAAATGAGTGATCCAACTTTTTTTATAGGTTTTTAAAACTTTTTACAATACATTTATATAAAAGTGCTTTCCTCTGGTTATATAATAATGTTAAATAAAGTTGACTTTGTCTCCATAACATTCCTTTGTATAAATAAACCATAATTTAGCCATTCCTGTACTGTGCATTTAGATTGCTTTGAATTGTTATTTAATAACATCAGGTAATAATTCTTAATGGTGATATAAACTATGTAAGTAATAAAAACTATGGTTTGAATAAGACAATTTTTAGTTAATTCCAGAATGGAAAATATTCAGTCCACTAAATATAATGCAAAACAGTTTCCAATATACATTATATATATATATTGCTCTGTTTTTGTTGTCACAGAGGCTATTTACCTTGATAAATAATGAAAGAATCCTTTGGCAAATCCTGTCGAGTAATACAACCTCCATCTGCTCCCAGGAGAAACAACACTTTGGGAGGGTTCTTCCGAATTGCTTCAACTCCAGGTTTATAGCCAAGGTCCAAAGCAGCTACTTGACTTGCAATTCTGTATAACAATTATGGAATTTTAGCATACTTGCAATGTTTTCAATATATAAAAAAATAAATGATTCTTGGAATGTTACTCTAGCAGTTTGATATTATTGATGAATTCCAAAAAGAAATATTGGATTATGTTTGTAAACTGGTCTTTTCCTCTGGGTGTATTAGAGTGTATTGGATTCAGAGGTTTTACTTTTACTTGATTAAATAATTATTTAAGACTTTGATTGGGCCATGTAAGTAGGGCATTGAATCCCTGACCCTTGTTGGGTGGGAACTCACAGATAAAAGCAATGCACGGGCAGCAAGGGGGGGACAAATGAATAAATAAATAAAATCTTTAAAAAAAAAAAAAAAAAAAGCAATGGCAAAGGACAGAGTTGGAGTCTTGATGCTGTGTTTTTGAGCTGGTGCCCCTGGAAGTAAGCACACAGAGGAGCTTGGTCGTGACGAAGGATAGAAGGCCTCGGGAAAAGAGACAAGCTGTTCGCCTGAGAGTCTACAGCTGGGCCTTGTGGAGAACACAGAGGCGCTGAGCCCAGAGAGAAGCAAGCCCCAGGAAGAGAGGAACCCAGGAAGCCTGAACCCTCACAGTCATCGGCAGCCATTTTGCTCCAACAAATGGCAATAGACTTTGGTGAGGGAAGTAACTTATGCTTTATGGCCTGGTAACTGTGGGCTTCTACCCCAATTAAATACCCTTTATAAAAGCCAACAGATTTCTGGTATTTTGCATCAGCACCCCTTTGGCTGACTAATACAACCCCCTTGGCTGACTGATACAGCTACCTAGTCTAATTTCCAATCAATGCTGTCAAAGATGTCCCTGCTCTTTTCCTACCCACTTAAAATAGATGTCAAAGCCAGAAGTACCAGTCTTTTGCTGTTTTGAGAATGTCAAAGAAACCTAGGATGCTTAGGCCACTGTGAATCTTCATGAAATAAAATTTAATGAAATAAATCAATGGTAATTGCCTTAAGGTAATAATTGAATACAGTTAAGACAAGCCACTTATAAAATTATAATTCTGGTTATGCTGGTGCATGCTGTTACAGAATTTTTTATGAATATATATTACTCATATAAACAGAAAATAATATTTTCAATAAGAGATATGGAATAATTCTATTCTGGATAATAGGGAGACTGGTATAGTCTCTTAGCATTAAATTTCTACCAACAGGGAAGTGGCTGTGGCTCAATCAGTAGGGCTCCCGTTTACCATATGGGAGGCCCTGGGTTCGGTTCCCGGGGCCTCCTGGTGAAGGCAAGCCCGCCCGCACGGGGCGTGGTTAGCTGACCCAGCGAGCACAAGCAGCAAGGGGGGGGATAAATGAATAAATAAATAAAATCTTTAAAAAATAAAAATAAAAAAAATAAATAAATAAATTTCTACCAACAGTAACCATTCTGAGGACCTACTATGTATAAAGGTAGCTGGTCTTTTTACCTATTTATTAAGGAGGTCAAGGTATATAGTATAACCTACTATATATTGCTGCTTTGTCACTCTGTCTAGTTTACCTGACTTGAGTAAAAATAATTAATGGTTGAACTGAATCAAATCATCATCCCTACTATGACTTTTTCAGATTGACACACAAATCTGTTTTGCTTTTCCTAAGAATATACTGTCCTGATATGTGCCAATAAACTCTTTCAAGAGCAATGGCTTAAAATAGAGAAGTAATGAGAAAGGGCTTTCAAGGTAGCCTCTTCTATTACTCACTGACAGTTAAAACAGTTTTCTCACAAGAAAGGAATAAAGCAAGAAGCTAACAGTAAAAAAAGGAGATAATGAAGGATGGAGGATTGATAAAGCAAGTGGGGAGAGAGAGAGGGGTGAACATTTTTGTGTTTTAAGAAGTACTTATTATAATAAAGTTAAGAATTATACACCCTGACCAAGTGGGATTTAACCCAGGAATACAAGCTTGGCTCAACATATGAAAATCAATAAACATAATATACCGTATTAGCAGAATAAAGGACAAAAACAACATGATCATCAGAACAGATACAGAAAAAAACATTTAAAAAACTCCAAGACCCTTTCAAGATAAAAATACACAACAAACTAGGAATAGAAGAGAACTTCTTAAATCTGATAAACACACAGCTATATTTAATGGTAAGCTTTCCCACTAAGACAGGTTGTCTACTTTTGCCACTTCTACTAAACATTGCACTGGTGGGTCTAGCCAGGGCAATTAAACAAGAAAAAGAAATAAAAAACTATCTCTATTGGCAGACAGCATGATCCTTATATAGAAAAGCCTAAAGAATCCACTAAAAACACCATAAACTATTAGAACTAATAAGCTAATAGAATAAAGGTTGCAAGATATGAGATCAATATATAAAAATCAATTGTATTTCTATACACAAATAATGAAATATCTGAAACAGAAATTAAGGAAACAATTCCATTTACAAGAGCATCCCAAAGAAGAAAACACCTAGTTTAAGACTTGTACACTGAAATTATAAAAAAAGCTTTGAAAATAATTAAAGACCTTAATAAATGGAAAGACATCCCATGCTCATGGACTGGAAGACTTAAAGTTTTAAGTGTTTATCCTGTTTGCCCCAATAGCTCTACCTTTAGAGACTAATCTTAAGGAAATAATTTAAATTTCAGAGATATCTGTGTATCACCGTATTATTTATAATAGTTAAAAACTAGCACCAATCTAAATGTGAACAAGAAGGAAACAGATAAAACTTATTACAACATATTCATTATATTAAATAGCTATTAAAGTTTATATTTATAAAGAATTCCTAACCAGAGGAGGATTTCTTATTTGGTAATGTAAACCTCTTATAACCAGGACACAAAGTTGTATACACACTATGATTTCAATTATATAACTTAGAAACATTTACATACATAAAAAAGACCAGAAGAAAATGCACCAAAATATTACTACCTACAGAAAGTGAATAAAGGTCATTTCCATTTTCTTTCACTTTCTTCTCTTTCCAACTTTTCTAAAATAAACTTTCATGATTGATAAAGTCAGAAAAAAAAGATTTACTTCAGCTGAACCATTATGTTAACATAAATTTTTATCATTTAAAGTCAGAAGACTTATTAAAACTTTTGAACCAAAGTATACGAACATGATTCAGATTCTCAAGTATTTTCTTTCTTCTCTACACTTACTGCTATTTTAGATATTTTTAATATTATTTATCTTTTTGGGTTCTTCTCACATAGAGAGTAAAAGGTTTCTTTTTTATATTGTAACTGGGGTAATACTACCAACACTATATTGCTTACAAATCTAAATTCAATAGTGTATCAGATACACATATACACAAATGACTTGAATTTTAAAATATAAAACAATTACTCAACAAACCTATGAAGGATATTCATAACTTTCCAATTACCAGTGACACCACTACTTGTCCGAATCTTTTGTGCAATGCTGGAAACAGCTCCAAGAATTGCTGCCCCATCATTTCTTTGGAGTGCAGAACTGCCTAAAACCACCATTGGTTTTTTAGCTTCCTTTAGAACCTATTAAAATAAAAAAGGATTTTGATTTAAAAATATTACAAGTAAAATAAATCTAACCAAATTTGTAATTACAACATGCTATCCTAAGTTTTAGGTCAAACATGAACATACCTTAGATTTGCTAGCCAACATATGGTCATATATACAACCTGATTTAGTATTGTTCATTATTATCAATGCTACTATGATACAGCTGAATGATATCAGATCGAATGATTTTTAGAAAGCCATCAGAAGGCATTGGGATAAATATCATTTAGTTGGAGTGACCAAAGGCAGGCCACAGAAAAATTTGGAATGTCCCTCTAGAAATTCAGATGGTACTAAGAAATAGTAGGAACAATGAAGTACCATGTCTACTGTCTCTCATCTACCCACCACCCTAAAGACAGGGAGAGGAGGTAGAGCAAGCAGTGATCACTGGATCATAATGCAGAATACCTACAATTTTAAGGGCTGTGGTTTTAAAAGCACAATAACTTTCTGAATGCCAAAAATTGAAATTCTTCCCAAATTTAGTGAAAGACACGAAGATTCACATCCAACAAAACTCCAAAGAGGATAAACCCAGATAGACCCATACTGTGGCATATTATAATCAAACTATCAAATGTCAAAGATAAAGAGAGAATTCTGAAAGTCACAAGAGAAAAACAATGTGTCATGTACAAAGGAGCCTCAATAAGATTAAGTGTCAATTTCTCATTGGTAACCATGGAAAAAGAAGGCAGTGGAATGACATACTTAAAGCGCTAAAAGCAAAAAATTGTCAACCAAGAATTATATATCTAGGAAAACTGTCTTTCAAAAATGAAGGAGAAATTAAAACATTCCCAGATAAACAAAAGTTAAAATTTGTCACCACTAGACCGGCCCTACAGAAGATGCTAAAGCCAGTTCTGCAGCTTGAAAGGAAATGGCAATAGACAGTAGATCAAAGCCTTATGAAGATCTCTGGTGAGGGTAATGACATGGGTAAATATAAATGCCAGGACCATTTAATTTTTGTATTGCAACTCCACTTTTTACTTTCTACAGGATCTAAAAGGCAAATGTATAAAATGTAATGATAAATCAGTGGTTTTGGACTCATGTACAAACATAATTTGTAACAAGAACTACATAAAAGTGGAGAGATGAATGGGTACAAGAACATAGTTTGCATACACTAATAAAGTTTGGTATCAAAGCAAATGCAATGCTATAGATTTAAGATGTTAAATTTAAGCTCCGTGGTAAATACAAAGAAAATAGTAGAAAATACACAAGCTCATAGAGACAGAAATTAGTGTACATATTGCTAGTGGTGGGAGGCGGGGAAAGGGAGTAGTTAATGCATAATGGGTACAGGGTTTCTGTTTGGGAAGATGGGAAAGTTTTAGTTATGGAAGGGGGTGAGGGTACTGCAATATTGAGTTGTATGCTTGGGAGTGGTTGAGATGGGAAAGTTTATGTTGCATATATGTTCCAATTAAAAAAAAAAAAAAGATCAAGGAAAGAGACAATGAAAATTAATTGTAACACATGATCCTAGATGGACTCTACCAAGAGAGGGAGGGAGGGAGAAAAGGCTCTAAGGGACATTATGAAGACATGAAAAATTGGAACATAGAATATAAGCTTCATATATAAGTGAATATTCTTGTTCTTAGGAAATGTTCATGGGCAGAATTAAAGTGCTCAAGGAGCATGATACATATATACAACCTATACTCAAGTATTCAGAATATGGACTGATAAATTGACAAACAGATGGGTAGACAGAATGATATGGGAAATGTGGCAAAATGTTAAAATTGGTGGATCTGGGGTATCAGGGGAGGGAGGAGTATGTTGGGGTTCTCTGTATAGGGTTTGTGTACTTTATTATTTTATTTTATTTTATTTATTTATTTATTAATTTTTAATGGCTTTTATTGTCTTTTTTTTTATTTTACCGGGAGGTCCCGGGGATCGAACCCAGGTCCCTCCATATGGGAGACAGACGCCCAACCATTTGAGCCACATCCACCCCCCTTATTTATTTTTTAATATTTTTTTTATTAGAGAAATTGTGACCTTACAAAACTTGTGTTATTTTATTTTATTTATTTTTTAATATATATTTTTTATTAGAGAAGTTGTGAGCTTACAAAACAATCACACATAATGTGCAGAATTCCCATACATCACCCCACCATCAACATCTTACATTGTTGTGGAACATTTTTATAGATTATGAGGGAACACCATCAGACTACTACCACTAACTGTGGCCAATAGCTTACGTTTGGTATATATTTTCCATATATCCCCTATCATTAACACCATATGGGTTTGATTATTTTTATAACTGTCCAGTAAGCTTGAATGTATTTAAAAAAAAAAAAAAAAAAAAAGAAGAGTGCATCCCAAGAGCAAAGGAACTACAGATTTTGTGAAGGGGAGGTCAAGATAACAAATAAGAAGCAAAGTCATAGACTTTTAGAAAGCTCACTCTCTTGGCCATCTCCTAAATCGTTCAATAACAGCTATCCCCAATCAAAGGAAAATCAAAATCAAAGGGAATTATGCCTTATGCCTAGGCATTACAAAAAAAGGGGGAATAAAGGATAAAAGAATGAAAGGAACATCAGTCAAAGGCAGAAGGGCATTCATAACAAGAGATATTTTCCAGAGTAACATGAAGAGTTAAGAAAAATAATTTTCAATAGCCCCAAAGAAAATTGAAAACAACAACAACAACAACACATTTTTCCCACCTAAAAGATTTCCAATATCCTTTAGAGTTCTTACTGATGAGAACAGAATGGAACAGAAAATATATTTAAATCTGTAATGGAAAAAAACTTTCGCATGCTTGGGGATTGGGATGGAAAATAGAAGAGAAACTCTTCACTGAATACACTTTTAATCCCTATTTCAAAACTTACTACAAAGCTACAAAAATCAAACAGTGTGGTACTTAAGATTGTTTTGTAAGTTCACAACTTCTCTAATAAAAAAAATATATGTACAGAAAACAAGAACAACAACAACAAAAAACCAGTGTGGTACTGGCATAAAGGATAGACATATAGAACAATGGAACAGAATTGAGAGTCCAGAAATAAACCCATGCATCTATGGCCAATTGATTTTTTTTTTTTAAGGAGGTACTGGGGATTGAACCTAGGACCTCATACATGGGAAGCAAGTGCTCAATCACTAAGCCACACCTGCTCCTAGCCAAATAATTTTTGACAGGAGTGTCAAGGTCATTCAAAGGGGAAAGAATAGTCTCTTCAACTAGTAGTGATGGGACAAACTCATATCCATACTCAAAAGAATAATGTTGGATCCCTACCTCACACCTTACACAGAAATTAACTCAAAATAGATCAAGGGGGGTCGGATGTGGCTCAACTGGTTGGGCGTCCGTCTCCCATATGGAGGGACCTGGGTTCAATCCCTGGGACCTCCCGGTTAAAAAAAAAAAAAAAAAAAAAGATCAAAAAGCTAAATATGAGAGCTAAAAGCATACTACTTGTAGACAACCTGCTTCTGGGTCGGGGTTTCGTACGTAGCAGAGCAGCTCCCTCGCTGCGATCTATTGAAAGTCAGCCCTCGACACAAGGGTTTGTAACAACAACAACAACAACAACAACAAAAAGCATACTACTCTTAACACATGAAAAGATGCTCAACATAATTAGTCATTAGGGAAATGCAAATCAAAACCATGAGATACCACTTCACAACCAGGAAGATGGCTGTAATTTAAAAAATAGAAGATAACAATATGGTGAGGATGTACAGAAACTGGAATCCTTGTAGACTGGTGGCTGGCATGTAAAATGGTTTAGCTGCTGTGGAATACAGCTTAATGGTTTTTCAAAAAGTTTCAAAAACCACCCAAATAAAAAATGGACAAAACACCTGAATGATTATCTCTCCAAGGAAGATATACAAATGGTCAGAAAGTACATGAAAAGATGCTCAACATCATTAGCCATCATGGAAATGCAAATCAAAACCACAAGAAGATATCATTTCACATCCAATAGAATGGCTGCTATTTAAAAAGCTGAAAATAACAAGCGTTGGAAAGGAGGTAAAGAAACAAGAACACTCATTCATTGCTGGTGGTAATGTAAAATGGTGCAGCTGCTGTGGAAGACAGTTTGGCAGTTCCTCAGAAAGCTAGGTATAGAACTACCGTATGACCTGGCAATCCCACAACTAGGTATATACCTAAAAGAATGGAAAGCAGGAACTTGAACAGGTATTTTCACACTGATGTTCATAGCGGCATTATTCACAATTGACAAAAGATGGAAGCAACCCAAGTGTCCATCAACCACTATACATACAATGGAATAAAAAAAAAAAAAAAAAAAAAAAAAAATCCATGGAACTACACTTACACAGTGAAGCCTAAGTTATACCATGGACGTTAGTTAATAATATAATTATAAAAATGTGCTTCAATCAATTGTAATTAATGTTCCACACCAATGCCAGGTGTTGGTGGTAGGGTGGTATATGGGTATTCTGTATTTTATGCATGATTGTTCTGTAAACCCACAACTTCTCTAATAAAAAAAAAAGTTTCAACCTAGTTGCCATATGATCCATCAATTCCACTCCTAGGTATACACCCAAAGAATTGAAAACAGACACACAAACAAACCCTTGTACATGAATGTTCATAGAAAGCATATTCATAACAGCCAAAACTCCATCAACAAAGGGATGGATAAACAAAATGTGGTATATACATACAATAGACTATTAGTCATAAAAAGGAATGACATAATGACACATGCTACAACCTGGATGAACATTGAAAACATGCTGAGTGAAAGAAGCCAGACAAAAAATGTCACATATTATATGTTCCTGAAATATCCAGAATAGGTAAATCCACAGAAGCAGAGAGCAGACTGGTGATTACCAGACGGTAAGAGGAAGGGGAATTGGGGAGAAACTGATTAATAGGGAATTGGGGAGAAACTGGGGTGATAAAAATGTTTTGGAACTAGATAAAAGGCTATGGTTATACAACTTTGTGAATGTATAAATGTAACTGAACCATTCACTTTAAAATGGTTAATTTTAATGTGATATGAATTTCATTTCAATTAAAAAAAAAAACAACCCTGGGAAGTGGATTTGGCTCAAGCAGTTGGGCACATACCTACCACATGGGAGGTGATGGTTCAGTTCCTGGTACCTACTAAAGAAGACAAGCAAGACAGTGAGCTGACGCGAGGGGCTGCTGTGGCAAGCTGACTCAACAAGACGACGCAATAACAAGACACAACAAGGAGACACAATGAGAGACACAACAAGCAGGGAGTGGATGTGGCTCAAGCAATTGAGCGCCTCCCTCCCACATGAGAGGTCCCACATTCGGTTCCCGGTGCCTCCTAAAAAGGAGACAAGCAGACAGACAGCACACAACAAACAGACACAGAGAGCAGACAGCAAGTGCAAACAATGGGGGTGGGGAGGGAATAAATAAATAATATGTACAGCATGATCTCATTTCTGTTTGTCTAGCTATTTATCCTGCTTGCTATATATATATGAATAGAGTTTATTACAATGTTTTGCCAATGTTTGTTGTGGAAAAGTGGGATTTCTTCTATGATTTCTGTATTTTTATTATTTTTTAACCAATAATTACACATTGATAATACAAAACAATTAAAACCCAGCAAGAGTAGATACATGTAACTTGAGAGTACCTGGTTAAATGGGTGGCTACCAGAAGCAATGTCTTGAAGAATTTTGGGAGAGTCTCCTAGGTGGTCATATCTGTAAGTCAAATCCACTGGACTGCCTATGAGTGCCACTTTTAAGTCATTATGAAGCCAGCTAAAATAAAAACAACAAAGTTGGTATACCTAAATAAGTTAGCACAGTTATTGGTCTCAAGCACTCACAGGACATTTAACTTTAATGTATACATTTTACTGTGTACCTTTCAAAATAAAGTGTTGCAAAAATATATGCCAAGGCAATTCAATGAATTAATTTGCTGTGTAGGAATGTTAACTATAAGCCAGCTACAAAGTCTTATTTTATTACTATTTTATCATTATTAGTTATTTTATAATAATTGATGTGTAGGTTTTATTTTGCAATATTTACATGGCAGGGTCAGTTATCTCTTAATGACCTATTAAGACAATTAAATAAAGTTCATGAAAATATACTATGTTATTCATATCAACTTCTACTGCAGGGAACTATGGTTCTAGCTCTTCCAAAATTATGGGAGTGGATTTGGCTCAAGTGGTTAAGTGCCCACCTTCCACATGGGAAGTACCGGGTTCAGTTTCCAGTGCCTCTTGAAAAAACAAAAACAACAAACAAAACAAACAAAATAACCTACTCAGGGAAGCCGATGTGGCTCAGTTGTTGAGCACTGGCTTCCTGCATACGAGGTCCTGGGTTCAATCCCCGGCCCCCAGTACCTCAAAAAATAAAAAAATAGTTGTATGTGTGGTGATCATACATTACACTTTGTCAGGGTACTGTTGGTGTATACCTGTTATCCTGGAGTAATTACTAACTCTGCCTTTTACTTTCAAAAGCATTCCAATAAATTATATTGTCATCCTTTTCATAAGTCACTAAGGTATAAATTATAAAGATGGAGAGGCAGTCTACAAAATAACAGGCTTCAAAAAATGTCAAAATGGGGGGGGCGACTAAAAAGTCACAACACTAATTGCATTGTGACTCCAAAGTGGATCATGGGAGGGGAGCAAATGTAGCTCAGTGGTTTGAGCACCTGCTTCCCATGTACGAGGTCCTGGGTTCAATCCCTGGTACCTCCTGTTAAAACAAACAAACAAACAAACAAAGTGGATCATGGACCAGAAATTAAATTGCTATAAAAGATATTATAGGAAACTTGTTGAAATTTGAATATAAGCTGTGGATTAGACTATAATATTGTCCAATACTAAACTTCTTGATTATATAAGAGAATGTCTTCGTTCTTAGGAAATCTACACTGAGAGATAAAGGGGCATGTCTGCAACTTACTCTCAAATGACTGAGAAAATTACATTCACATACATATAATGCAGAGAGAGAATAACAATGTAAATGTGGCAAAATGTTAACAATTTATGAATCTGGGTAAAGGGTATAAAAAGAACATGTCAAGCAACTCTTTTATAATTTTTGAATTATTTCAAAAGAAAAAGCTAACAAATACATAAAAGCTGCCCTCTAATTATCCCAATAATACTATAACAAATCATATATAAAACAGAAAACATTACATTTTAAATTCCTGAACAAATATTACTAACCTCTTTCGAATTCTAGCATTAAATAGTGGAGCCTCAAAACGTGGATTTGTACCAACCAGAAGGACAACGTCTGCCTCTTCCACACCAGCAATGGTAGTATTTAGAAGATAATTGGAACGTAAATCTGTGCTAGAAATACAATATATAAAATGCACATTTATTTAAAACCAATACTTACCAAGAATCTGTGGAATAGTCTCATGTCATCTAATTCATAGCTCTCCTAAGCAAAAAAACTTGTATGTATATAATTATATTACATCAAATTTCTGATACTTATTAATAAATGGATTCTCCTACCTCCTATAACTCCTAGTTTGATTTTAATCTATATGCAGATATAATTGGTGGGTATGTTGGAGAATTCCGATTGTCACATTTAAGTCATTGATGCCATAAATATGGTTATTAATTTATACACAATTTGTAAACAAAGGGAAAAAGAAAGCCTAAATCATAGTTTCATATTTCTCACCCAGCTCCTGCAGTGGGAAAGACTTCTTCGGTGCATAAGGTGTCAGAGTCCACTCTATTAAGCAAATCTTTGAGAGCTATTAGGGCTTCTGCATCTACCAAGCCACCTGCAATTGCTGCTATATCCTTGCCTTGAAAACTCTGCAACTAGAAATCAATGAAAATGATAGAACCAAAAAACCAACATTCAGAAAAGACCACGATGAACTGTTCAGAAAATGAAACAATAATCATTTTCAAGCATGAAAAAGGTAACATACTTCTGGCTAAAATTTAATATTTAGGAAGAAAGAGGCCTCAAAATTACACACACCTCTTATGTGATCTGTCTATACCCTGCACAACCACCCACAGCACCATATGATAACTGCCTAACTATGCATCTTTCTTTCCCACAAGATTGGGGCATGGAGGTGGGAAGAAATATATATTAGTGGTCTTTATTTCACCACAGGACATCTGGCATATAGTTCTCAATCAATGTTAAATAAAAGGAGATTAATCATAATCTTGGTAAGAAGAAAGAAACAAAGAGAAACATATCTCCCCTCTTCACTACAAAGAAAACCATTGAAAAATTGCAAATACTATGTATTCTATATTTCAATTCTTTACCATTCCAGCTACACGAGAGAGTGCATCCTCCCAGGAGGTATAGGTTAAAAGCCCCTTTTCATTTCTGACCATCGGCTCGGTAAGTCTTTGACGTTTTAGCCCATCATAGGCAAATCTAGATAAGAGAAATCAGACCATTTGTGGAATCTCTCTAAAGAGGCAACTATAATTTTCAATTTTAAAGGCCACAAGAAATGTTATTTAATTATAGCATTGGTTAAGGGGTCACATAGAATAGTAAATACCTAGACATAAATAACTTATCCATTATTTGTCTGGAGACAGACTAATACATTGATTCTTATGAACAACACCTGAAACTAAAATGCCATCTAAAAAAGTCTGGTTTTCTTTAATTCATTTTCAGAAAGTTGAACAATCTTAAAATTATGATACAAACAAATCTAACAGCCAAAAACACAAAATCATATTTTATTTATATAGTGAGTACTTCTAGATATTTTACCAAAATTACATTGTGAAAACTCTTAAGAGTCTACCTTTTTTCTCCACTGAATAAACTGAAACAGACTGAGAAATACCTTAATCTACTTCAGTTTCTCCAACTGAGAGGAAAAAGATCCTTCTCAGAGTTAATATTAAAGCCAGTGACAGGTTGACCTAGGACTGTTAATCTCCCAGTTTTGTCCGATTCTTTATATAAGCAGTCTAAATTTCAATAGTCCCTATTCATTTAAATTTGCAAATTTAAAAGATAGTTCTTTAAAATTAAATTTAAAATAAAATCACCTTTAAATCAACTGTAAAAGTTAAGGAAAAACAATAAACATATACCTAATTTTATCAGAGATCCACTCTTCATTGATGTCCTCATGCATCCTTGGCAAAATCCTCATTACCTCTCCAGTTCTTGTGCTTACCACAATATTACTTCCAACTGCATCCATTACATCAATGGATTCTGTCTTTCTGAGAAAAGACAGAAAAAAAAACATATACTTTATTATGTTAATTTTGAGAATAAGTACAAAATTTCTGATACTTGGTTTACTAAGGAAAAAAATTAGAACTACTTCCCTTTCTGAATTTCTAAAAATAACAGAGTTCATAGAATTAGCAATAAAAATATTCCCACATATCTGAAGCTATTACATAAATTCCTAATGCAGAAATGAAGCCTTGAAAACTGCTACCTGACTAAGAAGTCAGTTTGAAGGGGTTTCAACTGGCCAAATCTGGGGCAGTTTGAATATCAAAATAAATATTGAGTCGGGTGGGACTTCTGGTCATGGCTGGGTGAGGACTTCAGCAAATCCTTCCTCCAGAAAGCAAAATCAAAGCTAGACAAAATTGAGGAAATCAGCATTCTGGAAATTTATCAAAGGCATACCAAGAAATGCTTTTGGAAGAAAATCTGCTGAACTTCTGGGACAGTACAAATCTGTTCATGTGGGCTAGGGCCTCATCCCCAGTCCCTTGCCCCAGCTTAGCCTAAAGATTCTGCCTGTGAAGATGAGGAGCTTCTCTGCTGCACTTAAAGAAGATTCACTCAATTAGAAACAATGGGCAAAGTTGTCTATGGAAGTGGTATTTAGGCAGTTGGAAAGCTGAGGAGACCTAAGGCTCTAGTAGCCTGAGATTGTAGTCATAGTTCAGGTAGGCATTGCCAGCTGAGACTACTTAGATGTGCATCTGAGACAAGAGCAGGACCAAGCTTTCACATACTTCTGGACAACACTGAGACTCAAAGGGCCCAGCAGAAAGTAAAAGCTGGACAGACTTTAAAAACAGTCTGAAGAATGAATGTGCTGCTCTACCAAATACAGATCCACTGGCAGAGGATGGAAACCATACTAGCTCTAAGTATTTGAGCACAACCTATGTCCCATTATTGTTGGACTACTATGCTAGTCCTAGAAATAGAAGGAAACTTCCTAGCATGGTAAAGGGCATATAAGAAAAGCCTACAGCTAATGTCATACACAATGGCATAAGACTAAGAGGTTCCCCACTAGAATAAGAAACAAGACTAGCATGCCCACTGTCATACTGTTATTCAACAGTGTACTGGAAGTTCTAGCCAGAGCAATTATAAGCAAGAAAAAGAAAGACAGGCATCCAAATTGGAAAGGAGGAAGTAAAACATTCCCTATTTGACATAATGACATGATCCTATATATAAGAAATCTTGAAAAATCCTCAACAAAGCTACTAATTAGTCATATTCAGTAAAGTTCCATGAAAAGATGCTCAACATCATTAGCCATCAGGGAAATGCAAACAAAACCACAATGAGATACTATTTCACACCTACTATAATAGCTACTATTTAAACAACAAAAAATAACAAGTGTTGAACAAAATATGGTAATATATAAAATGGAATATAATTCAATCATAAAAAGGAATGCAGTTCCAATACAAGTGACAACATGGATGATCCCTGAAGACATCACGTTGAGTGAAATAAGCAGGCACAAACCGACAAATATTGTATGGTCTCACTGTTATGAAATAATCAGAATTAGCAAATTCATAGTCAGAAACTATAATATAGGGAAACAGATGTGGCTCAAGAGGTTGGGCGTCCGTCTGCCATATGGAGAGACCGGGGTTCGATCCCCGGTACCTCCCGGTAAAAAAAAAAAAAAAAAAAAAATACAGTGGGGATAGGGAATAGAGAGATAATGCTTAATTGGTACAGCATGTCAGTGTGCGATGATGGAAAAGTTCTGGCAATGGATGGTGGTGATGGTAGCACAACACTTTCAATGTAATTAACACCTTTGAAATATGTATTTGAGTGTGGTTTAAAAAGGTGGAAATTTTATGGTATATATATGTTACCAGAATAACAATTTAAAAAAAACCTGAAAGACTATACAACACAAAGAATGAAGCTTAATATAAGCTATGAACTGTAGTTAAGAGTATACTTATATAATAATATTGTTTTATCAATTGTAATTAATGCAAGGTGTTAATAATAGGGAAGACCAGATGCATGAAAGGGAATATATAGGAACTATGTATTTTCTGCATGATTTTTCTGTAAACCTATAACTTATTTCATAAAATAAAAAGAACAAAAAATTAAATATATAAATACAAAAACCAGAATATTAAAATATGTTCAAAGAACTAAAGAAAACCAAGTTTAAAGAATTAAAAGAAGGGGGTCAGATGTAGCTCAACTGGTTGGGCGTCCGTCTCCCATATGGAGGGACCCGGGTTCGATCCCCGGGACCTCCCGGTAAAAAAAAAAAAAAAAATAAATAAATAAATAAATAAAGAATTAAAAGGGAAGTATGTTAACATGAATCTAGTAAAAATTTTTGATAAGCATATAGAAATTCTATAAAAGAACAAAAAGGAAATTCTGGAGTTGAAAAGTACAATGACTGAAATAATAAACTCCCTACAGGGGTTCAACGGCTTATCCGAGAGCACAAAAGAATCAATTTGAAGATAGAGTAATAGAAACGATCCAATCTGAAGAATATGGAGAAAAAAGATATAAGAAAAATTAAGTGTCTGAGAACCCTGTGGGACAACATAAAAAATATCAGCATATGTGTTATCGGGGGTCTTAAAAAGGAGAGAAATGGGCAGAAGAAATAATTGGAGAAATATCAATGACCAAAAACTTCCTAAATTTGATGAAATCCTATTCACCTACAAATTCAAGTTCAATGTACTCCACGTAGTATAAATAAAAAGAGATCCATACCTAGATATATCACAGTCAAATGTTGAAAGCCAAAGACAAGCAGAAAGTTTTTAAAGCAGCAAGATCTAAACTTATCACATACAGGAGACTGTCAATAAGATTAAGGGCTTACTTCTTGTCAGAAACCATGGAGACCAGAAGGTGGTAGGATGACATATTCTAAATGTTGAAAGAAAAAAGGCCAACTAAGTTTTTTATATCTGGCAAAACTATCCTATAAAAATGAAGGTGAAATACAGTCCTATATAAATAAAAAAACAAAGAGAATTGTGTTGCTAGCAGACTTGCCTTAAAAGAATTACTAAGGAAGTCCTTCAGGCTGAAAGGAATAACATCAGGCAGTAACTCAAATCCACAGAAAGAAATGTATATCACTGGAAAAGGTAAATGTGGACTAATATAAAAGCTTCTATATAAAACTGTCTATAAATACATTTGCATGTATTTACTAGGTATATTACTTATCTGTTTCTCCAGTAAAAAAAATATATATATTATTTTTTTTAAGTTATAGTTTTCCTTTCTTAAAAAGCTAAATTTAGAAGATTGTTCTATTCAGTTTTCATAGTTTGAAAGCTGAAGATGAGGTAGAGAAGCTTTGCCCACCCCAGCAATCTTAGAGTTATTAAGGTATTATAATTATTTTAGAGCTCTCAGCTCTTTGGAGAATAAATTATTCTCAAGGAAGAATCAAAGATGCACAAAAATTTATGAATAGCAATGTTTACTACATATTTGTAATTATAAAAGTAGAAACAAATTAAATGTACAATAAAGGGAGGCTACAAATTTAAAAATCAGTACTACTTTACTCTTTGGATAAACAAGTAAATATAATACTTTTCTGACTAAGTACTTTGGGATTAATTTCCAAGAAAACTAAAATTAATTTGCACAGGTTAATCCTATCCTTTCGATCTAACTACTTATATTCTATTAAAACGATTTTACTTAAAGCAAACAAATAATAGCTTAGCAGATGAAAACAATTAGAACTTGGGAAGAAAAGGACCCTTACAATTCTTTTAATAGTAAGGAATTAAGGTAAAACAAATTGTCAAAAAATACAAAGATGACTACCTTGTTTCCCAAGGTCGGGCAGTAAAGGCATAGGGCTTAGAAGTCAGGGCACCTACAGGGCAGATATCAATGATATTCCCAGAAAGCTCAGACATGAACATCTTTTCAATATATGTGCCAACTTGCATATCATTTCCTCTGCCTGTTGTTCCCAAATCATCTACTCCTGCAATCTCACTAGCAAACCTGGAAGATAAAAATGTTCTGTCAAATGGTCAAATCCTGCAAAATTACCTCCTCTATGCATAATCACAAAGAGATAGTAATTTCAAAACAATAAAAAAATGAGTATATTTTTAATTGCAAGCATAGTGCCTGAATCAAAAATAATTTTTAAAATGTTTGCTTTTTTAACTGAGGCATAGCACACATACAGAAAACTCTACACATCATATGTGTACAGCTCAACAAGTTATCACTGCTTGCAGATTTTGATTTTTAAATCCAACTGAAGTTGGTATTATCTAAAAGTGAACATCTTATTCCACTTACTTAGATAGTGCAAAAAACTAAAAACATCCCTCTTCTCTTACCAAACAAAAGTTGTCTTCCTTTCCAGTGTTGTAATTCCACCAAATTTTGTGAATATCAAATAAATATATAATTGATACTCCAGAAGAGAAAGAATAAAAAACATTACCTGATACAGCGAGTACACTGTATACATCTAGTCATGATGGTCTTTACCAATGGCCCAATGTTCTTGTCCTCCACAGCACGTTTCCCCTCTAAAAATCGGCTTCTATCACTTCCAAACATCATGGACTGGTCCTTAGGTAGATTATGAAAGAGTCAACCTAATGCTCCTAATGAAATTAAAACTTGAGAAAATCAAAATGATTTATGAAATCAGATTACATACCTGCAGATCACATTCACCTCCCTGGTCACAAATAGGACAGTCCAGTGGGTGGTTTGCTAATAAAAATTCCATCACCCCTTCTCTGTATGGAAAATCACAATATATAAAATTATATAATTTCTGGTACTCAAAATGGTTTACGTAACAGCTATTTAAGTAATTTTCATAGATATATGCTCTCTTAGGTAGTATTAATTTTACATTCATTATAAAAAATATCAGTAATATCATTCTCAGAGCATTAATCACGCAATATAAAAAATACTTATAGAAGTCCAGAATAAAATGGCATTAGGGAACCTAGAAAATTGTGACTTAACAACACACAATTATCAAAAATTCCTGAATGCTCCTCAGAAAATATTTGCATTAATATAAAACCAAACACAAACAGTGCCCGTACAGTGAGAGATGCAATCACCCTGCCCAGCACACCACTCAATAATCTCAGCTCAGTAAGTCCCAGACTGTCTATCATAAGTTGAGCAAGTTATACAGTGCGTTTTTATTGCTGATCCCACTCTTGGTTCAAGACCAAAATCCCCTGACTTCATCCCTTCTAATGTCTGTAACGCACTTCTACTACCCTTAGCAGCTGAGCACACCAACAATTTAGGGTTTGATAATGACCTCCTGATCTCTGGGAAGGTCTAAATACTGAAATGTGCAATTTTCTGTTCTTTAAAGGTCATTACATGGAATAACAATAAAGTACCTGGCTTTCTTAGACTTCTCTGAGTTTGTCAGGATATTCCAACCCTTCATTACTGGCATGGCACAAGCAGCAACAACCTAGAATTTCAATGGAAAAAATTTTCTCCCTTATCTTTAATTAAAAGCAAACCAATATATAAAAACATAAAATCATACAGTAGAAAATAAACAAAACATATTTTTTAAGATTGAATTTTTTAAAATTTCATTCATATGCATATTATGACTTAATCTGGCACTTTACATTTCTCAGAAGAAATAACTACTTCTTGAGTTGATTCTAATAGTCAATGCAATCTTTTATAAAAGGTTCTGAAACAGCACATCCAGGAACTGTGCTTTGATCAGCAGGCACTACTGAATTAAAATTGTATAAGCCAAAATGCAATCAAAGTAAAAGTGAATGTCTTTATTGCAACACTTTCTCTAGTCAAAATGGGGTGGTGTTAACTAATGCAAGTGTTAACAATAGGGTGGTATATGGGAATTCTGCATTTTATGCATGATTTTTATGTAAACTTACATCTCTAATTTTTAAAGAAATGGAGAGGCATAAGCAACTCCATATCCTACTTGTTTTATATATCACCATTTGGAAATACTGGCAGCTATAAGTCACCTTTAATTTCTAAATCTATTACAATTACATGGCACTTGCACTTATAAAGCACTTTCATTGATGTGTTTCCACCTTTGAAATGAAGAGACTCAATCACACAAAAATTACAATTAAAGATAGAAGTAAAAATACAAGGCTAGATTCTAAATAAAGTTTGCAGCAAGATTTAAAGTTTTCTACCTCCTACAGCATTGTGTGGAATATTAGGTATCAAGTACCTTAGGAGCTTTCTCAATTTCAACAAGGCACATCCTGCAGTTTCCAGCAACAGATAATCTTTCATGATAACAGAAACGGGGGATCTGCATGCCAACCTTCTCACAGGCCTAGAAGACAAAGTAAAAACAAACAAACAAACAAATTCTATATTAGAATCCCTGACCTCACCACCATTATTGCCTAAATCCCAGGCAAAAATGAGGTCATCCCCTACCTATCTTATAACTACTATCTACAAATATCTGTATCTTCACCCATTCTTATTTCAGTCTCTGAAAATAATTCCCGCCTCTGCTCTTAATCCCAACCCTGTCTGCTCTGAAGCTGCCTCTCAAAGGATCCTCAGTATGCTCAAAATTTTTGTGGAATAAAACTGGATAAAGTATCCTCAAACTGTGCTAAAGATCTGACTCCACAAAGGCACTCCCCTTGAACTCTGTCCTAGTGGTTTTATACATGAACTTCCTCTATGTCTACCTACCCTTCTTTTGATTAGACATTCCATCTCACAATGTATTGCTGGCTACACTCTATTTCTTTCTTAAAACACCATATCCTTGGCTCTATACACCCCAATTCAGGACCCACACTCACATTGTAACTGAAG
Source organism: Tolypeutes matacus (assembly GCA_026826555.1). NCBI lineage: Eukaryota > Metazoa > Chordata > Mammalia > Cingulata > Chlamyphoridae > Tolypeutes > Tolypeutes matacus. The sequence continues at coordinate 31,141,095 of JAKSZT010053929.1, read as the reverse complement.
CTTTTCCCAGTTCCTGCTTGCCTAGAGAAGGGGGATTAGTTCTGGGCCCTGTTCTACCATCTACCACTCTCTCCACTGCAAGTTCCTCCTTTCAGCCTATAAATGTGCTCAAATTTCCTCTACAATTAGTTCTTCCATCCTCAGCCCTCACTCTAAAGCAATCTCATCAATTTCCAATGCTTTCACTGTTTAGTCAACAAAAATGTCGTAAGTGCTTCCTATGTGCTAGGTGCAGTGGGTATAGTAGTAAACAAGATAGGCACTGTCCCAACTTTCATACTAGCTCACATTCCATGATTACACCCAAATCTTTCTGCAGCCCTGACAATTCTCCACTTCTCCAAGCTCCAGACTCTTAAGCGGCATTTGCACGTGTTCTGTAAGCAGCTTAACCTCAACCTATTTCTGTCCCCTACTATATATCCTCAAGTAAGCTAACAAAGCCAGAAAACCACACATAAACTCCAAAGTCCTAAGTCCTGTCTATCTAAATCTAACTTTTTGAATCTGTCCTCCTGTTTCCATTCCCATTGTCACTATCTTAATTTAGGCCCTTTCACTTCTTGCTCCACTAATATAAGATACTCTTTCCTTGTCATTCATTCTAGTTTTGCTATTCTTCAAACAATCATCTTCTATAATCACTGTGACTCTGGCATTTTATCGCCTTGCTTAATTGCCACCAAAAGTGACCCCTGGCCTAACTACAAGCTGGTTAGCATAGCATATACCACTTTTCATGACTAAACCTTCCCTACGTCAATAACCTTATTTCTGTCATCATCTACTCAGTTGTTATACTCCATTATTTCCGAACTATTTGAAGCTTCCTAAACACAACAATTTTCCTTAGCTACTTATTTTTCCATGGGAAATGTACATTACTCCTTATCCATATATAAATACCTTTAAAACTCCTCTGATCACCTGATTTGCCTCTGGCATCTCTTTCTACAACTTCCTATCCTTGCCAAAATACTCTCTACTATATCTTCTGCATACTTTTGTTATATAGTATTCTATTTACTGTTTACATGTTTATTCCTGGCAGATAGTCTAAAACTGACTACTGAAATGAACAAAGAACATTTAGCTCTATGATAACTTATAGGTGGATAAGCATTACTTCTTTTTTTTTTTTTTTTAAATATGTGAAACAATGAATAAATAAAGATTTTCTTTAATTATTTCAATATTTATTATAAATGAAGGAGATTCATATAATTGAATTTTGTCATTAAATGTATTTGTTTTTTTTTGTTTTTTTTTTTTTTATTATTATGGGTAAAAATCAAAATTCTCACAATACATACAAACATTTGCATAATGATATATAAATATATGTGCATATATGTGTATTTGCTTACAAAAATGTTATTTTTATATATATATATATATATACATATATTTTAAGAGGTGCTTAGATTACCAAGCATTACTTCTTATAGCAGTTTGATAACATTGATGAATTCCAAAAAGAAATATTGGATTATATTTGTAAACTGGTCTTTTCCTCTGGGCGTATTAGTGTATTGGATTCAGAGGTTTTACTTTTACTTGATTAAATAAAGATTAAGGCTTTGACTGGGTCATGTCAGTAGGGCATTTCATCCTCACCCCCTTGGTGAGCGGGGACTCACAGAGAAACCGAACCACAGGGAAGGAAAGTTAGAGTTTTAATGCTGGAGCCCGAAGTAGTAAGCACACATAGGAGCTTGGTCGTGAGGAAGGAGAGAAGTCCCCAGGGAAAAGACACAAGCCGTTCACCTGATAGTCTACAGCTTGCCTGGTGGAGAGACGCCAACCTGAGCCCAGACAGAAACAAGCCCTGGGAAGAGAGGAACCCAGAAAGCCTGAACTCTTGGCAGATATCGGCAGCCATCTTGCTCCAACACATGGCAACAAACTTTGGTGAGGGAAGTAACTTATACTTTATGGCCTGGTAACTGTAAGCTTCTACCCCAAATAAATACCCTTTTATAAATGCCAACAGATTTCTGGTAATTTGCATCAGCACCCCTTTGGCTGACTAATACACTTCTCATGACCAAGTTATTTCTGGAGGAATTTGGAAAAATTAGATATTTAAATTCAAGAAAGTATTGTCCTTCATTTACTTTCTTTGTAAGATATATTCATAAAATATTACTAAAAATAGAAAGGTTACATGAAAATGAAAAATATCAAGCTGACCCACAGGAAATGAGGCAGTTTGAGATTATTTTATGAATCCTAAAAAGAAAAAGATTATGTTTGCAAACTAATCTATTCCTCTGGGTATGATATCCTTTGATTGCATTAAATTCAGCTGAGGGACCACTGAGCTACATCTGCTCCCCTCTTTAGGACTTTCTTTTTTTTTTTTTGAGGTACCGGGTGCCGGGGCTTGAACACAGGACCTCGAAGCCAGCACTCAACCACAGTGCCACATTGGCTCCACTCAGTTGTTTTTTTTCATTTTTTTTTTTTTTTTAGGAGGCACCAGAAACCAAACCTGGGACCTCCCATGTGGGAAGCAGGCGCTCAACCACTTGAGCCACATCCACTTCTTCTTTAGTGCTTTTTTTTTTGATTGGGCTATGTCAGTAAGGCGTAACTCAGGCTGGGTCTCCTTTTCCTTGCTGGGTCTGATATAAACAGAAACACAGAGAAAGACTGACTGAGAAAGACATAAGAAGAGAGAGTTCTGTTATTTTTGATCCTACCATGTGACAGAAAGAACGCTCAAACAGCCAAGGTCCCGGGAGAGATGGGTCATTTGCCTGATAGCTTATAGCTGAAACTGGGAAAAAGAGAAGAACAGTGGAGACTGATATAGGAAGCTCTAAGAGACAAACTCTATGTCAGCTTGCAGCTGAAATTGGGAATAAAGTGGCATAGCTGAGCCAGAGAGGAAGCCCAGAGGGGAAGGAGAGACCAGGCAAAGATCACCTGCTATTTGCTTCAACACATGGCAGTTGACTTTAGTGAGAAAACACTTTGTACGGTGTAGAGTAAGACTTTTCACAGCCTTGGAGTTGTAAGCTTTTACCCCAAATAAATCCCCATTATACAAGCCAATAGATTTGTGGTACTTTGTATTGGTACCATTTTGGCAAACTAAGACAGGAAACAAAAGTTGTCTTCCACAAACTTACCTATAGCAAATAATAATTTATTTTAGATAATTTCAAATTTTTTAGTGGGTATTCATTTGAAAGGCAAAAGTAAAACAAAATAACTGCCAAACTTCACTAAGAATTCCAGAAACAGATAAAATGATAGCTCATTTGGAAATGCCAAGACTTAAAATCAATCTTATTTTCAGATAATTTTGCTATCTGTAGTTCTTTTGTAAGGATTCATCAAGGAACTTTGAAAATTTTATAAGTAAATAAACAGTATAAAAAATCAATATTTTAAAAAATCAGAACACACTCTCATAAATAAAGAATTAGAATATATGCCTACTTGGAGGACAGTAGTTCCCGGTTCTACCATGACAGATTGACCATCAACAAAAACTTCAATCAAGTTGCTTGCTGCTGTGGTAGTTGTTCGCACTGGCCATCAAAAATATTGAGGTGGAAAACAAAATAAGAGTTGAAATGACTATAGCAGAGGATAATGGATTCATTCTAACAAGCTTATAGTTTTTCTTCATTTTACTCTTTTCCCTTCTAGTTTCTAAATGCAAACATTTTTAAAATATTGACTTAGGAAAAAGCTTTCACAATATCAAATACCAAGTGGAATACAGCCATCTACTTTCAATAATTTAATCTGAAATTTTTAATACCACTGAAAATATGTTCTTGGGAAGACCACTTTTTCAAAACAGAATGACTGTACATTTTTTATTTTGGCATTGATGGAGAGTTCCTAATATGTTTTATTCCATGATGATTTCTGTAATTATCTAAGGTAAAGTTATATTTTGAAAATTATCCTATTTACCTTGGGTCATTTGTTTCTATTTGTATTTAAAACAAATGCTATGTTTGAGGTGTTTCAAGAAATATTTCATAGACCTATGAATTTACAAAGATAGAAAGTCTAATATCCATAAACGCAGATTAGAAAAAAACAACAACCACTCACCCCATCCTTTAGGAGACTTAGCAAGGCCCGCCAAGGCCCTTCTTACAGGTATCCTTAACATATTGCTAAAAATAAACCAAAGAAGAGTTATTACAGAGGAAAAAAACAGCTACTTAAAAAAACTTCTTGGTAATATTTTTATGTTTTTATAGTATCTTATGGTTTTAAAGCACTTCACAGGGAAGAGGATGTGGCTCGATTGATAGGGCTCCCGTTCACCATATGGGAGGCCCAAGATTCAATTCCCGGGGCCTCCTGGTGAAGGCAAGCCAGCCCACGCGGCACAATGAGCTGATGCAGCAGGACGACCCAACAAAGGGAGACAAGCAGACACAGAGAAATGCACAGCAGATGGACACAGCAAGCACAAGCAGCAAGGGGTGATAAATAAATAAAATAAATAAATAAATAAAATCTTTAAAAAAAAAATTTTTTTTTTAAAATAAAATAAAGCACTTCACATACATTATGTCACTGAATCCTCACAAGTCTTGACCTTTTCCCTCAAATTCTATAGATGAGAGGAGTCTCATAGATTAACTGACTTGTACAATGTCAGGGACCTAAAAAAGGAGCTAATGTATACACCTGGTACTTCTAATTCTTGGTAAAAGGTAGTTTCGTTGTTGTTGCTGCTACTTTCACTATACAGAAACAGTCATACCTAAAGACTACTTACTATATAGTAAAACAAACTACAGGAATAAGGGTCAATTTATCACTAACGGCTATGTAAAATGAAGCCTACCTTTTTGCCTTCATTCTTATCAACATGCACTCTATGTTTTAATCATATTTATCTACTAAATGTTCATGAACCATTCTGAGGCAGTTCATAAGCCCAAGGCTTTGAGGAATCTTGAGTGACATATTCTGTGATGAGTAGTACATTTATATCAAAGATTAGTAATTAGGTGTTTATATGCCTGTTTCTTTATTCACTTATTATGAACTCCTTGAATTTTTCTATTTTCATTGCTTATTCCAAAGCCTGACACTTAGTACGCTCTAAAACAGTGGTTCTCAACCAGAAATAATGTTGCAAACCCCGCCCCCCCCACCAGGGAACATTTGGCAATGTCTGGAGACATTGTTGGTTGTCACAGTTGGGAGAAGTTACTGGCATCTAGTGGGCAGAGGCCATGATGATGTTGAACATCCTATAATGCACAGGATAGTCCCCCACAACAAATAATTATTCCAACCAAAGTGTCAATGCTGTGGAAGTTGAGAAAAGTATTCTAAATTTAGTTTACTGTTCTAAAAGGCTTGCATGAAATCACAGAAATAAATGGGAGTGGATTATATAAAGATCACCACTTAAAGATATACATAAGCAAAGAGAAAAAAGTTACCTGAACTTTTAAGGGTTCTGATCCACTCACTCGATCATATGGGTTAAGCATCTAAAATTATAATTTTTCATTTGGAACTTTTAAAGGTATTGAAAATGCAAATTATGTGATGACTGGAATGTACCAACATTAAAAAAAAAAGAAAAAAACAGTAAAGGGAGAGGAAAACAGAATTTAAGTTTAAAGCACAAAGCTTTGCATATGTACCCGAGATGATGTATTATGGAAAATTTCACTAATTCAGACTTCATTAATTTCATTACTTCATGAATTTCATTAATTCAGAATGTGAGCCACTGAATTTGCAGACATTGAGTCTGTCACCTACCAGTGAATGATTTTTTGGTAAAGCAGAGTTTTTGATTCTTTAGAAAGCAAGAAGAAAACAGTATCTTTTAAACATGTGTAATTAGTAGGAGCTCAATAAATATCTGTTAAAACGGAATTCAATTTAGGCATTCCTGGGCACTGAAGATCAATTTTAAAGTGTTCTTTCTTTGCGCTTCTTTTCCTTACTACCAGCACACACTGTGCATATATCTTTATTATTCTATTTACTAATCTGTAGGTTAATCAATTTTAGTGCCTACTAGACTGTAAATTCCTTAAGGACAATGAACCGTGTACTTTGGTCATTTCCCCACCTAGCATAGGTGTCAAATAATCGTATCAAGTCCCAGAATGAGCAGCACTTGTCCTATTAAAAACTATTTATATCAAATATGAAGGTAAACCTGAATATAACACCTCCATATGAGCTAAATTAAAGTACTGACAGATTTTAAATCAACATTCGTATTTCATACAAGTTAAAAAATTTAATACTATTTTGTTTCACTACAAAACAATAAAAAAGTAGTGCCCATTTTAGCTAGGAAACCAACTTTAACTAGGCTGCCTATTGAATATCCAGTATCAAACCCAACAATGCATAAATACAAGAAATAGACTTGCAAAACTTTAACATACCCTTTGCACATATTTACCACATAGGAACAGAAATAATCGTCTTAGATGGGAAAATGTTACTGACCAAAAATTAGACCAGACACCTTTTGGTATGGGGACTATACTATTCTGTATGTACATTATAACAGTGTATATATACATATACATACATACAGATCTTTCTGGCCCCTCCTCATCCTTCAAGTCTTGACTTAAAAAACATTCCTTGGGGAAGATTTTCCATGACCAGTCTACCTAAAATTCCCCGACAATTCATATCACCCCATTGTCTTTTCCTTTATGGACTCATTTCTGGCTTGTAGGAGGCGTTCGATAACTACTTGCTAAGTTAATTCTATCTCCAATCTGGCCGTAATTTATAGATACTATCTGGAAATAAAAAGTGCAGGTGCTCTGGCAGTCTTACAACACTCCGCTTAACAAACGCACAATGCAGTGAAAAGAAAGTACATTCCGCAAACAACGAACTTGATGTGAATTCACCAAAAAAACAGTTCCCGTTACATTTTCTATGCTGCCAATTCATTTTTGAATAGTTGTGTTCCACTATCTTACAATATGCGTTAGAATCCAAGAACTTAAAATGTAGCTTTGTAACTCACAGTGCCGACCCTGGGTTAACTTTTTAAACCTCCCCTTCCTCTGTTACCCTCCGTCAGTGAAAGGAATAAATACTTAGTACTATCCAATAGGTAACGGGTACAAAAAACAAGCAAAAGAGTAATGAGGCGAGCGCGGTTGCTAAGGCAATGGCGGCCAAACGATGCAATGTACCAAATATATGGAAATTTGGGAGAAAATGTTTATGCCACTGACACAGTTTTCCTCTCTTGGGGAAAACAATAGGCCTCCTCCCCAGGAAAGAAATGTCTTGCAAACTCCGCTGCAGAGATAAGGTCACCCACAAGCCTCAATCGGGCCAGCGCTCCCGAGGGCCTTCTGATACTCGTCCTCTTTTCTGCACCATCAGTCCAAAGATCATGGCTTACAGTTCCAACCTGCCTACTCTCGGGGGTTCCCGGGACAGCGGGGCAGAACCCTGCGCCCGGTCAAGGACAAGAGGAGAAAGAGTCACCTGGGCCAAAAGAAACATCTGCATCAAGAACTAAACCTCTGGCCGAAGCACTTGAGCGTTCCCACTTAAACGCGACCTCACCTTCTCCCCGGAGCCGCAAAGGCTGCTCTGCGGAACTGTAAGAAACACACCGACCCCCTCAGAGGCCGGGTTGCTCACGCAATATGGCGGCCTCAGCTAACTCCTTCAGCCGGGCCTGGAGAACGGGAAGCCGGGAGGGACTAGAACCCCATATTCGACAATTTCCCGTTTAGGTCAAGCTCGGTAACTTCCGTCAACCCGTCAGGGGGCAGGGCGGAGGGCGTACCTGCAAAGAGGAGGCGTGGCCGGGGAGGATGGCTTGGATCGGCAGTTCCGCCGGAAGCGGCCGGGAAGCCCCGAGGCCGAGCGTCTTCGGTCATCTCCGGCGCCTCAAGGGGTGGTTCCGGTAATCTTGAAGCGCTACGGAACTACGAATTTAAGAAATGCTTCTTTCATTAATTTATTTCCAAACACAAAGAAAGGCCCACGGACAATTCCTTCGCTATTTAATACAGAGTCCCCAATTTTTGCGTTGAGGAATGTGAGCAGTAACGTACTTTGACCTTTAACCTTCGGCCGGTTAGTGGCGGAGGGAAACGCTTCCGACTCTATATAAGGAATTTCCCAGCGTTTAGCGGCCTTTTTTCTCCAGCGCTCCGTTGCTGCTCGGTTCTGGGATACAGCCGTCGCCATGGGTTTCGGAGACCTGAAAAGCCCTGCTGGCCTCCAGGTGCTCAACGATTACTTGGCGGACAAGAGCTATATCGAGGGGTGAGCTATCAAGGGGTGGACAGGGAGCGTCTGGGATTCGGGCCCGGCCGACTGCGGTCTGGGGCACGTGGCGTCGCTCCTCCTGCGGCAAGAAGGAGGAAGCCGGGACCGAGTGCCCTTTTGAGGGTGGGGCGGAAAACTGCGCTTTTCTGTTCCTTCGGTGGCTGCTGTGCGGTGCGAGCACCGGGGAGGCCACCGGCCGACCCTGCCACGAGGGACGGGTATTGGGGAAGAAGGGTTTCCCACTTGCTTGACGCAATCAAATGTGTCGTCTTGGCACATGTAATATAATGGTAACCATGTCTTATTTATATTCCTGTAGAAGGAATTATGTTAGAGGTTGCAGTCCTTAGGCTTCTATTAAGTGACAGGTATTACTCAGGATAACGTGATCCAAACAGAGGGTTCCTGTTCTTGAGTTTATTTTTTAAATGCCTTAGGTAGCTCAGGAATAAGTGGACGAGTTCCCACTAATTAATTTGTCTGATGTGGCGTTTGCCATTTATTTGCTGGAATTTGTGTCTTTTGCTTTTGTAAGGCGTGTGTAATTCTTTTTTATCGGCAGATACGTGCCGTCACAAGCAGATGTGGCAGTATTTGAAGCAATCTCCAGCCCACCACCCACTGATTTGTATCATGTCCTACGTTGGTATAATCACATCAAGTCTTATGAAAAGGAAAAAGCCAGGTAAAAATATCTTTGCATTTATCTGAGACTGGAATGCTGTTTAAATTTAAATCAGGATTTTCACATTACAAAGTTGGGCCCAGGCAACTTTAGTTTATTGGAATATATTGTAAGCAAAATTTCTTTGTGAGGCCAAGAGACTGAAGTCCTCCATTTTTTCACAGAACAGGTAGAACATGGACAACAACAATTCAACTTTCCCCCACACTGCCTTGCCAATGTTCCTGGACCTTGACCTAGGGGGGCCACCTCTGGGGTGAGAGGGTGGCTCATTCATTCAGTCCTTGGCCATTCTTCTGAAACTGCCAACAAGGGTGGAAGTTTGGGGAAGTGGACTCCAGTTCACTAAGAATGGAAATGAGCATACTTAATGAGATCTCAAAAAGAAATGTTCATACAGAAAGAGTAAATCATAGTGAGTATTGAATATAATGTCTCACATGGTACTAATGTTTGTTGGGTGAGGAGTTGAACATATAAAAGTATTTACCTGGGAGTGCGTTAAAGGGTTTGAATAGTGATGAAAATAAGCTCTAGTGTATTGTCTAGAAAATGGTATTATCCCAACCTAATAGTGGTGGAATTTAATTTTTTTTCAAGCCTGCCAGGAGTGAAGAAAGCTTTGGGCAAATATGGACCTGCTAATGTGGAAGACACGACAGGAAGTGGAGCTACAGATAATAAAGATGATGATGACATTGATCTTTTTGGATCTGATGAGGAGGAGGTAATGTAACAAATTGATTATATCATGGTGCTTAAACACAGGTTCTCTAGCCAAATTATGTGGATCCAAATTGTGGCTTCACCTCTTTATTACCTGCCTTTTTAAAATTCCTAATGGTCACATGATGAATAAAATCAAATCACCATCTTTCGGCTGAGCTCGTGATGGATTTGCTTTTTTCTGATAAAGACAAGTCTGTTTCTTTTGATGACCCCACCAACTTTAAGCTGAGGAACAACTGGATTTGTGAAATGTATTAAATATTTCTTTACAGGAAAGTGAAGAAGCTAAGCGGCTAAGAGAAGAACGCCTTGCCCAGTATGAGTCAAAGAAAGCCAAAAGTAGGTCATTTTATAATTTGTATTTATTTAACTTCATTCTTTCTACAATAATGTGAGGACTCAAGCTTGACCTCAAAGTAATTTCCTTGACATTCGTTGAATAAATCAGTATTTAAAAACCTTCCCCAGAAATTTTTACAAACTAATTTTGTTGGTACCTATTGATAAAGCATAAAGTTCATCCAAAGTATACCATCAGTGGTACCTGGTATAATCATTCATCATCAGAGCATTTTCATTATTTCAATAATAATAAAAAACAAACTAACAAAATTCTTTACCCCTTAATCTCTCGATGCTTCCCCTGCTCCCCAGAGATTCTTCCTCATAAAACTTCCACAGGTACTGGTCTGCAGCTGTTCTTATGGTGGCAGTTGTGGCATTCCTCTGTGGTAAAGAAACTGTTACATAATTAAACACCTCTTTCTTAGCAAAACAGAAAGTGGGCATATGTGTGACAAACAAAGTATGAGTTTTATTTGACTAAGGAGATATAGTCCATTTTGAAACAAATTGATTTATTGATTAATGCTGTTTATTGTGCTTTTTTAGAACCTGCGCTTGTTGCCAAGTCTTCCATCTTACTAGATGTGAAACCTTGGGATGATGAAACAGATATGGCAAAGTTAGAAGAGTGTGTCAGAAGCATTCAAGCAGACGGATTGGTCTGGGGCTCTTGTGAGTTTAGTCTTTGGTTTTTTGAAACTTGCACCTGGAATTCGCATATGGTTCAACTTTTGCCGATCAACATGACTTTTCTGGCTTTTATGCTTTTTTTTTCTTCTTTTTTAGCTAAACTAGTTCCAGTGGGATATGGAATAAAAAAACTTCAGATACAGTGTGTAGTTGAAGATGATAAAATTGGAACAGATATGCTGGAGGAGCAGATAACTGCTTTTGAGGACTATGTGCAGTCTATGGATGTTGCTGCTTTCAACAAGATCTAAAATCCATCCTGGATCATTGCATTTAAATAAAAGTTTGAAAAACTGCCTTTGTCTTGGCTCTTTGAGTTTGTTAAGTGGGAGGATAAAGTAATTTCCTTCTGTTTTGAGGGAAGAAGTACTACCTATTACAGTATAGTTGGGTGTTGAGTAGATTTTAATAAACTAATAATGTCGTTAACCACTTGTAATACCCTCAGCAATGCATGATACCAGCTTCACAATATTAGTTCCCATATTTGCCTTGTTTTTAAAACCAAGAAAATAATTCTCACTTTATTGTGGAAATTTATGTATTAAGACTTTTGATTTTAAAATAGCCATGTAGTTTTATTATGGCTCATGTCTTGGGCTTTGCAAATGGCTACAAAGTTATTTAATATCTGAGCTGGTTTTTTATCAAAAAATGGTAATGTTTTTTTCTATAAAAATGAGAAATGAGTCAATTCTTGTAAAGCTTTCAGGACGCCATTACCCATGTAGTGACTAGTGTTAATTTTTTTTTGTAGGATAGTGGCTGAATCATTTGGAAATAAGGGAATAAGGGTAGGACTAGGACTGCATTTAATTTCTAGTTAAAAGTCAGTGATGGAAGTGGCTGATTTGGTCATTTGTTGTAACCTAGAATCTTCAAATTTGGAGAAATTCTGTGCTGAGATGGGACCTCAACACTAATCACCACCCAATTCAAAATTGAGTCCAGTCAGAGAAGATATTCTAGAATTTGTTGTGAATTAATAGCCCCATATCAATACAGGTGTTTCAAATTAGAAGTTACTGTTAAAGCAAGGAGAACCTCAGGTTTGGAATTCGGAGTAACGTGTTGGGAGAAAAGTTTATACATAGTGACTTACGATTTGTTGCTTAAACAGGTGAGCCTACAGGTAATAAGGGCAAAATGTTTAGTCAAGTATTGGAAACAGCTGCATCATATGTGTCATTTGCATATGTATGAAATTTTTTAGGAGTAGTAATTTCTAGAAAAATAGAGTTTGGGAATTGCTGATAAAAGTTTCTCCTTACTTTGTAAATATGGGCAAAGGGTTAAATGCCTTGTTTAAGGTCAAAATTTTTATAGCAGAACCAAATAGTGCTGATTCTTTCCCCACAATGTAATTTGTTTTACATTGTGGCTGCCTTGAAGTGTGAGTAGTGTAAATTCCAAGGAAAATTTATTTAATCAGACGTCTATGTACTGATGAGTAAAATCTTGATTAAGCAATATTAGTCCTAGCCTAAAATCACTGGAGAAAATTTCAGATTGTCAGTAACATGAGAGTCAGCAGAGGGCAGCACTTCATTTTCTCAAGAACCAGAGAGACGGGATTCTGGAAATAGCAAAATACTGCATGTAAATCAACTTTACCGCTATGAAAAGATAGAGGTTTAGTAACCAGTGAATAATAACCAAAAACTGATAGATAATCATTGACCTATTAAGGGGCTTGACCAAAGTGTTTGCAAGTTGTAATTATTAATGATAATTTTAATGGTATTTCATAATTTCATTTTAAAATAGCTGATAGTTTGAAATCAGGAGACTATAATGAAGTCCTCTGTCCCCTGGGACTCCAGTTCACCTCCCTGAAAGCAACCAAAGTTACCAGATTATTGGTTCTTTCTTAAGCTACTCATAAGCATCAAGGAGCCTTGGGAGAAGCCATCTGCATAATACACTGTTTTATAATTTGTTTAGTCTATTGATTGGACTTAGGTTGCTTTCAGTCTTTTGCTATTATAGGCAATGCTGCAGTAGAAAACTTTGAATAATATATGCCATTTGCATGTGAACCAGTATACTGAATGAACTGTTTTTGAACCAATGGGTCAGAAAACAAGTTTATTTGTTTTTCTGTTTCTACCTTAGGAGTAGAAGGAAGCTAGAGACAGGAAAAAAAAAAAAAAAAAAAAAAAAGGCTGACCCTTTTTAGTATGTTCCATATGTGATTGTAGTGACTCTGAAATCTTGTTTATTTTTTCAAGTCTTGTTCAGCATCCCTAGCACAGCCCTGGACACAATGTGGAAACTTAAAACCGATGCATTCCATATCACATGCTATAAAGGATACAAAGAAAAGTTAAGTGCTCACCAAAGTTAAGATTAGCATGGCCCCTGCACAAGGATGACACAAATTCGTGAAGTGTTCCATATTTAAAAAAAAAAAAAAAAAGTTAAGAAAATCACCATAGGGAAACGGATGTGGCTCAAGAGGTTCCGTGTCCGTCTACCATATGGAGAGACCGGGGTTCGATCCCCAGTACCTCCCGGTAAAAAAAAAAAAAAAAAAAAAAAAAGAAAATCACCATAGGGCTTCACAAAATTGTGAAGAATTTCACAATCACATTGTGATTAGGCAAGTACTCCAAAAATTTGGAGAGGGTCAGGGAAGGCAGGAAGAATTAATATTTGAGCTGGGTGGATCTTAATTATTAATTTGTCACCAAAAAAAAAAAAAAAAAAAACTTCCCAGGAGGAAGTGAGAATACATATTATGATTTGGGAGGCAATTAGTCCAGTTTGACTGGACTTGCAGTGTTCATTTGGGATTACAAATTACATAGGGTGGGACCAGGTTATAGAGGCATTTGAAATACAGGCTAGTTCAGGAATTTTGACCTCATTCTACGAGGGCAACAGGGAACCTTGAAGTTTTCTAAGCCAGAGAGTGACAAGATAAGGACAGAGTGTTACTCTGGGGATGGTTTGAATGGAAGCAGAGAAATCAAGAGAGGTTTAATCCTAACATAAATGGCAATGGATAATTAAATTATGGCATGTATTCAAAGTTTTTAAAACAACATAATTACTTAAGAAAGTAATTATGGAGGCTATCGCAACACGAAAAATAGAAGATTTTTCACAAATACTATCATCACTATGAAAAAAATATGCTTATGGACCAAACACAAATATAAAAGTTTACATTTTAGGATATTGGGATGATTTTTTCCCAAACAAGTGCAATTTGGCAATGGCAATTATTGTCCCTAGAATAAAAAACTAAAAAAAGTATGTGTTTCATATAGGTTATGTAATTTGTATATTATAAGCCTGTGAAAAGACAGACACTGTTATCACTTACAAATGAGGAAACTGAACTCTGAAAGATGACTTGCTCAAGATTATTCACCTAATAAGTGTGAGGGGGGATCAATGCAGGTCTTCTCTTACTAAGTTACAGGTCAGATCACGTGTTGTCAGTAGAAGGGGATGCTCTCTGTGCCTAGAGGAGCCCGCACCAAATCTTGGTGTGTATTTCCATCTTTCTTTCCCATTTCTCAGCCAGCTCTGTTCTTTCCTCCATTTCCCAAATAAATTGTTTTTACTGGCCTAACTTAAAAAAAAAAAAAAAAAAAAAAAAGCGGAGGGAGGAGGAAGGTTCTGTGTCCCTGCTTTTAGACAGTTTTTTCCTATTTCATCATTGTATTCCTGGCTTTGTACTCCTAGTTAGGGAGGGTGGGAAGATAATATCACATAGAGGTAAATTTTAAATGGAATTTGAGACTGATAGACATTTTCTCACTACACGTTCTGCATGGATCACAATACTTGCATTGAGGAAATTTCCCAAATGAGGGTCTGTTGTTATGTTGAAGAAATATGGCATACTTGTTGAATTAAGGCCACATTCTTTAGGCCTTCTATGTTTTGACACCAACTTGGGAACCTTCTATCTTTACCATATCCCTATAAAATGGGACTGTTTTCTCTTTTCTGAACATTTGCTCTTGCTGTGCTACCTACCTGAAATAGCCTCTTTTTTCACCTCCACTTGTTCAAACTGTAATCATCCTACAAGATGACACTTCAAATACCTCTTTCAAGAAGGCTTCTTTGATCCTACTCTTTCCCTGCCTTAATACCTCTTTCAAGGCACTTATAAATTCTCTTAATTTAGAATTCTTTGTGTAGTTCTCTTTTTTGTCCTATGAGATTTTTGTGGGTTTTTTTGTATGTGTCATTTAGGCCTGTTCTAAAGGACACCTTAACTGGATTGTAATGCAAGCATTCTTTCAAGGAATGAAGACCAGGCAGTCCCATTTTGCATTGCTTTTTAAAAAATTTTTATTCTCCCCGTCTCCCCCACCCCGATAGCTACCTCAACTGTCTGCTCATCTTCCTCAGGAGACTCCTTGCAGCTCCTTGTGGATTATCTTCTTTAGGAGGCACCAGGAACCAAACCCAGGACCTCCCATGTAGGAAGCAGGCACCCAATTGCTTGAGCCACTTCCACTTCCTGTCCTATGAAATTTTTATGTTCATTCAAAAGGAGGAGGAATCTAACTTTTGCCCAGCAACTACTATATCCAAACATGCCAGGTATTTAATTGAGTAAGTATACGCCAGCTAATATCTATCAAGCATTCATAGGGCTAAGCACTGCTCTAAGTGCTTTACATTCATTAACTCATTTAATTTTCACAATAGTGCTATGTGGGAGGTACTACTATTGTTATACCCATTTTGTAGTCTATAAAGTTGATTTAACTTAGCTAAAGACACAGAACTAGGATATATTAGGACCATGATTCAAATCCATACAGCCTACCTTCAGACCCAGGTTCATAACTTCAAATATTTCTAGTTTATATAATTTTCACCAGCAAATCCATGAGATGAGTAGTATTTCCATATTTTACAGGTGAGGAATCTGAGCAAAGTAAATAGCCCAAAGTCACAGTGGAGCTGAAATTCAAATCCAGGTCTCACCAGCTAAACTGAGATCATTGCCAACAACATGCTCTTTTTCTTGAAGAGAAAAACATCATCTTTTCACCTTTGCATACCCCACAGCACCTGGCAGAGTGTCTTGCACACGGTGGATAATAAGAGTTTGTGAATATAGGGGGGAAAAAAAGGAATGAGAAAGATGAGTCTGTTTTGGCTGTGTTGGAGAAGTTTATGGACTACAACCTATTAAAGAACAAGGGGAGCAGATATATTTCAGCGGTTAAGCCTTTGCCTGCCATGTAGGGGGCCCAAGGTTCAATCCCCAGTTCCTCCTTAAAAAAAAAATAGGGCATAAGTTGATCCCAGAGGGTTTTTTTTTTTTTTTTTAAATTCCTGTGTATTGTAGGTAAATAAAACATAATGAAAAATAAATTTTAAAAAACACCTTAATTTTGTCACCCACAGATAATTACTGTTAACACTTGTTTGTATTTCATTCCAAACTTTAAATGTAGAATCAATTAGGGGGGAGCTTTCTATCTCAAGTGGCCCCAGGGCAAACTTCCTTTATGGCTGGATGGGGAGCCAGTCTTACATTTGGCACTTTTATTTTCCATTATGATATAAGACCCAAATTTTTGGCTGAAAGGAAAATAAGTATTGAAACATTAACTATTTTTCACAAGAAGAAACAAACTTAAATTTCAATAGGAAGAATTCAGATTAGGTTATTTGGATGAAGTTCTGGAGTATCACTCCTGTTAGTCTTAAAGGAGATGGTGGAACTGCTCTTCCAGTTTTATAAACAACATAGACATGTCTATAATGATTGCAATGGTTTGGAAGGAGTCTGCTGGCTACAAGAACTGTCACTAAGCTTTTGAGAGAAGAAAAAGAAGTTCAAACTAGAGAGCCTACACTTAGCGCTGTGACAATTTACTTTGTGTAAAACAATTTGCTTTTAGATTTGCTCCTAGAGTTTTGGATATTATAAGATTTGGAAAATAACATAACCCCAGGAATTTCAAGTCAGAAGTTGGCAACTCTTAAAAGTTAGTGTACTTCAAGTATTCTTCAGCTGGGACTTCCAAGTCATTAGGTGAAGAGTTCATTGGCATTTCTATTACAATAACTATTCCATTTGCATGAAGTTGGTTCTGAAATAAATATTGCAATTAATTCTGATTTCTTAATATTGTTAAAAAGTATTCTAACACTTCACACTATTGTTAGCAATTAGAAAATGTCTCTGTTGCTTACATGCATTCAGTTTCCAGCCACTTAAGGTTGGAGCTGCTGAGATGAAACATAATGATGAGGAAGACAACTTTTAAAATATTAATATATGAATCAGAGTTCATATTTTTTCTTCTGGGACTGCAGTGAACATAGGCAAGCAAGTGACTTCCTTCTCCAGCATATGTCCCAGGGAAGGAGGTGCTCCACAATTAAATTCGCCATGTTTCATTGACTTTGTGTTTAGAATGATAAAACATGAATGATAGATCATGAGCACTCCAAGGACACTAACCATTATCTAGGCCACCAGCCCTCATCCAACAGTAGAGGAAAGGTAAGCCCGGAAAACCATTTTGAGCTCATTCTCATAGTTTTTGAAGCAGGGAGAGTCAAGACTGGAATCCAGGTCTCCTAGCCCCAAGTCTAGAGTTTCCCACAGTAAGGTATGTGTGCTATTCGTGGAAGATGAGATGTTTTCAGTGGGATATGGAGAAATTTTAAAATTTTGAATAGTTTTATACTGAATGAATGAATACATGTAAAGAATTAGAACAATGATTGACACATAGTAAGCACTCTCTATGTTAGCTGTTATTGATGGTGGCTTGCACTAGGGTAAGGTGGTAGATGTGGAGAGTAGAGGGATTCAAGATCACTTTTTTCCTTGGCCTGGGTAGAGTGGCATTTGGTATGGTGGTGCCCATCTCATATCAGCCAGGGACAGAGAAACCCCTTGTTCATCCCAGGTTGGCTTTTGTATCATGCTCATGCCTGGCTCATGCCTAGGACACACGGATTGCAGGAAAGAAAGGAAAAAAAAAAAAAGATCACTTTTGTAGGTATAACCCACAGGGACTCAGGCTCATTTGTTTCCAAGCTCCTAGGCCCCGGGACTCACCTCTGTTGCAAAGAGCTTTCTTCCGTTGAGGAGACAGGAAGTCTGTCTCACTGGACTTATGCCTTGGTCCCTGGAAGTCCATATTCTATACTCTCCTGCCAGCTAGGTACTGGACTTTCTTACTCCCTGCCCTATCTCGATTGTGTTACAGCCGAATTTACTCCTGTGCCTCCCCTCTCCTCCAGCCTCTCTGTCCTTTCTATGTCTCATCCTACTCTTGATCAGCAGACCTCTGAAGAGTCTCACTAATCTAATGCCGATTCCCAACCGGTGTTCAAGCTTGGAGTCCTATGCAACTCTTCGGATCTTCCCTCAAGGAGAAAATAAAAATTTAACTCTGGAAGTGTGTGTACTAGTGATTACTTTTTGCAGGTAAGTTCCTATTATATCCCCACTATCCAAATATTTTTAAAGCCACGAATATTGGGGTTCTTAATCTGGGGTCATAAGAATTTCTTAAAATATTACTTAAAAAGGTTTCTGGGAAGAGGGTTATAGCGTCTCAGATAGGTACTCAAACAAATTCAGAGGTCCTCTAAGACCTTTGTAAACTCTGAGGCATTTTTCTTTTTGAAAGCTCTACTTTTTTTTTTTTTTTTTTAACTTTATTTGTACATTTAATAATTGAAAATATAAACAATTAAAAACTAAAAAGGGGAAGCGGCTGTGGCTCAATCAGTAGGGCTCCCGTTTACTATATCGGAGGCCCCGGGTTCGGTCCCGGGGCCTCCTGGTGAAGGCAAGCCCGCCCACATGGCGTGGTTAGCTGACCCAGTGAGCACAAGCAGCAAGGGGGGGATAAATGAATAAATAAATAAAAAATTCTTAAAACAACAACAACAACAACAAAAAAAAAAACTAAAAAGTAAACACAGATGAATAAATATATACATTCCTCAATTAAATGTAATGGATACATATAATTTATTTTTTTAATCAAACAATATGTTACACAATATATTTGGTTCATAGTAACGCATTCATACAGTATTTGTCCTTTTGTGTCTGGCTTGCTTCACTTACCATAAGGTCCTCCAGATTCATCCACGTTGCCATATGCTTTATGACTTCATTTCTTCTTACAGCTGCATAATATTCCATTGTGTGAATAGACCACAGTTTGTTTATCCATTCATCTGTTGATGGACACCTGGGTTGTTTCCAACTTTTGGCAATGGTGAATAATGTTGCTATGAACATCGGTGTGCAGATGTCTGTTCGTGTCACTGCTCTCAGTTCTTCTGGGTATATACCCAGTAGTGGTATTGTAGGATCACGTGGCAAGTCTATATTCAACTTCTTTAGGAACTGCCAAACAGACCTCCATAGCGGTTGTACCATTCTGCATTCCCAACAACAGTGAAAAAGTGTTCCTATCTCTCCACATCCTCTCCAACACTTGTAGTTCTCTGCCTTTTTAATCGTGGCCATTCTGATAGGTGTGAAATGATATCTCATTGTAGTTTTGATTTGCATTTCCCTAATCATGAGTGATGTTGAACATTTCTTCATGTGTTTTTTTGCCATTTGTATTTATCTTTGGAGAAATGTCTATTCAAGTCTTTTGCTCATTTTTTTTTTTTTTTAAAGATTTTTATTTATTTATTCATTTATCCCCGCCCCTTGCTGCTTTTGCTCGCTGGGTCAGCTAACCACGCCGTGCAGGCGGGCTTGCCCTCACCAGGAGGCCCCGGGAACCGAACCCGGGGCCTCCCATATGGTAAACGGGAGCCCCACGGATTGTTTTGCTCATTTTTTAATCGGGTCATTTGTCTTTTTATTGTTGAGTTGTAACATCTCTTTATATATCCTTGATATTAAACCCTTATCAGATATGTGATTTCCAAATATTTTTTCCCATTGAGTTGGCTGCCTTTTCACCCTTCTGACAAAGTCCTGTGAGGTGCAAAAGGGTTTAATTTTGAGGAGGTCCCATTTATCTACTTTTTCTTTTGTTGCACATGCTTTGGGTGTAAGGTCCAAGAAACCACCACCTACTACAAGGTCTTGAAGATGTTTCCCTAGATTTTCTTCTAGTAGTTTTATGGTCCTGCCTTTTATATTTAGATCTTTGATCCATTTTGAGTTGATTCTTGTATAGGGGGTGAGATAGGGGTCCTCTTTCATTCTTTTGGTTATAGATATCCAGTTCTCCCAACACCATTTGTTGAAGAGACTCTTTTTTTCCCATTAGCGTGGGCTTGGTAGGTTTGTCAAAAACCAGTTGACTGGGTTCTCAATTCTATTCCACTGATTGATGTGTCTATCTTTATGCCAGTACCATGCTGTTTTGACCACTGTAGCTTTGTAATATGTTTCAAGGTCAGGCAGTGAAATTCCTCCCACATTGCTCTTCTTTTTTAGAATGCTTTTGGCTATTTGGGTGCACTTACCCTTCCAGATGAATTTGGTAATTGCCTTCTCTAATTCTGTAAAGTAAG
The DNA here is from genome assembly GCA_026826555.1 of Tolypeutes matacus. Lineage (NCBI taxonomy): Eukaryota > Metazoa > Chordata > Mammalia > Cingulata > Chlamyphoridae > Tolypeutes > Tolypeutes matacus. The sequence continues at coordinate 31,120,874 of JAKSZT010053929.1, read as the reverse complement.
CTGTTGGGAATTTGATTGGTATTGCATTGAATCTATAAATCAGTTTGGGCAAGGTTGACATCTTCATGATATTTATTCTTCCAATCCATGAACACGGAATGTCTTTCCATTTGTTTAGGTCTTTTAAAATTTCTTATAGCATTGTTTTGTAGTTTTCTGCATATAGGTCCTGTACTTCTTTGGTTAAATTAACCCCTAGGTATTTGAGTCTTTTTGTTGCTACTGAAAATGGAATTTTCCTCCTGATTTCCTCCTCAGGTTTTTCAGTACTGGTGTACAAAAACATTACTGATTTTTGCGTGTTGATCTTGTATCCTGCCACTTTGCTGAACTCATTTATTAGTTCAAGTAGCTTTGTTGTGGATACTTCAAGATTTTCTAAGTACAGGATCATGTCATCCACAAACAGTGAGAGTTTTACTTCCTCTTTTCCTATTTGGACGCCTTTAATTTTTTTGTCTTGTCTAATTGCCCTAGCTAGAACTTCTAGTACAAGGTTGAGTAACAATGGTGACAGTGGGCATCCTTGTCTTGTTCCTGATCTTAGAGGGAAAGCTTTCAACCTTTCCCCATTGAGTATGATGTTGGCTGTGAGTTTTTCATATATGCCTTTTATCATATTGAGGAATTTTCCTTTTATTCCTATCTTTTTAAGTATTTTTATCAAAAAAGGATGTTGGATTTTGTCGAGTGCCTTTTCTGCATTTATTGAGATGATCATGTGGTTTTTTCCCTTCAATTTGTTAATGTGGTGTATTACATTGATTGATTTTCTTATGTTGAACCAGCTTTGCATACCAGGAATAAATCCCACTTGGTCGTGATGTTTAAGTCTTTTGATATGTTGTTGGATTCGATTTGCAAGTGTTTTGTTGAGAATTTTTGCATCTATGTTCATTAGAGAGATTGGTCTGTAATTTTCTTTTCTTGTGGAATCTTTATCTGGCTTTGGTATTAGGGTGATGTTGGCTTCATAAAATGTTTTGGGTAATCTTCCCTCCTCTTCAATTTTTTGGAAGAGTTTAAACAGAATTGGTGTTAATTCTTTTAGAAATGCGTGGTAGAATTCACTTGTGAAGCCGTCTGGTCCTGGACTTTTCTTTGCTGGAAGATTTTTGATGACGGATTCAATCTCCTTAATTGTGATTGTTTTTTTCTTGTATTTCTTGTAGTGTCAGTGTAGGTTGGTTATGTGTTTCTAGAAATTTGTCCATTTCATCTAGGTTGTCTAGTTTGTTGGCATATAGTTTCTCATAATATCCTCTCAATATTCTTTTTTTTTTTTTTTTTTTTTTTTTTTA
>JAKSZT010053929.1:31097678-31119473 GCA_026826555.1 Tolypeutes matacus | reverse complement strand
CATATGGCAAACGGGAGCCCCACTGATTGAGCCACAGCCGCTTCCCTCAATATTCTTTTTATTTCTGTGAGGTCCTTTGTAATTTCCCCCCTTTAATTTCTTTTTTTTTTTTTTTTTACCGGGAGGTCCCAGGGATCGAACCCGGGTCCCTCCATATGGGAGACGGACGCCCAACCATTTGAGCCACATCCGTCCCCCATCCCCTCTTTCATTTTTGATTGTATTTATTTGCATCTTCTCTCTTTTTTTCTTTGTTAGTCTAGCGAGGGGTTTGTCAATTTTATTGATCTTCTCAAAGAACCAGATTTTGGTTTTGTTGATTTTTCTCTATTGTTTTTCTGTTCTCATTTTCATTTATTTCTGCTCTAATCTTTATTATTTCTTTCTTTCTTTTTGCTTTGGGATTGGTTTGCTGTTCTTTTTCTAGTTTCTCTAGTTGTTCAGTTAAATCTTTGAATTTAGCTCTTTCTTGTTTTTTAATATAGGCATTTAGGACTATAAATTTCTCCTCTCAAGACTGCCTTTGCTGTATCCCATAAGTTTTGATACGTTGTGTTCTCATTTTCATTTGTCTCAATATATTTACTGATTTCACTTGCAATTTCTTCTTTGACCCACCGAATATTTAGGAGTGTGTTGTTCAGTCTCCACATATTTGCAAATTTACTTTTTTCCTCTCTGTTATTGATTTCTAGTTTCATTCCATTATGATCTGAGAAGGTGCTTTGTATAATTTCAATCTTTTTATATTTATTGAGAGCTGTATTGTGACCTAACACATGGTCTATCCTGGAGAAAGATCCATGGGCACTTGAGAAGAATGTATAACCCGCTGAGTTTGGATGCAGTGTTCTGTATATGTCTATTAGGTCTAACTTGTTTATCATATTGTTCAAGTTCTCTGTTTCCTTGTTGATCTTCTGTCTAGTTGTTCTATCTAATGATGTGAGATGGGTGTTGAAGTCTTCAACGATTATTGTAGAAATGTCTATTTCTCCCTTCAGTTTTGCCAGAGTTGGCACCCTGGTTCGGTGCGTAGATATTTATGACTGTTATATCTTCCTGGAGGAATGTCCGTTTTATTAATACATAATGGCCTTCTGTATCTCTTATCACTTTTTTGCATTTAAAGTCTGTTTTAGGGAAACGGATGTGGCTCAAAAGGTTCGGCGTCCGTCTACCATATGGAGAGACCGGGGTTCAATCCCCGGTACCTCCCAGTAAAAAAAAAAAAAAAAAAAAAAAAAAGTCTGTTTTGTCTCTTATTAGTATAGCTAATAAGATTAGTAGTAGTAGTAGTATTTTGTCTCTTATTAGTATAGCTACCCCTGCTCTTTTCTTTTTTTGAGGTTTATTTATTTACTTTATCTTTTTTAAAACCCCCCTTCCCCATTTTGCTGTTTCGTGTCCATTCGCTGGGCAATTCTCCTTGTCTGTTTCTTGCCATCTCTTCTCATCCTCCTCCTCCAGTCTTCACCAGGATTCGATCCTGGAGACTTCCAATGTAGGAGAGAGGTATTCTACTGCCTGCGCCACCTCAGCTCCTGGCGTCTGGAGCTTTCAGAGCATCTCGTCTTGTGTCTCCCCTGTTACGTCATCATCCTCTGCATGGCTCCCGGGGCACGGCGGCTTAGCGGCACACAGAGCCTGGCAGCCCATGCACCTTCTATATATATATTTTTTATTTTACCGGGAGGTCCCGGGTATCGAACCCAGGTCCCTCCATATGGCAGACGGATGCCCAACCATTTGAGCCACATCCGCCCCCCTGCTCTTTTCTGTTTACTATTTGCGTGGAGTATCTCTTTCCAACCTTTTACTTTAGCCGGTTTGTATCCCTGGGTCTGAGGTGAGTTTCCTGTAAGCAGCATATGGATGGCTCATGTTTTTTTATCCATTCTGTCAGCCTGTTTCTTTTGATTGGGGAATTTAATCCATTCACATTCAATGATATTACTGAAAATGCACTATTTATTTCCTCCATTTTATTCTTTGGTTTTCATATGTCATCATGATTTTGTCTCTCTTTTTACTCTTTTGGTTATCCTTTCTGCTTTTCTTTCTTCTATACTCTCCTCCAAGCCTTTCTCTCCTGTCTTTTTCTTTCAGGTTCTAAGGCTTCCTTTAATATTTCCTGCAAAGGTGGATTCTTTTTTGCAAACTCTCTTAGTTTCTGTTTGTTTGTGAATACTTTATATTCACCTTCATATTTGAAGGACAGTTTTGTTGGATAAAGAATTCTCGGCTGACAGTTTTTCTCTTTCAGTTTCCTAATTGTATCATACTACTGTCTTCTCGCCTCCATGGTTTCTGAAGAGAAATCTGCACTAAGTCTTATTGGACGTCCTTTGTACGTGATTGTTTGCTTCTCTCTTGCTGCTCTGAGAATTTTCTCTTTATTTTTACTTTTGACATTCTGAATAGTATGTGTCTTGGCATAGGTCTATTTGGATTTATTCTCATTAGGGTACGGTGTGCTTCTTGGACATGTAAATTCATTTCTTTCGTGAGAGTTGGGAAATTTTCAGCTATTATTTCCTCAAATACTCTTTCTGCCCCTTTTCCCTTCTCTTCTCCTTCTGGAACTCCCATGACACGTATGTTGTTGCGTTTTGTGTTGTCATTCAACTCTCTGAGCCCCTGCTCAATTTTTTCCATTCCTTTCTCTCTCTGTTCTTTTCTCTCTTCAATTTTAGCTGCTCTGTCTTCTGTATCACTTATTCTTTCTTCTATCATTTTGAGTCTGTTGTTGTATGCCTCAAATATGTTTTTGACTTCACCTATTGTGTCATTCATTCCCATGAACTCTGTTACTTTTCTGTTCAGGATTTCAAATTTTTCTTTGCATTTGCTCAATGTCTTCTTGATGTTATTTATCTCTTTTACTATATTCTCTTTCATCTCATTAATTTGATTTTGGAAATTTGTGCTCATCTCACTGATTAGTTCTCTCAAATTCTGCATCTCTTCTGGGACTTTGATGTATTCCTTTTCTTGAGCCATGTCTTCTATTTTCTTAGTATGGCTCATAATTTTTTGCTGGTGTTTAGGCATCTTGTTAGGTTGTATTTTACTTAGATCCTCTATCTCTTTCTCTTTTATAGGGTTTTAGTGGCAGGAGGCTGTGAGTTACCACAGCTCTTTGATTTTTGGCTCAACCTTGATTGTTAGGCTTGTCCTGCTGATTGCTCAGAACTGGGTACTGGACCCAGTATTTGGTTGTAGAGTCATTTCCTAGGGCCTTGGGCAGGGAGGCTATAGAGGCCAGGAAAAGCCTCTCCTATTTAATTTTCTTATGTGCACTTCCTTGGTCTGCCAGGAAATGGCGCTCGTTGGCAGCTCTCAATTCAGTGCCAGGTTGGAGTGTATTTGTTGTGACACAGACCAGATCAATGTGATAGAGCTTCCTGTCTGGGGGCTAAAAGCCTCATAATTCAAACTTTATGAGACAGTTCTCCAGTCTTCTCTGGTAGCCCCTCCCATTTCCCAGCTAGGAAATATTTTCTCTCCCCTCTGAATCCTCAACAATCAGTCCCTGTTAGTAGAGGAGGAGATTGGGAGGTCTGCATATCTTTAACACCTTGCAGGCTCCAAGGCAAACAATGGCGCAGCCCCATCCGGCCTGTTAGGGCTCTCGGGACAGGGCAGACCAAACCTGCCCAGTCAAAAGCAGTGTCGGCCCCAGGCTCTCTGCCCCCTCTCCTGTGGAGTCCTCAACAATTAATCCAGGCTAGAAAAGAGGAGGTTGCGAGGGTCGGATTTCTCCAGTCCTAGGCTCCCAGTGCAAACCACAGTGTGGAAGGGTCCGTGGGGCTCCGCAGCCCAAATTTACAGGTCAGAACCTGAGTCAGCCTACGGCTGTGTCCCTCTCTCTCCCCTTTCCAGGAGTGGTAGATCCCTGTAGACCCCTTTGTCTGTAGTCGCAGGCCCAGAGGTCCGGGAATTCTAAAGAGTGTGGGGAAGGGTGCCGGCAGCAGTGGCCGCTGCTGGTTCCAACTCACGGTTCTGGTTCTGTTGTCATGATTTCCCTCTTTTGTCCCTCTCTCCTCTGGGTGGTGTACAGCCTTCACCTGCTGTCCTAAACCCTAGAAGATCTATTTCGGGGCTGTTTCAGCCTGTTCTCTAGCTATTTTTCTGGAGAAGAGATTCCCGTGTCTTACTAGTCCACCATCTTCCTGGAAGTTTCAGCTCTACTCTTTATATCAAACATATTGAAATCCCTTACTAAATATGATTTTTATATAATTATGAAATATTTCATTTGACAAATTGACACATTGTATTTTTTAGAAATGTAATCAATATTTATTAATTTTGACTTCAAATTTCCTTTTTGTATTTCAGAGTCAGTAATCTTTTTTTTTTAAGATCTCAAACAATTTCTTAGGCCCTTGGAATGCTCACAGACCCTAGATGCGCTGTCCCTATCGCCTAGTGGAAAAATTGGCTCTGAATGGGTTTCATCTCACAAAGGTCTGGAACATTACCCTGAAATCTAACTTTCAGAAAACTATCTGCTCCATAATTTTCTTCTGTCCTTGGTTACTTTATCCCCTTTCTGCTCCTCAGCCTTCATCCAAATTAAGGCTGAGCCTGAAGAGTTCTCTCTTCTCTCCTGGATCCTCCAGTTTTTCTTCTGATCCTGAGAACTCAGGGCCTGTCCCTTGAGGTTCCCAAGGAGTCCAGAAGTAGGGAACATCTCAAACTCTGGTGGGGGTGGGGGGTGTAGGCAAGGTTAAAGACTGCACAAAAAAACAGAAACACAATGAGCCTTTTTTCCCCCATACCTTTCCTTAGCCATACTAGAAACCATGAAGTTTGAGAATGACAGGAGTTTGGATTATGCTGCACTATGTCACACATTTTTCTGGAATAACTTCCAAAACCAGATCTGATTGTTGCATGCCATTAACAGTTAAGAACATAGTCAAGGGGAGTGGCTGTAGCTCAAGTGGTTGAGCACCTGCTTCCTATATACGAGGTTCTAGGTTCGAGCCCCAGTATCTCCTAAAAACAAAACAAACAAATGAAAAAACCAATTCTCATTAGGGAACAGATGTAGCTCAGTGGTTGAGCAGCAGCTGCCCACCAACGAGGTCCTGGATTCAATCCCCAATACTTCCTAAAAAAAAAAACAAAAAACAACATAGCCAATAAATGATCTGATTTTAGCATTTCCAAAAACTAAGAAGAGATGAAATAAAAAAGGATACTGATTTAAGAAATTACACAGCTCATCTCATAACTTTCAAAAGAAATTTGAAAAGTTACAGAAAATTAACTGGGTTTTAGAAATTGTAGCAAGTGGCACAGTTTGTATTTGGAAAAGACAAGGCTACCAGCAGAGACAAGGTGCAAGAGTGAGATCTTTATAAAACTCCAAAGGCAAACACATAGATTACAAGTGTTTCTTCCTTTTTTCATCTATAAAGTCCATTTCCTCCATGAAGAAGTTCCTTATCTCTACAGCTGAATGTAATATCTTTCCTCTCTAACAATCTGTACTTTATCCTTGGCTCTCTAAGGCATATATTACTTTCTACTTTATTTAATCTCACTTTCTAAACTCTAAATACCTTATACACCTTGATATCCTTTACAATCTCTATCATAGTACTGTATACTTCTTAGGCACTCACATATTTGCTAAAGGGAAAATGAATAGAGATTGAAATGCTATACAGTCTAAAATGCAACAGATTTGCATCATGAAGAGGTCACTGATTTAAAGGATGTAGTGAGGGGAGTGGATGTAGCTCAGTGGCTGAGCACCTGCTTCCCAGGTACAAGGTCCTGGGTTCAATCCCTGGTACCACCTAAGAAAAACAAACAAACAAACAAAAAAACTAAAGTACGTAGTGGCTTGGAGCTTTGTACCCCAGAAAAACATATACTTAATCTTAATCCATTCCTGTAGGTGTGAACCCTTTCCAAATAGGACTTTTTGAGGAGGTAACTTCAGTTACAGTTCGACCCAGCTTGATCAGGATGGGTCTTAACTCTACTACTGGGGTCCTTTATAAGCAGAATTAAATTCAGACAGATAATGAGAAAGCCACAGGGAGCAGCCAGAGCTGGAAGACATTGGAACCCAGAGAAGTCAAGAGCGGGTGCCATGTGCATTGCCATAAGACAGAAAATCCAAGGAAATGATCGCTGGCAGCCAGCCCCAGAACAGCCCAGTCTTCTGTGAGAAAGTATTGATGACACCTTGGTTTTGGATTTCTCATAGCCTGAAAACCATGAGCCAATAAATCCTTGTTGTTTAAGCCAACGCACTGCATAGTATTTGTTTTAGCAGCCAGGAAACTGAAACAAGATATATTTTATTGGTATTACATTGAAGTATATATAAATATAATTATAGGAGTAGAAGGTAGAATGAGATTGATATGTCATAAAATGCCTTCTTTCTCTGACATCATTCTGAGTATAGGCTAGCTTACTTACTATTTAGATGTCAGTGGTTTAGATTTATAGCAATCTTATCACACAGTCAGAATTTTACAAAAACATTTATATTTAAAGTTATATTCTGGGGATGAAAGAAGTGCACATTTTTTACATGCATCCCATTGAGAGGTGGGGTCTATTTCCCCTCCCCTGGAATCTGAGCTGGCCTATGACTGCTATGGCCAAGAGTACAGTGAAAGTGACACTATGCCAGTGCCACGCCTACCTAACCTTCAAGAGGACTGGCAATTTCCACTTTGGTCTCTTGGAGCCCTGAGATGCCCATGTAGGAAGTCAGATGACCCTGAGGTGCCATGCTGGAGGAGCTGTGTAGAGAGAGAAAGAAGACAAGAAAGAGAAGAGGAGAAGGACCGGGAAGGGAGGAGAAGAGAAGAGAGGAGAAGGGAAAAAAGAAAGACCCAAGTTTTTCCCAATTTCAGCAGTTTGAGTCATCTCAGTCCAGCTGAGGCTCCAGACATGGTGAATTAGTGAGAGAAAACTCCCTTCGGTACCTTGTTTGAATTCCTGATCTTCAGTGTTGTGAGCTATAGTAATAATAAATTGCTGCTTTAAGCCACTGGTTTTGGGGGCAGTTTATTATGCATTAATAGATAACTAGAATAGATATTTTAAATTAATATAACCAGCTATTATTTTAATTCATAAATTCATAGATTACATAAAATAAAGAGATTAAGTACATATGTGACATTTAAGAATATGTCTAATAGTTACTTGTGCAAAATTAAAATGATCTTAAGCAAACATTTTAACATTTTTGAAATTAGTTCATGTATTTAATATTAAGGTTTAGGATTTTCAAAAAGTTATTGAGATTAAAAAATTAATAACTGATATGGCTTCAACAGTAGTGATTAATCTACTATGGTATAATTAGGAAGAAATAATTTATATTGCAGAAAAAACAATTATGAAGAGCCTTGCTGACTTCTATGTCCACACAAAAATGTGATGTTAATAAAGTAACCCAAACCAAACAAAAACACTGCATTATCTTGGAACCAAATTTAATCTGAAAGTGTATGTCAGGAGACCCACACAAAAGCTTTGTGCTGATTTGTGGAAAAATAATTGCTCATTGGGCTGTTTCCAGGAGACACAGGTTCTTGGTTTCAGAGTTCCTGAGTTGTTCACTCACTGTGCCAGAACAGCTGACTTCCCACAGTGTATACTTAAGTATCTCAGCAACTGAGGCACGGAAGTGAACTTGGAACTTTTTACTAATTATGACGTAAAGGATAGGGTTCAAGCAACTATTGAGGAATGCCAAGCCAGTAGAGAGGGGGATTCCAGCCTGCAGTACGTGGTAGAAATAACTATTGTGGTGAATCGTGAGCTCCCAGATGCTAAACAGCTGATAAGGAGTCCAGCAAATCAAAAAGACCATGACCACAGCCAGGACTGTCCAGAAATGCTTACTGGAGGTCAGGATGCTTCTCTTCTTCACTTTGAAGATGAGACAAGAGTAGCAAATGCTCATTGTTAGCAAAGGAAAGAGGTACCCAACAATAAATTTCACCCAGGTCAGAACATGGTGCCTCATCAAAGTGAGATCAGGATCATTCTCGTGGAACTTGTTATAACAAATAGTGTGATTGTTGAACTGCAGAATGTCCCGGAAATATAGGGCAGGACCACCAATCAGAGAAGCCAAAAGCCAGACTAATATAATAACAATCAGAGAGTTCTTTAAGGTTCGGTGTCGATGAGACAAGACAGGATGGATCAAATGGATGTAGCGGTCCAGACTGATCACTGTCAGGAAGAAAACACTGGCAAACATGTTCAACTGAGCAATGAAGGAATTGGCTTTGCACAACCAAATACCAAAGGGCCAGTGGAAATTCATGGCAACATAGGAGATGTAGAGGGGTAGGAAGAGAACAAAGATGAAATCCGCGATGGCCAGATTGAGGAACCACAGAGTGGTGACTGTCTTCTTCCACTTGAACCCCGTGAACCAAATGACAATGGCATTTCCTGGAACTCCCAAAACAAATGCTAAACAGTACAACACCAGGGACATCCAGTGAACAACTCCCAGGTGGATTTTCTCCTCCAAATCTGACTCCGAGGAATAGTATTCCTGGGCATAGGAATAGTTCTCAAATTCTTCAAATAATGTTTCCTCTAGATCTTCCATGGCCTTGCTATGTGGAGATGAGGAAATCTATAAAAACAAATTTCAAAAATAAGAGAATTTTAAAAGTAGAAGAAAAATTCAGTGAATGATAAGGTACATAGTATACTCTTTGTTAGGACTTATGATTAAGCTATAGATTCCAAATCTTCCTGGGCCTCAGTTGCATTCTGATTAATATTCTCGAAGCTGTGAAAGTCATTTTTGTAAAATGCTAAGTAACTGCTAAATTAAAGTGATTGCCTTTACTGGTGAAATTCCTCTTTTCATAATACTTGCAAGTTTGAGAAGAAAAAAATCTAAAAAACAAGCATTTTTAAAATGCCTACTATGCATTATTATTTTATGGAAGATGCAAAAGCAAACAATTCCTGTGCTCAAGAAGTATGTTATCTAGTGATGATTAATACTTATGTAGTGATGACTTAAAAATCTGTATTTCCAGTCCTGGCTTTGTGAGCTCCAAACACAGAATTCCAGCTGCTTCCTAAATTCATCTATCTAGATGTCACATGCAAGCACTAGAGATTTTTTTTCGTTTCTTACAGAACAATAAGGCATAAAATACAGGATTCCCATATACCACCCCATTATAATATTAATTAAAGTCCATGGTTTAATTTAGGATTCACTGTTTGTGTAATGTAGTTCTATGAATTTAAAAAAAAAATTGTATCCTGTTACCATATGCACAATCTAACATTTCCCATTTTAATCATATTCAGATATATATTTCAGTGCTGTTAATTATATTCACAATGTTGAAGCACTGGAGATTCTGGTGCACTATTTTGCACCCAGGGATATTTTTTGTATGTTTGTTTTTTCTTTTTAAATGAATTTTATTGAAACATATTCACAAACCATACAATTCACCTGAAGTGTACAATCAATGCCATTTGGTATAATCAGAGTTGTGCATCCATCACTTCAGCCAATATTAGAGCATCTCCATTATTCCAAAAGAAAAAATCAACAACAAAAAACAAACAAATAAACGAACACAAAAAACCCTGCCTCTTAGTAGTTACCTCTCAATCGCTCTATCCTTCCCCTGCCATACACTACCGCTAATCTTATTTCCATCTCTGTAATTTATTTGTATTAAATTTTACATAGATGGAGTCAAACAATATGTTGTACTTTTATTTTTTTATTTATTTTTTATTTTTACTGGGAGGTCCCGGGATCGAACCCAGGTCCCTCCATATGGGAGACGAACACCCAACCATTTGAGCCACATCCACCTCCCTATGTTGCACTTTTTGTCCAGTTTCTTTCACTTAGCATGCTTCCTTTTTTTTTTTTTTTTTTTTTTTTTTTTTACCATTGATGGAAGATTATTAATATATTACTATACATTACTGTCCTTAGTTTGTTTTGGTTGTTATTTTGTCCAAATATCACCCTGGTATTAACCTCTTGTAACATTAACATATATTTCTGATTCAGAGAAAAACCTTCTTATATATGTACTATTAACCATACTCATTTTCCACAGAGGGTTCACTATGCTATACAGTCCCATATTTCATTTTTTTGTAGCTGAATTTTCTTGTAGTACCTTTATTTGGCTTTGGTATGAGGGTGAAGTCAGCCTTGAAGAATGAATTAGGGAGTGTTCCCTCCTGTTCAAGTTTTTGGAAGAATTTGAGCAAGATTGAAGTTCATTCTTCTTGGAATGTTTGATAGAATTCCCCTGTGTAGAATTCCCCTGTGTAGCCATCTGGTCCTGGACTTTTCTTTGTTGGGAGGTTTTTGATTACTGATTCAAGCTTTTCATTAGTCATTGGTTTGTTGAGATCTTCTACTGATTCAAGCTTTTAATTAGTCATTGGTTTGTTGAGATCTTCTATTTCTTCTTGAGTCAATGTATGTGGTTTGTGTGCTTCTAGGCATTTGTCCATTTAACTAGGTTATCTAATTTGTTGGTGTACAGTTGTTCATAGTGTCCTCTTATATTCCTTTTTTTTTTTTTTTAATGATTTATTTACTTTTATCCATTTTTACACACACATCCCCCCCCATCCCCCCCGTTTTTGCTGTTTTCGTGTCCATTCACTGGGCAATTCTCTGTGTCTGTTTCCTGCCCTCTCTTCTCATCCTTCTCCTCCTGTCTTCACCAGGATTCGATCCTGTGAACCTCCTATGTGAGGAAGAGGTATCCTACCACCTGCACCACCTTAATTCCTGTTTTTTCAGTGTATCTCGTCTTGGCTCTCCCTTGTGTCACTTTCCTGTTACGTCATCATCTTGCTTTGTGGCTCGGCGGGGTCTGACGGTGCACCCGCACACGGGGCCTGGTGGCTCACCCACATACAGGGCCTGACGGCGCACCTGCTTGCGGGCCCTGACGGTGCATGTGATCACGGGGCCTGCCGGCCTGCGCACCTTCTATATTTTTCTTTATTTTTACCGGGAGGTCCTGGGGATCTAACCCAGGTCCCTCCATATGGGAGACGGATGCCCAACCATTTGAGCCACATCTGCCCCTCCTATGTTCCTTTTTATTTCTGGTACCCAGGGATATTTTAATTCTATATTTATGAATATAAACATGTTAATAAGAACTAAATCGACATGGATGGCTTTTCATCAACTTTTTGGAATGAAGTTTATTATGAACATTTAATTTCTATATTAATTTCCTATAGAGCACAGTTAAGCTTTATGTAACCTTTTATTTTACTGAAATTCCTTTCTTTTGATTCAATTCTTTTCTACAATAATTTTACAACAAATATTTGATTCAATAATCCTTTATTTTTATCCATATCGTTTTATCTATTATAATTTCTACCAAAGTATGTTTTCTATTTTTTTTTTTTTTCTTTTTTTTTAGGAGGTACTAGGGATTGCACCCAGTACCTTATACAAGGGATACAGGTGCTCAACCATTGAGGTATATCTGCTCTCAATGAGAGTTTTTTTTTTTTTTTCATTTGTTTATTTGTTTGTTTTTAGGCAGTACCAGGGATCAAACCCAGGGCCTCAAATATGGGAAGCAGGCACTCAACCACTTGAGCTCCATCTGCCCCTCAGTATGTTTTCTTTTGTGGCTTTTTATTTTTTTCCTACCAAGGCCAGTTTTCCTGCATTAAGACTTGAATGTCAGTTTTTCAACTCAAACAAATTTTACTGGGGTGCAATTTTAGCTTCATCAGTTTTATTTTGTGTTTATTATTTTTATCAGTATTCAAAATCAAGTAGAAAAAAAATGAACAGTGTACTCATTTCACTAAGGAACAATCATTAAGGGGGCAAATATAATATTTGGTATATAGTGGAGTCAGATTTAAAGAGGTTAAAACATCCCATGTTACTGACAGGCATCTCAAACAACTCAGCTAGCACTGAATTCATCATCTTACCTAACTCATTTGAGAAATCTTTCAGGGCATACATTGAAAAACAAGAGCAACTTAGAAGCTTCCTCCTAACTCCAGATCCAGCCAGCTTCTCGTTGTTCTTTGTTATTCAGCCCAAATGCTATCTTTTCTTGCAAACATTTCCTGATATCACCTTCCCCCAGGAAATAATAATAATTATTATTCAAAATAATAGTCAAAGTTATTGAGAATTTACTATGTACAGGCATATATGATCTAATTTGATCCTCACAACAATCTTATCAAGTAGGTAAGTACTATCATTCCCATTTTATAAGAAAGGATACCAAAGCCCAGAGAAGCTTAGTGACTTGCCCAAGATCCCACAATCTACAAATGGAGAATCAAGATCTAAACTCCAATCTATTGGACATAGAACTGGAGCTCCTAACCCCTATGACGTTCCCCTCTTCTGTACATACTTCTCTTATCACACTTAACACACTATAATGTCAATGATTAAAAAAAAAAAAATTCTCCCCTACTCGATTGTGAACTCTCTGAGTCAATCTCTGCACTCCTCAGTGCCTAGTACAATTATTAACTTATCACAGGTGCTTAGCATATGCTTAATAATTGATTGGCTCTGCTAATAAACTTGTTCAGAACAAAATGTAATTTTAAAAGCCTCAGGTCAGAGCTTGTGGGTTCATCCCTCAGTCAATATGACTGCCCAAATCTCTTTGACTCACAGTTCTATTGCTGGGAGCTTGCCTGTTCCTTGGTACTAATCCTTTCCTTAGAATGTTCTATTTCTGTGAACAGGAATTGGCTTCTTTCTTGCTGCCCTGTTCTTTAGGGCCTGGGATTTACCCTGCCTTCTCCACTCCTTCTGATGGCTGATCCTCCCCAGTGTCAAATTCTGTCCAGCCTAGTCTTAAACTCCCTGTCTTGGTTTTCTGCCTGCATACTAGGACACACTTGCCTTCCTGCTGCCTATGATCCACTCTAGGTTTTTAGCAGTTTTGAAGCCAGATGGCCTAGGTGGTGGTCTGAATCACCTAGCAAAATCCAAAGTGGTAAAGAGAAGGAATCTTATTGCCCAAATATAGAAAATCCCACGGAAGACCCCTGATTGCACACAACCACTATCAATATCAAAATTCAGAAGCCTTCTCCTTCCAATGTCATTACTGACACTTCTAGGCCAGCATGATTACAGGGCCTTCTGAAGGGCACCAACCACCCCCTTCTTCCTGATTCTCTTGAGGGGGTAAGGGTTACCTTGAGGACGAGTGAACTATCTGAACAGAGTCCCCTCAGAAAGGAGGTCCTGTACCAGATGAGTTCCTGATTTTCCAGAAAACAGATGAGTAGGTTAGATGTGAGGACTAATTCAGGATTTGAAAAGATGTTCAAGGAATCTGAATGCTGCCTAGCTGAAATATAAACTAGGAATTCTTCTATGACTTAGAACAGATACTTTTATGTGTGGTGGAAATGGTGAGAGGTAAGGGTGCTATGGAAAAGGGTGGGAAGTAAGGGAAAATTTGGTAGCAAGTCCTGAGCAGACAGAATTAACCCTTGTTCAATTATTCAATTATTCTTGGGTATATTCTTATTCAATAATTATACCTTGTTTATATATTGCTGTACATTATACAGGTGCCTCTATATTAATTAAATTTCCAAAGCTCATTTATACCTCCCCAAATATCTAAGGACTTACCTAGAGCTAGCAACCACCATTTCTGAATTCTGATCATGCATTCATTCAGCAAATATTTAGTAGGTGCCTACATTTGTGAGGCACTATTCTAGCTGATTGGGATTCTTCACTAAATAAGATAGACAAGTATTTCTTCCCTCTTGGATCTTATATTCCAGAAGGAGGTGATAGACAACAACCAATGAAAATAGTTTTTTTAAAAGTATATAATGTGGGAAGCGGCTGTGGCTCAATCAGTAGGGCTCCCGTTTACCCTATGGGAGGCCCCGGGTTCGGTTCCCGGGGCCTCCTGGTGAAGGCAAGCCCGCCCACACGGCGTGGTTAGCTGACCCAGCGAGCACAAGCAGCAAGGGGGGGATAAATGAATAAATAAATAAAATCTTAAAAAAAAAAAAAAGTATATAATGTGTTAAAATGTTAAGTGCTAATGGCCAAAAAGCACATAAAAACGTTCAACGTCACTAGCTATTAGGGAAATGCAGATCAAAACTACAATAAGATACCATTTCACACCTTATAGAATGGACATTATTTTAAAAAAACAAAACAGAAAACTACAAGTGCTGGAAAGGTTGTGGAGAAACAGGAACACTCCTTAACTGTTGGTGGGAATATAGAATGGTGCAGCCTCTGTGGAAGACAGTTTAGCAGTACCTCAAGAAGCTGAATATAGAACTGCCATATGATCCAGCAATCCCATTATTAGGAATATGTTCAGAACTGAAAGCAAGGATGTGAACTCACATTTGCACACTGATGTTCATAGCAGCATTATTCACAATTGATAAAACATGGAACCAGCCCAGGTGTCCGTCCAATGAATGGATAACAAAATGGTATATACATACAATGGAATACTATTCAACTGTAAGAAGATTTGATATCAGGATGCATATTATAACATGGATGAACCTAGAGCTTATTATGTTAAGTGAAATAAGTCAGACACAAAAGGACAAATATTGTACGGTCTCACTATTATGAACTAAATACAATGAGTAAACCCCTGGAGGTAAAGTCTAGAGCATAGGTTACTAGGAAATAGAATGTGGGTGAGAATGGGAGTGAATGCTTAATGTATGTAGCATTATTAAGTTTAATTGTAAAAGTGTGGAGATAAATAGAGTTGATAGTAATACATATAATGAGTATAACAATGCTGATTTATAAATGTGATTGTGACTGAAAGGAGTAGTCTGTGGATGTAAATGTCAATTGAAAGGAAACTGGAGAATAATCTATGGAGTGTATAACATAGTGATTTTGGTGTGGATGATAGTATAAATAGAAAAATGCTCGTCTTTTACAAAGTGCTAAGAATATGGTGATACTCAGGAAAATTACAACTAATGTAACTTACGGACAACAGTTAACAGTAATATTATAATATTTTGCAGCAATGGGAAGAAGATATTATTTCAAATCTAAGGGACAACAATAGGGGAGATATATGGGAGCCTTGTATGATGGATGATATGCATGTTTGTTTTGTAAATTCACAAATTTTACTATATACTTATTGTTTAAGTATGTTCATGTATGAATGATGAACTTCAACCAAAAAAAAGTTTTAAAGTGTTAAGTGCTGAAGCAAAGGACCAAGATGGTGGCATAAGATGCCCACAGTATCTTTGAACAACCAGCAAAACCTTGCAGAGATATCATCCACAAATCTGGAAAACAGTTCAAGGGTTTCAGTAACTGGGTGAGTACCAAATCAAGAAAACACAGCTTTAAAAATGGTAGGAGAAGCTTATGGAGCCCTTGCTGGCTCTTCCCCTACTCCCTCCTGGGGCAGTGTGGAGCCAACCTGTGTTGCCAGTGTGAGTCTCTGGCCCTGTTCCAGAGGGACCAGAATAACCCCTGTACACATACTGGAGTGCCTGTATGTCCCTGCCAGTCTATTAGATGGCATCCTGAAAGACTGAACCAGGAAACTTATCTCTGGCTCACCCTTCCAGAACTTGCCCTGCAGGCAGAAACAACTTGCAGACTGCTAAAGCAGTGTAAGAAAAATATTAAGCCTAAGATACCCGGAACAAAGGATTATCTGCTTTAAGTCATACAATACAGTACCCAGGAATCCTGCAAATGGTGAAATTCCTAAGGCAACGAGAAAGCCCAAGTCCAGGACAAGATGCAGGCTCAGAAAAGATTAAGAATACTCTGCACTTCACATTCCACTTGGGCTGATCTTTTTGATAGAAGGGCTAACTCTGAAGGAGAGCACAAACCAACTCAGAGCTAATTTGCAAAGATGGTAAAAGTTGTTTTTTTATTTGTTTGTTGCATTGGGTTGTTTTTGCTAGCTCCTAGTACTCAGGAAATCACTGTCAAATCACTAGCTAGATACATACTTAAAAAATAGAGGGACTAAATCCCATAGTTAACACTTTAAATTATTAAAATGTACAGGGTACAAGAAAAGATCTCAAGGCAAACAAAGAAACAGGAAATGATGGCCCATTCAAAAGGAACAAGATAAAACTACAGAAACCATCAACAAAGAACACCAAATATGGACACACCAAATAAAACCAGAGACCTAACCTCACAACTGAAGGATCTGTAAAAAGAACAGACTAGAAACACAAATACACACACATACACAAAACAAAAATTTTAAAATTAAAAAGCAAAAACAAAAAAAGACAAAAAATGAAAAACCAACAACAAAAAGAAGAATAAACAAACAAAAACAGCAACCAAAAAAAAACAAAAAACAAAAAACAAAAAAACCCCACATTCGGGAAGTGGCTGTGGCTCAATCAGTAGGGCTCCCGTTTACCATATGGGAGGCCCCGGGTTCGGTTCCCGGGGCCTCCTGGTGAGGGCAGGCCCGCCCACGCGGTGTGGTTAGCTGACCCAGCGAGCACAAGCAGCAAGGGGGGGATAAATGGATAAATAAATAAATAAATAAAAATCTAAAAAAAAAAAAAAAAAAAAACCACATTAAACCCAAAGCAAGCAGAAGAAAGGAAATAACAAAGATCACAGTGGAGAACAATGAATACAGAATGAAAAAATAATAGAAATGATGAAACCAAAAGTTGGTTCTTTGAAAAGATAAGTAAATTGACAAACCATTAGCTAGATTGATTTTAAAAAGAAGACACAAATAACTAAAATCAGAAATGAAAGGAAATACATTACTATTGATCCCAAGAAATAAAAAAGAATTGTAAGAGGATACTAAAACAACTGTGCACCAAAAAATTAGATAACCTAGATGAAATGGAAAGAATTCCTAGAAACACACAAACTGCCTATGATGACTCAAGATGAAATAGAAGATCTCAACAGGCCAATAACACCCTACTGTAAACACCCTGTACTACTGACATACCTTTGTTATAGCTCCTGAAAGAACTTTTTCATATTTGTATTATTAACCACAATCCTTAGCCACCCTAGGGTTCACTGTGTTATACAGTACCCTGTTTTATCATCTAGCTTTCTTTCTAGCAACATGTATGACCCCCAGCACCCATTCTAGATAAATTCATTTTTAAAACAAGGAATATTAGGAGACTTCCTCAACTCAATGGTGAAAGACTGAAAGCGTTCCCTCTTAGATATGGATATCCACTGTCACCACGGTTATACAACATTGTATTAAAAGTTCTAGCCAGGGCAATTAGGCAAGGAAAAAAAGGCATCCAAATTGGAAAGGAAGAATTAAAATTTGCCCTATTTGCAGACGACATAATCCTAAATACAGATAATCTTGAAAAAATCCACAACAAAGCTACTAAAGTTAAGTGGTGGGATACAAGATCAATGCACAAAATCAATAGTGTTTCTATACACTATAAATGGACAATCTGAAGAGGCAACCAAGAAAAAAAATCCATTTACAATAGCAGCTATGATGATTTGGAGTTATGTGCCCCAGAAAAACATGTCCTTAAACTTAATCCATTCCTGTGGGTATGAACCCTTGTAACTAGGACCTTTTGTTGTGGTTATTTCAGTTAAGGTATGGCCCAGCTTAATTAGGATGTGTAGTCATCCTATTACTGAAGGCCTTAGAGGGAAGGTTGCAGAGAAAGATAAAGCCACTGAGAGTAGTTGAAGCTGGGAGTCAACAGAATCTGAAAGAGAAAAAGAGAAGCCACCATGTGCATTGCCATGTGACAAAAAGCCAAGGCCCAAGATTCACAGACTGAATGCCACAGTCATCTGGGAGAAAGCATTGTCTTGACTTTGGATTTCTCCTTGCCTCAAAACCATAAGCCAATAAATTCCCATTATTTAAACCAATCCATTGTATGCCATTTGCCTTGACAACTAGGAAATTAAAACAGCAACTAAAAAAATAAAATATCTAGGAATAGGTTTAACCAAGGATGTAAATGACTTATACATGGAAAACTATAAAACATTGCTAAAATAAATCAGAGAAGACCTAAATAAATGGAAGGATGTTCTATATTCATGGATTGGGAGAATAAATATTGCTAAGGTGTCAGTTTTACCCAAAGTAATTTACTTATTCAATACAATCCCAATCAAAATTCTAATAGCCTTCTTTGCAAAGATGGAAAAGCCAATCAACAAATTTATGTGGAAGAGTAAGGGCCCCAAATAGTTGAAACCAGCTAGAAAAAGAAAACAGAAAGGACTCACACTTCCTGATTTTAAAACTTAGTACGGCTGACTTCTGGGAAGATGGGGGACTAGTAAGACACGAGAATCTCTTCTCCAGAAAAATAGCTAGAGGACAGGCTGAAACAGCCCCGAAAAAGATCTTCTAGGGTTTAGGACAGCAGGTAAAGGCTGCACACCACCCAGAGGAGAGAGGTTCAGGAGAGGGAAATCGCGACGACAGAACCGAGAGTGGGAAGTAGCAGCTTCTGCTGCTGCTGGCACCCTCCCCGACACTCTTTAGAATTCTCGGGCCTCTAGGCCTGCGACCACAGACAAAGGGGGCTCCAGGGATCTACCACTCCTGGAAAGGGGAGAGAGAGGGACAAGCCTTAGGCTGACTCAGGTTCTGACCTGTAAATTTGGGCTGCGGAACCCCACGGACACTACCACACGGCAGTTTGCCCTGGGAGCCTAGGAAGGACTGGAGAAATCCGATCCTCACAACCACCCTCTCTTCTAGCCTGGACTAATTGTTGAGGACTCCACGGGAGAGGGGAGAGAGAGCCTGGGGCTGATCCTGCTTTTGACTCCCAGGTTTGGTGTGCCCTGTCCCCAGAGCCTTTCCAGGCTGGGTGGGGCTGTGCCATTGTTTGCCTTGGAGCCTGCAAGGGGCTAAAGATATACAAACCTCCCAATCTCCTCCTCTACTAACAGGGACTGATTGTTGAGGACCCAGAAGGGAGTGGAAATATTTCCTAGCTGGGAAAAGGGGGGTGCTACGAGAGAAGTCTGGAGAACTGTCTCAGAAAGTTTGAATCACAGGGCTCCTAGCCCCCAGACAGGAAGCTCTATCACATTGATCTGGTCTGTGTCACAACAAATACACTCCGACCAAGCATTGAATTGAGAGCTGCCAACAGGCGCCATCTCCTGGCAGACCAAGGAAGTGCACATAAGAAAATTAATAAGTAGGAGAGGCTTTTCCTGGCCTCTATAGCCTCCCTACCCAAGGCCCTAGGAAACTACCCAACAACCAATTACTGGGTCCAGTGCCCAGTTCTGAGCAAAAAGCAGAACAATCCTAACAATCAAGGTTGAGCCAAAAATCAAAGAGCTGTGGTAACTCACAGCCTCCTGCCACTAAAACCCCATAAAAGAGAAAGAGATAGAGCATCTAAGTAAAATACAACCTAACCAGATGCCTAAGCAGCAGCAAAAAATTACGAGCCATACTAAGAAAATAGAAGACATGGCCCAAGAAAAGGAATACAGCAAAGTCCCAGAAGAGATGCAGAATTTGAGAGAACTAATCAGTGAGATGAGCACACATTTCCAAAATCAAATTAATGAGATGAAAGAGAATATAGTTAAAGAGATAAAAGACATCAAGAAGTCATTGAACGAATGCAAAGAAGAATTTGAAATCCTGAACAGAAAAGTAATGGAGTTTATGGGAATGAATGACACAATAGGTGAAGTCAAAAATACATTTGAGGGAAGTGGCTGTGGCTTATTCAGTAGGGTTCCCGTTTACCATATGGGAGGCCCCGGGTTCGGTTCCCCAGGCCTCCTGGTGAGGGCAGGCCCGCCCGCGCGGCGTGGTTGGCTGACCCAGCGAGCACAAGCAGCAAGGGGGGGATAAATGAATAAATAAATAAATAAATCTTTAAAAAAAAAAAAATACATTTGAGGCATACAACAGCAGACTCGAAATGTTAGAAGAAAGAATAAGTGAAACCAAAGACAGAGCAGCTAAAATTGAAGAGAAAAAAGAACAGAGAGAGAAAAGAATGGAAAAAATTGAGCAGGGGCTCAGAGAGTTGAATGACAACACAAAACGCAACAACATACGTGTCATGGGAGTTCCAGAAGGGGAAGAGAAATGAAAAGGGGCAGAAAGAGTATTTGAGGAAATAATAGCTGAAAATCTCCCAACTCTCACAAAAGAAATGAACTTACATGTCCAAGAAGCACACCATACCCCAATGAGAATAAATCCAAATAGACCTACACCAAGACACATATTATTCAGAATGTCAAATGTAAAAATAAAGAGAAAATTCTCAGAGCAGCAAGAGAGAAGCAAACAATCACGTACAAAGGACGTCCAGTAAGACTAAGTACAGATTTCTCTTCAGAAACCATGGAGGCGAGAAGACAGTGGTATGATATAATTAGGAAACTGAAAGAGAAAATCTGTCAGCTGAGAATTCTTTATCCAGCAAGACTGTCCTTCAAATATGAAGGTGAAAATAAAGTATTCACAAACAAACAGAAACTAAGAGAGTTTGCAAAAAATCCAACTTTGCAGGAAATATTAAAGGAAGCCTTAGAACCTGAAAGAAAAAGACAGGAGAGAGAGGCTTGGAGGAGAGTATAGAAGAAAGAAAAGCAGAAAGGATAACCAAAAGAGTAAAAAGAAAGACAAAAATAAGATGACATATGAAAACCAAAGAATAAAATGGAGGAAATAAATAGTGCATTTTCAGTAATATCATTGAATGTGAATGGATTAAATTCCCCAATCAAAAGAGACAGGCTGACAGAATGGATAAAAAAACATGAGCCCTCCATATGCTGCTTACAAGAAACTCACCTCAGACCCAAGGATACAAATGGGCTGAAAGTAAAAGTTTGGAAAAAGATACTCCACGCGAATAGTAAACAGAAAACAGCAGGGGTAGCTATACTAATACCAGACAAAACAGACTTCAAATGCAAAAAAGTGATAAGAGATACGGAAGGCCGTTATATATTAATAAAAGGGATGATCCTCCAGGAAGATATAACAGTCATAAATATCTACGCACCTAACCAGGGTGCCCCAAAATACATGAGCCAACTCTGGCAAAACTGAAGGGAGAAATAGACATTTCTACAATAATCGTTGGAGACTTCAACACCCCTCTCACATCATTAGATAGAACAACTAGACAGAAGATCAACAAGGAAACAGAAAACTTGAACAATACGATAAACAAGTTAGACCTAACAGACATACAGAACACTGCATCCAAACTCAGCGGGTTATACATTCTTCTCAAGTGCCCATGGATCTTTCTTCAGGATAGACCACATGTTAGGTCACAATTCAGCTCTCAATAAATATAAAAAGACTGAAATTATAAAAAGCACCTTCTCAGATCATAATGGAATGAAACTAGAAATCAATAACAGAGAGGAAAAAAGTAAATTTGCAAATATGTGGAGACTGAACAACACACTCCTAAATATTCAGTGGGTCAAAGAAGAAATTGCAAGTGAAATCAGTAAATATATTGAGACAAATGAAAATGAGAACACAATGTATCAAAACTTATGGGATACAGCAAAGACAGTCTTGAGAGGGATATTTATAGCCCTAAATGCCTATATTAGAAAACAAGAATGAGCTAAACTCAAAGATTTAACTGAACAGCTAGAGAAACTAGAAAAAGAACAGCAAACCAATCCCAAAGCAAAAAGAAGGAAAGAAATAATAAAGATTAGAGCAGAAATAAATGAAAATGAGAACAGAAAAACAATAGAGAAAA
>JAKSZT010053929.1:30914988-31096965 GCA_026826555.1 Tolypeutes matacus | reverse complement strand
AAAAAAAAAAAAAAAAAAAAAAAAAAAAAAAACAATGAAAAGACAAATGACCCAATTAAAAAATGGGCAAAAGACTTGAATAGACATTTCTCCAAAGAAGAAATACAAATGGCAAAAAAACACATGAAGAAATGCTCAACATCACTCATGATTAGGGAAATGCAAATCAAAACTACAATGAGATACCATTTCACACCTATCAGAATGGCCACTCTTAAAAAGGCAGAGAACTACAAGTGTTGGAGAGGACGTGGAGAGATAGGAACACTTCTTCACTGTTGTTGGGAATGCAGGATGGCACAACCGCTATGGAGGACTGTCTGGCAGTTCCTAAACAAGTTGAATATAGACTTGCCACATGACCCTGCAATACCACTCCTGGATATATACCCAGAAGAACCAAGAGCAGTGACACGAACAGACATCTGCACACCGATGTTCATAGCAACATTATTCACCATTGCCAAAAGTTGGAAACAACCCAGGTGTCCATCAACAGATGAATGGATAAACAAACTGTGGTCTATTCACACGATGGAATATTATGCAGCTGTAAGAAGAAATGAAGTCGTAAAGTAATGGCAACATGGATGAACCTGGAGACGTTATGTTGAGTGAAGCAAGCCAGACACAAAGGGACAAATACTGTATGAATGTATTACTATGAACCAAATATATTGTGGAATATATTGTTTGATTCAAAAAAAAATTTATACGTATCCATTACACTTAATTGAGAAATATATATATTTATTCATCTGTGTTTACTTTTTAGTTTTTAATTGTTTATATTTTCAATTATTAAATGTGCAAAATAAAGTTTAAAAAAATACTTAGTATGAAGCCATACTAATCAAATAGCATGTTACTGTCTGAGTAAGGACAGACATATAGACCAACGGAATGGAATTGAGAGTTCAGAAATAAACTATTATGTCTATAGCCAATGTATTTTTTTTTTCACCTCACTGTTATAATTTCTTCCATTGCTCGAATCACCATATGTGTACAACAGAATACCATTAAGACCACTCTAGTCTATAGTTCTTCCCCCAATCCTGAGGGGACTGGGATGATGATGTCTACTCCACCTCCAAGTGAGAGAGGGCTTATATCCCATGGATATGGTGGGTGGGATTATCCTGCCTGCAGATGCAGGCCCACTCTATTCACTGGGATGGCCGTTGCCCATTGTTGTCTCCTCACCAGGTGACTTGGATGAATCCATTGAACTGTAGGGTAGGAGTTGCAGCTCCACCGAGATTCCACGTACACCTGGCACATAGGTAGGCCAGAGGCTCCAGTCTCTGGAAGTATACCTAAAAACTCCAGCATCACATATAAGTTTGAATAGAAGGGACTGATGAACCATGTGCAGGGATGACTTATTTGAGTCCAATTCTGTCACTCTCAGGAGTACAGATTCCAAAATAGAGCCCACTGATAAGACGTCCATCTCTGGTATAGCCAATGTATTTTTGACAAGGGTGCCAAGTCCACAAATGGGGAAAGAATAATCTCTTCAATCAATGATGCTGGGAAAACTGGAGAGCCATATGCAAAAGGATGATGGTGGTCTCCTATTTCACACCATATTCAAAATTTAACGTAAAACGGATGAAGGACCTAAATATAAGAACCAAACCTAAGGGAAAACGGATGTGGCTCAAGAGGTTCGGCGTCCGTCTACCATATGGAGAGACCGGGGTTCGATCCCCGGTACCTCTTGGTAAAAAAAAAAAAAAGAAAGAAACAAACCTATGAAACTCCTCAAAGAAAATGTAGGGAAGCATCTTCAGGACCTTGTGTTAGGCAATGGTTTATTAGACTTTACACCAAAAGCACAGCATCAAAGTAAACTTTTGCACATCAAAGGGCTTCATCATGAAAGTAAAAAGATAACTTAGAGAATGGGAGAAAATATTTGGAAACCACATATCGAATAATGTCTAATATTCAGAATATATAAAGAAAACCTACAACTCAATCACTAAAAGCAAATAACCAAATTTAAAAATGAGCAAAGGACTTGAATAGACATTTCTCCAAAGAAGATAAACAAATGGCCAACAAGTAAATGAAAATATGCTCAATATCACTAGACAATTAGGGAAATGCAAAACCATTCTACACCCACTAGAATAGCTACTATTAAAAAAAATAAATAAAAGGAAAATAACTAGTTTGAAGAGTATGGGGACAAATAGGACACTCATTCATTATTGGTGTGGATGTAAAATGGGACAACTGATGGGGAAAAATTACCATATGACCATATGACCCAGCAATCCTACTTCAAGGTATATACCAAAAGCAGGGACTTGAACAGATTATTTGCACATCAATGTTCATAGCTGCATTACTCACAATTTCCAAAGGATGTAAGAAACCCAAATGTCCACTAACAAATCAATGGATAAACAAAATGTATTATATACATTCAGTGAAATATTATTCAGCCATAAAAATGAACATGCGATAACATGGATTAACCTTGAAGACATAATATTGAGTGAAATAAGCCAGACACAAAAGGACAAATATTGTATGATCTCACTGAGATGAAATAATAAGACTAAGAAAATAGGGTCATAAAGTCAGAAACTAGAATACAGGTCATCAGTGGCTGGGGTTGGGGGTGATATGAAATGGGGAGTTAATGCTTAATTGATAGTCTTTCTTTAGAGGTGATGGAAAAGTTTGGTATAGTGATGATGACAGCACAACACTGTGAATGCAATCAACACCAATGAATTGCATATTTAAAAATGAGAAATTTTAGGCTGTATATGTTACTAGAATAAAAATTTTTTGAAAACCATAGGACTGTACAACAAAAACAATGAACCCTAATATCAACTATGGATTATAGTTAATAGTATAATTATAATGATATTGTGTCATGAATAGTACCACAGTTACCACACAAATTCCATGTGTTAATAACAGGGAAAACAGGTGTGAGTTGGGGGATATATGTGAACTCTTTATTATCGCAATGATTTTTCTGTAAACATTGAACTTCTCTTATAAAAAATTATAAAAAATAAATAAAATAAAAAATAAAGATATCACTTAAAATGTTAAATATTATAGGAAAATGAAAAAGATAGAGCAGGGTAAGGAGAATGGGGGGTGGCTGGTTTCAACTTTCAATAAGGTGGTAAGAGAAGGCTCACTAAGAAGATGACAACTGCAAAGCTTGAAGGATGTGAGAGAGTTAGTTATGTGGCAATTTCAGGGTGGATTATTCCAGGCTGAGGGCACAGTCAATGCAAAGGCCCTACAAAAGGCATGTACCTAACATAGTTAAGAAACAATAAGGATGTCATTATGTCTGGCATAGAATGAGCAAGGGGAAGAGTGGAAGGAGAGCAGTTCAACAAGGATGTATGTGACCAGATCATGTAGATCCTTGGAGGCCTTTGAAGGACTTGGGCTTTAAATCTAAAGGAAATGGGAGGCCATTGAAGGATTTTGTGCGAGGGAAAAAGTCTGATTTGTATTATAGAAGCATCTTTCTGTCTGCTGTGTTGAGAAAAGAGTGTTGGAGGGAGAGGGCAAATGTAGAATCAGAGAGACCAGTTATGAGACTATTGCAATAATCTTAGCCAGATATTAGGTGGCTTATACCAAGGTGGTAGCAGTGGAGATGATGAGAAGTGATTAGATTCTAGATATATTTGAAGGTAGAATCAACAGTTTTCCCAGCAGAGCAGATAATGCATATGAGAGAAAGAGAAAAGTCAAAAATTCCCAGACTTTGGGGTCTTCTGTACCAGCGTCCAGGCCCTCCACCACCCCTTTTTCCCTCTTCTCATTGGCTGTAATGCAGTGACAAGCCATCTTGAATCACATGGGTGAAGGAAACATGGTGTTTTCACATGACAGAATAAGGTTGGGTCCCTGGATGACCTCATGGAACAGTGCTGCACTGCCTGCTCTGATCACTTCCTTCCGTGCTATTAAGCAAGTGTTTATTTCACCCACTGTCCCTCTGGACTTTTGTTAAAGCAGCTGAACCAGTATTCTAACTAATATAGCCTCTGTAGGCCCCGTCTTTAAGTACTGTGGTGGAGCCCTGGCAGGGCCCACCTTTGGAGACAAGATATAAGAAGCCTTTGAGGTAAGAACTACTCCTAACAATGATCATGGCATCTGGAAGCTTACTGGAAGAGAAAGAGGGGAGCTTCCCTTAGGGAGGAGAGAAAGGGGAAGGACATGGCTTTTGAGGGGGAAACTCTTTTACCTCAGTGTTTTAGTTTGCTAAAAGCTGCTGGGAGAAATATACCAGAAATTAGTTGGCTTTTACAATGGGACTTATTAGGTTAAAAGCTTACAGTTCTGAGGCTGTGAAAGTACCCAAATCAAGGCACCTTCAGAGATGTGGCCTCACCAAGCTGCAGCTGTAGGCAATCAGGCACATGGCAGCATCACCTAAAGATGCTTTCTCTCGGAGATTAGCTGTGAGTGATCAGGCATGGGGCACATCTGCAGGTCTCTGCTTCTCCTCTGGGTCAACTTTCTCCCCAAGCTGCAGCTGTGGGTAATCAGGCACATGGCAGCGTCTCTCCCCACACTTCTGGGCCTCCTTGCTTTTGGCTTCTAGCGAAAGTGGGTTTCTTAGCAACTGGGGCCTCCTCGCTCAGCTTCTGAGTTCCTCTCTGTCTCTGCAGCATTGTTTTTTTGTTTGTTTGTTTGTTTTGTTTTGTCTGCATTTCTGTGGCTTTTTCTCCATCATTTATAAGCGACTCCACTAAGAGGATTAAGACCCACCTTGTGGGTCCTGCAATCTAACCAAAGGCCCTTAACTGAAGTGGTAATTTAATCAAAAGGTCCCTCCTACAATAGGTTTACATGCACAGGAACATATTAGCTTTAAGGACAGGATTTTCAGGGGACTACCCAGCTTCAAACTGTCACACCCAACAAAGATCAGGAAGATATTTACTAACACCCTTTTAAACACCCCTTAAAGATAGAACATGAGGGAGTTTTTGCAATAGACTCTGGTGGGATTGTGGAGATGCTGCTGACAAGAGACCTGCTTTCTAAAGAAGTGAGGACAGATCTTGAGTTGTGATGACATTAGACCTATCCTGTTGATGGCCAGAGGTTAAAGTTCCTTACCCATTCTTTCATAATTTAAATGCTCACTGGGGCAGGTAACTTGAGTGGGTGAAACAGGCCAGGTTGGGGAATAGTAGGATTTGGATGAACTGAAGAACACGACACTGTCTTCAATGGACAGCAGCTACTCAGTTCTAGTTATTTCCATGTGGGAAATATAGGCTTCCAGTTTTTGAAGAGTGGTAGGATATGTCTGTCTGTCTGTCTATCTGTCTATCTATCTATCTAATTTTTAGCTCCCTGCTCTGCCATCTTCCCACAATCTTCCACATTATCCATATTTTCTTAGCTTTCATGATTCTTTTCCTTATCTCCATGATTTTGATCATAAGTATTTTTAGTTTCTGTTGTGATATAATACCTTTTAATATATATTGTGAAGCTCCTACTAGACTTTTTTTTTTTTATTTTATTTTTCTTTCCAGTAGTTTACTCCCTTCTGGTCATGTTTGGATTTTGGTGTGATTGATGATTCTAAAAAAGTATGCAGAGGCAAACACAAGTGCAACTCGAGTGTAACTAAATGTTCTTAAAATTAAAATTGTGTAATTAAATGATCTTACACCACACATACACTTACTGGGGATTATGTGAAGTTTTGTCAGGTCCTTTTGTGGGACTATTCCAATTTGAGGGCTATTTCTTCTGGAACTTTCAGATTCTTTCAAAAATGAGGAAGGAATTAAGACATTCATGGATAAACAAAAACTGAGGGATCTCATCACCACCGTAGCAGCCCTATAGGAGATACTAAGGAGAGTTCTGCAACTTGAAAGGAAAGGACACTAGACAATAGATTGAAGCTGAATGAAGAAATAAATATTTCTGGTGAGAGTAATGACATGGGTAATGATAAATGCCAGTACTGTTGTATTTTTGGATTGTAACTCCACTTTTTAAATTTTCTACACGCTCTAAAAGGCACATGTATAAAATGTAATGATAAAGCAGGGCTCCCATACATCACTCCACCACAAATACCTTGCATTGTTATGAAACATTTGTAACAAATTAAAGAGCAAAAAGTATTACTACTAACTATAGTCTGTATCTTACATTGGGTGTATTTTTCGCTCAACCCACCCTATTTTTCTTTTTGTTCATAAACTATTATAATTGACCTAAAATGTACAATCAATGGCATTTGGTTTAATCACTGAGTTGCATATTTGTCACTTCAATCATTAGCAGAGCATTTTCATTACTCAAAAAAAAAAAAAAATAAAATAAAATAAAAACCAACAAAAACCAAACCACTATCATACCCATATGTTAGCACTACTGATTACAAATCCTATAAGGTGCCTTCACCATTTCTATTAATTTCCAAATTTTTTTTTTTTTTTTTTTTTTTTTTTTTTTTTTTTTTTAACCGGGAGGTCCCGGGGATCGAACCCGGGTCTCTCCATATGGGAGACGGACGCCCAACCAGTTGAGCCACATCCGACCCCTCCAAATATTTACAAACAACTTTTTACCAATTCTACACAGATTAAACCTCAGCTTTCCATTCTCTAACCACATTCTTTTCTCTGGTGACTTATATTCTAACTATTAACTTCAAGAGTTTGCTTTTATATTTAGTTCATAAAAGTGAAATCATACAATATTTGTCCTTTTTTGCCTGGATTGTTTCACTCAACATAATGTCCTCCAGCTTCATCCATGTTGTCATATGCTTCATGACTTCATTTCTTCTGACAGCTGAATAATACTCCACCGTGTGTATATACCAGTTTGTTTATCCATTCGTCAGCTGATGGACATCTGGGTTGTTTCCATCTTTTAGCAATTGTGAATAATGTTGCTATGAACATTGGAGTGCAGATGTATGTTCGTGTCACTGTACTCAGTTCTTCTGAGAGAAGAATAACTAGTAGCAGTATTGCTAGGTAGCATGGTAGATCTATATCTAACTTTCTTAGGAAACCCCAAACAGACTTCCACAGTGCTGTACCATTCTACAGTCCCACTAACAGTGATTAAGCATTCTTATCTCTCCATATCTTCTCCAACACTTGTAGCTTTCTGTTTTGTTAATAGTGGCCATTCTAGTAGGTGTGAAATGATATCTCATTGTAGCTTTCCTGATAGCCAGGAATCCTGAGCATTTCTTCATGTCTTCTTCACCATTTGTATTTCTTCTTTAGAAGAATGTCTATTCAGGTCTTTTGCCCATTTTTAAATTGAGTCATTTGTCTTTTTATTGTTGAGCTGTAAGATCTATTTTTATATCATGGATATTAGACCCTTGTCAGATATGTGATTTCCAAATATTTTCTCCTATTAAGTAGGCTGCCATTTTACTCTCTTCACAAATTCCTTGAAGTGCAGAAGTGTCTAATTTTGAGGAGGTACCATTTATCTATTTTTTATTTTGTTGCTTGTGCTTCGGGTGTAAGGTTTAAGAGACCCCCACGTACTACAAGGTCTTGTAGATATTTCCCTACATTATTTTCTTGGGGCTTTATGGTCCTGGCTTTTATGTTTAGGTCTTTGATCCATTTGGAGTGAGATAGGGGTCCTCTTTTATTCATTTGGTTATAGATACCCAGTTCACCCAGCACAATTTGTTGAAGAGACTGTTCTGTCCCAGAAAATTGAACTTGGTAAGCTTATCAAAAATCAGTTGACTGGGGGCGGATGTGGCTCAAATGGTTGGGCATCCATCTGCCATATGGAGGGACCTGGGTTCGATCCCCGGGACCTCCCGGTAAAATTAAAAAAAAAAAAAAAAAAAATCAGTTGACCATAGAGGTGAGGGTCTATTTATGAACTCTCAATTTGATTCCATTGATCAATGTGTCTATCTTTATGCCAATGCCATGCTGTTTTGACCACTGTAGCTTTATAATACACTTCAAGGTCAGGAAGCATGAGTCCTCCAACTTTGCTTTTATTTTTTAAGGATGTTTTTGGCTGGTTGGGACCCCTTTCCCTTACAAATAAATTTGGCAATTGACTTTTCTACTTCTGTAAAGTAGGCTGTTGGAATTTTGATTGGTATTGAAATCTATAAGTCAATTTGGGTAGAATTGACATCTTCGTGATGTTTAGTCTTCTAATCCATGAAAATGGAATGTCCTTCCATTTGTTTAGGTCTTCTTTGATTTCTTTTAGTAGTGTTTTGGAGTTTTCTGAATATAGATCCTTTACTTTCCTGATTAAATTACTTCCTAGATATTGAAGTTTTTTGTTGCTATTGTAAGTGGCATTTTTTTTCTTGATTTCCTCCTCATCTTGATCATTACTATTTTTTTTCCCTTCAGTTTGTCAATGTGGTGTATTACGTTAATTAAGTTTCTTATGTTGAACCACCCTTACATAAAACCCACTGGATGATGATGTATAGTTGTTTTTATAAGCAGCTGGATTTGATTTGCAAGCATTTTGTTGAGAATTTTTATCTCTATGTTCATTAGAGAGATTGGTCTGTAATTTTCCTTTTTTTCTTTTACCAGGAGGTCCCAGGGATTGAACCCAGGTCCCTCCATATGGGAGATGGACACCCAACCATTTGAGCCACATCTGCCCCCTAATTTTCTTTTCTTGTAGTGTCTTTATCTGGCTTTGATATGAGAGTGTTGTTGGCTTCATAAAATGTGTTGAGTAATTTTCCCTCCTCAATTTTTTGGAGGACTTTAAACAGGATTGGTATTAATTCTTCTCGAAATGTTTGGTAGAATTCACCTGTGAAGCCATCTAGTCCTTAACCTTTCTTTGTTGGAAAAATTTTGATGACTGATTCAATCTCTTTGCTTGTGACTGGTTTGTTGAGTTCCTGTATTTCTTGTAGAGTCAATGTTGGTTGTTTGTGCATTTCTAGTAATTTGTCCATTTTATCTAGGTTATCTAATTTGTTGGCATACAGTTTCTCAAAATATCCTCTTATGATCCTTTTTATTTCTGTGAGGTCAGTTGTAATGTCCCCCATTTCGTTACTGATTTTATTTATTTGCATCTTCTCTCTTGTTTTTCTTTGTTAATTTGCTAAAGGTTTGTTGATTTTATTAATTTTCTCAAAGAACCGGTTTTTGGTTTTGTTGCTTTTCTCTACTGTGTTTTTGTTCTCAATTTATTTATTTCTGCTCTAATCTTTGTTATTTCTTTCTTTTTGCTTGCTTTGGGATTGGTTTGCTGTTCTTTCTCTAATTTCCCCAGTTGTTCAGTTATATCTTTGATTTTAGTTCTCTCTTATTTATTCACTTATTTCCCCCCCGCCCCCATTGTCTGTTCTCTGTGTGTTCTTCTGTGTCTGCTTGTCTTCTCTTTAGGTGGCACCGGTAACTGATCCTGGGATCTTTTTTTTTTTTTAAGATTTATTTATTTTACTTTATCCATTTTAAACCCCCCTTCCCCATTTGCTGTTTTGTGTCCATTCCCTGTGTCTGTTTCCTGCCATCTCTTCTCATCCTTCTCCTCCAGTCTTCACCAGGATTCGATCCTGGAGACCTCCGATGTAGGAGAGAGGTGTTCTGCCACCTGCGCCACTTCGGTTCCTGGCTTTCGGAGCTTCTCGTCTTGTCTCTCCCCTGCGTCTCTCTCCTGTTACATCATCATCTTGCTGCATGGCTCCCGGGGCCTGGAGGCTCACCAGCACACAGAGCCTGGCAGCCCATGCGCCTTCTATATATATATTTTTAATTTTACCGGGAGGTCCCGGGGATCGAACCCAGATTCCTCCATATGGCAGACGGACGCCCAACCATTTGGGCCACATCCGCTCCCCCCCCCCGGGATCTTCTAAAGTGGGAAAGAGATGTTCAATCACTTGTGCCACCTCAGCTCCCTGGTCTGCTGCATCTCTTATTGTCTCTCCTCTGTGTCTCTTTTTGTTGCATCATCTTGCTGCGCCAGCTTCTCTGCATGGGCCAGCACTTCTGCGTGGACCAGCACTCTGTGTGGGCTAGCACTCTGCGTAGCCAGCACTCTGCATGGGCCAGCACTCCGCTCAGGCCAGCATGCCACACGGGCCAGCTTGCCTTTCACCAGGAGGCCCCAGGAATCGAACCCTGGGCCTCCTATATGGTAGATGGGAGCCCAATTGCTTGAGCCCACATCTGTTTCCCATCTTATTTTTAAATATATGCATTCACAGCTATAAATTTCCCTCTCAGCACTGCCTTCGCTGTATTCCATAAGTTTTGATAAATTGTGTTCTCATTTTCATTCATCTTGATATAGCTACTAATTTCTCTTGCAATTTCTTCTTTGACCCACTGATTGTTTAAGAGTGTGTTGTTTAGCCTCCATTTATTTGCAAAATTTCCCCTTTCCTACCTATTATTGATTTCCAACTTCATTCCATTATGATCAGAGAAAGTGCTTTGTATGATTTCAACCTTCCTAAATTTATTAAGAGCTGAGATGTGGCCCCACATGTGGTCTATCCTATAGAAAAATCTATGAGCAACTTGAGAAAAATGTATAATCTGATGATTTGGGGTATAATGTTCTGTATATGTCTGTCAGGTCCAGCTCATTTATCATATTGTTCAAGTTATCTGTTTCCTTGTTGATCTTCTGTCTTGTTCTATCTATTGATGTGAGTGGCATGTTGAAGTCTCCAACTATTATATTGTAGAGACAGCAAATTCTCCTTTCAGTTTTGCCAGAGTTTGCCTCACGTATTTTGGTACTCCCTGGTTAGGTGCATTTATATTTATGATTGTTACTCCTTCCTAGGTGGATTTCCCTTTCATTAATATATAATAATCTTCTGCATCTCATCACTTTTTTTGCATTTAAAGTCTGTTTTGTCAGACACCAGTCTAGCTATCCCTGCTCTCTTTTGATTACTATTTGCATGAAATATCTTTTTCCAACCTTTAGCTTTCAGTCTATTTGCATCCTTGGGTCTAAGGTGAGTCTCCTGCCAACAGCATATGAATGACTCATTCTATCAACATATATCTTTTGATTGGGGAATTTAATCCATTAATATTCATTGTTATTACTGTAAAGGCATTACTTTGTTCGCCATTTTATCTTTTGGCTTTCATATGTCATATCTCATTTCTATCTTTTTTACCTTTTTGGGTACCATTCCTATACTCCTCATTTCTATATTCTTCAAGTCTCTGTCTCTTCTCTTTTCTTTTCTGGGCTGCAGAACTCCCTTAAGTGTTTTCTGCGGTGCCTGATTCTTTTTTTATGAACTCTCTTAGTTTCTGTTTGTAAATATTCTAAGCTTGCTGCCATATTTGAAGGACAATTTTACTGGATAAAGAATTCTTGGCTGGCAGTTTTTTCTTTTCCAGTACCTCAATTTTGTCATACCACTGCCTTTTCATCACCATGGCTTCTGAAGAGAAATTCACACTGTCTTATTGGACATATGTGATGTTTTGCTTTTCCCTTGTTGCTTTCAGAATTTTCTTTTCATCTTTGGCATTTGGCATTCTGCATATTATGTGTCTTGGGGTAGGTCTACTTAGATTTATTTTAATTGGAGTACACTGTGCTTTCTGGTCACATATATTCGTGTCTTTCATGAGAGTTGGGAAATTTTCAGCCTTTATTTCCTCAAATACTCTTTCTGCCCCTTTTCTCTTCTCACCTCCTTCTGGAACTCCCATAACATGTATGTTGGTGCACCTCGTGTTACCATTCAACTTCCTGAGCCCCTGCTCAATTTTTTTTCCATTCTTTTCTCTCTCTGTTCTCTCTCTTCAAATTCAGTTGTTCTTTCCTCTACATTGCTGATTCTTTCTTCCATGATTTCAAATCTGCTGTTGTGTGCCTCTATTGTACTTTAACCTCACTTATTGTGTCTTTCATTCCATAAGCTCTATTATTTTTCTATCCAAAATTTCAAATTTTCCTTTGTGCCCACTTAGTGTCATCTTAATGTGTTTTATTTCTTTAGTCATGTAGTCCTTCAACTCCATGATTTGATTTAGAAGATTTGTATGAACCTCATTGATTAGCTGTTTCAAGTCCTGAGTCTTGTCTGGAGCTTTAATTTGTTCCTTTGCCTGAGTTATATCTGCCTTTTTCTTTGTATGGCTTATAATTTTTTCTGATGTCTAGGCATCTGTTCTGATGCTGAATTTACTTTGATGTTCAGTTTCTCTCTCTTGCCTAGGGATTTACTGTTAAGTAGCTGTGTGCTTCCACTGTTCTTTGACTCTTAGTTCAATTTGTTCTAGATATTTAGGATTGCCACTCTTTAATTGCTCAAACCAAGGCTAAGGACCTAGTAATGGGGTACAAGCCAGTTTCCAAGGACCTTGAAGAGGGTGGCAGTAGAGGTACCTCCTTGCCCCTTTTATTTGATTATTATTTTTCTTTTTTGTGTACTTTTTTCTGGTCTGGTCAGCAGATGGTGCTCTTTGGTAGACAGCTAAGCTCAGACCCCAGGTGCTAGGGAGGAATGCAGGCAGGTGTGTGGGTGTGGGTACAGAAGCAATGTCCTCAGGGCTGGCCAAGCCTCACAAGCAAAATTTCTCAGACGC
This sequence comes from Tolypeutes matacus, assembly GCA_026826555.1. NCBI lineage: Eukaryota > Metazoa > Chordata > Mammalia > Cingulata > Chlamyphoridae > Tolypeutes > Tolypeutes matacus. Next base: position 31,084,378 of record JAKSZT010053929.1, on the reverse strand, counting down.
TGTTCTCGACCCTTGGCTGGCCACACCCTTCTTCCCTCTGCCTCCTCAGCCTGGGGTAGTAGGAGGAGGTTTGAGAAGGCAAATTATCTTCAGCTCCCTGCTGGCTCTCAGGACAATGTCACAGCCCCACCCAGTCTGGAAGTTTGGGACCCCTCCAACACAGCAGACCAAGTTCACTGGCCCACAGACTACTTGCTATAGTCTGTGTCCCTCCCTCTCCCCTTTCTTGGGGAAGAGGAGACCTTCAACCCCCTCAGTCTGCAGCCATTGCAGTCCACAGCTGCTGTAGTCTGCACACTGCTATTTGCTCAATATGTGGGGGAATGGGTGCCTGCTGCTGCTTTTGCAACACTACTCACTGGATTTTTCAGCCAGCTGAGATGCCTTTCCTTTGCCCTCCTCTCTTCTGGGTAGTGTCTCATCTTTCCCTGGTGTCCTGAGCCCCAGAGCAGCCCTCCAGTCTCTGCCTGTCCTCTAGCTATTTTTTTTCCAGGGAAGAAAGTGATCCCTCCATCTCTCTAATCCTCCATTTTCCTGGAAGTCTCCAATATCTTTATTTTTAATGTGAAATTCTCCCAACTTTAAAAATACTGTTTTAAAACAAAACAGCCATGGACCACATTCAGTCTGGTTGCCAATTGAGACCCTTGAGGCAGGCAGACTCTTAAAAACTTTGATTTTCAATGGTGAGGGAGGGAACTATGACTTAAAATGGAAATAGAAACTCTGAGTTGGCCTTTTCCCTTATAGAACAGTGGACAATGTTCTTGGTGCTAGGGAGGCAATCACAAGATTTAATGCTACTCAGAGGCCTCTCCCAAGACCCTCAATTACCTTTCTCCCCAGTTGACAAGGGAGACTGGCTTAGAGTTGGGAAATGGTCTACCAGTATCCTAGGAAAGAAGCCACGGACAGGTCTCTGCCTTTACTGGGTTTCTATTAGAGTTACCAATGAGGGTGCTTGAAAGCAAAGCAAAATGAAGGATCAGCACCCAGGATCCAAGTTATTCTCTTCAGCTGTACAAAGCTCCTGGGTAGGAAAGACCCCTGTTAAATGTCCTTCATCCTGTTTCATGCCTTCCCTGATTACAAAGAAGCCTATGTCCCTGCCTTATCATTACTCTAATTCCCACAGCTTGGGACTTTCCACTCTCACCTGTAAGCTTTGTCCTGCCCCAAACTTGAACTCAGCCATGTTCCTAGTTCAAAGTATAGCTTGGCAGTCATCCTGACCCATGTTCCCACTTATACTTCATTCCTTGACTTAACTAACTGTGTTATTGCCTTGTTCCTAATCCTTGTTCAAGAGTTCCAGTCTTGGATTGCCATGCCTTTGGTTCTTTCCAGGTCCCTGAAGAACCAATGTCCCACCCCTGTTCCCTGGGCCCACAGGGGGAAAGTTGATCTCTTTGACTACATCTTCGTGATTCTGCTCATTTGTTCTCTCCCAGTCTCTACGCTTCTCTGCTCCTACTTTGGTCAGACCACTCATCTACCACCCCACGAGACACTGTGCTGATGTTAAATCCCATCCCTTATTACTACCACAATCTATACCAGTGGTTCACAAATGGAGGAAATTTTGCCCCTTGTGGCACATTTGACAATGACTGGGGTTATTGTTGGTTATCACACCTCAGGACAGAAGACAGTGCTACCAGCATCTTGTGGAAAGAAGTCAAGGATGCTGCTAAACAACAGCACAGCAAACAATTATCTGGCTCAAAGTGTAAATAGTGCCAAGGTTAAGAAACCCTAATCTACATATACTCAGCATTATTTGAACTCCTTTCTCTTATCTCCTGCTACCAAATATGCCCTTTTCCAGTGGGTTTTCTCATCTGGGACTGGCTCAGGCCAGTCTGATCCATGATGCTACCAATTAACTGCTTTACAGAGGTTGCAAATTGTGGGGCTGTATATTTATTTAATTTGTCAGGAAAAGTGTACCAAAATGTTTGATGTAAATGCTAATATTTAAACATTGGGATATTTGGGACTCTCTTGATAATTTACATGAACTGTTAATAATGGCCCTGTGTTTCCTTTGACAGCATTTGTGTTCTTCTTTAGATACAGTACATACTGTACTGTTTGCCATAATCCCCACCAGTCCTTAATCATTTATGATAGTTGCCAGGATGCTGTTGGTACTTGACTTAAAATCCTTGCTAACACTTGTATGTAGTATATAGTAAGAAATAAAATTGTTGAACAAATTAAAATTGTACCATATGAGAGATAAAATAAATGAAGCATGTGTGATAATGCAAGATCAAAGTAAAAACCAGGTCTAAAAATAAAGCTTACTACCATGTACATTTCTCCCAACTTAAATTTAAGGACCTATAGAAATTTGTTTTTTTAAACTTTAAAAGAATTGGAATTATGCTATATCATAAATTATACATATCTTTTTATTCTTTGTGGGACAGCAGAGGGAGAATAAAAGATATACAGAAAAAAATGTGGGGAAATTTGTCCTCAGTTTATGTGGATTTATCTATAGCCATATGTTTGTGAAGCAATGGGAGGATATGAATGAAGACTCAGAGGTGAAACTGGAAGGAGGTGTGGTCAATGAAAAGGAAACTTATTGGGCAGTGACTAAAATGAAAATGAATAGAAGAGGAACATTTGGTCTTTAATCCCAGATTTAAAGGAAATGTCATTTCTTAAATAGGCGGGGTCAAGCCAGTCTTGATTGGCAGTGACTTTCCATTGAGATTCCATATGGTTTTCTTAAGTTGAAAGTACTTAGAAGGGCACAATGACAATCTCAGGATTAAGCTTTTAGAATTTGATTGAAAAGAGGATCTAGCCACTGTATTTGCTTAAACCATATGTGCTGCTGAAAGGCAAATAAATAATTCTGACGGAAATACACACTAATAAAGATCTACATGATCATAAAATCTTCAGTAACTACCTAAGTAACTGCCAAGCTTGCACTGTAGACATGAATACGTGTAGGTCTATCCAAATCTATTAGAAACATGTGAAAAATGCTTGGCCTAGAGCAAAGTTCAGAGAACTATCCATGAAGTCAGTCTTTTGATTCTCAAAGAATATGCAGAGGCATGTTTACTGTGGAGATTCAGCTGCTGTGAGGACCCAAGTTATATTCTTGGGTTACATTTACTCCAGATACTCAAATGGCAAGTGTCTAGTTCTGGAACACAGAACTGTTTATTGAATTAAATAAATTGGTTTCTAATCTACTCAGATGTTAATAGACGTTTAACAGAAACTCCTTTCTGAATAAATAAATTTCATTGCAAGAGTTCTGGCAAAAAATGTAGTAATAAACAGTCTATAAAATCCAGATGATTTGGGAGAAGGACATCTGGTAGAAATGTGTAACATACTCTTAAATGTGGATTTAAATGAGGCTTGGCCAAAGAGGGAAATGTTTTATTTATCTATCTTGACAAAACACAAAGATTCCTCCTGGCATACCATTTTGTGAATGAAGAAAGATTTAATTAAGTTCCATAGTATTGAGTTAAATGGATTTTCATAGGCCATTGCAAAAATGTGTACCTTACAGAATGTTAAGAAAGCTTAGGTTCCAACCTACATTGAATAGAGGAAAGGATTTGATGTTGCTGACTTTTGACTATGTAGTTTGCCTGTGTAGAGTTTCTCCACACACCCTGTTAAAAATAATGCAAGAGTTGAATGTGTCTCCTGGGAAAATTCTAGGGGTTTTTGGGGAAACATGTATGTATTTTGCCTCTGATTGGATGACAAGGATAAGTAGAAAGAATTGATGGACTTGAGAGAGAAACTCTCTGGTGAAAACCACAGATCCATGATCCAGCAAACACGAATGGTCAGCATACTTTAATTTTCAAGGGCTGTCATCCTGGAGAAGGGAGATTGACTGTGTTTATATGTTTGTGTGTGTGTGATGGGTTCATTGAGTCCATAGCTCAGTATTTGCTAACTCTCAAACATGAACTGCATACCCCACCCCAGAAGGGGCACAAAAGGGGGTGTAAATTGAGACTGAGGTAATAGTGAGAGCTCTTGTTGGATGGGAGGTGGTAGCCTCTGCAGAAACAGTGATGGACAGAGTGATCCTCCCACCCTAAAACCCGGCATAGCCACTTGGACAGTTTGAGAAAGAGAACACAGCACATATTTGTAAAGTCAACACCTACTTATGTATCAGTTATTTTAATGCTCCATCCAGAAGTTAGTGTCTGGACTTGTACAATCTGTACAGCTCTGCTGAATGCTTGGAGGAAAAAAAGGGGGAGATGATTAACCCTGAGCCAAGGAGAAATGTTCAGGTTTAAATCCTTTGCAAGACTCTAAGAGAATTAACACAAAGGTATAATTTAAATATCAGGCAATATAGTGTAGTGGTCAATGGATTCTGGAATCAGACTGCCTGCCTTCAAATCCCAGTCCTACCTCTTCCTGGCTGTGTGAACTTGAGAAAATCACCTGCTATCTCAAAACATGAGTTTCCTTACTTGTCAAATGTGGATAGTGATAGTATCTAACCCATAGGGTTGCTTGCTGTCATTACATGAGAAAATCCTCTAAAAGTAGTTAGCTCAGTGCCTTGTATATAAGCATTTCCCAATAAATGTAGCTGTTAATGATTATCAGTGTTGGACTAAAAACAGTAGATCATGGAGAGGGGTGCAGGGAAAGATATAAAGATGGTGGGATTTTTTTAAGTTCCTTCTAGTGAAGGGTAAGAAGAGTTTAAGTAAAGAATTAAAAACATGTTTTGTTTCATGGGTGTGTGGGAGTTTGGCATTGTTTATGAATTCCAGAAATAGATATTGGATTATGTTTGTAAACTCTGTACCTGGGTGTGATTAAACTATGATTAGGGCTTTGATTGGGCCATGTCAGTAGGACATTGAGTCCCTGCCCCTTGGTGGGCAGGGACTCACAGAAAAACAGCAGAAAAGAGAGTTTGAGTTTTGAGCTGGAGCCTGGGAAGTAAACACATAGGAGAAGAACACAGAGGAATAGAGACAGCTCCTCAGGCATGGCAGAGGCCCTGGAAGAGAGATGAGTTGAGATGAGTTCACCTAATAGTCTACAGCCAGGGAGAGAGACAAAGCCTAAAGAGCCTGATGCCCTACAGCTGATATTGGAAGAAGCTGGGACCACGGAGCCTTAAGAGGAAGAGGAAGGCTGAATGTTGGCAACCATGTTGCTCCAACACATGGCAACAGACTTTGGTGAGGGAAGTAACTTATGCTTTATGGCCTGGTAACTGTAAGCTTCTACCCCAAATAAATACCCTTTATAAAAGCCAACAGATTTCTGGTAATTTGCATCAGCACCCCTTTGGCTAATACAATGGGCTTCATATTTTTAAAAAATTTGAATCTGTATGGAATTTACACATTGTTATCTGCCAGCCTCTGAAAGCATTTGTGTTGGGGACTGCTGTGTCCAGCCCCTAAATGCCATATTTATCCCCACTTCTAACTAGAAGTGGAGAGAAAATAGAATACTATGTAGTACCACATTTCTCTTATTTCTCACTTTTAAAAAAGCTATTTATTCACCTTTCATTAAAGGATATGGTCTAGGTCTTTATCTTACATATTCCCAAATTTTATCTGGAGTCTGGAAAAGAATGACCATCATCAACGGTGTAATGTTTCAAAGCTTGATCATAGCAGAGAGAGGTCCTCAAACAAGTATTTCTTTGAAAAGGGCTTTTTATGCATACAGTGATTTTTTTTTTTTTTTTTTAACTAGGAATTGTGTAGGCAATGAATTTGGAAACTGTGATGGCATGGACGTATGTAACTTTATTTTTATAGGGCATATGACTGGACAATTGCTGGAGATCTAAATTGTCTGCTTTATACTGGGGATATGTTCTATGTTTACCCATAGAGATAGACTGAAAAGTGTAATCTTTCTTAGTGTCTTCTGGGCACTGTTATGTCTAGTGAAGAACTGATTCTGGAAGCAACAGTCACAGAAGGGTACCTGATTATAAATGTCCTCATAAATAGATACCACCCACATTACATTTGTCCAAGTCCAGAATCTTTAACCATGACCTGAAATCTCTGCAGACAATGATATGCTTCAGAAAAGTCATGGCCACACAGTGGAAGTTGTTCTGCTACCACAATGTACCTCTGCTTTCTATTTCATCATTATTTGGCACTAAAGGTGTTTTGGTTCTCCAACATATATTGTCAATGACATTTACAGACGTACAGGAAGAATCTCTAAATTAGATTGCAGATGAGTTGGCAGCCAGTATTTTCTTTTTGAAAAAAATTATATCAACATATTCTCTTAAAAAAAGAAAAAGAAGGCTATTCTCATGAAGGGAAAAGAAAAATAGGGAACTTACAGAATATATTGAGGTTGCAGCCATTTTACAAAACAATACTGTTTATGCTCCAGAGAGGTAATAAGTGAACTTGGTGCAGCAGTAGAGAATAAACTTGTTTTGGTAGTAACATAATGCTTTTTCAACACAGAAGCAAAAATGTGGCAGGGGTTGGAGGGAGGACAAAAGTTCTAGAACTTCCTCCATTCTTACAAGATTATGCTTGAAAATATGTTTATCTTTATTTGTCCTAGGAGGAGATAGGAAAGTATGTGAGATAAAATGTAAAACTAAATGTAGTAGTGAAAGATAAAATAAAGCACATGTTGAAAGATTTACCCATTTCTCATAGCCAAACAATTTGGATACCAGAGTAATTTTTGTGATGTTTAGAGACATTCATCATGAACATCCTTAATCATTTTTATGGTAATACAAACTGAGCTGGCTACAATTCATATGGGGAGTAGTTTCTTGATTTCTGCAAAGGAGATTTTGAGAAGACTATTGGAAAACTAAGACAGTGTAAAGAAGGAACTCAGAAAAGCGAGAGGACTTGGAATTATATCTTTGTTGGAATGGTTGGAAGGACCAGTGAGAAAGGAAGACTCAAGAAGTTTGATAGCTGCCTTCTGATATTTAAAGACATGGGGGGAAAAAGTAATACTCAGTTTCTTATTAAAACAAATGAAATCTATTTTATCTTAATACACTACTGTGGATAAAGATTTGTGAACCATTTCTATTTTCTGAGCTGAACTTCTGGTTATCTCACTCTATATATTCAGAGATCCCCTTACAATGAACTTAGCCATGGGAATATTTTCCATGTTGGTTTTTCCTGTTGGTTTACCCAAAAGTTCAGATTGTATGATGCAGGGTTGAGATTAGAGTGAGGCAAGTAAGGAAGGGTCATGTAAGTGCAGAGTCAGATCCTGTCTTCATTTACAATTTTAATATTTTGTTCATCATAGATTTTTTTTTTGTCATTCTTTTGATTACTGAGTTTTTCTGATACCCTCTTAAATTTTGCCTCAATTGCCTTCCCCTAGTCCTAGCCCTGCCATGATGCTTGACCCCATTTTAATCCATGGTTATTAGGTAGTGCGGTATGTCAAAAGAGCACTGGAAGTCAGGTGAGGTGGTCTCTAAGTCTTGGCTCTGAATGTCACTAGCTGCATGACTTTGGATGAGTGACCTTCTGTGGCAGTTTGAGATTATTTTATGAATCCCAAAAAGGGAAATATTATGTTTGTAAATTAATCTATTCCTCTGGGTGTGGTACCATTTGATTGCATTAAATTCAGCTGAGGGGCCTTTGATTAGATTACTTGATAAGATCAATTTAGGGCTTTTGATTGGTCTTCATCAATGACTCAAGTTGAGTCTCTGTCCCCTTGCTGGGTCTGCTATAAGCAGAAACATAGAGAGAGACTGATAAGAGGAAAAGAGAGCCGGCATATTTGATTCTATAATGTGAAAGAGAGGACTGCAGGAAAAGAGAAGCCCCTGAGAGGCTCAAAATGGCTGGACCCACAGAGCAGCTCAAGAAGAGATAGTGAGCCTGGAGGGGAAGGCTGAGACCTCAGCAGAGATTGCTTTGCCACATGCCAGGACAACAGAGTCAAAAGTAGCTGACTTTGGTGAGAAAGCAACTCTTATGGTGCCCTGATTTGGACTTTTCATGGCTTTGGAACTGTAAGCTTTTACCCCAAATAAACCCCCTTTATAAAAGCCAGCACATTTTTGGTACTTGACATCAGCAGCCCTTTGGCAAACTAAAACACCTTCCTAGTTGGGACGCTAGGTGCCTCATCTGGAAAGTGCAGGTGACATCAAGTTCTAAAAGTTTGTGATCCTGGCCTTGGGCTTTTGTAACTGCCTAAGAAGCTCAAAGACGGCAGGACAATGTATTCTAGCTTTCTTATTATTTTCCATGCCTCTGAGCAGCACCAAGTCCAGTGCTGTGCATAGAGTGCGCATTCAAACAATGTCTTCCAGTAAATGTTTTTGTCCATGTTGGAACAAAAATATGAACCAATGCTAAAAAAAAAAGCCTACACAAATTAAAAACATTCTGCAAATGAAAACAAAACCTCTCCAAATAAGAATATTGTCCCTCCCTCATTCCTCACAGAGAAAAGAATGAACATGAAATCATTGTTTTTTCTAATTCATTTAAGTATGGCAAAGTCTTATTGCCTTTATTTTTCTGGGAAATATTCTACTCAAATATTTCAGGTTTTGAGTGAAGCAAACTTGGGTAATAATTCAGCCTTCTGGGATTCCTTTCCATTTAAAGATACTAGTACCACCCTAATGAGTCACATTTCATAAAATGTAACATCTGTTAGAAAAGATCATAAACATGCATCAGTGCCCAGAAGATCTGGAGAACCGCTGAAGAAAGAGAATCTACTTCCCAGCTAGTTCTTCATAACTCTTAGTATTTAAGTTTGCATAGCTAGAAAGCAGGGAGAGAGAGCATTTGTGCATATTGTCCAAACCCCTTCTTGTTTTCTCATCTTCTTTCCTTGGTTTAATAGTAAACTGATATTTTAAGAGCTCTTTTCTTTATGCTTGACTCATTTTATAATAAAGCATCTTTTCCATTTACTTACTCTATGACCAGTGGTAGAAATGAGAGGACAAGGGGTACTTCTGAGATCTCTTGACTATATTACTTTGCAAATTGTTTCTGTACACAAAGGATGTATAGCAGTAACTGTAGAGCAAATAATTTAAATTTATTTGATATCTTACTTTCATATTTGGTCTTACTTTCCCTGTCCCAAAAAACACATGAGAAACGAAGGTGACCCTCTAGAAATAATTAAGTATGGTGGTTTGTGAGAAAGGATGGACATAGTCATCCTGTCCCTGTGGTCATAGAACTTTGTATAACTCAAAAGCCAAGTGCTTCTCCAGGTATTCAAGTTTAAAAAAAGCAGTCAGAAAATATCTTGGAACCTATAGTAGTAATACAATATTCCTTCAGTGGCAGTTGTTTCCTGACAAGAAACTTAGAAGGAACTCAGTAACAAACCACTCAATACAATAAAGTTTCTTTTAGAACAGTTTCCTATTTCTTTTCTGCTCTTCACAGATTTTCTCTAACAAGGCAAAGTTGGACAAACCATCCCAAACTTAAAACAAGATTCCCTGACAACATACCTAATAACTCATGTGACCACTTATTAAAAATAAAACAGCTTGGCAATTCTAAGTTTAACTTTAAAACCACCCAAGAATAGTCATAAAAATAGTAACCACAGATATTTGAGTTGAAAACACTGTTTTCCCCTTGTATCCAAGATAACGTTTCAAAGGTTCTGGAAAGAGAAATTAAGAATGGCCATTCCACTATTTCTAAAAAATTGAATTCCACCACACTAACCTGGAAAATGGGAGTGAAAGGCAGAGTCCAGAAGTTTCTTTAGAAATCATCGGTCTCCTTTCACATCAGAAATCACTTGTTAAGTAACACTTGCGTTAAATTTTATGCCAGTTACAGTATAATCTTTCCCAACAGGTTTTTCTAGCTAATAATGTGCTTAGGCAGCAATTATAGGCCCTGAATTCTTTTTCAAAGATAGACTTGGTAATCTTACATTAAAAATATAAAATATAGGGAAACGGATGTGGCTCAAAAGGTTCGGCGTCCGTCTACCATATGGAGAGACTGGGGTTCGATCCCCAGTACCTCCCGGTAAAAAAAAAAAAAAAAATATATATATATATATATATATAATATTGATTAATGGCTTATTCAGTGCATATTCACCATGGGAAGAAAGTCCAAGTGGTAGGCCCCAAGAGCCCCCAGTAACCACCTTTCACTTGCATTTCCACTGGGATATGCGTCCCTCACCAAGGGTACTACAATCAATGCCCTGCAGTGACCTATTCTGTCATTTAGACATGCTAAATTTCTGTCCAGACACAGCTCCTTGACCATGAGCTCAATGTGAGTCAACAAAAGGATGTGACTGCCAAAAAAAAAAAAAAAAAGTGAATTTGCCCTTGAGCTGTAGTAATAGAATTGAGGGAGTGTTTCTCCAACTCTACTTAATCTGGTTAGACTGCATCTGCAGGCATTGTGCTCCTTTCTGGGAACATAAGAGGAACAATGATAAACTGGAGAATGTCCAGATTGGACAGGATGGAGAAAAAACTTAAAGCTACATCAGGGAAGGAACACTAGATGAACTGGCCGAAGTTATCTATCCTGGAAAAGAAAGGCAGGGTAGCATTTCTCCAATGCTTCCAAGGCTGCCATGCAGAAGAGAGAACTATTCTATCCAGTCAGAGAGTAAAATTAAGAATATGAGGGAAGCAGATTTTAGCTTGGTGTTAGGTAGAAGTTCCTAAAGATTATTAAAATCTTTCATGTTAAATGAACAAACATTTAAGAAATATTTATTGAGCATTTGCCATGTATTCAAGGCCCTGGAGAAACTACAAAGAACAGAACAAAGTCTTTGCTCTCCCAGAACTTTCCTTCTAATGCAAAGCTGCCACCTGAGGATAGTACATTTCTTATACCTGGAGATATTTAATGAGGTAACCATAAATTGGAGGTTTTGAAGTGGGAAGTCAGGCATTAAACATGACTAGACTTGATAATGTCTAAAGTTCTGCCAATTCTGAAACTCTGGGGTTCAGTGTGGTTCAGTTACTCTAATAATATATGTGGTGGTTTGAAGCTGTATGTACTCCAGAAAAACATGTTCTTTAATTTAATCCATTCTTGTGGGTGTAAACCCATTGTGAGAGAGAGGGAGAGAGAGAGAGAGAGAGAGAGAGAGAGAGAGAGAGAGAACCACGGAAGCAAGAAGCTGTAATCAATGAAACACAGAAGAGAAGGAAGAGACCAGCAGATACTGCTATACACCTTGTGGCAGAGGAGCCTAAGATAGCTAGCAGCTGATCTTTGGGAAGAAGGCATCGTCTTGATGATGCCCTGATTTGGACATTTTTCTGCCTCAACCATGAGCAAATAAATTCCCATTGTTTAATCCAACCCATTTCATGGTATTATTTGGAGCAGCCTAAGAAACTAAAACAGATTTTGGTACTGAGATTGGGATGCTGCTATTGGAAATTCCAAAAATATGGAAATGGCTTTGGAATTGTGAATGGGTAGAGGTTGGAAGAATTATGACCTGCTTGATAGAAAGGCCTAGTTTGCTTTGAAGAGACTGTTTGTAGAAATATGGATGCTTAAGGTACTTCTGATGAGGACTTAGAAGAAAATGATGAATTTGTTATTGGAAATAGAGGGAAGGTGACCCTTGTTTTAATGTGGCAGAGAACTTGACAACATCAAATTGAGTTCTGATGTTGGATGGAAGGCAGAATTTGAGAGCACTGAGCTTGGATAGTTAGCTGAGGAGATTTCCAAGCTAAATGTGGAAAGTGCAGCCCTGGTTTCTCCTTGCAGCTTATAGTAAAATGCAAGAGGATAGGGATAAGCTGAGAATTGAACTCCTGGGCATAAAGAAATAGAAATTGATGGTTTGGAAAATTCTGAGCTTCCAGAAAGCAAGTCCCCAGAGAATAGTGCTCCATGTGAGGGTTTAACTGAACATGGATCTAGTCACCTGTTTCAGTGCAAGTCAGGATTGGAAATGCTGTTATCTAGGAAGGATATGTGGAAAGTTCTTTTGTCTGATGGTTTGGACCCCTGTGTGCCACATTCAAAACTGGCAAGTTTTTTTTGCGAGATCTGTATGAACAGAACTACTGCCAGGTTGGACTAAAAAGGATAGGACAGGGACAAACTGAAGGAAAAAATCACTTCAAGGACAGAACCATGGAAGCTGAGGTCTGGGCTGAAGACATCTTCTTAGGCCAAGAAAGTAGACCCACCGATGTGTGTGAAAAGGGTGAGTCCACCCTGGTGCTTGGAGAGGGTGGGCTTTCCACTCCATTGTTCAGAAAGAGTGCTGCCACCCTAGTCTTTAAGAGAGTGTGGAGCATATGTCCTGGGGATTGCAGAGTCTGTCACCTCAAAGCTTGGAGAGGTTGGAGTCTTCACTCTTGTAAGCAGCATGGCCTCTGCACAAGTACTTGGAAGAGGTGGGGCTGCTGCCCTATCAGGCCCAGAGGATAAAACATTATTCTGTATATGACTCTCAGACCTTGAAATCTAATGGAGCATGTCCTGCAGGATTTCAGAATTGTTTGAGACCAGTGACTCCTGTTGTCCTTCGATTTCTCCCTTCTGGAATGGAAATGTTTTTACTATGCCTATCTCTCCTTTGTCTATTGGAAGCAGATTACTTTGTTCTCTAGGTTTCACAGGTCTACAGCTGGAGGGGAATTGTGCCCTAGGACAGACCACACCCCTAACTGATTTGATGAGACTCTGTACTTAGCATTGTTTCTGAAATGACTTAAGGCTTTTGGGATATTGTGATAGAATGAATGTATTTTGCATATGGAAAGAACATGTCTTTTTGGTGTCCAGATGGTAGTGTGTGGTGGTTTGAAGTTTTATGTACCCCAGAAAAACATGTTCTTAAATCTAATCCATTCCTGTGAATGTAACCCCATTGTAAATTGGACCTTTGATGAGGCTGCTTCAGTTAAGAAATGACCCACTTCATTCAGGATTGGTCTTAATCCTATTACTGAAGTCATTTATAAACTGAATGAAGAGAATGAGAGCAAGAGAGACAGACAGAGAGAGAGAGACACACACACAGAAAGCCTCTGAAGCAAGAAGCTGAAATCAATGAAACACAGAAGAGAAGGGAGAGACCAGCAGATACCATCATGTGCTGTGCCAGTTGGAATAGGGGCCAAAGCCCACCAACAGCTGGTTTTTGGAAAGAAAGCATCACCTTGATTATGCCTTGATTTGGATATTTTCCTGGCTCAACCATGAGTGAATAAATTCCCATTGTTTAAGCCAACCCATTTCACGGTGTATTAGTCAGGGTTCTCTCGGGAAACAGAATCAGCAGGAGATATCTGTGAATAATAGCGACCGTGGGGACTTACAAGTCCAGGTTCCTCAGGCAAGCTGCAAACCAGGGGCTCCCATGAAAGCCCGATGAAAGGTCGTTGATGAGTCTCTGGGAGAAGTTGCCTGTCCAACGATGAGCTGGGAAATTCTCCCTGAATGTTGAAATCACTTCCACTTTTAAGTCATTCAACTGATTGGGTAAAAGCACCACCCATTGATAATGTAATCTCCCTGATTGATGCAGATGTAATCAGCCATCCACGCAGTAAACTCACTGGTGATTGAAGTCCATAAATGCTCTTGTATTACAATTAGCCTAGTGCTTGCTGGAACAAACACCTGGACACAACTACTTGGCCGAGTTGACACATTAGCCTAACCATCACACACAGTATTGTTTGGAACAGCCTAGGAAACTAAAAAAATACAGTTGATGCAATTTGTTGGTTCTCCTGGCTATTCTTGGGGACATGCAGTTCTAATTTTATGATTTAGCCATAGTATAGTATCCTTCCATTGAGCAACACATATATACAGCACTGCTGAGGTTTTTACAGGGGTCAGGTGGCATGGAGAGAGAAGACTGAAATTTCTTTCTCAAAGGTGTCTTAAAAAATAGATTTCAATTAGTCTGGAATTGTTTAGGTGTGAGTTCTGCCAAGCTTGAACATTTTTTTATAAAAGGAAATTGGACCTCTAAAGGAAGTAGTATATGGAAGACAAGCTATTGTGATCTGTGTTGAAAGGAAGCTATTTTCTTATGTGCCATATTCATCCCCAAAGATCTGGTTGCCATTTCAATTACTTTTCCTCTTTTTCAACTTGTCATTAGCAGTTGGGAATGGGGTTCTCCCTTTACAAACCAATTTCCTATTCTTTCATCTCTTTGAAAGGGGGTGGAGTCAGGGCAGCTAGAGATCATAGAACCATGGGTCTGCTAAAGTTGGATGGGATTCTTAGAGATAATTTAATCCGGGCCCTTCATTTTATACATGAGAAAACCGAAATTTGGCAGAGCACTCAAAAAGACTTGAATATTAAAGACAGACACACTAATAACTACCAAGATTTTGGTGGAAACTCTACTTTGGGCCAGAAAAACGTTATAATCAATTAGAACTTCTAGAAATTACAAAGATAATATTGAAATTTAATTTTAATGGACGGGTTAAACAGCAGAAGGGAGAATGTAAACTAGATGATTACATGCAAAAATTATCCAAAATGTAGTACAGAGAGAAAAATAAATGAATATGAAAGAAATGCTAAGTAAGGAGGAGCAGAAAGTAAGAATGTCTAACATATATTGAATCAAAGCATCAGAAAGGGATAAAAAACCTCATGTTAACCAGATGGTTAAAAGTGGATCCACCATCAGGATTTAGTTTATATTTTCATGTGTTGTTCACTAAATAATAGTGGATTATAAAATGCCCATAATTGGGAAGCGGCTGTGGCTCAATCAGTAGGGCTCCCGTTTACCATATGGGAGGCCCCGGGTTCGATTCCTGGGGCCTCCTGGTGAAGGCAAGCCCGCCCATGTGGCGCGGTGAGGTGACGCAGCAGGACGACCCAGCAATGGGAGACAAGCAGACACAGAAAAACGCACAGCAAATGGACACAGCGAGCACAAGCAGCAAGGGGGGATAAACGAATAAATAAATAAAATCTTAAAAAAAAAATAAAATAAAATAAAATAAAATGCCCATAATATTCCTGACCAGGAATATTCAGTCCAGTGGTCCTGAGAGTTGTCAAATGCCTTCTGGAGAGGAAAGGGATACCTTTTGTTCTGGCTTGATAGCATCCACAGGCTTGGTTACATCTTAAGTTTGTGAAGAAGGGTTATCTTTGAAAACAAAGTCCCTATGTCTTCACCTATATATGAAGTACTCATTAAGAGAATAAAATCAGAAGGTAAAAACTCATCCTAAGAAGAAATCAGGACCATGGCTATAAGAGCATTTGCAAAATTATGGATTGTTTATGAATTTCTCATGTTAGTCATGTTTCTGTTATCCCCTATTTTTCTGTAGTAAAGCCTTAAAATGAAAATGAATCTTTGTGGGACAAAGATTATAGGATTTGGAGAAACTTGTGACAAGAGAAATGGGTAGAGCCAGCTACTTAGGGAAATGAAATGTCTGAGCTCCTGGGACCCCTCAAAAAAGAAAAGAGAAAAATAGGAGGTGGCTCAAACATGGCTGAGACTGAATGGTAGAAAAAGACAAGTGGGACTCCCCAATG
Source organism: Tolypeutes matacus (assembly GCA_026826555.1). NCBI lineage: Eukaryota > Metazoa > Chordata > Mammalia > Cingulata > Chlamyphoridae > Tolypeutes > Tolypeutes matacus. The sequence goes on along the minus strand of JAKSZT010053929.1, from coordinate 31,068,827 downwards.
AAGCAGTCCCTTCAGTCTTCATAACCCTTTGATCCTTAGTATATTCAAATACAAAATGATAAAGATGACAATAGAAGAGTAATGATTCAAAAAAGCTGGCTGTGGGAAGAGCTGTTTATGCTTCTGGAAATATGGTGCTCTAGATTTTTAAAATCAAAACCTCTAAGAACACTGTACTAAACATGAAGTCATTTTTTAAATGTATGGCTGTGTTGGCAAGAAAGTAAGGAAAATCCTTACAGAACTGAACTGAAATGAGAGCAGGAATCCAGAGACCCCCAACCTGTTGGCTGCTCTATGGCCATCAACCTACCCCATGTGACCTTACGTTTTGCTTCTTTCTACCAAGAAAAGATCAGAAAGTAAAAGGTACGACCTGGACTAGATAGGTTTTATGATCAGAGACCCATAAATAAAGCTGAAACCCTTGAGTTTCAGTTAAAAGTAAATTAAAACAGAGCAGATGTGGCTCAGGCAGTTGGGCACCCACCTCCCAAAAACCAAGGTATTATAAATAAATCCATTTATATCTATAATCAAATAAATGGTAATGGGTAAAACCCTCCAAGTGAAAGGCAGAATTGTCAGACGGGATAGAAAAACAAAATCTAGCCATATGCTGTTTACATGAGGACACAGATAAATTGAAAGTTAAAAGATGAAACGATATACCACACAAAGGCCAAATAAAATAAAATAAAATAAAAATGCTGGTATAGCTATGTTAATATCAGAGAAAATAGAATTCTAGAAAGAAAGACAAAAATGAGAGAAGAGAATGTTTCCAATGAGACTCTTGGAAAAAAGTTTCTGAAAAAAGTCAATGAAAGGCACATCACTGACAGTGGGTAGATATTAATAACCTTAAGTAATAAAAGGGCTAGTGGCATTCTTCCTGCATCTGCTGTTTGTTGTATTTCTTTTTTTGTTTAGTGGCTTTTCTGAAATAATTCTGTGTTCTTTGTTGTGTGTGGTCACTGGATTTTCTGCTCACTTTGCTTAATGGTTAGCTAATGATTGATCAGAGATTTCTTTAAATGTCTGGAGCCAATAAATCTCCCAGGTTTTGCTGAGGGGCTTTGTGTACATGGTTGAGGCCTGCTTTCAACTCTCAGGCAGGGAGATGACAACTCTGTTTTAGCCATCTCTTCCTGCTTGCACAGAGCCTCAAAGTCATCTATAAGTGAGAGCTTAGGGCCTTCTCAGGTCTTTTCTGAGCATGTACTGAGCCCTGGGTATGTACACAGCCCTACAAGTGTTTGTGGCCTTCTTGAGTCCCAGGAATGTATTGGAGCTTTTCAAAGCACCTCTGTACATTTTATTCCCAAGCTTTTTCCTTTAACACTTTTTGTTAGTCTGTTACTCTCCACAACTGGAAGCCAATGCTTCAGGCAGCTGTGAAGTTGAACAATTGCCTTTGATTGTTTTTGACAAATGCCCATGGGAAAAAGGCTTTTCACCCTGGGTGAGCTCCACGTCAGCATATATAGATAGGCTGGCAGGTGGGGTCTTCCAGGGAACCACCAGGCAAGTCAAATGATGACAATTTTCTGGGAATGAGGCTTTGAAGGAGCTCCAGCCCCAATCTGCTCCCTCCAGTAGCTGCCAGGCTGCTGTCTTTAACCTGAATGCAGGCTATTAGTTTTCACGACTACCACAGAGCTAGAGAGTGGGGGATGGGTCCAGGGGCAAGTTAAAAAAGCACAAAGCTCACTGTTTTTACTGAGATTCAGCTCTTTTTCTTGAACAAATACTCCCTGTAGTCTTTAAAGCCTTTAGGTAATTTCCAGAGCTCTGATAAAGTTAATTCTGACAATTTTTTTTTTTTTTTGCCAGTTTTCTTATTGCTTTTCTGAAGAAGTAAATTTCCCAAGGTCCTTACTCCTCCATTTTTGCTGATGTAACTTGGGTAGGGAGTTTTGAGGATGGTTAGTCTAGGAAACAAGGGAAGACAAGGGAAGACGTCCTATCACAGCTGAGACCTGGCAGAGAACATGGCTGGGAGAGAAAATGGCCAAGAACCCTACCCAGAAACCCCTGCTCCTAAGAACAAATCTGGAAAGACCCCACCTAGACCATGGCCATGAGGGCCCTATTGGAACTTTTTCCGTGGTCAATGGGAAGCCCTAGATAACTCCCAAACAACAGGCCTCCCCATTGGCCCCTTGAAAGCTAACAGGTGGGGTGGCCAATCAGAACAACAAACAACTGGTTTCAGCTCCTGGTGCCGCCTAAGGAAACAAGGAAGACAAACAGACACAGCAAGTACAAATAACAAGGGGATGGGGAGAAATAAATGAATTAAAAATAAATCTTTAAAAAATAATAATAATATAATTTGATACTATAGTATGATTCTTTCAGTTCTTGTTCTCACTAGCAAATTACACAAAAAATTAAGGAGCTTTTTAATATCTTGTTTCATTCTTTGTCAAAGAAGATATGAGTGTAAGCAGAATTTGACTATGTATATATATATGTGTGTGTATGTACATACACACATGATAATATTACGTTAACTCAGTTTTATAAATGTCATAAAGTTGGGAAATAAATTATTGCATTTCTTTGCTTTTCTATGATTCTCCTTAATTAATAATGAGTATAAAAGCAGACCTTCAATTACTACTCTAGCAAAGAGTTCACATCTTTTAAAACTGTTTCTCTGTATTAAAATCTTAAAATCATCTAAGAAAGAGCAAATGGTGTTTTCCTCAGTTCTTGTGACATCAAGTCATATGACTTTCAAATTTGGAAAATACTTGGAAAAATAGGAAGACTTTTTAGTACAGTAGCCCTGGTCTTTGTCATGGAAAAACAAAGTGGAGGAGATTGTTCTAGATTAAAATGGAAAAGACACAAAAACCAAATGTAACATGTGAACTTTGATTAGATAGTGTGTTTTTTTTTTGCTTGTTTTTTGTTTTTTAAAGCTATAAAAGATATTTTGAGCACAATTGGGAGAATTTGAATATAGTTTGGATATTAGGTATCATTAAGAAATGATTTTTCATTTTCCTAGACGTGTTAATGGTAATGTTTTATCAGACAGTGTCTTTTTTAGGAGATGTATACTGCAGTTTGGGGGACTGAAATCTACAACTTACTTTCAAAGCAATCAGAAGAAAATAAACATACTAGTTATCTAACTAGGAATTTGTAAACTGATTCTAATCATGAAATGTGGTGAGTGGAAATGTATTGCCCAGATCTCCCTTCAAGCAGGAACCTGTTGACCCAGCTGCTAGAGGGCTGTCAAGAGACAGACTCCAGCTAGTATGGCAGCTCCCCAGGGGTTGCCACTACCACCCAGAAGTTCCTTACTAAGGTCATGCCCTTCTGGGGATGGCTCACCTCCAATGACTGATTAAGGTGGAGGTAAAAAGGCATGGTCCTTTCAGCTCAATGGGGACAATTCTGATGGAGACATTCTAGCTTCAGAGCTCTTGGTTCCAGCTCAACTTCTCCCCTACTCAATGGTGTCCCCTCTTGCCCCTGATTCCATAGTGTTGATCCCCAAGTTACTCCCACCCCGGTGCCTCAAAAGAGAAAAAAAAGAAGGAAACAACACTGGTCTGTTTTCTTCAAAAATGTCAGTGTCATCAGGGACAAAGAAAGGCTGTGGAAATGTTCTAGATTAAAAGAGACGAAAAAGATACAATGACTAAATGTAATCTGTGATGCTGGACTTCATCTTGTACTGAAGAAAAATAAAATACCATACATGACAAATTATTGGATCAATTGACAGTGTTGGAATATAGATGTTAAAGTATTGCATTAATTTAAAATTTCCTGAAGTTGAAAACTATACAGTAGTTATGTAAGAGAATGTTCTTGTTCTTAGAAATACAGATTGAGATATATAGAGGAAAAGGGGCTTGATGGATACAACTCATTCTCAAATGATTCAGAAAAAAAACTGCATACACACAGACACAGAATAAAAAAGAAAATGGGGCAACTTTTAACAATCAGTGTATCTGAGTAAAGGGTATATGAGAGAACTCTGTATTTTTCTTGCATCTTTTCTGTAATCTTGAAATTATTTTCAAACAAGAAATTAAAAAAAAATATATATATAAATAGTTAAGGATCAGTCAGGCATGTAAAAATGCTAGCAATTGATCTAGATTATAGGTAATATGGTTGTTCTCTCCACTATTCTTTCAAATTCTCTAAATGTTTGAAATTTTTCATAATAAAAAAGTTGGGAAACCAGACCAGGATATTTGCCATCACTTAACTCTAAAACGTGCAAGACTCTGAAGTTCCTTTTGGTGCACGATGTCTGTATTTCAGGTGGCGGCCACCACCTGAAATAGTTATGTTACTGTAATTAACTGATAGAACACAGACTACCATGTCAAGTGGACTCTCACAATTTCCCCCTATATGGTAGAGCCCCCTAAATCATTAATTATTTCACTCCTCTATGAGAAATGTGTAAAAAATATGTGGGTTAAACCGTACCAGATTTATAGTGTAAACTGTGAGTACTAAGACTTTGTTTTATCCTCTGCTCTATCCTTTGTTGCTAGAAAAATTCCTAGAACGTGGACTATGCTTGATAAATATTTACTGAAAGAACAAGTGAGGAAGATATAAATAAATATGGAGCTTGGAATAGGTTAATAATTTTACTAATTAAACCTCAATTCCTATCATTGTGGCCAAAACTAAATTCGTTTTTGCTTTTTTGCTTATTTTACCTTCTTTATTGCAAGTTGAGAGAAGTCCCACATCAGAATTCTGGAATTATTCCAGCAATTTAATTTATATGATTTCAACAATTTGCTAAATAGTTAATCCCAGAACCAGGAAGAAGTTTGAAGTAGTGCTGTTGGATTCCTGGAGGAGGCAGCAGAGAGCTTTTAGAATGTAAGCCCACCTGGGCGCTTATTGGAAGTGACCTTGAGGAAGGAGGTGCTGCAGCATCTGAAGACTTAGGAGGGGAGGCACTGGCTCAAGATGACTTGAGACCAGGAGAAATGATGCTCAAATGCAGTCTCTACCACATGGAGCAATGAAGTCAGGGGGCTATATGAGGCCAGGGGTCACAGAATACAGCGTATTTATCAGCAAAGTGTCAGTGCTTACTAAATAAGGCCAGAATTGAACAAGCTAAAAGAAACCCATCAACCAGTTATCAGAATGCAGAAATCAGGGCTGGAGCAAGAACCAAGAGGAACTGAAACAGATTTTGTAATAGGGTGCCACAGCTTGGGACACCGGTTTTGTCCCGTTTTGATATTTGCCTACCACGGAGCTGGCAAGAAGTGTTAACCACAAAACAGTGTTCATGGCCTCCTGGCAACGACCAGTGACTAACAAGGCCTCAGTCCTTTCTAACTGGCAAGTATCACCCCCAGGCCAAATGCTGCTGTAATTTCAGGGACCTTTTATACCATACTTTCCTATACTCACTATTTCCACTTTCAGCTCAGAATCAGAGTTGAAAAAAAGTATAATCAAGCATCTTTAATTTCCATCTTTTTCTTCCTGTCCAGCTCCCGCCTTCTCTTTTCTGAATCTAGAAAGCTGCTTGCTCCCTAAGCAACTATGATCTCAAATAATTTTCTGAAATTCCTAATTACAGTTATTTCCCATTAAGTAGTCAAAAACTACCCTTTTAATTATTTGACTTAGCAAATATCTGAAATGTTTTCAAAGTGGCTTCTTATCATACTGCTTAAAAGGTCCACAATTCTCTACCTCTTGACATAATTGAAGTGAAACATTAGAAGTAAAATCAGTACAATGTGTTTTTTTGTTTTTTTTTTTTTTTTAAGATTTTATTTATTTATTCATTTATCCCCCCCTTGCTGCTTGTGCTCGCTGGGTCAGCTAACCACGCCATGCGGGCGGGCTTGCCTTCACCAGGAGGCCCCGGGAACCGAACCCGGGGCCTCCCATATGGTAAACGGGAGCCCTACTGATTGAGCCACAGCCGCTTCCCATGTTTTTGTTTTTGAAACAGAGGTACCCTGTAAAATATGATTTATGATATATAGGTACCCTGAAAAACGATTTATAGTTGGGTTTTATTTTAGGTATTCTACCCATATACATTTTCTCCCATTTTCTTCTTAGATTTATTACGTGAAGTCAGCGTAGGTTTATGTTAAAGCTTGGCCTGTAAGAGGCTTTACTAAAGATGTCACCAGTGTGCCCAAGAGCTAAGTTATAGGGAGGGAGGGAGAGAGGGGAGTATTTCTCCAAAAGCAGACCAAGTTGATCAGCAAACATTACACAGGTACTTATCCAGAAATTTGTAATAAGAAATTTTAGAAGAAGATATTTTGCTTTCATTATGAAATTATGAAGTTTGTGAGTTTTGGTTTAGTATTTTTACTTTTTTTTTTTTTTTAAGATTTTTATTTTATTTTTCCCCACTCCCTTGTTGTTTTTCACTTGATGTATCTGTTTGTCTTCCTTGTTTCTTTTTAGGAGGCACTAGGAGCCGAATGCAGGACCTCCTATGTGGGAGCCACCTTGCTTGAGCCACCTCTGCTCCCTGCTTTTGTTGTGTCTCTCATTGTTTTTCCTTCCCACATCTCTTGTTGCATCATCTTGTAGCATCAGCTTGTCATGCCTACCTGTTGTGTAAGCTTATTGTCTTCTTTTAGGAGGACCCAGGAACCTCTGCTCATTGCTTTGTTATTTCTTTCATTACATTTTTCCTTCTTGTGTCTCTTTGTGTCAGCTTGCCATGCCTGCCCATCAAGCCAGCTAGCTGTCTTCTTTAGGAGGCATCAGGATCTGAACCAGTGACCTTCCATGTGGTAGGCGGGAGCCCAGTCACCTGAGCCACATCCACTTCCCTAGTATTGTCTTTATATCAAATTATAGGGGGGAGTCAATGTAGTTCAGTGGTTGAGTGCCGGCTTACCATATCCAAGGTCCTGGGTTCAATCCGTGGCCCCTGGTATCTCAAAAACAAAAACAAAAACAAGAAAAAACTAATGACATTTATAGGAGCAGGTGTGGCTCAAGTGATTGAGTTTCCCACATGGGAGGTCCTGGGTTGGTTCCCTGGCCCTGGTACCTTAAAAAACAGAAAAAAATTATATATGAAGAGGGCCTATGCTTTTTTCGGCATTTAGGGCCTATCAGGAAAGACTTTGAATTGGGCAGAAAGATTGCCCATTTAACCTTTTCAGGTTATCTCTGCCTGTCATTCTTTTTTTTTTTTTTTTTTCTGATAAGCATGTTCCTTTTATTTGAAAAGAGATCCACAAAGACTGTAGTCATTGTCCCTCAGAGTGCATGGTACATGGATGTGAAATCTGTCAGTGCCTTCATCCACTTTTTCTTCAAAGAGAAACCAGTCTGGGGATGAAGTTAATGCTCAATGGAAAACATAGCTTAAGACACAATTACGCTTCCAGGAAGATGGCAGACTAGTAAGACACGGGAATCTCTTCTCCAGAAAAATAGCTAGAGGACAGGCTGAAACAGCCCCGGAAAAGATCTTCTAGCGTTCAGGAGGGCAAGTGAAGGCTGCACACCACCCAGAGGAGAGAGGGACAAAGGAGGGAAATCCCAATGACAGAACCGTGAGTTGGAACCAGCAGCAGCTGCTGCTGCTGGCACCCTCCCCCACACTAAAGACTCTTTAGAATTCTCGGGTCTCTTGGCCTGCAACTACAGACAAAGAGTGCTCCAGGTATCTGCCACCCCAGGAAAGGGGAGAGAGAGGGACACAGCCTAAGGCTGACTCAGGTTCTGACCTGCAAATTTGGGCTGCGGTGCCTCATAGGCCCTTCCAGGCCAGGTGGGACCACACTGTGCTTTGCCCTGGGAGCTAACAAAGTACTGAAGAAATCCAACCCTCACAATCTCCCTCTCTTCTAGCCTGGACTAATTGTTGAGGACTCCACAGGAGAGGGGAGAGAGAGCCTGGGGCTGACTCGGCTTTTGACTCCCTGTCATTCTTTAAGCTATTTTACAATCCTGTAAGTTGTAGAAACTTATAATATTGCAAATGATTCTTGTCTAGTGAAATGCAACTGACAGTTGCCTGTGGATATTGACAAGGTTTGGCAGTTTTGCCTCATTTGTAAATTCATTTCCATATTCCTTATTACCTATATATGTATGATACTTTGGATTCTCTTTTTAACTAGTTTTAACATCTTACTGATATCCTCATTAATTGATCTGTTAAATAAAATCTTTGATACATATTAATTTTATATTTGAATGTGAGTCATGATTTTACCTTTTTTTTTTTTTTTTTTAATTATCCTTTAACAAGACTTTAGTCAGAAGGTATTAGCCTGGCCTTGGGAAGACAACTAAGACTAGGGAAAAGAGGGTGGGGTGTGGTAAGACTTAAAAAAAAAAAGTCCCCTCAATTTTCAAAACTTAAATTTACCTCCCACTCTTGGGATAATTAAGGAACTGAACAACAGGATGGGGGAGCTACTCATTTGGGGAATGAAGGGTAAAATGCTGTAGCAGGCAGGCAGGGAAAGGCTTCAGGAGAGAATTCTGATACGACCACAAGTATGGTATTGCTGAGGCAAATTCTTTAGGGATCCCAGACTCTTTCCCCTTTATCCTTATCTGTTCTATTTGAAGGCTGTGTGCTAGAAACCAGGACATAAATATAAATTGCTGGAAATAAGACGAGACCAATAAGCAAGATTAATAAAATTGTTCTACTTAGCAACCAGAGCGTTAACTCAGTATTCAAATAAGCCTGGCTTTCCTTTTATCTGTTTTTTGTTTTTGTTTGGCAAATAAACTGAGGCCACTTTAATCCCTGCTGCAGCTACTCAAAAGGGGGAAGGAACCAAACCAATATTCTAGCCATTCCCAGTCATCAAAATAATTGGTGAGCTGTGGCTCTTTGCCTGATCAACACTGCAGTTTGAGGACATACAATGCTGAGGACACAGAATGCCTTCCTCTGCTTGGGGAGATACTATCTGCCTCATGAAACAGTATGCCAAAAAGTCAGGGCAGCCCCCAAAGAAGTTCCAGCTCTATGTTGTCTGTTAACTGCCCTTGCCTCAACTCTCCCTTGGGCTATCTAAAATAGCTAGCATTTTTATGTGGAGTTTGATTTCTACATTCCTTTCTTAGAAGACACATCTGTCTTCTTTCACTTTTGCCACCGAGTTCTCTCCAGGTGTTTAACTCCCCTCTTTCCCATTGTTTCATCTTCCCCAAGTGCTTTGATAATAAACAACAAAATAATGCATTCCCTGCATTGCCCCCCCCCTGCAGTATTTTATGGTGGTTTAAAAGCTAGGGCCCTGGAATCAGACAGACCCTAGCTTCTAATTGCAGTGTCACTTATTACCTATCTGCATGTTCTTGGGAAGTTAATCAAAGCTCTACACCTCAGTATCATAAAAAACGGCCATGGCTGAAGTTGCTACTAATAACTCTATACCCACCAAGCAAAGACTTTCCTTTCCTCTTAACCTCTAATTTACTTTCTGTCCCTGAGAATTTGCTATTTCTACATATTTCTTATAAGTGACATCATACAATAATTGTTCTGATGTGCCTCAGTATCTTCATCTGTAAAATAGGAATAATAATAATAACTACTTTATTGGGCAGCTACAAGGATGAAACGAGACAATTATGTGAAGTTTAGAGTACAGTGTGACACATAGCATTCTATTACTATAATAATTTTCTTCTCCCTCTACCCTGAGTCTCCTTTTGTCTCCTTCTATTTGTAGTTTCCTTTTATTTCCTATTTCCTTATTTGTAGGTACTACCTCACACTTTTTTCTCAACCCAACATAGTTACCAAACTAAAGGCAGTGACCACATGTATCATGTATTTTTAATGACGATCTACTCCAATTTCTTCATCTGTGATCTAGGGAGGAAAACCCATCAGTAAACCACTTCAGGGTTGCTATTAGAATTACACAAGATAATGTAGTGAAGTGCCTAGCACAATGCCTTGCCTATAGTAAGAGTTCAAAAAATGTAAGACATCATTGTTAGTATCTTACTTTGTTACTTCTTTTATTAGGCTGCATATGGAAATAATCCACATAATCAGCATATGACTTTGTTGAAGATAGCAAATTATTGGATTTCAAGCTGATTGAATGATTAAATGCTCTAAACAGAGAGATCATTTGATGGCATTGTGGTTGGTTTAGATCACATCTTTAATCCTAAAGGGAAATATCTGAGAGATATCCCTGTGACCATAGAATGGTTTCCTGCTGTTACAGTAAAGCTGCACTGTGCTCATTCCTTCCTTTCCAAAGCAGGACATTCTGATCCTGTGATAATGTCCTACTCGAGGAGTTTATTTATTTTGCACCAAATGATTAGTGTAGCTGAGCTCATTTCTTGTGATGAATATTGCTACAGCATAGCTGGGTTTCTTGCTATACTCTCACTGACCTCCTTTGTATTTCAACTGGCTAGAGTACAACTCAACTGTCTGCCTTAGTAAGGCAAAAAGAAACATTTTTCCAAACAAATCCTTTTTGGGCATTTTCTTAAGTTTGATGAATAAGTTATTTACTAACTGTTTAAGAAAGAAGTAAAAAGAAGAAATGGTCATTCTTTAAGCAATTACTGAAGACCGTCCAATGGGTTAAGCAGATTCTATTTGCCAGAGCAAGAAAAGAAGTTTATTAAAAAAAAAAAATCAAGTTTCTTTTTTACTTAAGGCTGAGATAAATGAATGTGGATATGTTTGTAAATATCCTAACGAAAAGTTAAAATGGCTCATAGCTATAAATGGTATTAAGCATTGTTTAGACAAATTTGAGTTATATATGAAATATAGAGGCATAGACAGATATTCAAGCAAAAGAGAGAGCCCTGGGACATTCCTTACAGTCTTTTTTTTCCCCTCTCTCTCCGTGTTTTGGGAGATGTAACAGATTTCTGAGGAGATCTCAAAATACCCTTTAATGGTGTTTGGTGTATTATAATCCCTTCCACACCATAAGCAGTTTTAAGTGTGTGCTGAAGCTAACCCCTTTCCCATTCAACCTCCCACAGAAGAAATGGCAAACCATGGAGAAACACCATGTTTATAGGTGAAATGCTTTTCCGAGCAAGGCATCCCTCACAGACACGGTGCAAAGAACTTACCTAGGGTGATTTGACTATCTTTTAAAACTTTTGCCAACCTTTTTACTAGTGCACGTAAAGAACTATAATTAGGAAAGCAGATGTGGCTCAAGCAACTGGGCTCCTGCCTATCACATGGGAGGCCTGTGATTCGGTTCCCGGTGCCTCCTAAAGAAGACAGCCAGCTGGCGCAATGGGTAGGCGCGGCAAGCTGACACAACAAGATGATGCAACAAGAGATACAAGAAGAAAAACATAATGAGAGACACAATATAGCAGGGAGCAGAGGTTCCCTGTGCCTCCTAAAGAGGACGAGCAGGATGGCGAGCTGATCCGACAAGATGACGCAACAAGAGACACGAGGTAAAACATAATGAGAGACACAACAAAGCAGGGAACAGAGGTGGCTTAAGTAATTAGGCACTTCCCTCCCACATCAGAGGTCCCAGGTTCAGTTCCCGGTGCCTCCTAAAGAAACAAAAAAAAGAAGATGAACACAGCAAGTGCAAACATTGAGGGGGTGGAGAGAGATAAATAAAATAAATCTTAAAAATAAAACTAAAATTAATTAACTGTAATTAATTTTTGTGTGTGTATTTATTTGTTAATAATGATATAATCATTCCTGAGATGGTTTTATTTTGACTAGATAAAGGAAATGAAAGTCTTTATGAAGCAGAATGACAATCAAATCGAAAGGTCATATCTAACGTTATCAATATGACTGGAGAATATAATCAATAATTTATATCAACTTAGCATTTTTGTAAGGTAACCAAATAATTGATTTGATTAAACTTTTATTTCCTGAACTTGCTGGTGGTTTTGGAATGAGTAAGAAAATCACCAGCTCTTCTAAAGAGCCAAGTGTATTTTCAGATGTTACTTCTGTAAATGAACCCTTCCCTGACCACCCCAGTCTAAATCAGAGGCCCTGTGCTATACTCTCATACTCTTCCTTCAATTAAAGGAATTTTTAGTTATATATTTGAATGCTTATTTGATGAATGTGTGTCTCCCTCACCAGGCTACAGTTTTGCTTACCCCAGTTTTGCTTATCCCAGAGCTTAGCACAATGCCAGGCAAATTGTAGGGTTCAATAAATATTTATCAACTGACTGAAAGAATGCAATACATCCAGGGGACTACTCAGTGGGTTTTTCTTTTCTTTTTTTTTTTTTTTTACCAGGAGGTCACGGGGATCGAACCCCGGTCCCTCCATATGGTAAATGGACGCCGAACCCCTTGAGCCACATCCGTTTCCGTGGGTTTTTATAAAAGGTATTCATGCCCATGAGCATCTCAGCAAACTTTATTTTTGTCTGAGAAGGCAAGGGTAAGTTTGAGAAGGAATTTAAGTTCTTAATTATCATCAAATCCATTAGTTCCTGTTTTTAGTTTCTCTTTCTTATTAAAGGTGTTAAAAGAATGTTGAGTACCTGGCAAATCGAGCCTCACTCCTGAAAATGTGTTAAATTCGCTCAGCCCCTTAATTAGATCAAGGACTTTTGATTGACAACGGGTCCCATCTCTAGGGAAAGTTGAGATTTTTCTCCAAAGTATTATCAAAGGAAACAAGTTCGCTATAAACCGTTATGATGGTCCAAGCACTTGTTGCTTATCACTAAAAACAGTTTACCTAACTTCATGCAAAAGTTAACAAATACCAACCACACATAATTTCATAAGTAGCATTTAACACATTCTGTATTACCTAACATCCCCTACTTGTTAAGTACAATACAGTGCTAAGGAGTTTGAGATGCATTTTCACATTTAATTCTCACAACAGTTCTGGGAGGTACTATTATTTCCAGGAGGCCAAGAGAGATTGGGCAATTAGCAGAAGAGGCGGAGCCCAGACTAGTCTTACTTCAGGGCCTTTCTACTTCACCCCTGTATCCCTGAGGATGTCTGAGGTAATTTATTCTCTGTTAATGTATTTATCTTCCTCACTAAACTGTGAGAGCCTCAAGAGCAAGGACTCTGTTTTAGTCATCCTTGTATCTCAAAATAAAAATAAAATTTTTATTTTATTTATATTTATATATTTATATATTTATAAATATTTATATTTATAAATATTTATATATTTATTTATATTTATATTTATATAAAATATAAAAATAAAGATTTTATTTATTTATTCATTCATCCCCCCCCTGCTGCTCGTGCTCGCTGGGCCAGCCAACCACGCCATGCGGGCGGGCCTGTCCCCACCAGGAGGCCCCGGGAACCGAACCCCGGGCCTCCCACATGGTAAACGGGAGCCCCACTGATCGAGCCACAGCCGCCTCCCTCAGTAAAAATTAAAAAAAAGAAAAATATAGCGGGTGAGGCCCCCCAGGCCCCACGTGCTGGTGCGCCTTCAGTCCCTGTGAGCCACGCAGCAAGTAGATGACATAACAGGTGAGTGACACACGGGAGAGCCAAGATAAGATGTGCCGAAAAACCAGGAATTAAGGTGACACAGGCAGTAGGACGCCTCTCTCCCACATCAGAGTTTCTGAGAACTGAATCCCAGTGAAGACAGGAGGAGAAGGATGAGAAGAGAGGGCAGGAAATGGACACAGAGAGTTGTCCAGCGAATAGACACAAGGACAATGGGAACGGGGAGGGTGGTAAAAATGGATAAAAGTAAATAAATCCTTAAAAAAAAAAAAGTATAGGGGAAGAAGATACAGACTATAGTTAGTAGTAATACTTTGATGATGCTCTTTCATAATTTGTTAACAAATGTTTCACAACAATGCAAAGTATTTGTGGTGGGGTGATGTGTGGGAGCCCTGTATGATGTTATGCATGTTTGTTTTGTAAGTTCACAATATTTACTAAACACTTCTTGTTTATGTATGTTCCTGTATGAATGATATACTTAAATAAATTGTTTTTAAAATGAAAAAAAAATATTAGGTTATAGGGATAGATAATACATTTTAAAGTATTGAAAAGATTGCAAACGGGTTTGCACTCCTGTTTTTTTTTTTTGTAAATAAAGTTTCATTGGAATACATGCAAAAAAGCTGTATTATCTTTGGAATGGTTTTAATGTTAAAGAAAATTAACCAAATGATATGTATAAATAACATACATAAGTAAAACAAATGTTTATTTAATGAAACAAATAAGTATTTATACATAAATACAGTTTACTATTTTTATCAAATTAGTAACCCATGTTTTATGTTGAAGCATAAGAAACTGCAATTTTTGTAGGTCAAGAATAGTCAAAGTAACAGCACTTTTATATGGTACACCCTAATTTTGAAAAAGTTTATGTCAACTCTTACTTGTATTTAATTAAGTAGAATGCTCCATTACCAGATTTTTCTACTCAAATAGAGATTTATCATAACAAACTGCTAAAGAGAAAGTTTTATGAAAAATAAGGATGTCTATCTATACGAATTTTCTTCTAGGTTCAATGATGTAATTTTACACACAAATTATTTTTTAGGCCATTAGGGACAATTTGATCCTATGAAACTTCAATCTGGCACATATTTATTGGACTTGGCTTGGATTCTCTGTCTTTTCCAAATGCCAAGTTGCATGCCTTCTTTCAAAGTCCTTCTCCATGAGGTCTTCCCTTTTAAATATTAACTCTGTCTTAGAGTTACTAAAGCATTTTTGCAATGGTTATATTACACATGTTTATGACAACTATTTGTTATTGATCTCTATTGTATTCATTAGGTAAGGCACTTGAAATGGAAGGATTATACCCAATTCAGTTATTATTCTGGGTAACTGTCTGGTTGACTATGGACAGCTCTTCATTTTTTTTTCCCCCATAAAAAGAAATTCAAAATTAGAACTTCAGAGGATAATGTTGGAAGTTACTTTTAAGGATACACACAATCTGATTTGCTTCTGCATGCGTCCTGGAAGAAGGCTATAATCTTTCCAAAATTGAACTTTGTGTGCTAAACTTTATGAGATGAATTATTTTCTTGGTTTCATCTATCTGTTGGTTGCAACTTTGTCATTTAGTTCTTGCAAGTGATACCAACAAGGCCTCCTGCTTTTGGTGTTCCAAGAATGTCTACTTAACCTATTGGTGGGCCTGAATTTTTTCCTAGCCTACTTCAGTCTTCAATTTAAAAGCTCCACTTATGGGAAGTGGCTGTGGCTCAATTGGTTGGGCTCCCATTTACCATATGGGAGGCCCCGGGTTTGATTCCTGGTGAAGGCAAGCCGGCCTGCATGGCGTGGTGAGCCGACGCAGCAAGATGACTCAACAAAGAGAGACAAGCAGACCCAGAAAAACGCCAAAAGCTAATGGACACAGCAAGCACAAGCAGCAAGGGGGTGAATAAATATATAAATAAATAAAAATCTCAAAAAAAAAAAAAAAAAAAAAACTCCACTTAAAGCAAAGTCCATTTGGGAACGTCCTGGTCCCAGTTGTATGTAGGTCGGCAACACTTATATTACAAATTTTGAGGGCTTAGCAACCTTCATTACACACCTGAGACTGATGTGGTTTCCCTAGAACATAATAAACAGTGGTGTATTCAAGAACAGCATGAAAAGTATGAAGTGCTATATATATATATATTTGTAACCTGAAAATATCCCCAGGTCATAGTGGGTACAATGGGGCTGTATTTAGAAGTTTTAAGTCAGGATTCATTGGGGCGTCCCTATTGACTGATGTACTACCCACTCTTTGCCCAGTAAATACATAACACCTGAGAAAAGTTCTCTAAAAAAGCATTTCTGGAGTCTCCAGGAAGAGAATTGCATGTGTTTGTGTTTGTATACAAGTCTGCTCCTAGATGCCAAGGTCTCTACCAGGTGCACTGGTAGACTACTGGGGTCTTGTCAGAGCTGGGCAGAGCTTTGGGCTCTAGAATTCTCTTCCTTTATGATATTTTTTGTTAGAGGAGACCCCAAATAGGGCTACTCATGCCCTGATGTTTTACTGGAAACAACTCTTCCCATTTTAATTGCAAGCTTCTCTTGCACTCTCTCTCCTCCCAGAGGTCACAGGCTTTTCCTGGCTTCTCCTTTCCCAGGAAGCTTTTCTAAGAGGCTGCTTGGGCC
The DNA here is from genome assembly GCA_026826555.1 of Tolypeutes matacus. Taxonomy (NCBI): domain Eukaryota; kingdom Metazoa; phylum Chordata; class Mammalia; order Cingulata; family Chlamyphoridae; genus Tolypeutes; species Tolypeutes matacus. The sequence continues at coordinate 31,052,708 of JAKSZT010053929.1, read as the reverse complement.
GTGCAGGACTTCTGGTGGTCTGCCCCATCAGCTTGCCAGTCAAGTTCAGATCTTTTCCTTTCTCTTAGACTCATGATGTAACGTCAATATCCACCTCTCTCATTGTTTCACCTCCTCCATAAACTGTTAACCTGCATACTACAGTCCACACCCACCCCTCTCTTTACTGAACTCCATAATTTGTAGGTATTACACAATTCAGAGACTTTTTAATTTAGAAGCTTATTCTGTCTCACAGGCAGCACAACTCTAAACTTACAGAGGGCAAGAACCTTCTGTTCTAATCCACGTGTCTCCTCCCATCACACTAGCTGAGGGTTTAGTCAATGTTTGCTTGACTGAAAGTGACACATAATGGCTTGTCTAAGTTAATAATAAACAAACAAAAAAGGAAAATAGAAAAAAAGGGAAAACAGCAGACTTCCAAATAAGTAATCAAAATTTTCAATTTCCATTTTCCTATGCTCGAAAACGGAGGTGAAAATTGAGAGTAAAACAAAAAATGAAACCATTCAAAAAGCCCCAGCATTCCTTATTTTGGTTTAATGAATTCTTTTATCACAAATCACATCTTTATTTGCTCTTGTCCTCCAGAGAGTTTCTGTACACAGTGTTTCACACACTCGAATTTACATGGGCCAGTGGATGTTTGCTGAACTAGGGACAAACACACCAAGGTTGGAGGTTGGCTCTGCCAGGGTCAGTTTGCTTCACCCTGAGAAACACTCTTGCTCAGCCTAAGCCAGGCCCAGCCTTAACCCCTGCCTTTCCAACCTCTGATCTATCATGGCCAATATATGTGCTTGGCAGGATAATTTCTAAGCAAAGAGTTTATGCCTGAGTCATGTAAATTCTTTGTTTCTGCTGATACCATTTTCTTTAACAATGATGGACATTTTTTCACCTTGTTTGATTATCAATGGAATAATCATAATACAATAAGAAATTTGTAGAATACAAAAAAGCTTGCATAAAATATTTTTCACTAAATAGTTATTACATAGCCACTGTATATGTTAGGCACCCATTACTGAGTAAAGACCAAAAAAATAATTGAGAAGCTGGAGAGAAACTAGCCCATCAGATTTATTTCAGAGGAAAGGACACTAAGGTCCAGAGAGTTTGCTCTGCCTCAGGCCACACAGTAAGTTAGAGGTTGAGCTGGGATCAGAACTCTGAGGTGACTTGAACAAAATCAAAAGAATAAGTAAAGGGAAGCAGCTGTGGCTCAATCAGTAGGGCTCCCGTTTACCAGGTTCGGTTCCCGGGGCCTCCTGGTGAAGGCAAGCCTGCCCGCACGGCGTGGTTAGCTGACCCAGCGAGTACAAGCAGCAAGGGAGAGATAAATGAATAAATAAATAAAATCTTTAAAAAAAAAAAAAAAAAAGAATAAGTAAAAAGATGTCATGCAACCACAGATATGAGGCATTTTTGAAAGTGTCCAACTTTGAGAGTGCTATTCAGTAATGTTCATTTAATTAGTTGTGTTTTATCGTTTTCATTTTTCTACTATCAGTTTTTTTCATGGTCTTAGCTTTTATTACTTTTATGAAAAGTGTTATGAGGCAGAAACGTTTACTAATGTTAGAGTCACCAAAGAAACCAGGCAAATTAGGAATGATTAGTTCCACCAAATTTAAGGGTTTAAGTTTTGGGGGATTGTATGAAAATTGAGACCAGAAGGAAAAATATAGATAGGATTTTTCGTTGTTATAAAGTTTTTAAATTACTAAAGCAATATACTAGTAAAGAAAGTTTGGGGGGAGGTGAAGAAGAGAAATAGCACCCATAAACTCACCATTAGCTTAACATAATTATTTTCAATTTTGTGTATATTTTTCAATTTTTTTCAACTTCAGTTACTTGCTACAGAATTATAATCATGGTTAACATTATAACATAAGTACCCAACCATAATGCTGTATAATTTTAAAACTATGATTTTTGTAATGATTGCAAAATGGTCCATTGAAATGATATATTGTCTCTTTATGCCCCTTCTGTTGGATATTTAGATTGTTTCTGAATTTTTGCAATTATAAATAATTCAGAAAAAAACATCTTTGAACATAAAGCTTTTCCCCTTTTAAAATGATGTCTGTAGGGTACTTTCACAGAAAGAGTACTGGCTGGGTTAAAGAGAATACAAATATTGCCATTTGCACATACACGTTGCCACATTGCTTGTCAAAATTCTTGCTCTAAGTAATGTGACATTTGAAAAAGGGAACTTTGTGTTAAGTATCTACTTCAGGGAGATGAAAAGTAGTGGTAAAGCTACATAGAAAAAGTACGACATTCTTTCATAAACTAAATGACTTAAATTGAGATAAAATCAAAAGCAGAAGCCATGAAAAAATTAAAAAATCATTTAGTGCCTAGAAGATGTGCAAGCATATTCAGAATTATTCAGCAAGAGGAATTACTTTTACTAGGTAATTTGAGACCCAGAAAAAGGTCCCTTGACCTCCTTTACAAAACAAACAAAATTCTAGTGGATTAAAATAGTGAGAAAGATTTGTGGATTCTTAAGCAAACGAGTTTGTCTTAAGTGAAAAGGGCCAATTTAAGACAGTAATTGCTGGTGAAAATTCTGTTATGGACCTTTGTTTGGTTTGCATTTACTTTCATTTGGATGAAAGGGTAAACTTTCAAAAAGCAATTGGTGTCCCCAGTTATCAGACTATGAAAAGAATAAGAGCAGCCCCTTTCTTTAACGGCAGTTAGCCACTTGCTCCCAATTGGGAGAGTCCAGGTACCAATTATTCTAACAGGCAATTGATAATAAGATTTCAAAAATGCAACAACAAAGAAATGGGAAAGCACTTCAAAACAAACAATAGGCTGTTCGTATTTTTAAAAAGCAAATGCATAATACAACTCACTTTAGAACTTTTTCCTACCTTGTAACCTAAGGGAGACAATTGTCAATTTTCATCAGAGTACCATTTTCTCCTACTAGTTTTTTCCACCGTGGGCTTTCCGTAAATGCTGTTTGACTATTTCTGGGCTGCAACTACTTAAAATCTGAATTTATGAGCTGTAGTTAAGTAGGTAAAGCCTGAGATTACTGAAAGTTTTTCTTTGCCACGCCCCACCCCTACCCCTACGTCCTCACTTTCTCTTTCAGCATTTTAGAGTTACTCTACATCTGTAGCAAACCCTATTAAGATCCCTAAACACTTTTGGTAGGACCAAAACTATGAATCTGCAGATAGAGGTTTTTGTAAACTGTCAGGAGTCCTTTTTTTCTTTTCTTGCCAGCTGGTATTTAGCCAAAATGCTGTTTTGTAAAAGAAATCCTCTGCAAGAATCCTCTGTCAGGTCAGCTGCAAATGTGTCCGTTTGAGGAAAACAAACTGGAAAGCACTTACCAGTTAATTTTCTTCGAGGAGAGAAGCTATTGTGATGCCTGGGTGTAGCCTCGGGGCTCCAGGATGAAATGGAGGGAGGTTTTCAAACATGTTGTACACTCATTTCCCAGCCTCCTCATGTGGCTTTCATCTGGCTTTTGAAATGACACTGTACGGGAGAATGATGCTGGGTTTTGAATGTGGCTCTTCCCTTCTTCCACTACCCTCCATAAAAATTCCTCGTGTATTCCAGGAGAAAAATAAGCAATGAAAATACTGTATAAATTAATTCTTTTGCTCAGCATGTATGTTATATGTAATTGAGGTTTGCTTTTCCAAATGGAAATCCTTGCTATTAGCTGCCTGCGGCAGGCTGAAAAGCAGTGGTGGGGGGGACACCGATCCCCGCTTTGGGTGGGCTTTTCCTTATGAAAAGTCAAGTTAAATTAGCAGCAATAGAATGAAAAGATGCCTTAGAATGTCAAGGGAGAGCTCTTCAAATGTACTGAAAACTACAGGGCACATTAGGAGACAGATTTTATTTTCTGCTCCTGCTTTTCTTGGATTGATTTCAAAACCAAGCAGGCATATGTTTCAACTCTGTTGTTTTGGCTGGTGACTAAAGCATAAAACTAAAACTGCATGCAATTTCAAGCCATGTACTGGGTTTCGGTGTGTTCTGATAATGAAGAAATGGAATCACACATTGGTTAGGTATTTATTTTAGTTCTTTATCTGAGTAGGTCAAGAAACTGAAGGTTTGATCTTTCTCCCTCCTTATGTTGGTGGCCCTGGTAGATGTGGGCACATCTGTGTATCTGAGGCAGAACTCAGAATTCAAAAATTCAAGGGATGAAAAAGTGGGGGGGCTGAAGGAAAGCAAACCTTGATGTGGTTAGCTTCTCTCTGCAGAACTATCTTTTTTTTTTTTAAAAAAAGATTTATTTATTTATTCATTTATCCCCCCCCCTGCTGCTTGTGCTCGCTCGGTCAGCCAACCACGCCGTGCGGGCGGGCTTGCCTTCACCAGGAGGCCCCAGGAACCGAACCCGGGGCCTCCCATATGGTAAACGGGAGCCCTACTGATTGAGCCACAGCCGCTTCCCAGCAGAACTATCTTGACCTTTGTAAATTTCCCGTGTGATATGGGAAATTGAACATTGCTAGTCATAGCAGAGCTGCCAGAGAAGCACACTATTTGGTAGTTTAAATATTATTGTCTGCTATTAAAGACCAAGTCTAGAAAATCTAAATCAGTAATTCTCAGTGGAGGGGTGGGGGGAATGAGAATAACCCTGGGGGTGGGGTGGATATGCTTTTTCAAACTACAAAAATCCCTCAGCCCATCCTGATGTATACTCCTTCCATGCTTGCCCACAGTCCTTTGGTGTCAGAGAGCTATCTACTGTTCACAACCTTGGCATATTTCTTTTCAGTCCTTTTTTTCTAAGCATAGATGTAGTCAGTGAAGGAATGGTAATGGAGTTCTCTGCTAGAGACCCATATCTGCCTAGTCACCTGTCTTTGCATCAGCAGTGTTAATGTTTACTAATAGTTCCATGCCATTGTTGTAATCACACAAATACATGATTTCATCCACAAAAGGCATTTTGAAGAGAATTTCAGGAAGTTTTGGTTACTTTTCATGGTTTTGAGATTTGGTTGTTTTTTGTTGTTGTTGTTGTTAAAGTGGGAACATTGAGTAGCAAAGGCTAGAGAAAGAAGATGAGAATAATGCTAACAGCTGCCACTTAGCAAGCACTCCCTATGTGCCAAGCACAGTTTAACCACACTACACACATTGGAACAGAGGCTGTTGGTTCCCCAGTCAGATCCCTGGAAATCCCTCTTACCAGCTGTGGTAGGGGCTCCTTGCCCACAGGATTGCCCTTAGGCATTGGACTTGTCTCTCCAGAGGTGCCTGGGTATCTCATCCTCTAATCTAGGGCAGCCTGGAGCCAGTAACTGAGCAGTGTGGGGTGTGTATATACGTGTGTGCCAAGCCCTGATCTCTTGCCTTGCCTCAAATTGGGACAGACTCTGCAGGGCTGTGGGATCTGACTAAGTCTAGAATAGAGCTGAGATCATATCTTTGCTTTGCTTTCTCCCCTTTCTCATCCTGCTACCTCTTTTACAGGTTTTCCTGAGAGCACACTTTTAATAAATCACTTGCATAAGAATCCCCATCTCAGGTTCCACTTCTAGGGAACCGAAACTAACTCATACATCATCTGATTTAAATCTTACAATAATTGGATGCAGGAAGAATTGATATGAATCCCATTTTAGAGATGAAGAAATTGAGGAACACATAATGGGCTACATCAGTGCTTTTCAACTGAGGGCTACGTTGTCCCTTAGGGACCATTTGGCAATGTCGGGAGACATTTTTGCCTGTCACAACTGTGGTGGGGGCGTACTTCTGGCATCTAGTGGGTAGAGACCAGGGATGCTACTTAAACATTCTACAATGCAGAAGACAGCGTCCCCCTCAGGAAAAAAAAAAAAACAAAACCAACAACAGAGAATTATTTGGTCCAAATTGTTATTGGTGCCAAGGTTATATAATATTGTTATATGCTAGTAGCTATTGATACCACCTGTCCTACAAGATCCAGAACCCTCTGGTTAACCTGTTATTCAAAAGTAGTTGAAGCTGAAGTATTCAGGTGTACTAGAGATAACCCATCTGCTTCCCCAGAGCACTGGGGGTGTGATGGAAATCAGCCAGGCTGTTTTGTGTTTTGGCTAAGCTGGTGAATTAGTTAATTGGAGATCTTTTAAGAGAACCTGTTGGGGATTGAATAACAAAAGACATGTTCTTTGTCTTCATCCATGTTCATGTGGGTGTGAACCCAATTGTAATTAGGAGCTTCTGAAGATGTTATTATTAGTTAAGGAATGGCCAAACTGAATCAAGGTGGGTCATAATTCATATTACTAGAGCCCTTATAGAGGACATTCAGACACATTCAGTCAGTAGAAACCAGAAACCCAAAGAAGCCAGAAGATGAAGAAGCCAAAAGAGACCAAGGACTTCGCCATGTGATGGAGGACTGCCATCACCAGAATGCTACCAACTCCAGGAAGAAGCATGGCCTCTCCAACATCTTCACTTTGGACTTCTAGCCTTCAAAGCCACGAGACAATAAAGACCAATGCATTGTGTGGTATTTGTCATAATAGTTTTGGCAAATTGCGCCAGAGCCTCTACAATAAATGGCTGACTTGGGGTTTGGTCCAAGAAATTCTGACTCCAGAGGACATAATATTAAGTTAAGAGGCTCAACCATTAGCCTAACCATCTCCCTATGAGAAGAGATGCTTATAGAATTGAGTAGATGTGAGAAAGGGGTAGAAATAACTTCAATGGATAGAAGGATTTCAGAATAGTTTCACCACTTCCAAGTCATTACAAGTTCTCTGAAGCCTGTGGTAGTTTTGTTTCAAGGGGTCGGTCTAGAGCTGTGTGTATGTAAGCAAGTCTGTAGGGCCAGCTTGGCTCAGAGGGGAAATGTAGTGCACATCTTTTAGAGAAAGGATCTTCCTTTTCCTAAAAATAGATTCTTTTTCCACTGATGCTTAAAATTTCACTGTTAGAGTCCTTTTGAAGATATTACACTTTAAAAGAGGAGAGTCGTACTAATCCAGTGAAGTTCTAATAGTTTTAATGTCCACCTCCCCACCAGAAAACAATTGGGCCTCCCCTTTTTTGATAGGATTCAAGATATCAATATTCTTTTTTTTTTTCTTGTTTGATTTTAAAATAGCATGCCTGTTCCCAACCCCTAAATACTCTGATGATAGGAATTTCAGAAATAGGTATTTGGAAGAATGCAATCAAGTCATACTGATTTTTGTTAATGATAATTTCTAATTTATTTATTTATTTATTTATTTTTAAACAAAAGAGACAAACAAAAAAACTTCAGGATAGAACATAACTACCAGAAAAGGGGTAATACTATACAAACAGACAATTTCTTATAAAAGAAACTGACTTATGAAAAACTGAAAGACTTCTACATTTCCCCCTGCCTCTTGTCATACACGGAGATGACGGTCTCATTTGTAAGTGCCCTTGTTAGTCCTGATTCCTCAGGACAGGCAGGGTCAGAGATTAGACTTCAGGGCCTTGATCTGGTTGAACAGTGAGGCTGGAACCACACAAAGCTTTTCCCGGGGTCTGACACCGACTCACGGCCCCAGAACTCTGTGGCTGTGAGGGTCATGATGAGGAACCATGTCAACCCGGCCCTCCAGGGAAGATTTCATGCCATTTAAGCCCAGGAGTTCTTAAAGGCCACTGCGGATAACGCCTTCCTTAAATTCTTGCTTATAATTCTGTATTGTTCCTGCAAGGACTGAGCCTTGAGGATACTCAGTGGGAATGTCTGTCAGAGGATTAAGCTCTACATCTTCTTTCTTTCTTTTTTTTTTTTTTTTTACTAAAATATGGAAAACGCTACCTGTGGAAAGGTGGGGAACAGATTCCATTGTTCTCTTCTCTAATGTGAATAAACCTTCTCTTTCAAATGTGCCAAATGCCAATAAAAATGAATCTAGACTAAAGGATTTGTCAATTTTCCCATCTCTGAGAACTGAGGTTTTGCTTTTCTTAGCTATAGCCTGTATGACTCGCGTGGGGCATGAAGCTTTTGGGCTGCAAAGCAAACACTCACCCTTCGGAAGGTGGCCGCGGCCGAGCAGCTGCAGGAGGGCGTGTGGGCGTTCTTCCCGGCTCTGCGCTCCGAGCCTTCGTGCTTTAGCAATTTCTCAGGGAGAACTGCTCGCAGTTCTGAGTCTAGGAAGAAGTATTTCCTCTCTTTGTTACCAAGGGAGGTAAATAATCTTTTAACTCATTGCCCTGGAAAAGGAAACACGGCTTTCCAGTGGTTAAATAAGTCTGTTATATATCACTCGGTCAACAGCATCTGGATGACACCATCCTTGGCCCTGATTCAGAGAGAGGACTGCTGTGGGAGTTTAGTCTACTCCCAACTACCTACTCTAATTATGCCACTTTGCTCGTTAAACTACAGATAATTGTGAATATGATTAAGTGTAGCTGGGTTTTCCCCAAAATGTCACATTTTAGGAAAGGAAAGGAATTGGGGAATAAAGCACATTATCTTGACCTCTTCAATAGCTATTTTTGCATTTTTTCCTTTAGGAAACTGGCAGCCAAGGGTCTAATGCAGCCTGTGGATGTATTTTGTTTGCACTGTATAGTGTTTTCTGGAGTTTGAATTGTTCCCAACATTTAAAAATCAAGAGATCTCACATAGCCAAAGATCTTCCAGTCCTCCTGAAAAAAAATCAGAACATTGGGCCCACCTTCCCATAAGGCCACTGTTGAAGGGGCTGAATGGTGGCTGGCCCCGGGCAGAGCATGCGTACTTTTGGCAGGGTATCCCTCTCCAGTCCCACACCTTTCTCCCTTGCCCTCTTTACTGATGGATCCCACCCACCTGTGCCCTCCAGGAATTTGCACTTTTGGACCTAGCACCTCTTTCTAATCATTTTCTTCCTGAGTTTCTTCAATTAAATAGAATCTAATACACAGAAAGATAAGTCATTGGATGATCACTTTTATTTCATAAGGACTTTTTGTTAATTAAAAAAAAAAGTAAATCCTTTAGTTTTATTTAAGGAAAATCTAAATGCATTATAAATGCATTCAATAAACACAATTAACTTTAACTTGCTTAACTATGGAACCATGGCATGCCAACAGAGGTGCAATGGGGGCGACCTGTCCCAGGTACACTCTTTAGAGAGAGAAGTTAAAAACAATCATAAAACCAATTGAAAGCCAGACTGCCTTTTTTTTTTTTTTAAGATTTACTTATTTATTTGTTTACTTTATCCATTTTAAACCCTCCCTCTCCCCGCCCCCCACCCCCCGTTTGCTGTTTTGTGTCCATTCACTGGGCGATTCTCTGTGTCTGTTTCCTGCCCTCTCTTCTCATCCTTCTCCTCCTGTCTTAACTGGGATTCAATCCTGGGGACCTCTGACGTGAGAGAGAGGTATTCTGCCACCTGTGCCACCTCAGTTCCTGTTTTGTCAGCGCGTCTCGTCTTGACTCTCCCCTGTGTTTCTCTCCTGTTACATCATCATCTTGCTGCGTGGCTTGGCAGGGCCTGGGGGCACGCCTGTGAGCGGGGCCTGGAAACCCACGCACCTTCTATATTTTTCTTTATTTTACCAGGAGGTCCTGGGGATCAAACCCAGGTTCCTCCATATGGCAGACAGACGCTCAACCATTTGAGCCACATCCAACCTCCAAACTGTCTTTTGTTATCACCATGTGTCAGCAATTCTAAACAATGACAATGGTGAAATACTTCTCCCATCAAAAAATATTTTGTGGGAAGCGGCTGTGGCTCAATCAGTAGGGCTCCCGTTTATCATATGGGAGGCCCCGGGTTCGGTTCCTGGGGCCTCCTGGTGAAGGCAGGCCCGCCTGCATGGCGTGGTTAGCTGACCCAGTGAGCACAAGCAGCAAGGGGGGGATAAATGAATAAATAAATGAAATCTTAAAAAAAAGAGTTATAAAAAAAAACTTTGTGGCTTAAATTCTAAACAATTGCTGTGACTACTGAGCTTTAATTATATATTTAAATATGTGTTTTTTATTCTTTTTAAATAGACAATGTGATTTACATGGTAGTTAATTACTTATTCTTATTTTTGTTATCCTATCCTTTAATAGATGATGCATTTTACATGGAAGTTAACTGGAAGAACCCAGTTATGCCATGGGCTCTGATATGTGGTCTCCATTACCAGATGCTTTGGGAGTTAAATTAATGATGGCTCAGAATCATTGGTGTAGGTCTCCCCCCCTGTGATGCTACATCTTCCTGAAATTAAGCAGGGGATTTGAAATACACAGAAATAGAACTTAAGTCACTTCAGCTTCTTCATTCCTTGTGACCATCTGGAGTTTTTATCTGTATTTAAAATTTAAAGCAGTGTAACAAAGTGTGAACTTTGAGGTGTAATTTTTTTTTTTGTTTGGCAAATGTAAATTTTTGTATATATATATATATATATATATATTTTTTTTTTTTTTTACTGAATTTGGATAATATCTTTAAAACTGAAAATCAGGGGAAGCAGATGTGGCTCAAGTGATTAAGCTCCTGCCTACCACATGGGAGGTCCCTGGTTTGGTTCCTGGTGCCTCCTAAAGAAGACAGCAAGCTGGCACGACAGGCAGGTGCAGCAAGCTGACACAACAAGAGACACAAGAAGAAAAACACAATGAGAAACACAACAAAGCAGGGAATGGAGGTGGCTCAAGCAATTAGGCTCCTCCCTTCCATATCAGAGTTCCTGAGTTCGGTTCCTGGTACCCCCTAAAGAAACAAGAGAGACGAATAGACATAGCAAGTACAAACAACAAGGGGGTGGGGAGAAATAAATAAATAAAATAAACCTTAAAAAAAAAAGAAAGAAAATCATTATTTTTAAATTATTTGTGGTAAAATAAAAGACTGAATCAAAAAGTAAAAACATTATGACAATGATGTGACTCAGTAGTTATCTAAATTGTTAGATGTTCTAGTTTTATTATAATTCAGTTATTAATTATGGGGAAATTACTTACATGAAATATTATTATATCAGTCTTAACCAAGGATCTATGGTTAAGATGTTAGCTAGATATATATAGTATTGAAGAAATAGTTGCCATTTTTTTCTTTTTTGTACTGCCAATATATATTATTTATTTTTAATTTTTAATTTCCATTCTCACTATCTGCATTTATTTTTGTTTCATGATATTACTGAAAATAATTTTGTCATGTTGCCACTCCAAAACACAAACATTTCAGTGCTGTCAGACCTGCTTTATAAAGGCAATTACTGGTACATCTTATGCTGAAATAATGTACTATAAAGCTGTATCTCAAAGGATAAGCACATTTTAAGAAATATCATAGTGAAATATAAAACTTTAGCACAGGTTACAAATTTGGCAAAGAGAAACAGAATCTGGTATGATCTGTCAGCAAACAACTTAGAAAGCTTTTCCATAAAATTAAATAATGATGTGATGTGTTATCCATTGCTTTTGTAGCAGTGTAATTATAATAATGAGACATATTTAATATAATGAGACTCCAGATTTTTAAAATAAGTTATGCCAAGTATGCTAATTGTTATGCTCTGCTATTAAGCCATTTAATACTTTCCGGTTTAATTTTATGATCTTCAGGAAGCAAAGGGAGAGTTTTTTCTTGAATTATAAGCACAGGGAAATGAAACATGAAAGCATCTGTTACATCTTCTGGAGTGAGTTAACAGCAAAGTTCTAAGTTTGTAACTTTAGCCAAGAGTTTACAAGCTCTCTCCCAAGAATAAAAATATATGGCTCTGTAAAACATAATAAAAGGAGTATATTTAATATTTTATTTCCTTTCCTGTCATTTCAACTATCAAAAAGGTGCAACAAATGTCGCATTCAGGAATTTACCTAGGAAAAAACCCAAAATTATTATGATACCAATGCACATAAGGGTGAAAAATGCATAAAGCTGGACTCTTTTGGCCAAAACAGAAAATGGAAATGGCATTGCAGAAATCACTTGTTGGGAGAAAAAGCAAAGTCAGATTGATTAAGTAACATTGCACATTGAAATGAAGGGCACATTCCCAAGAAAGGCTCTGAGCACACATTTTCCAGGACAGGTCTTTCCTTTCTAGAACAGCGACTCTCAGTTTTCTTTTTTTTTTTTTTTGTTTTTTGTTTTTTGTTTTTTACCGGGAGGTCCCGGGGATCAAACCCGGGTCCCTCCATATGGGAGACGGACGCCCAACCAGTTGAGCCACATCCGACCCCCATCTCAGTTTTCAATCTTGTGATTAGTCACTTGTTTCAGAGAGAGAGAGGGGGAAACCATCAACACCCTAACTGCAAAGTATTGGGCTTTAGAAGGACCTGGGTTCTAATACTGGCTGCTTCCCCACTGATTGGCTGAATGACTTTAAGTAAGTTTCTGAAATTCTACAAGCACTGGTTTTCTTATCTGCAGAATGGGGATAATGATATTACCTACCTTGTAGTGATGGTATGAGATTTCAATGAAATAATATATGTAAAGCACATAAAGAATGAGCACTCAATAAATGTTCATGCTGCTGTTATTACTTGTCATGAATTGCCCAAGGTGCTTTCTGGTTAAACTTCCTACTGAGGTAGTAGACTATTATTATCTATCACCTTGTTGCAGAGAACACCATTTCCTCCTTCTTTCTTGCCACCAGAACCACAATTTTATTTGGGGTAGCAATATACTCAGATAAAAAGCTATATGTCTAGCTTCCACTGAAATTGAGAGGGGCCACTGAAATTTAAGTAGAAGTCATTGGGTGGGGCTTCAAGAAAAGTGGGCTCAGCTTTGGAAGTATGCCCTAGAAGGTTGGCAAGATGGTTAGAGCTTCAGCAGCTTTTTTGGAACTATAAAGTAAGGAAAAGTCCAGGCAAAATTTATAAAAACTCTAGAATGTTAGCGATCTCAAGCTTCAAATTCTTGAGCCACTGAAGTAATGTCAGCAACTTTCTACCTCTAAATTTCTTGTTTCTTGAGGGATCCAAGCACTCATGCATTTATATCACTGTTACTTTGAGTATATTATGTATTGCCAAACTGAATTGTAACTCACATACATCACATCATTATAAATCTCTTATAAAATAATGACAACTTCATTATTCACGGTATCATTATAATAAAGTCTCATTTCTTGAAATAACCTGGGTGTGTTTGTTTTTGAAACAACAACAACAAAAAAATTTAGCTGACTGAGAATTCTACCTTACAGAGTTGTTGTTAGGATGCAATGAAAAGAAAACACATTATTGACTTGCCTAATACAGTCTCTGGCATGTAGTGATTACTCAGTTCATAGTAGCTAATATTATAGGACTATTGCAGAGGGAGCCAAGCCAGAGAAAAATCTTGCCTATTCCTGGGAGTAGGCACCAATGACAATCTTTTTTTTTTTTTTTTTTTTTAAGGACTTATTTGTTTCTTTTTATTTTACTTTATTTATTTATTTATTTTACTGGGAGGTCCCGGGGATTGAACCCGGGTCCCTCCATATGGGAGGCGGACACCCAACCATTTGAGCCACCTCCGTCCCCCAATGACAATCATTTTTATCACTCATCAGCTGGCATTCTGTATTATTATTTCCCTAAACTCCTTGTCTGACAAATTCATTATTCAGGAAGCTTTTAACCCAAAAGTGATTGAGAAGACAAGGCAAGGAGAAAAGCCAATAGAGTGCATGGGACCGGAAGGACAAAAGAAGGGACTTTCTCAAACTCAGTATATAAATGCATTACCTACTCCCCAGCGTTGGCCATGACTCCCGGGGATGAGCCTCCTTGGCACTGAGGGATCACTACCAAGCACTGGCTGGTGATGCAACTGGAAAAAGACCTTGAATAAAAGGGGGAAAAGGTAAAGACAAATGAGTTTATATGGCTAAGAGACTTCAAAGTGTGTTGGGAGGTCATCAGAGAGGTAACACTTATGCACATCTCAGCAGGATCTCACAGACTGCCAAAGTAAATACTACCCCAAATAGTGGGGCTCCTGAGGGCTCTGGAGACACCCAGGTCCTATGGTCAGGGCTGATAGCTCCAGAGTCTGGTGCCTTGCCAGTGGGCCCTACTTTGTAGTTTGTGCTTCTGAGTATGACAGAGTTGGACTCATATGTGATTTCTCTACATATGCCTCTTCTGTCCCTTTTATTTGAACCTATAATTGGTGCTGGAGTGGGTAGGTGTCCATTCAAGAGACTTGAATCTCTGGGCTGTTTATATGCCAGCTGGGCCCTGAGCCTCAGCAGAGTTGCAACACCTACTCTCCAGTTCATTGCACTCACCCAGGACAACTAACAAGGAGGTGAGGATGGACAACCACCACACCAAGGAACCAAGAGAGTATACAACTGCAAGCAAGAGAGTCCCATCCATCAGCCATGTGGGATTGAAGCTCCCTCTCAGTTAGAGGTGGAGTGTGCATCACCATCCCAGAATCCTCAGGATTGGGGAATAAAATACGGACTAGAGTGGACTTACTGGTATTCTACTATAGACTTATTGTAATTCTAGCAATGGAAGAAATTATATCATTGATGTGGAGACAGTGGCCACTGGAGTTGCTGAAGGCAGGGAGAGGGAAAAAGAGTCGTAATATGGGGGCATTTTCAGGACTTGGAATTGTCCTGAAAGACATTGCAGTGACATATACAGGCCATTATAGATCTACAGAATTAAGTGGGAGAGAGTGTAAACTAAAATGTAATGTATAACCCATGTTTAGTGGCAATGCTCCAAAATGTATTAATCAATTGCAATGAATGTTCCACACTAATTAAAGGAGTTGTTAATGTGGGGAAAAATGGGAAGTGTGGAGAGTGGGGCACATGGGAATCCTTTATATTTTTTTATGTAGCATTTTATGCAATCTAAGTATCTTTTTAAAATAAATAAAAAATAAATAAAAAAAAAGTGGCTTTCTACTTGAAGAGAGAGGCAGGGAGTAACTTATAATCTCTTGATGTTGTGTTTCTGGAATATGAGAAAAATCATATAATTGTACCCTGTGTCCAAGTTCTGAACTGATTATGTCATTGTTTAATGCTCAGGCAGGATGTATTATTCAGAAAAGTACAGCTGTATCTGGTGCTGAAAGCTTGGCTCACCACTTCCTGATTCTCTACTACTGTATGCTAGTGATACAACCAGCACATCACAACATGGAGTAGGAATGATCTTAGTGGCTCTGTGTGCAAGTTTTGAAAGATGAAACAATCTTTAAGGATCTTCACCCAAACATGTGGTTGTTAATGTGACTAATAGGTGATTCTGAAATTTTCAGAAGGACATCTTCGTCAGAAGCCCTGAGTGAGGTTACTTTTCACATACTGAGGAGGACTTTTTATTGTCCCAGTCTGTTTTAGCACCACACTGTTTTTATTTTTTTATTTTTTATTTTTTTAAAGATTTTATTTATTTATTCATTTCTCCCCCCCTTGCTGCTTGTGCTCACTGGGTCAGCTAACCACGCCGTGCGGGCGGGCTTGCCTTCACCAGGAGCATATGGTAAACGGGAGCCCTACTGATTGAGCCACAGCCGCTTCCCCACACTGTTTTTAGTTAAGCTGTAAAAGAGCAATAAAATGGAATAGATAGCTACTAGACAATGTGTATTTATTTCATCTTAAGTTTATTCTCACTGAACTGAGGAGAATGGCTTCTCTGAAAAATTTGGCAATGTGCTGCAAGTATCAGTGTCACAAACATCTTATTGAGCAGCCGCAGTGTCCTAGATGATGTGGAAGACACACAAAAGATAAGGTTACTGCTTTCCCAGCAGGTCTGCCCTACTTATCCAAACTATGAACTAATTCAAGTGGAAGGAAATATTTTCTATGGCAGTCATTCACAGATATATCATACATATATACTGTAGAATTAGTACCACATCCTAAAATAATAAATTTTTGTTACAACCCAGCTCCCGAAGGGCACGAGTTGGTGAGGCCACAGATCAAAGAACACACCTGATATTTAGTCAGGTATAAGTTTTATTGGGACTTACAGACAGGAGAGAATCTTTGACAGTGACTGGTTGAAGATGGAGTTAGTGCTCTGCAAAGAGACAGGGAAAATGAGGAGTGATATAAGGGGTCTCAGAACAAGGACATTCCATAGGGGTGATTACAAGGACATTCCATAGGGCATGAGGACAGGGTTCCTGCTAGGGTCACATGAAGCATACACATGGAGTGTGGTGATGTTTTCACTATGCTCTTAGGAAGGCCGTTTACCAAGGTCGTTTACTGCTTTAGGAAGATCATAGTTTATGATAACATCTATACATTCGCTTCCTTCTGGGAACGGTGGTTACCTTTAACTTATGCCTAGGTCATACAGGTGGCTAAATGCTGAAGATTTAGAGGGACCCTGGGCCCCCACAATCCCCCCCCCCCCACGTAGCAGACTGTGTTGACCATAGGACAAGTAGTGCATCCGTATTCCACAGCAACAGTATAAAGACAACAGAATAATAGGAATCTTCCACCAAGAGTTGTTAGACCTATAAAAACATGTACACAACATTCAACATTAATGAGGGCACAGGTCCCATTTTGTGATGCAGTAAGAATATCTAGAGCCATCCTATTTTGTAAAACACCTTTGTAGTTGGATAGTTTTTCATTTACTAAGGAAATTGTCACTTTGGAGTCATTAAGGGCTTGAGCAGTGTGATTGGCTAAAGCCATTATGTGTTTTTCAGTGACAATTGTAGTACCACTTGGCACAAAAAACAGTCAATGTGAGGCAGGTTAGTATAGGGAAAAGGAAGACTTGGGTCACAGCTGAAGACCTGGCAGAAAATACGGCTGTGGGACCTCGCCCAGAAATCTCCTGAAGGATCCTGCAAGACCTTGGAATGAGAATCGTGTTCGGGTCAAGGGAAACACCTGGATATCCTCAAAAGGCCTCACCATTAGCATCCTGAGGAATGACAGGTTGGGCAACCAATCAGAATAGCAAACAAACTTTAAAAAGTCCTAACCTAGGGTCCCACGTGCACAACTCACCCTGCTGTATGCTATTTGGTGAGGCAGCCAGGAGACAGAGAGGCAAGTGACGCTCCTTGACCCCCCACCAGGGACTGGTGAGTTTTAATTAAAGCCTGTCTGTGCCCTCTTTTTTTTTTTTTAATAATAAATATATTTTTAAAAGATATTTAGATTACATAAATGTTACACAAAAAATATAGGGATTCCCATATGCCCCACTTCCCACACCTCCCACACCCTCCCACATAAACATCCTTCATTAGTGTGGTACATTCATTGCAATTGATAAACGCATCCCGGGGCTCTGCCACTGAGCATGGACCATAGTTCACATTGTTGTCTACACTCTCTCCTACACAGTTCTGCATGCTGTGTGACGATGTAGTCTGTGCCCTCTTTTGTTTCATTAGCAAGACCCCAAGATTCTCACCCTGGGCTGTGCCAGGAGGTTTGTTCCTTACTCAGTCCCTGGGAGCACCTTAAGTTTCTCTTAATCCATTATCTCTGGGGCCCTTGAGGCTGTTTGCTTGTAAGCCACAGAACAGTCTCTGCCTTTTAACGTGCCTTTTAATGTCAGGTTTAACTGTGGAACTCAGTCGCTGGGAGTGGATATGAGGTGAGCTCACTCATGGGTATGTCCTAAGACTGCCTAGGGGCTTCCGACCTCCAGGATACTGGCTCAGCGAGCAATCTGTTTGACCAGGTCTAGCAGTGGGATGCCACCTAGACCCCCCCAGGATAATGGGAGGCTTCTAATTGGGACAACCTGCCTACTGATGGTAACTATTTCCTGACATACCACATGGCTGCAGTATAGCCAAGAGTGGGCTCTGCATGATATCTTCGATTCCAGTTAAACCTGTGTAAGAGAGAAGGAGAGGACAGGCAGATTTGAGGGCCAGAGACCACTTGGCCATGTCTCCTTAAAGGGATGAGGAAATGTACTACCAAAACAGCCAATTTTAAATAAGCTTAGGAAAATTACTCAGAGGCAGACTATAGAAACCCAGCTAGTCTGCCTTGGACATCTATAGAAAGCTGCAGAGACTATCCCTGGACCCCCAAACTTCCAATAACTCCCTTTTAGAAACAGCCTTCTCAGTTTACAACAATCGAGACCACACCGCCAAGCTGGAGAAGGTAAGGAGGGGCAGGCGCAGGGTCCGGGACAGGCTCACCTTTTACCTGCCTCTGTTAAAGGCACTGGTCTCCTCAGGGTTACCTGAATCCAGCTCCATGTCAGTAGGAAACTGGCCGCAGGGCCTTGACCCAGGGGAGGATGGAAGGGTCCTGAAGCCACACGTGAACCATCAATCAGAGTAGCCCCGGGTGACCCTTCACATGGCAGGTAAGATTGTTAATTTCTTAATTAACATGGGAGCCAATTACTTGGTTCTAGCCTGTACTCCAGACCTCTCCTAACCTTGGTTGTGCCTAATGAGGGGAGTGAATGGGGAATTAACATTTAGGCCATTCACTAAACCCCTCCCCTGTAGGGCAAAGAGTCTCCTCATATGCCATCAATTAAGATTAAAAGGTTCCTGGCTATTCTTTTCTCCCTGCCTATTCCCTTGTAACACTTGGGGACAGGGCTTCTTTGGACTCCTTAGCTCCAGGGATTTTCCTGGAGGAAAGAAACTGGAGGGTCCTGCATGCGATTTCTGCTGTGGGCGGACACTGGGAGCTTTGCTTCTAAAGGCGGGTCTTTCCCTAAGCTAAACTATGTAAAATTCTCTTCTGTTCTAATCTGTGCTTAACTTTGTGTTTAACTTTTAAAGCTGTGTTTAACTATCAATCTGCTCGTGCCTAGGAACTTGTAAATCAGATTTGGGGTTTGCCTGTTACAAATTGGATAACAGTGAAAGGTAACCTAAAAATGAGTCTTAAAATGCGAATACTATTTTGCGATTAAATTTGGTGTATAAAAGAAATCACTGCTGGAAAAGCAGAAAAACTTAGCAAAGTTGTTACTAATAAAATTGTTTCAGTTGCTTAGTTAAATAAAATGCCCAATTTGTTTTAAAGTGAAAACTTACTAGAAATTGTAACTAAGAGTTAAGATCATTATATAGATGCCTTCATATTATAAAGTAGCAGAAGGATAATATTTGAAATTGCTATAACTGGGTGGATTTAGCTTAGACCTGCTACTGTAATGGTAATTATAAACTGAATTTACCTTTGTTTATGGCTACTTCAGATCTAACCACACCCTTACTTATGCTTGCTATTGTGATGATAATTCTAAACTGAGTTTGCCTTTGCTTATGGTTATTTCATGACAACTTCTGGCCCCACGGACCCCCATAGCTCAGGGGAAGGCAAATTGAAGACACCCCTGTCACCTGTCCTTTCACTGGTATTAATGACTCTGCTTTCTCTCATGACTCCAGGTGTGGACTAGATTGCTGCCTGGTGGAATTCTTGCCCTTCCGGGTTGGACATACACTCTTCCAGTCCAGCAGCTGCCGGAGTCCTGTTATCTCTGAGGACTGGGGAGTGGGGGGCTTCCCACCTCGAGTATTATTCTTAAAAGCAGCAAGTCATGAGAAAAACCAGGTTTCCCCGAGACTTCAGTGACCTCAGTGAGTATATAATGGAATTAGTCTTGCTCATTCAAGGTCCGTCAAAGTCAAAATGGGAAATAAGAAAAGCTCTGAAGTAAAGGAAATTGTTGTAAATTATATTTCAGAGCACTGGAAACAATTTGGTTATAAGCCAATAATTAAAAGGAACAAAATTCTTGTGTAAAATTGCATGGTCACAGTGCAAATAAGAGTAAATAGAATAGCATTCAAAGCGATCTTTTAAATGTTATTTTACAGTTAAACTTATTTTGTAAGAGAAGGAAAGTTATAAGTAACTTTAGTGAGTTGTGTGTTTGTTTCTAACTTTCTGTGTCTGCCTATTTGTTCAGTGTATATCTTCATACATCGGGATGGTAAAATCAAATTAACAAATGAGGATTCTTAAAAACTCTATTCAAACTATAAAAAATTAAATATGTGCTTATATATGTCAAAGAATATTCCTGGAGCCCTAATTAGGCTAAGCAGGATGGAAAGGTCATATAGAAATCTGAATATAGAAACTATTGGGAAAGGGAAAAAGATTTTCCTAAGCTCTTTGACCTACCCAGCCCCCAGGACCTTCTCTTTGCAAGAGCACTGAGGGAGGGACTAGGTGTGGCAGATTAAAACTCTATCTTCTAAACTGGGGAATTAAGAATCAGTTGCCCTGTAATTCTCCAATTTAAATCTTTTAACAGCCTTAAAATGAGGATGATTTATAATCCAATTACCAAATTTCTGTAAGTAAAGGAAATGTCCTTGAAAGCTATGGAAAGACTTTTATAAATTATAATTTAAAAAAATTAAAGAATTATAATATATTCCAGAATCTAGCAGTCAGTATGCTCTTAGGATTATTGTTTCAGAATTTTATTAAAGAAAAGAGGTTTTAGACTACTGTAAAGGAAGGGAAAAGAACATTCCTTGCATAAACTATGATTGTTTCAATTTTATTTAGCTTGGTTTTTATCTTCCTAGGTTTATAGGATACCAGGTAAATAAATTAACATTGTATGTATTAAATCTTTAAGATGATGAAAATTGTAAGTTCATGTTTAATGAAATTAAGATAAAAGTAATTTCATTGGTTGCTAATTGTAATTTAATAAGCTTATTTAAAGGTAAAGTAGTCTGTGGTTATGGTTAATTCTAAGGAGTTTATAAAACCATCTTCTAAACTGAAGCATTTAAATGGCTAATTCCAGGAAGCCATTCTTAATTAGAAACCTAGATTGATATTAATAATAAAAACTAACTTCATAACAGGGAAACCTGTCAGAGGCCATCTCAATCTGCATATTAAAATGGTGGCAAGGAAAGATAATCTTGATTCCATTGGGAATCTTAGGTTTTCATAAAATAATGGAGAAAGTAGCTTTTCCTCTGCTAAAGTAAAATACCTGTTAATTAATATAATCATGGTAAAGTAAAAAAGTGAAGTACTAAAATAGTTAAGTTCATTTGCTATGTTATACATCACATTGGAAATGTTTAAAAAGTGTACAAGAATTTAGAGATAGACTTCAGTATTGTCAAACTCTCTTGTGCATTGAAACCAGGCCTAAATACTCTGCACATGCCTCTCCATTTGAGTTATTGGCTAGGTCAGTCACTATGGCCCCTAAAACAATAAAGATATCTAGCACATTTCTGGTTATGTTCCTGAAGTGGATGGAGAATATGCTGCAGTTTTGGACTCCAGCAGCAGCCAGCAAAGGCTCGATGTGTCCAGATGTACAATGGACATTGCCTCCAGACCGGCTCTGTTTCATAGTGCCGAAGTGCGCTATGTACCAGGCCAGGGAAATACTGGAGCCTACCTTCCTAGCTTCTCTCTAGGGTCAACGGTGCTGCAGCATGCAGGCTGTGTGGAGGGCATATCAAGTGGAGCAATGATTACCAGGGGGATGTAAGTAGAACTTAAACCCAATTGGCATTATGGCCTGCTCCCATGGAGAGAGAGCATGTACGGTATTGAAAACCTGGAGCTTAGTTCTATTAATTAAAGCTCAAAGAGGAATTTGTGTATTGATTAGTATTAAGTACTGTACCTATATGCCTGATGATTATGGTGATATCTCTTCTAGATCATATGCAGAGGGATCTTAAACATGTCAAAAGTCCTGGTAAATTTAATTCATTTTCTAAGTAATTAATGAACATGCTATAAGATAAAGGAATGGCTCTCTTAAGTACTGTCTTTATTTTGCTTGCCATATGCTTGTCTTGTTGTTGCCTATACTGTCTTTGTGAGTTTATGTCTAGGGCAGTGCCTCTCTTCATACTTGTCCTAGCTGTCCTAAGCACAACCACCACTGTGGGAACTGGGGTTGGCATTTTATACACCAAAACCCAGCAGGTATACCACACTCTCTCCCTAGAGTTAACTGACAGCATTAAAGAACTCAAGGAAGAATGCTCTTTCCCATCAACTTTGGGAGGAAGCAACCTCTGAAAGTACCTGTCTTTTCTCACTCTCATGGTCTAGTATGTCATGACTGGCCCCCATTTTGGGCCTGTTTACCTTGTCTGTTTGCTTGTTGTTTGTTCATGGTATGCTTGTTTGTTTTTGCTTGTTGTTTTTGCTTGTTATCTGCTCATTGTTTTTGCTCATTGTATGCTCATTGTTTGTTTGTTTTCTTTAGGAGGCACTGGAAACAGAATCCAGGCCCTCCCATGTGGGAGGCAGGTGCTCAACTGCTTGAGCCACATCTGCTCCCTTAAGTTTATTTCTTACAGAATCAATGCTTTATTAGTTATGCAGGGATTTCATCCAGCTCCAACCAGTGTGCTGGACCCGTCTTCCCTCAATCACAATAGAGTAGTAAGAGGGTTTTACACCTTGCCAGGTAGGACCTACTCCCCCTAATTAGCAGGAAGTAGCTACAGAAGAATGACCATCGCCCTTCAGCACCCCCTTGAGAATAAGGGTGTAAACTCTCTGAGGGGGGTTATTGAGGCAGGTTAGCATAGGGAAAGGGAAGACTTAGGTCACAACTGAAGATCCAGAAGACAACATGGCCAGCAGACCACACAGCTGTGAGACCCCTCCCGGAAACCTCCTGAGAATCCCATTCAGGGACAAGGGAAACACCTGGATATCCTCAAAAGGCCTCACCTTTGGCCCCCTGAGAAGTGACAGGTGGGGCAACCAATCAGAACAGCAAACAGACTTTAAAAAGCCCTGACCTAAGGTCCTATGCACGCAGGTCACCCTGAAGTACACCCACATCCATGCTGTGTCATAGACCGTGTACTTTTCTCGTTTTCTTCTTTATTAATAAACTCTTTACTTCCTTGCCTACCCTATGGAGTGTCCTTAAATTCTTTTATGAGACATAAGCCAAGAACCTAGAAGCCCAGAATCCAAAGCCATCTGGTAACAAATGGGTAGAACCACCAGGGGGTGTGCTTTATCCTATATGTAGCCTTGATAGTAAAATTACACAATTCAGGGGGTAAGCACCCCACATCACGATTCCCTCTTGTCATTCCATGCAGACAGGATTGATGTGATCTATGGTGACAGACTCAACTGTTAACCATCCTAAACCATTATACACAGCATATCTTAATAAAGGCCTGGGCTTATTCACCTGTTACCTTTTAAGGGAAAAAATATGATTATAAGTCTCATTGAAAGTTGGCAGCTGAATCTCAGTCTTAAGTGAGAAAGTCTTGTTCCAAACTTGATGATGGGTTGTATTCTGCCATGCCAGCAAGGTGTTCCACATTGTCCAATTTGCAGTAAAAATAAGGGGCAGATCATGCTGGTCTAACAGTATACAAGCAACATTTCCATTAGTAGATACCAAAGTCATCTGGGACTTTCAAAGTGGACCTCATGACCATGGTCTTCCGTGGGATTTTTTCTGACCAGTCGCCTTCCCTGTTTCCTATACTAACCTGCCTCAACTTCCCCCTCCCAAGACTTTGTACCATTATTCTTAAGGGGTTGCTGAAGGGCAATAGTCATTCTTCTGTAGTTGCTTCCTGCTGGTTAGGGGCAGTAGAGCCTGCCTGACCCAGGTGTGAAATTCTGGCTATTCTAATGAGGTTGAGGGAAGGCGGGTCTAGCACCTTGGTTGGAACTGGATGAAATCCCTGCATGACTAATACCTTGTTCTGGAAGACACTGATTCTGGAAGAAATAAACTTAGTTATTAAAAGTATAAAGAAAATGGTGGTAAGCAGCCCCCCACCATGGGGGCCACCCATGGCATACTGGACCACGGGAATGAGAAAGGCCAGTGCCTCCCGAAGCTACATCCTCCCAAAGCCGATGGACAGTTTCAAATTCGGTCTAGGAAACTGCCATCCCCAGTTCCCACAGTGGTGGTTATGCCTAGGACAGCTAGAAGAGGTATGAGGAGAGGCACTGCCCTAGACATAAACTCACGAAGACAATATAGACAACAACAAGATAAACATATGGCAAGCAAAATAAAGACAGTATTTAAGATAGCCATTCTTTTACCTTGTAGGCACATTCATTAATTACTTAGAAAATGAATTAAGTTTACCAAGACTTTTAACATGTACAGTATTCCTCTGTATATGATCTAGAATAGAAGATATAATATCATATTCATCAGGTATATAGATACAGCACTTAGTACTAATCAATGTACTAATCAATGCACAAGTTACTCTTTGAGCTTCAGTTAATAGATCTAAGTTCCAGGTTTGCAATATCATACATGTTATCTCTCCATGGGAGCAAGCCATAATGTCACTTGTGTCTGCTTAGGTTCTACTCACATTTCTTTGGTGTATCCTTCACACAGGCAGCATGCTGCAGCACCATTGGCCCTTGGAGGGAGACATCAGTGTTTCACCAGCCTGGTGCATAGCACCCTTTAGCACTATAAAACAGAGCCAGTCTGGAGGCAATGTAAATCTGGCTACATCAAGCCGTTGCCGGCTGCTGCAGGAGTCCAAAACTGAAATGTACTCTCTATCACTGCAGGAACATAACCAGAGTTGTTGTAGATACCTTTTTTGTTTTAGGGGTCAGTGAACAATGTAGCCAGTAACTCGAAAGGAGAGGGACCATGCAGTGTACTGAATGCCTGGTTTGAATGCACAAGAGAGTTTGACAATACTGAAGTCTATCTCTTTTCATTTTCAAATACTTTCTATATACTTCCAATGCAGTTTATAACATATCAAATGAACCTAACTATTTTAGTACTTTACACCTTTACCATGATTATATTAATTAACAGGTATTTTATTTTAGCAGTACAGGAAAAACTACTTTCTCCATTATTTTATGAAAACCTAAGATTCCCAATGGAATCAAGATTATCTTTCCCCATCACTACTTTAATATGCAGATTGAGGTAGCCTCTGACAGGTTTCCCTGTTATGAAGTTATTTTTTTTATCAACATCAATTTAAGTTTCCATTGAATATGGCTTCCTGGAATTAGCCATTTAAGTACTTCAGTTTAGACAATGCTTTTACAAACTTCTTACAATTAACCACAAGTCACTTTTTGTTATTAATATTAATTCCTAGATTTCTACTTAATAATGATTTCCTGGAATCAGTCACTTACATTATTATCTTTCAGTTTAGAAAATGCTTTTACAAACTTCCTATAACTATCCATAACTACATAGACTATAGTTACTTCATCTCAAGACAAATTTCATCTTTACAAAACACATTCCCTTACTTAATGCTACCTTCTACAATACCTTCTACAACTTTCTATAGCCATTCAAGCCTTATCTTACATACTTCCACTGATTTTATGAAAACTAGCCATCTTATCTTAGGACAAAGCACATCCCCTTAAATAAACTTATCAAATTTTAGTCAGCATTGACTATAAATTCACTTCCATAAAACTTTTTTTAAAATATTCATTTAAGTCTCATATCCTTCATTCTGTTCTGTGAAGAAAAAAAACACACAAAAACTATTCATTTCAATCTAGGCAAAAGCAACTTTTTATTTATTTATTTATTTATTTATTTTTTTTACCGGGAGGTCCCGGGGAGCGAACCCGGGTCCCTCCATATGGGAGACGGACGCCCAACCAGTTGAGCCACATCCGACCCCCAAAAGCAACTTTTTAAAAAGAAGTTTGTAATAATTTTATTAGCCAAAAACTTAGAATTTTCATCATCTTAAAGATTTAATACATATAATGCTAATTTAGGACAGGGCTCAATTTCATTAAATACAAACTTAGAATTTTTATCATCTTAAAGATTTAACAGACTTAATACTACCTTATTTTATTAGTATCCATATGAACCCAGGGAGATTACACCCCAAGCTAAATAAAATTGGAACAATTATAATTTATTCAAGAGATGTTCTTTTTTCTTCCTTCCTCCACAGAAGGCTAAAACCTCTTTTCTTTGATAAAATTCTAAAATTGTGAATAAACTTAAAAGCATACTGACTGCCAGGTTCTGGAATATATTATAATTGTTTAATTTGTTTAATCATAATTTAGAAAAATCTTTCCTTAGCTTTCAAGGACTTTTTCTTTACTTACTGAAATTTGACAATTGGATTATTACTGTTGTCTCAAAAGCTGTTAAAATTTAATTGGGGAATTACAGGGCAGTCTATACAATTATAAGGTTTATTCTGTGATATCCCCTCTGTCCCTATTATTTTAATTTCCAGGTCTAGTAGACAGAATTCTTGGCTGAACTCACATCTTCCCCATCTTTCCACACCCAGCCCAGTCCATCCCCTTAGTTTCCTAAAACAGTTTTACTGGAATTCATTCAAGGTTAGGAGAAGACCCTGGGGATAGGATAGGCTATAGAAAGATTATGGAAGAATTCAGGATAAACTTTTTAGTTTCTTTCCTTTAAATAGTTTCTTTATTCAGATTTTATGTCTTTTTATCCTGTTTGGCTTCTCCGATTTGAACTTCAGGGGTACTCCTTTACTAATATTAATGCTTATTTAATTTTTGGCCATTTAATAGAGCTCTTTTAAAATTTTTAATTTCTTAATTTAATATTACCATCTGGAGGTTTGAAAATATACACTGAACAAACAGACAAACACAAAAAGAGTTAAGACACACCAACAGAAACATAAAACTCACTAATTTGAAGTCATTTTTACTCCTTTGGTATGGCTGTCTCCAAGCTCTCCATCATTTTACATCTCTGATTTTTACTGCTTTAAGATCTCCTCTGGAATCAGTGTTGCCTGTAATATGCAAGCTCGTTCTTGGAAACACTTTTATTAGAAACTGGCAACCAGTTAGGAATACCTGAGCAATATAAATGCAGTTAAGCACTAATTTAGCAGTTTAGACAGACAGACGCTTATATTCTGCATTACTCTTCAGAAGTACACTTAGACTCAAAGTTCAGGAGTAAGCTATTAATTCAAAACTGAAAGTTCATTTTAGCACCTTGATAAAAGTTCTTAACAAAATAAAATGTGATGAAAACTTAAAACATTGTCAAAATAACATTTTATTTAAATTCTTCCACAGTTTATACAAGTATTATGTGCTTTCAGTTTTGTAATATATTTTTAATTGCAGTCTTACAAAAGCTGCTAGCATTTTATTTTATTTTTTTACACTTGTCCAGTTGAAAGTTACCAAACTGTAACAGCACCAATTTTGTTGATGTGGCTATCCAGATCTAATTGGAATTAACATGGAAATAGAACAGAAAACATTAATGTTGCTAAGTTTTTCTGCTTCTGCAGTAGTTAAACATTCTATTAGCTCCACTAGCCCACAAACACACCAACCAGGTGGCAATGGGTTCACAGAGTTGCTGCTGAAATGTTTTCCCTATCTTAGTTAATTGTTACTCCCATCAGCGTTTTTGGGGCATCCCTGTACTCACGCAGAGTCCCACAACAGTCATGCAAGTGGGCGACCTCATAGTCTCTCGGAGATCCCCACTGGTCCAGGCAGGCAGCCGCCCCTCCTCACATGGATGTTATAAGCCAACCCAGGATTTGCCCCACAGATTCTTCTTTCCCTGAGCTCATGCCTGCTACTGCCAGTGGTCCTTTGGTTTCCTGGTTCATAGCTCGCCAATTGTTACCAACCCAACTCCTGAAGGCACTAGTTGGTGAGGCTGTTAGACCAAAGAACACACCTGGCATTTAGTCAGGCATAAGCGTTATTGGGACTTATGGACAGGAGAGAATCTTTGAAGGCGGCTGGTCAAAGAATGAATGATGTTAGCGCTCCACAAAGAGACAGGAAAAATGAGGGGTGATGTAAGTGGCCTCAGAACGAGGACATTCCATAGGGTATGAGAACAGAGTTCCTGCTAGGGTCACATGAAGGGTACACATGGGGTGTGGTGTTGTTTTCACTACTCTCTTAAGAAGGACTTTTACCAAGAGGTTTACTGCTTTGGGAAGATCATAGTTTACTATACCATCTATACATTAGTAAACCTCTTCCTTCTGGGGAGGGTTGTTAACCTTTACCTTATGCCTAGGTATTGCAGACAGCTACATGCTAAAGACTTAGGGGTGCCCTAGGTCCCCACAGTATTTTATTAGTGACATTAAAAGATAAGCTAGGGAAGCGGCTGTGGCTCAATCAGTAGGGCTCCCGTTTGCCATATGGGAGGCCCTGGGTTCGGTTCCCGGGGCCTCCTGGTGAGGGCAGGCCCGCCTGCACGGCGTGGTTGGCTGGCCCGGCGAGCACAAGCAGCAAGGGGGGGATAAATGAATAAATAAATAAAATCTTTAAAAAAAAAAAAGATAAGCTAATTCAACTCTATGTGATATATAACAGGCACTCCTACAACAAAGAGATTATGCATCCACATAATGGAGTCCTCTGCAGGTAAAAAAGGATAAAGAATATCTTTATATACTGATGCAGAGTGATCTCCAAGATATATTTTAGTGAAAAAAGAAAAGTGCCAATCCATGTTATAGTATGCTACGTTTTGAATTAGAAATGGTGTGTTCGTATATATATGTGTGTGTGTGCACACACAACCTTGTAAATGCTTATATAAAAATCCATAAAAAAGGTTCTTTATAGAAAGGGTATGATAGAGGGTGAAAGAGATAGAGATGACAGCTAGACCTCTCTAAATATACCCTGATATAGATATTTCTTTACTTATGTATTTGTTTTACATAAATAAAAACTGAGTAAAGTGAAGAGCACAATATTAAAAATTGAAAACAAATGGAAACTAATGAACTTGGTGGCATCAAGTTGGTGGCATACCCATACTGGGAAAAAAGTTACTTCAAGTGACTTTAGGGAAGCAGCTGTGGCTCAATCCGTAGGGCTCCCGTTTACCATATGGGAGGCCCCGGGTTTGGTTCCCGGGGCCTCCTGGTGAAGGCAGGCCCGCCCGCACAGCGTGGTTGGCTGACCCAGCAGGCACGGGCAGCAAGGGGGGTATAAATGAATAAATAAATAAAATCTTTTTAAAAAAAAAAAAAGCAAAAAAAAAAAAACAAGTTACTTTAAAATACAGAATTTTGATGTATATCCTTGTGGGATATAATACAAAGACAAAAGTACTGCAATGAAATTTTAAACTGTCAGTAGTTATGTTAATAGAAATAATGGAATTGTTATTTGGAAACTATTATAGATTGTGGTGGATCGATTTGTGTACCCTGTTTTGGTCTTGGTCCACATTCTCGTGGGTGTGGACCCATTGTAAATAGGATCTCTTCAAGATATTATGGGGTGGCCCAATTGAATCAGGTTGGGCCTAATCTGGATTACTAGAGTCCTTTATAAGCAGAGTGAAAGTTAGAGAGAGAAGCCACAGGGAGCAGCCAGAAGCTGGAAATCAATGGAATCCGGAAGAGAAAGGATAAGACAGTGCCATGTGCATTTTCATGTAACAGGAAAGCCAAGGAACACCAAAGATTGCCAACCAGTCAGAAGATACCAACCCAGGAGGTAGCAAGCCTTCTAGGCTCTGAAACCATGAGCCAATAAATTCCTGTTATCAAATCAATTCATTGTATGCTATTTGTTTTAGCAGCTAGGAAACTAATACACAGATATATTGAAAAAATAAAGTGTAATAAGATATTATGTTAATATCATTAGGAACCAAGATATTCAATATAAAAGCAAAGGGGTAATGTATAAAAATCAAGGAAATTAAGTAAAAACTCTGTCATCTTAAATTTGATTTGGAAATATAAGAAGGAACTCAAAATTATTTTTCTCTTTAGAAAATGTACATCCTAGCTCTTGCCTCTGAAAGACCTAGAATCAATGGAAGTCCAGTAGTAATAAACACCAGTAGCCCCTGGAATGTGGTTTCTAAATGCCCATTTTTTTCCAAGAAGCTACCAGGGCTCCTTGAAAAAATGACTGGACATGTATAATTTGAGCTTGGGAAACAAGGAAGCCATGGGATCAAGTCAAAAGGACAAAAAAACCATCTTGAACGGGCTTACTTTGACCTGAGAAAGGCATCTTCTGTAGGGAATCATTATAAATAATAACTGAAACACATCAAAAATATAAAAAATGTATAAGTTCATAGTGATATTTTAAAAATCCAACTCAATGGTCACCATTTGGAGGTTGATAGGACACCACTCCTCATTTCTCTCACTACTCTGAAAATAGGGAAAGAGGCATTTTTTTTAATTTTAATTCCCTCTGCAATACACTGCAATACAGATTAGCCAAAAGTAAATAAAGGAATGTTCTTTACAGGAGAATTTCAGTTAATCACTGCTGAAAAAATTATAGAATTAGAAAATTACCATTTTGCAATCTTTAAAGACATAAAGGACCTAGGTAATTATCTTCAATAAATGATTTTTAAAAATTGGGTTAAAGGTCAATGGGGAACTTTACAATGACAAGCTGTCTCTACCCGAACCCATTGTTCAATTCTAGAATCACCGAGAGTGGACTAAGAGATGTTACGTGCCTTTTAATGTGATGCAATAGAAACTACATAGCACCACCTATGAAGTATTCTCACATAAAATAAATTGAACCAAATATAATCAAGTCTCTACATCTAATTACCGTATTAGGTAAATGCAGGGGATGGAGGAAAAGTTAAAGGTTATTATGAGAAAACAATTAGCCACATCCAGAATGTAGAACATTCTAAAGGCTAAATGTTTCTCCAACATATCTCTCGTATGGGGAAGAAGGAGGAAAGAGGGGACTATAATAAAAGAGATTTCAAGGCAAAAGACTTTAATAGACATTTCTCCAAAGAAGAAATACAAATGGCAAAAAAAAAAACCACATGAAGAAATGCTCAACATCACTTATGATTAGGAAAATGCAAATCAAAACTACAATGAGATATCATTTCACACCTATCAGAATGGCCACTATTAAAAAGACAGAGAACTACAAGTGTTGGAGAGGATGTGGAGAGATAGGAACACTTCTTCACTGTTGGTGGGAATGCAGGATGGTACAACCACTATGGAGGACTGTTTGGCAGTTCCTAAAGAAGTTGAATATAGACTTGCCACGTGACCCTGCAATACCACTACTGGGTATATACCCAGAAGAAATGAGAGCAGTGACACGAACAGACATCTGCACACCGATGTTCATAGCAACCTTATTCACCATTGCCAAAAGCTGGAAACAACCCAGGTGTCCATCAACAGAAGAATGGATAAACAGACTGTGGTCTCTTCACACGATGGAATATTATGTAGCTGTAAGAAGAAATGAAGTTATAAAGCATATGGCAAGGGAAGCGGCTGTGGCTCAATCAGTAGGGCTCCCGTTTACCATATGGGAGGCCCCGGGTTTGGTTCCCGGGACCTCCTGGTGAAGGCAAGCCCGCCCGCACGGCGTGGTTAGCTGACCCAGCGAGCACAAGCAGCAAGGGGGGGATAAATGAATAAATAAATAAAATCTTTAAAAAAATAAATAAATAAAGCATATGGCAACATGGATGAACCTGGAGGACATTATGTTGAGCGAAGCAAGCCAGACACAAAAGGACAAATACTATATGATTGTGTTACTATGAACCAAATATATTGTGTAACATACTGCTTGACTAAAAAAAAATTTATATGTATCCATTACATTTAATTGAGAAATGTATGTATTTATTCATCTGTGTTTACCTTTCAGTTTTTAATTGTTTATATTTTCAATTATTAAATGTACAAAATAGAGTTTAAAAAAAATCAGTTGGGGATGGGATGTGGCTCAACTGGTTGGGCGTCCGTCTCCCATATGGAGGGACCCGGGTTCGATCCCTGGGACCTCCCGGTAAAAAAAAAAATCAGTTGGCCAATTTGTTAAAAAAAAAAAACAATTGACCATAGATGTGAGGGTCTATTTCTAAACTCTCAATTCAATTCCATTGATCTATAAGTCTGTTCTTGTGCCTATACCATGCCATTTTAACCACTGTATCTTTGTAATGAACTTTAAAATTAGGAAGTGTGAGTCCTCCAACTTCAATCTTCTTTTTCAAGATGTTTTGGCTCTTCAGGGCCACTTACTCTTCCAAATAATTTTTTTTTAAAGATTAAAAAAAAAAGAGAGAGATGATTTAAGGACCACTGACTAGTGTTTCCAGAGAAGATTTTATATATCTTTTCACAGGAATGGAAGCTAAAAATAGATCTTTCTGTTGCCAGCACCACTATACCCTGCAAAATGGATTTCAGCAGCAAAGGTGGCACTGTCTATAGGCCACAGAATCAGAGTAGGAAGGGTTGGGGTAGGGCTGGGTCTGAGGCTGAGGCAGGAGCTGGAATTGGGATTGGGGTGGGGCCAGGGGCTGGAGCAGGAGCTAGGGCTGCAGCAGGAGCTAGGGCTGCAGCAGTTGCAGGATGAGACATTTAAACTTTAGGAAACTGTAGAGGATCTGGTAAACGTTCAAAGAACACTATTAAGGAAAGTCAAATGATTTGGAAAATTTGACCCAGTCCAGGAGTGGAAACTCTGAAAACCAAGCATGATAGAATATTTTTTTTTTTTTTTTTTTAAAGATTTTATTTATTTATTCATTTATGCCCCCCTTGCTGCTTGTGCTCGCCGGGTCAGCCAACCACGCCATGCGGGCGGGCCCGCCCTCACCAGGAGGCCCCAGGAACCGAACCCGGGGCCTCCCATATGGTAAACGGGAGCCCTACTGATTGAGCCACAGCCGCTTCCCAGCATGATAGAATATTAGGAACTCCTTCCCCATCTGCAGGCAGGATCTGGAATATGTTGCCTACCTTTACCTTGGTGAGTCTATTCAGGCATTACAGTTACCCTATTAGCAACACACCCAGCTTTTCCTCCGGAGAGCCCCACTCTGAAGGAATGTGATTACTTTGCCCATGGCATATAGCAATCTAGCTAATGCCTCAGAGAACCACTTTGTCTTCAGAAGTATTTTCCACGGACAGGCAAACAACTCTTTCTGGCCCACTGCAGGGTTTGTTTCTAAGAGTGCTGACAGAGTTGCGGACTGTGGTTTATTTCAGTGAGGAGGCAGCAATTAGCCTTGGTGAGGGCTGATACCATTTATCCCGCTGGCAGTTTTGCTAATGTAGTGGGGATCCCTGCTCGTGACCACCTAAGCTGAGTTCATCCTAGGATTCAGACTTACTTGGGCATGATCTGGAAGGCTGATGGGTGCCAGGGGGTTGGTCTTTTTGTATTAGGAGCCTTATGGGACAGAAGTTATCTTAAGAGAAGAAAGATCTGATGTTCATAGGTTGGGTTCAAAGACAGTGAGGGGGCAGGGGATTCTGAGGACAGTCTGGTGGATGTCTGTCACTCAGTTTGCCTTCTGCCCCAGGTCCCTGGACAGCACTCCTGAATCCTGAGAGAGGGTGTTGCAATGAATAGCAAGTGCAAATGGAAAGAGCTGTTTTACTATTAACTTCTCTAGGATACTAAAAGGACCAGGAGACTCTGCTTTGGAGCCTCATCTGAGCACCTTGACCTTTCACTGTCCTGTCGGGCTCCTGCCTCCAGTGAATTCTCCATCTCCTCCCCTACCCTCTTAGCTCTTCTCTTCTCCACTGACCCAGATTTGAAAATCAGGTACTTTTAAAGGGCCCATCACATAAAGCGGCTATATAAGTAGCAGCATTGACTGAAGTTTTGAGCCCACACCTTGCCCAACCTCCCCTGAAGAGACTTATCTTATCACAGGGGGATGTGCCTGCCCTGGGGCCACAGGCCACAGGTATGCTGACAGCATTCCACATCAAGGCCCTGAAGGCTTGGCTGCCTAATGGCTTTCTCAGGTACCAGAAGAGCTTCCTCAGGCCCAGGACTAGTGATTTAATGCCCTGGAGCCATTGCTCAACCAATGAGGGTCAGAACAAAGTAGATAAATATCCAGCTTTCTGATACCTTAGTGGGACAATTCTTAGTGTGTCAGGTGATGTCATTTTTGGCAAGTTCATTAGAGGGTTCCCAGCAGGACTGAGCCATAGTTGCCAACACCAGTCATCAACTCATTCATATACCCTTTGTTGGCTTCTCTCTCTTCTCTGTCTCACAGTTTACCCACTCCCTCATTTGTGCTTCCCAGGAACACTTGCCAAATAAACTGCCTGCACCCAAGTATCCAAAGGGCTATTTTATGGGGAAACCCAAACTGAGACACACAGTTTGTAATTTCCTTTTTTGCCACCAATTTCAATTCACTATCCTTTCCTGGTTCTTAAGGACTTTCTTCTTATATCTGGTCTCATTAACATCTCCGCTAAAACAATGGGCCACCTATTCTGTGTCACACAGTGTAGCAGCTCTGACAAGTTGTGTCTGACATTTCAAGCTTTCCTCTTCCTCCTTCCTTTACCATTGTCTGTATAGAGAGGAGGCAGGCAGTGAAGAGATTTCTTCTTCTCTTAATATGAATCATGCACATTCTAGGTTCTGCAGAAGTGACTGCAGTAAATTTGCTTGTCAGTATTTTTACTTCCATCCAGAAGGATATTTTACTCAATGGATGCTGCTGGAGTAGGTAGTGGACACTGTGACTCATGGAGTAGAAGCAGGAAGGACATTAGGCCTTGACAACAGAGTGGTAGCTTCAGAGACCCTGGCCCCAGGCATAACTGCTGAGTGAGACAAATGTAGGACTACTTCAAGGATACATCAGAGACAAGCTGGAATTTGGGAGGAATCTGAGGGAGAGCTGGAGTTCCCCCAGCATAGGTGAGAAAGGAATTGAGGCTATCCTTTGAGGTGATGTCACTTGTGACTTATTTATTTTTATTTTTATATATACATATTTTCAAAGACTCTTAGATTACATAAATGTTACACAAAAATTACAGGGATTTCCATGTTCCCCTCCTCCCACACCTCCCACAACATCCCACATAAACATCTTTCATCAGTGTGGCACATCACCTGTAATGGATATACACATCCTGGGGCTCTGCCACCAAGCATGGACCATAGTTCACATTATAGACCACACTGTCTCCCACACAGTTCTGCATGTTATATGCTAACGTAAAATGGCCTATTTCTGTCGTTGCAATGTCACTCAGGATAACTCCCAAGTCCTGAAAAAGCACCTGTATTACAACTGCTTTTCCCTTCCCTGTCCCAAAAGCGTCCAGTGGCCACTGGCTCACCCTCACTGTTGTCATTTCTTCCATTGCTTGAATCACATTATGTCTACAACAGAATACCATAAGTCCACTCTTATCCATAGCTCTTCCCCCAATCCTGAGGAGTCTGGGATGGTGATGTCCACTCCACCTCCAAGGGAAAGGGGGCTTATATCCCATGGATAAGATGGATGGGATTATCCTGCCTGCAGCTGCAGA
The DNA here is from genome assembly GCA_026826555.1 of Tolypeutes matacus. Classification (NCBI taxonomy): domain Eukaryota; kingdom Metazoa; phylum Chordata; class Mammalia; order Cingulata; family Chlamyphoridae; genus Tolypeutes; species Tolypeutes matacus. Next base: position 31,017,429 of record JAKSZT010053929.1, on the reverse strand, counting down.
CTCTCTCCATTCCCTGGGATGGCCGTTTTCTGTCATCATCTCCTTGTCAGGTGACTTGGGTGAGTCCATTGAGCTGGAGAGTAGGAGGTGCAGCTCCACTGAGATTCCAGGCACAGCTGGCACATGGGCAGGCCAGAGGCTCCATTCTCTGGAAGTACACCTACAAACTCCAGCATCACATATAGGTTTGAATAGAAGGGACTGAGGGACCATGTGCGGGGAGGACTTATTTGAGTCCAACTCTGTCACTCTCAGGAGCACAGATTCCAAAGTAAAGCCCACTGATAAGGCATCAATCTCTGGAGCTATCTATCCCCCCTTATATAGGACCTGGTGTCTCCAGAGCCCTCAGGAGCCCCTCTGTGTGGGGTGATTTTCACTTTGGTGTTCTATGAGATCCTACTGAGTTGTGCGTAAGCGTTACCTCTGGGATGACCTCCCAACTCTCTTTGAAGTCTCTTCGCCATGTGAACTCATTTGTCTTTACCCTTTCCCCCTTTTATTCAAGGTCTTTTTCCAGTCGTATTGCCAGTTGGCACTTGATATTAATCCCTTGTTGCCAGGGAGGCTCATTCCCGGGAGTCATGTCCCACACAGGGGGGAAGGTAATGCATTCATATGCTGAGTTTGGCTTGGAGAGAGGCCACATTTGAGTAAAAAGGAGGCTCTCAGGTGGCAACCCTTAGGCACCCATAACAGAAGGCTAAGTTTCAATAACAACAGCAAAGACTCATAAGGCTAGTCATCAATAACAAGAACACATTAGTGGACCATCCCTCTTTGCCAGACACTGCCCCTGCACTTGGGGTACTGTTGCTGCTCCTTTGGAGAATGTGCAGAGCTCTCCAGGCTGGGATTCAGTATTCTCTCATTTATTGAGTGATTCTCCACCCATAGTCCCTTCTATTCAAACCTATACTTGGTGCTGGAGTTTGTAGGTGTACTTCCAGAGAATGGAGCCTCTGGCCTGCCCATGTGCCAGCTGTGCCTGGAACCTTGGTGGAGCTGCAACTCCTACTCTACAGCTCAATGGACTCACCCAAGTCACCTGGCGAGGAGATGATGACAGAAAACGGCCATCCCAGGGAATGGAGAGAGTCTGCAGCTGCAGGCAAGATAATCCCATCCATCTTATCCTTGGGATATAAGCCCCCTCTCACTTGGAGGTGGAGTGGACATCACCATCCCAGACTCTTCAGGGCTGGGGGAAGAGCTATGGACTAGAGTGGACTTACTGGTATTCTGTTGTAGACATATTGTGATTCAAGCAATGGAAGAAATTACAACATTGATGTGAAGCCAGTGGCCACTGGATACTTTTGGGGCAGGGAGAAGGAAAAGCAGTTGTAATACAGGATTTTTTTTGGGACTTGGGAGTTATCCTGAGTGACATTGCAATGACAGATATAAGCCATTTTACATCAGCATATAACATGCAGAACTGTATGGGCGACAGTGTGGTCTACAATGTGAACTATGGTCCATGATTAGTAGCAAAGCCCCAGGATGTGTATATCCATTACAGGTGATGTGCCACACTAATGAAAGATGTTTATATGGGAGGTTATGGGAGGGTTGGGAGGTGGGAAACATGGGAATCCCTGTAATTTTTGTGTAACATTTATGTAATCTAAGTATCTTTTAACATTAAAATAATAATAATAATAAATTAAAAATAAATAAATAAATAAATAAAAATAAAAGCTGCAGCTACTACTGCCAGCAATCTCCCCCACACCATAGATACTTTTGAATTCTCAGGCCTTGGGGCTGGTGGCTACAGACAAAGAGGTCCCCCAAAAATCCACCTTCCCAGAAAGGGGAGAGAGAGGGAAACAGCCTAAGGCTGACTCAGCTTTTGACCCACAAATTTGGTCTGCTATGTCCCAGGAGCCCTTCCAGGCCAGGGCTCTGCTATTGTTTGCCTTGGGAGCAATCTCCCTCTCTACTGACCAGGACTGGTTGTTGAGGATACAGAGGGGAGTGGAATTATTTCCTACCTGGGAAAAGGGAGGGGGCTGCCAACAAAGGTTGAAGAACTGCCTCTGAGGAATTTTGAAATACAAGGCTCTTAGACTCCAGGCAGGGACCTGTTTCATACTGATCTGGTCGGTGTTGCAGCAAACACACTCCAACCAGGCACTGAACTGAGAGGGCTGCCAAAGAATGCCATCTGCTGGCAGACCAAGGAAGTGCATGTGAGGAAATTAAATAAGTGAGAGGTTTTTGCAGCCTTTACAGCTTCCCTCCCCAAGGCCCTAGGAAATAGGTCTGCTACCTATTACTGGGTCCAGGACCCAGATTTGAGCAACTAAGAGGGACAATCCTAAAAGTCCCAGAACAGGGGAGCGGATGTGGCTCAATCAGTTGAGCACCTGCTTCCCACATGGGAGGTCCCGGGCTTGGTTCCTGGTGCCACCTAAAAAGAAACAAAAAACAAACAACAAACAAAGTAAATGAAAAAACCAACTCAGGGGAGGTGATGTGGCTCAATGGTTGCATGCCAGCTACCTACAAATAAGGCCTTTGTTCAATACCCTGCCTCCCTGGTACCTAAAAAAGAAAAAAAAGACGCAGAACAGATTGAACCAAGAATCATTTTTTTTTTTTTTTAAAGATTTTATTTATTTATTTACTCATTTATCCCCCCCTTGCTGCTTGTGCTCGCTGGGTCAGCTAACCACGCCGTGCGGGCAGGCTTGCCTTCACCAGGAGGCCCCGGGAACCGAACCCGGGGCCTCCCATATGGTAAACGGGAGCCCTACTGATTGAGCCACAGCCGCTTCCCTAAACCAAGAATCAAAGAACAGCAGTAACACATAGCATCTTGCCACTAAATCCTTATGAAAGAGGAAGAAATTGAGCATCTGGGCAAACTCACCATCCTAATCAGATGCCTAGACATCAGCAAAAAATTATAAGCTGTGCTAAGAAAATGGAAGAAATGGCCCAAGAAAGGAATGTATTAAGCCCCAGAAGAGATGCAGGATTTGAGAGAACTAATCAACGAGATGCACACAAATTTCCAAAATCAAATTAATGAGATGAAAGACGACATGGCTAAAGAGATTACAAACATCAAGAAGACAATGAGTGAACACAAAGAAGGATTTGAAAACCTGAGTAAAAAAGTAACAGCAAAAAGAAAAAAAAAAGTAACAGCATTCATGGGAATGAAAGACATGATAGGTGAGATCAAAAACACATTAGAGGGAAGCGGCTGTGGCTCAATCAGTAGGGCTCCTGTTTACCATATGGGAGGCCCTGGGTTCAGTTCCCGGGGCCTCCTGGTGAAGGCAAGCCTGCCCGCACGGCGTGGTTAGCTGACCCAGCGAGCACAAGCAGCAAGGGGGGGATAAATGAATAAATAAATAAAATCTTAAAAAAAAAAAAAAAAACAAAACACATTAGAGGCATACAATAGCAGACTGAAAATGATAGAAGAAAGAACAAGTGATAGTGAAGACAGAGCAACTGAAATTGAAGAGAGAAAAGAACAGAGAAAGAAAAGAATGGAAAAAATTGAGCAGGGGCTCAGGGAGTTAAATGATAACACAAAATGCAACAACATATGTGTCATGGGAGTTCCAGAAGGAGAAGAGAAGGGAAATGGGGCAGAAAAAGTATTTGAGGAAGTAATAGCTGAAAATTTCCCAACTCTTACAAAAAAATGAAATTACGTGTCCAAGAAGTGCAGTGTACCCCAATCAGAATAAATGCAATTAGACCAACTCCAAGACTCATACTACTCAGAATGTCAAATGTCAAAGATAAAGAGAAAATTCTGAGAGCAGCATGGGAGAAGTGAACCATCACATAGGGAACGCCCAGTAAAACTTAGTGATGATTTCTTATCAGAAACCATGGAGACCAGAAGGCAGTGGATACTGAAAGACAAAAATTGCCAGCCTTGAATTCTTTATCCAGCAAAATTGCCCTTCAAATATGAAGGTGAATTTAAAATATTCACAAACAAACAGAAACTAAGAGAGTTCATAAAAAAAGAATTCACCATTGCAGGAAATAGTAAAGGAAGTCTTAAAGTCTGAAAGAAAGAGACATGAGTGAGAGGCGTGGAGGAGTGTATAGAAGAAAGAATAGCAGAAAGGATAACAAAAAGAATAAAAAGACAGTGAAAATAAGATATGACATATGAAAAACAAAGCATAAAATGGTGGAAGTCAATAATGCATTTATAGTAATATCATTGAATGTGAATGCTTGAACTCCCCAGTCAACAGATACAGGTTGGCAGAATGAATTTAAAAAATATGAGCCATCCATATGCTGCTTACAAGAGATTCACTTTAGAACCAGGAATACAAACCAGCTGAAAGTGAAAGGTTGGAAAAAGGTATTCCACACAAAAGTAACAAAAAAGGGCAGGAGTAGCTATACTAATATTGGACAAAACAGACTTTAAATGCAAAAAAAAGTTATAAGAGATAGAGAAGGCCATTATATAGTAATGAAAAGGACAATCCACCAGGAAGAAATAACAATTATAAATATCTAGGTACCTAATCAGGGTATACCAAAATACATGAAGCAAACTCTGGCAAAACTGAAGGGAGAAATAGACATCTCTACAATAATAGTTGGAGACTTCAACACACCACTCACATCATTAGATAGAACAGCTAGACAGAAGACCAACAAGGAAACAGAGAACCTGAACAAAATGATAAACGAGTTAGACCTAACACACAGATACAGAATGGTGCACCCAGACTCAGCAGGTTATACATTCTTCTCAAGTGCTCATGGATCTTTCTCCAGGATAGATCACATGTTAGGTCACAATGCAGATCTCAGTAAATATATAAAAAGAGTGAAATTATACAAAGCACCTTCTCATATCATAATACAATGAAGCTGGATATCAATAATAGACAGGAAAGAGGTAAATTCACAAATGTGTGGAGACTGAACAACACACTCCTAAATAATCAATGGGGCAAAGAAGAAATTGTAAGTGAAATTACTAAATATATTGAAACAAATGAAAACAAGAACATAGCTTAACCAAGCTTATGGAATACAGAAAAGGCAGTTCTGAGAGGGAAATTTATAGCCCTAAATGCCTATATATTAAAAAAAAAAGAATAGAAAAGAAAAAGCTAAAATCAAAGATCTAACTGAACAATTGAAGAAACTAGAAAAAGAACAGCCAACCATTCCCAAAGCAAGCCGAAGGAAAGAAATAATAAAGATTAGAACAGAAATAAAGGAAATTGAGCACAACAACAACAACAACAAACAATAGAGAAAACTAACAAAACCAAAAGCTGGTTCTTTGAGAAGATCAATAAAAGAAACAAATCCCTAGCTAGACTATCAAAGAAAAAGAGAAGATACAAGTAAATAAAATCAGATATGAAAGATGAAGTTATGACTGACCCCACAGAAATAAAAAGGATCATAAGAGGATATTATGATGTCTCCAGAGCCCTCATGAGCCTCGCTATTTGAGGTAATATTTACTTTGGCAGTCTATGAATTCTGCTGAGATGCACATAAGCGTAACCTCTGAAATGACCTCCCGACTTACTCTGAAGTTTCTTAGTCATATTAGCTCATTTGTCTCTACCCTTTCCCTCTTTTGGTCAAGGTCTTTTGCCAGTTGCATTGCTAGTTGGTGCTTGGTAGTAATCCCTTGGTGCCAGGATGGCTCATCCCCTGGAGTCATGTCCCACACTGAAGGGAAGGTAATACATTTATACGCTGAGATTTGGCTTAGAGAGAGGCCACATTTGAGCAACAAGGAGACTCTCAGGAGGTAATGCTTAGGCACTCTATAATACTAGGCTAAGTTTCAATTTCAGAAATAAAGGTTCATGAGTATAGTCACCACAATCAAGGACCCATCAATGGTTCATCCTCCTTCACTTGTCTTTGCCCCTGTACTCAGGGAATTCTTGCTATCCCATTAGAGAATGTGGCAGAACTCCCCAGGATGGGAATTCTATATTTCTTTGGTTATTATGTGGACCTCCACCCACTGTGATAATGCTTCATGGACAATGCCCCATGGAGACATCCAGACACTACAGGCAGGGCAGAGAGCTCAGGAGTTTGGCACCCTGCCTGTGGACCCTACTTTGGAATTTATGCTCCCCATTGTGATAGAGTTGGACTCAGTTGTGTTTTCCCTACACATTGCTCTGCTGCCCCTCTATTTGAACCTATAGTTAGTACTAGAGTTTATAGTTGTATGTCCAAGAGACTTAAATCTTTGAGCTGTCCATGTACCAGTTGGGCCCTGAAACTCAACAGACTTGTAACACCTACTCTCCAGTTCATTGGACTTACCCAGGACAACTAACAAGGAGATAACTGATAACAACCATCTCAAGGAACAGAGAGAGCCTGCAACTGAAAGCAAGGAAGTCCCATCCATCAGCCTCATGGGACCTAAGCCCCCTCTCAATTTGAGGTGGAGTGGGCATCACCATCACAGAATCCTCAGAATTGGGGAATGGACAATGGACTAGAGTAGACTTACAGTTTGTCTACTCTAGACTTGTTGTGATCCAAGCAATGGAAGAACTTTTATCATGGATGTGGAGGCAGTGGCCACTAGAGGTTCTGAGGGGAGGGAGAGGGAAAAATAGGTGTAATTTGGGGGCATTTTGGGGACTTGGGAATTATCCTGAATGACATATCAATGACAGATACAGGCCATTGTATATCATGTAATAACTTGCAAAAATGTGCGGGAGAGAGTGTAAACTACAATGTAAATTATAATCATTGCTTAGTGGTAATACCCCAAGATGTGTTCATTAATTGTGACAAATGTACCACACTAATGAAGGATGTTGCTGATGTGGGACAATGTGGGAGTGCTAGGAGTGGGGCATATGGGAATCCTCTATATTTTTTGTGTAACATTTATGTAATCTAAGTTTCTTTTAAAATAGAAACAAAAATAAAAAAGAGGATAGTAAGAGAAACTGTATGCCAACAAACTAAACAACCTAGATGAAATGGACAAATTCCTAGAAATGCACAAACAGCCTACACTGATGCTATAAGAAATACAAGAATTTAACAAACCAATCACATTTAAAGAGATTGAATCAGTCATCAAAAATCTCCCAAGGAAGAAAAGTCCAGGATTAGATGGGCTTCACAGGTTAATTTTACCAAGCATTTCAAGAAGAATTAACACAAAACCTGTTTAAACTCTTCCAAAAAATAGTGTTCTTCTGGCCTCTGGAGTTTCAAAATAGTTGTTTCAGACCGTTCCGGCCTGCTTAATAGTTGTTTTAGTGGAAGAACTGAGTCCTGGAATTCCCTATTCTGCCACCTTCCACAGAAGTATCTAAGACTTTTCTTTGTTTGTTTGTTTGTTTTTGTTTTGTTTTAATTTTGTTATTTCTAAGACTTTTAAAAAACACTAATATGATAATACCAGTTCATAACTTCACCTGGAAAGCTTTTCCTGTTAAGACAAAAAGATCTAACCCAGGGGTCAGGAAACTTTCTGTACAGGACCAGATAGTAAATAATTTAAGCTTTTGGGCCACATATGATCTCTGTAAAATATTCCCCTTTTTATTCTTTTTTTGCATTCATTTAATAATTTAAAAAACATTTTTTTCTTGAAGGCTAAACAAAGAACAGGCCAGAAGGTCTGTAGTTTGTTGAGCCATTTATTTTAATGGCTGAACACTAAGTATTCCATGGCATGGATATACCACTATTTGCTGATTTTTTACTCATTTAGATTCTTCCATTTTTTAAAAAATTGCAGTGTTTTAGAGAAAATGCTTACATATATTTCTGAGTATAGGTGTGTGAAAATAGTTGTACATAGGTCTTAGAAGTGGAATTTCTTGATCCACAGGAATGTTCAGACTAAAGTTTCATATACACTTTAATTTCTCCTCCAGAAAAGCTTTTCCAATTTAGACTATCACCAGCAGTATATGAGAATACCTGTTTTCTATCACCCTTGCTAGACCTTATAATTTTAAGGTTAAATTTTTGTCAATTTGATGAGCAAAATAACTCAAATATAAAATATTGTTTTATACATTTATAGATTATACTTATTTCTTCTGTGAATTGCCTGATCATATTGCTTTTTGCGGGGGGGGGGATTACTTATCTTTTATTGATTGCTCTGTGGTGGCTCTTGATTGTCTGGTTTTGATTGATTGCAGCCATAGCCATTTGATCGGTTACCCCAGGGCATTAACAGTCTTATCCATTTATCCCAGTATGCCTTGTAAACACTCACATTCTTTATATATGCCACGATGATAAAAGGATTAGGGAGCACTGGTCTAGACAGGACTGCCACAGACTACTGTGCAGGTTATGTACTGTGCATGGTTGACACCTCTAAGAGGATACCACTCAGTGTACACTTAGTAGATTTATATAATTGCCATCACAAATTTCCAGCAGATGGCAGTAAAGAATACTGTCCTAACAAAATCAGTATATTATGTTAACTTTTTGACCAACAGAAGTTAAGTGTCTTAAAGAAGGTATGGCAGCCTTGCATCTATACAAATCTTCTATCTGATTTATATTGCAAATATTTTCTCCAGGTTGTCTGGTGTCTCAACTTAGTTTGTGATATGTTTGTCAGTCTTTTTCTTTAGGGTTTCTGCTCTTCATCATAGGATGAACAACTTGTCCCAGTTTGCCCAGGATTTTCCTGGTCTTAGATCTGAAAGTCCAGTGATCTGGGAAATTCTTTAGTCTTGGCAAACTGGATGATTGGTCATTCTATCCATTTATTGACTTTTCATTTAAGTGGTCATATGTTAATTTCCAAGATCTCTAACTGGGTCATATTCATAACAACTTGTTTTTATTTTGTGGACATAGTATCTTATCATCTCTGAGGATTTTACTAATACCTATTTTTATAAAGTATTTTTATATATTTGCTTTACTAACCCTGTTACCTTGTATATTACTTCTTTTTTTTTTTTACTTTATTTTGTACATTTAATAATTGAAAACAAACAATTAAAAACTAAAAAGTAAACACAGATGAATAAATATATACATTTCTCAATTAAATGTAATGGATACATGTAAAAATTTTTTTTTTTTTTAAAGATTTTTTTTTATTTATTTATTCATTCATCCCCCCCTTGCTGCTTGTGCTCACCGGGTCAGCCAACCACGCCGTGCAGGCGGGCTTTGCCTTCACTAGGAGGCCCCGGGAACCGAACCCGGGGCCTCCCATATGGTAAACGGGAGCCCCACTGATTGAGCCACAGCCGCTTCCCTTTTTTTTTTTTTTAATCAAACAATACATTACACAATATATTTGGTTCTAATGGTTGGATTTTCCTCCAACATTGTAATTATTGGTTGTCCAGTATATTAGCAAGGATAAGCACTAGGTACCAGCTGCTGTAACAAGTAAACCTTGATGTATCAGTGGCTGTGGTGGGTATAATTCTAAGATGGCTCCCATGACCTTAGCCCCTGGTGTTCTGTGATTATGTCATGCTAGATGGCAAAAGGAATTTGCAGATTAAATTATGGTTGCTAATCAGTTTACCTTAAGAAAGGAGGATTATATGGGTGTCCCTAATATAATCATATGATCCCTTTGAAAGCAGTTTTCTCTGGCTGTTAGCAGAAGAGGAAGTCAGAGGTTCTATGCGTGAGAAGGATTTGAGGTATTGTTGCTGGCTTGGAGATGGAGGGAGCCACATGGAAAGGACCTAAAAGTGATCTCTAGCAGTTGAAAGCAACCCCTGGCTGACAACCAACAGGGAAATGAAGCCCTCATTCCTACAACCACAAGGAACTGAATGCTGCCAACAACCTGAACAAGCTTGGAAGTAGACTTTTCTCCAGAGGCTTCAGTTAAAAGGGCAGCCTGGCTGACAACTTGATTTGAGTCTTTTAAGCCCGGAAATGGAGAGCTCAATTGAACGTGCCCAGATTTCTATCTAATTTATATTGCAAATATTTTCCCCAGGTTGTCTGGTGTCTCAACTTAGTTTGTGATGTGTTTTGTCATAATAATGAATTTTGTGAGATAATAAATGGGTATTGTTTTAAGCTGCTAAGTTTGTGGTAATTTGTTCCACAGCAATGTAAAACTAATTACAGTGGCTTAACACGATGAAAGTTTATTTCATGCTCAGAGACAATACAATGCAGGCTAGGGAGGGGCGCTGCTCCACACAACCATTCAGGGACCCAGGCTCCTCCCGCGGCATGGCTGTCATCATCTAGAGCCCTGGATTCCTTCACTTGATTCTCTGCATCCAGCTGACAAGTGAGCAGGGAGTGAGGGCATAGAAGATTGCATGGGAGGATTTAGGGGTCAGGCCTGAAAGTAGCATACTCACTTTCATTCACCTTCCATTTGTCATAATCCACCTGGCCTCAATTCACTATAAAAAGGCTGGGAAATTAACCCATAGCATTGTGTCTGCCTTGCTACTCACCTTTCTATTTGAGAGCTGCTGTTCCTTTTCTGTGAATGCTGTGTCTGTTTATCATAGCTTGCCTATTGGGAGATGTGCATGTCTTGTTGGGAAAGGATGAGCTGTCTCTTTGAGTATGGGGCAAGCTGCCCCTGTGGGTGTCCCTAGCTCTCTGGAGGCACTCTGAAAATTTTCAGGCTCTGGTACATCCTCTTACTTTTTAGCTGCTCAGAAAAAATCTGAGAAGGGCTGAGCTGCCAGTTGTTCTGAAGCAATTCCCCAAGTAGTTCCTTGGGCCCCTGGCAGCTCCTGTGTGAGTTGCCAGAGATGCTCCAACATCCATAGCTGTTTGCTCCTGTGATGTGTTGGGCTGTGGTCTCCTCTGTTCTCTGATCTCGTGTGCATTCTCTTTTAGGAAATCCTTATATTTTCTATTCTGCTGGTGGAACTCTTGCTTATTTATTTATTTTTAGCTCTTTTATTTAAATGTTCTTTAAAATTCTTTCCTATTATTTCTAGAAATTTGAGGTAGGAGAGGAGACAGCCATTTTGACTCAATGTCTTCATTAATTATAATTTATAATTATAATTTAATCCTTTACTTTTCTATCTCCTTGTTATCCCTTTTCATGAGGAAAAGAAATGAAAAGAAAGAGCATGGGCTTTGGATTCAGATAATCTGGAACTGAATCCTGGCTTCCTTATTAACTTTTTTTCCTTATTTAGTTTCTTAATTTTGTTGGGAATCTGGCAAGTCCTTAATCCTATTTTGGGCCTCATTTATTTTTATATCCATAAAATGGAGATGGGGATATTAAAACCCCAATGGTTTGTCATGAGTATTAAATGAGATAATATGTATATATTCTGTGAGTTTTAGTGGTTCCTACTGCCTATGGAGCAAAAGCCTAGTTCCATTTACTAGAGTTCCCAGTGGTATCTTAAATTTGCTTACAATCAAACTGGTTAATTAAAACATGGCTTTAGTCAGTTTCTCCCTCCCTTACTATGGGCTACCTTCTTAGAGAACCACCACTTCTGCTCAGCACCGCTGACCTTCCAGGCAACTACTTTCTCTTCCACCTCTGCGCCCCAGCATAGCCTCTCTTCCAGGCAGTACTGCTGTTCTCCACCCTGATCTGAACCCTCTTGTTACTTATGAATAGGCATCCTCCAAGGGATGATGTGGTGCTGTGTCCATGGTAAGATGTGGGGAGAATGCTGCTCTGCCACATGCAGAGCTACAGTAGCAGAGCAGGGCTGCTTATGTGCCAACATTTTCCAGAATTTATATAAAGCCTTGTCCCTTATGACTTGGAACCAGGTTCCACATTATACTCTTTCTTCCACTCTGAGGTAGAAGGCTTTGTAATTGGACAAACTTTGTCATCCCTACACCTTTTCCAATTTTCTCACAGGAGGCTCCTCATTAACTCATGCAAACATATTTCTGGCAAGAACTGTCCATGACTTTCCACATGTGCACGGGCATGTGTGAGTCAGAGCACAATGCACAAATTAGGCTCAAATGGGGATCCTGCTGCATAAGGAAAGCATCTAGCCTTTAAAATTGGTAGTACTACTATCCCTGAGTTTGGTCTGAATGATCTTTGTTACAGAGTAGGACAATTTTGAAGTCATTTATATCTGGATTTGGATCCCAACTCAGTCTCTTCCTCTCTGTGTGACCTTGAGCAAGTTACTTACATTTCTGAGCTTCAATTTACTCAGGGTTATATAGTAATAATAATTCCCACGTCATGGTTTTGTTGTGAGGATTACTGAAATAATATGTTAAAAATGTCTGACAGTGCTTGCTTCGGCAGCACATATACTAAAATTGGAACGATACAGAGAAGATTAGCATGGCCCCTGCGCAAGGATGACACGCAAATTCGTGAAGCGTTCCATATTTAAAAAAAAAAAATGTCTGACAAATAATAGGTTTGCTTTTTGTCTCCTACCCATTAAGCATCTTTTTTGTGAGTGTGGCTTGTGAAGGCCAGGTTTTATTTCATCATATTTCTATCATCCTTCTTTCCATTTAGTTCCCTTCTTTCTCATTTTCCTCCCTCCCTCCTCCCCCTCCCTCTTTTCACTCCTTCTTTCTCTGTGTTTTTAAAACAGTAGACAAATATTCTGAGAACAGGACCCCACATTAGAACACTGAAAAGTTTTTCTAGTAGGAACAATATTTTTCTCTGAAAACTGTTTAGGCTTATTGTATAAGTATTTCAGCACCTTCCTGGAGAAATTAATCACAGATTTCAGAGTGTTTCAAACATTTAAAAAATTTGAAATGCTAAAAAATCACAATTTTACAATTTCCATTAACAAAATAAATTTCATATTTTATATTACCTAACCATGAATTAACAGCAAATACTGGTTTCTCTAAAACAAATCCACAAATTGTGTTTTGGAAGAAAGCAATTCCTTCCCACACCCACCACTCAAATACAATCCAATAGATATCAGTTGTGCTGGAGGGTTGTTGTGAAGCCCTAACTAGAACTGGATGTAAAATGAGCTCATTTCAGCTGTCTATATTGTGTTAACTTTCTTAAAAATGCATCTGAGAACAGACTTTTTCTTTGTAACTAATCTACAAGGCAGGACATAGTATAATTATGCCAAACCACAAGTGGGAAACAGATGGCTTTTCAGCCAAGGACATAACCCATCATCTTATAACCTTTTTGTCATCCTTCTTACAAATTAAATGTGGCAGATGGTTGGGAACATGAGCTCACAAGTCAGTAGGAAGAGTTTCTTCCTAAAATAAGGCAGAATAGTGCAGGAGGAAAATAGGCATTATGAAGATGACTTCAGGCTACTTCCCCCCCCCTCATTTTTTAAAATTTATTGATGTGTATCATAAAAATATGGAATGCTTCACGAATTTGCGTGTCATCCTTGCGCACGGGCTATGCTAATCTTCTCTGTATCGTTTCAATTTTAGTACATGTGCTGCTAAAGTGAGCACATTTTTTTAAAAGATTTATTTTATTTATCTTTATTTATTTATTTCTCCCCACCCCCTCGTTGTTTGCATTTGCTGTGTCTACTTGTTGTGTGCTGGTCTTCTTTTTAGGAGACACCAGGAATCAAATCCGGGACCTCTGTTGTGGGAGGGAGGCAGCTAATTGCTTGAGCCACCTCCACTCCCTTCCAGGCTACTTTTGATTTTTAAAAATAGTAATTTCACTATAGCTTAATTGAATGAAATGTTTATAAGTGTTGTACTTTTTTAAGATACCAGGACCTCATATATGTGAAGCCGGCTCCACATTGGCTTCTCTGAGTTGGTTTTTTCATTTGTTGGGAATTGAACCTGGGACCTCCCAAGTGTGAGGCAGGTGCTCAACCACTTGAGACATCACCCTCCTAAGTATTATACTTTCAATCTCTGTAGTATTCAACAGCACACTTTTAGTAGGATGTTATAGAATCATAAAATATTATAGCTAAAAGGCACATCTAATCTCATTTTAGAAATAAAAAAATTGAGGAAAAGAAAAGTCATATTGACCTGAACAATGTCACAGAGATAGTGACAAAATTGGACCTAGAATACAGAAATACTGATCACCCATAACATTATATTACTGTTTCTCAAACTGCAAATGGTGACCCATGATGGGGTAGGAAGATGGTGGATTGGTGGTACTGGTGGAGCTGGTGGTGAAATACATTTTGCAAATTAAGAGTGGTATTTTTTTTAAAAAGAAATAGAATAGAAACCAAGTGCATCACTTTTGGTAAGGCAAAGCAGTGTTTTGTTACAGTTTTTTAATATATATGTGTATACACACATATACACACACACACAAACATATGTGTGAACATGCCAGGTCATTATGTTCAGTGTAATTCTTACTGTGGGTCAGAGTGAAAAAAAAACGTTAAAAGTCATTTCACTATACTGTACTGCACCATAAGACCAGGCATGCCCTATTTAATCTGATTGTGCAAATGTTTACTATAAAGGGCAAAAATGTTGGCAGGGTGGCTGGACAGCTCAACTATATTTTCTTTAGAAAGTTAATGCTGGTCTGGGTGTCAATAACAGAAATCAAATCAAAAGGGAAGAAACCTCTTAATTCCTCCAGACCCAAAATCAAACCATTTACTTTTCCATGTTTCATATGGTCCTTGACCACATAGGTACACATTTTCAGAGTATTAATCATGGCAGAGATTTAGATATTCTACCTTTTCAGCATTATACCACAATCATTTTCCTTATTACCGTAGAGGCTTCATAATTCTCATTTTTCAAAAGTGAATAGTCTTCTTTCAAAAAGGAGACATAGTTGAATTAAGTCCCATTATTGCTAGATGTTTAGGTTGATTCCAACTTACAAGTAATATAGCAATGAATTTCTTTGTATACTAGGGTTTTCCTTATTTTGGAATTTTCCCTTGGTTGAAAATTCCAGAATTATAATTACTGGATGAAAAGGTATAAATATGTTTATAGCTCTTCCTATGTAGTGCTATAAAGCTTTGACCTTTTGCTAACTTATGTCAGTTTGTATTGTAACCAGATATGCAGGATTATACCAGTTTCACTTCAATCTGGCAACCCTTGGGTATTTTTTGGTGAATTTTAAATTTTTGCTTCATCTGTACTTTAAGCTCACCAAATTAATATAAGTCACTTGAACTAGCAATGACCATTTCAATAGGCAGAACTGCAGAGAGGAAAAGGGAAAAGGAAGTATTTTTGGATGAGTTAGTAATATAAATAATGGACCTAGTACAAAGCCTGGCATATACAAAGAGCTTAAAGAATGTTAGTTTCTCCCCTTCTGTGGCAGTTTGAGATTATTTATGAATCCCCAAAAGAAATATTATGTTTGTAAACTAATCTATTCCTCTGGGTGTGATACCCTTTGATTGTATTAGATTCAGCTGAAATGTTTTTGTTTAAATTAAGATTAGGGCTTTGGGGAAGTGGATGTGGCTCAAGCAGCTGGGCACCTGCCTACCACATGGGAGGTCTTAGGTTTGGTTCCCAGTGCCTTCTAAAGCAAGACAGCCAGCTGACACGATGGGCTGGTGCAGCAAGCTGATGCAACAAAATGACACAATGAGATGATGCAACGAGGAGGCACAATGAGGATGCACAACGAAAAAACTCAATGAGAGACAAAACAAGCAGGTGATGGAGGTAGCTCAAGCCATTGCACACCTCCCTCTCACATGGGAGGGCCTGGGTTCAGTTCTGGTTGACTCCTTTTTTTTTTTTTTTTTTTTTTTACCGGGAGGTACCGGGGATCGAACCCCGGTTTCTCCATATGGTAGACGGACGCCGAACCTCTTGAGCCACATCCGTTTCCCTCTGGTTGACTCCTAAAAAGAAGATGAGCAGATACAGAAAGCAGACACAGAAAGCAGACAGTGAACACAAACAACAAGGGATGGGGGGTGGGGGGAGTTGAGAAATAAATAAAATAAATCTTTAAAAAAAAATCTAAAAAAAAAAAAAACCCTACTGAGTTACACATCAGTAGGGTGTAACTCAGGTTGAGTCCCCGCCCCCTTGGTGGGCCTATATAAACCAATACTCACTCAAGAAGACACACAGGAGAAGGCACGGTAGAGAGATGCCAAAGGAGAGAAGGCTCAAACAGCTAAAGCCTGGGGAGAGATGAGCCATTCACCTGATAGTTTGCAGCTGAAGACAACAGAGCAGTTGAGCAGCTGAGGAAGCCCTGATAGACAAACCCTATGCCAGCCTACAGCTGAGATCGGAAGAAGCTGGGCCCACAGAGCCTCAAGAGGAAGAAGGAAGGAGAGACCAGTTAGAGATCACATGCCATCTTGCTTTAACACATGGCACCTGATTTTGGTGAGAGAGCAGCCTTGAGTTGGACTCTTTAGGACCTTGTAACTGTAAGCTAAGATTTTACCCTAAATAAATACCCTTTATAAAACCCAACAGATTTCTGGTACTTTGCATCAGCACCCCTTTGGCTAATACACTTTTTTTTTTTTTTTTTTTTTTAAAGATTTTATTTATTCATTCATTTATCCCCCCCCTGCTGCCCGCGCTCGCTGGGTCAGCCAACCGCGCCGTGTGGGCGGGCCCGCCCCCACCAGGAGGCCCCGGGAACCGAACCCAGGGCCCCCCACATGGCAAACGGGAGCCCCACTGACTGAGCCACAGCCGCTTCCCGGCTAATACACTTTCTAAAAGAAGTTATATGTTGGTGCACCCATGGACAGAGCCTGACGGCTCACCCATTCGCAGGGCCTGGCAGCGCACCCGCACACAGGGCCTAGAGGCCCACGTGTATTCTATATTTTTCTTTTTTTTCCTTTTACCAGGAGGTCCCCGGGATCAAACCCAGGTCCCTCCATATGGGAGACGGATGCCCAACCACCTGAGCCACATCTCTCCCTCTACTATATCTCTTAAGGTTGACCAACAATACCCAAAGTTACAGTCTTTTCCCACACAGGATGGTCATATAATAAATCAGGCTTAGTTTATCACCAGCATTCTAAAAACCAGACCTAGGGAGAAAAACTAGATCTGGGGACATATGCATGGTTTCTAATATAGCAAATGTTTAGCCTACCCTGCTTATCACAAAATTAGGTCAGCGAGAATATTCGCATAATCTTGGGTTCTTGATGGAAAAATGTCAGTGAGCAGCCCATTTTGCTTTTGTCAGACTACACTGGAATGTAGATTGTTATTCATTTCCCATGCTTTTAGAGTGACATGTTGAAAGACCTATAGATATTTAATCTGAAATAGAGACTAGTAGGCAGTGTAGGCAAGATAGTAATTTATAAATATTTAAATAACCATCAAATGAAACTGGAATTTGATGGCCTCTCCATAACCCCTGAATATTCTTCAGGCCCCACGCTGAGTGCGCTGCCAGGCCCCATGAACGGGTGAGCTGTCAGGCTCTGTGTGCAGGTACGCCACCAGGCCCCACGAAGGGGTGAGCCATCAGGCCCCATGAGCGACGCAGCAAGATAATGATGTAACAGGAGGTGACACAAGGGCAAGCCAAGATGAGATGCACAGAAAAACCAGGAACTAAGGTGGCACAAGCCATAGGAAGCCTCTCTCACATCAGAGATTCTGAAGACCGAATCCCAGTGAAGATAGGAGGAGAAGGATGAGAAGAGAGAGCAGGAAACAGACACAGAAAGTTGTCCAGTGAATGGACACAGAAAGGAAAAATGGGGGTGAGGTAAAAATGGATAAAAGTAAATAAATCCTTAAAAAAATGTATAGGGGAGGAAGATATGGACTATAGTTAGTCGTAATACTTTGACGATGATCTTTCATGATTTGTTAACAAATGTTTCACAACAATGCAGGGTGTTTGGGGAGAGGGGTGATGTGTGGGACCCCAGTATGATGTTATGCATGTTTGTTTTGTAAGTTCATGATGTTTACTGAACACTTATAGTTTATGTATATTCATGAATGAATGATATACTTCAATAAATTGTTTAAAAAAATAAAATAAAATAAAATAAAATAAAATAAAATAAAAGAAGTTATATGTTAATGCGGGTTGGGTGGGGTGAGGAAATGGTGACTAACCCTGAGCTGAAGGCGAGTATCTTATACTGACATACTTATATTTCATAAGAGTAGAATAGACTTTTTGAAAATCTATGCAAAGTTTTCCACTTACGCTTTTAGGAAGATTGGATGGGGCCTGAAATCTTGAAACTACTTGATTGAAGAGCTGGTTTAAATTTTCAGATGATAGGCCTGGGGAATGAGGCAGAGTCAAAGTGAGGCTTTTTGCCTGTGTAAACCGGTGTCCCAGGCATATGTGCCTTCGGGGTCAGGCAGGTAAAATAAAAATGTAAACTGGATGGGAAGAAGATAATAGGTTATGGTTGGGAAATCACTCTTCTTTTTAAACAAACACTGACACCCCCTCACACATACACACTTACATGTGTAATCTGCATTCTGGATTCTGCTCCAGGATCATCACTGGCAACTGCTGGTATAACTGCTCTGACGCTTTAATTGGTTAGCAAGGCAATGTATTACTATTCCCATGTTATAAACATACATAAAACCTGAGGTCCAGTAAACAGAATATCTAAGATTAAGGGCTAAAGTCTTGTGATTATAAATTCATCCTCACTGCCCACCCCCCTTTCCCAAGAAAGTCTAGCTTAGTTTTAAACTTCCTATTGATAGCTGATACAATTTGGTGTTACAGAGAAAAAGTCTCCATTTTTCTTTACCATTTCAGGGGAACATTTGTGGAACAGTATATAAAGAATTTCTGTTTTGCTAACATCTAGTTAGCATTAGTTATGATCTAGGTGGGGTTAACAATATGCTACTTTTCAGGAGCAAAATTAAGTGTGGGGCTGGCGATAGGGAGTGGGGGTGGGGAGCAGATTCACCATCCACTGCTTCCTCTTTGAGTGTTTATTTAGGAAGGCAGCTTTGGGCTATGGGGACCAATGAGGACTGTGGAATCGGACCGATTTTTGTTCCAAGCTGGTCTCTGTGGGTCCTTGGGTGATTTATTTAATTATTTTAAGCTGCAGTTTCTTTATCATTAAAATTAACCCAATAATTCCTAACTCAGAGCTGTGGTGGGGATCAAATGACATAACAAATGTGATTTAGTAGTTACTATCATTCTCTTTTGCTTTATTGTAACATATATACAACAAAGAATTTCCCATTTTAACCACTTTTAAGTATACAATTTAGTGGTATTAGTCATTCATGATATGCCACCATCACCACCATCCATAACTGAAACTTTTCCATCACTCCAAATAGAAACCCTGCCCTGATTAAACAATAACTGCCTCCAACCCTGGTTCCTATCCTTCTTATCTCAACCTTATGCTTATGGGTAAAAGAACCACCTGCCTGCCACTGAGCATACCCGTGTGCAGCAGTGCAGCACATCTGGGGAGAAGTACAAGGTGAGAGCATGGGGTATCCGACACATTAGTTGTGAAAGCCCAGTGCACATTTCTTAGTTCGCCTCCCTACCCTTTCCCCAGATGCTATCAGATAACTCAGAAACTGCAGGCAGCCTCCCAGCTTCCTACCTCACCTTAGCAATATGGCCATAGTTTTCTATTTAAAGTGTCCAAATTAAGTAAACCCAAGAAAACATAGAAAAACACTAAAATACAATTTGTTTCATACTTGGGTAAGCACTAAGTTGGTGTTTTTAGTTTAAAGATTATAGGATATGAGGTCACAGTTTTCATCCCTGGCCTCCCTCTTTCTAGGCTATTTTCCAGCATAATGGATTTTGTAAACTGGGGAGTCCAAGGAAAGCAATTCCTACAAATTTATGCCTTTATTTTTCTTAACTTGTACTTTATATTGCAGGAAGAAGAGAGAAGTAACTTGATGAAAGGCAAATATAGCTTTCAGTATCTATGTTAGTAAATACCACCAGAGCTGTATTAGTTTGGACCCTCTGAGAAGTACATGCCAAAATAGGATTAGCTGTGCAAGAAACTTATTGGAGGAAACACTAGTGAGGGACAATGGGGAAGGAGTTGGGGTCTGATGCATGATGCAGGTTTGACCTCTGTGATGAAGAAAGATGGGAGGGAGGGAAGGAGGAAGGAAGGAAGGTTGGTTATAGACTATGGTGCAGTTCTAAGGAAGTTTTGACAAGACGAACAGGGGATCCACAAGCCAAAGTCACCCATCCTAGAAGTTCTGCATCTTGGAAATGGAAAGCATGGCCTTGGCTCAAACCTGGGGTTAGATTTCAGAACACAACAGCTACAGTCCTCGCTGAAGATCCGAGTGCATTTTCACGATCACCACAATTGCTCATTCTTTGAAGATATTAACCTGATTTAGATTGCTAGGCTGCCAAAGGCAGGTACCATAAGATGAGGTGGCTTTTTTTTTTTCTTTCAAGATTTATTCCTTTTTATTTATTTCTCCCTCCCCGCCGTTTGCACTCACTGTCTTGCTCGTCTTGTTGTATTTTTTAAAACAATTTATTGAAGTATATCATTCATACATTAACATACATAAACAATAAGTGTTCAGTAAATATTGTGAGCTTATGAAACAAATGTGCATAACATCATACAGGGCTCCCACACATCACCCCACCACAAATACTTTGCATTATTGTGAAACATTTGTTAACAAATCATGAAAGAGCATCATCAAAGTTTTACTACTATCTATAGTCCATCTCTTACTCCCGTATACCTTTTTTTTTTAAGGATTTATTTATTTACTTTTATCCATTTTTACCCCCCCGCCCCGTTTTTGCTGTTTTTGTGTACATTCGCTCGGCAACTCTCTGTATCCGTTTCCTGCCCTCTCTTCTCATCCTTCTCCTCCTGTCTTCACTAGGATTCGATCCTCGGAAACTCCGATGTGGGAGAGAGACGTCTTAACCACCTGCACCACCTTAGTTCCTGGTTTTTCGGCATATCTTGTCTTGGCTCTCCTTTGTGTCACTTTCCTGTTACGTCATCATGTTGCTGTGTGGCTCGCAGGGCCTGACGGTGCACCCACGCACAGGGCCTGGTGGCTCACGCATGCATGGGGCCTAGTGGCCCACGTGCCTTCTGTATATACTTTTTAAAATTTTTACCGGGAGATCCTGGAGATTGAACCCAGGTCCCTCCATATGGGAGACGGACGCCCAACCATTTGAGCCACATCCGTCCCCCTGCTGTATCTCTTAAGTTTGACCAAAGATACCTAGAATTACAGTCATTTCCCATACAGGATGGTCATATAATAAATTAGGCTTAGTTTATCACCAGCATTCTAAAAACCAGACCTAGAGAGAAAAACTAGGTCTGGGGACACATGCATGGTTTCTAATATAGTGAGTGTTTAGTCTACCCTGATTATCACAAAATCAGGACGGCGAGAATATTCGCATTTGTCTTGTTTTGAGGAGGCACCGGGAAACAAACCTGGGGCCTCTCATGTGGGAGGCAGATGCCTAATTGCTTGAGCCACCTCCTCTCCCTGTTTGTTGTGTCTCTCATTGTGTTTCCTCACTGTGCCTCTTGACTGAGTCATCTCACTACATCTTGTCGCATCAGCTTACCGCGCCAGCCTGTCACATCAGCTAATTGTCTTGCTCATCTTCTTTAGGAGGCACTGGGAACCAAACCCAGGACCTCCCATGTGATAGGTGGGAGCTCAGCTGCTTGAGCCACATCTGCTTCCCAGGCTGGCTTTTAACACTGGGAATTTATTAGCTTACAAGCTTATAGTTTTGAAGCTGAGAAAAATGTCCAAATCAAGCATCATCAGGAGATGCCTTCTCCCTGAAGACTGGCTGCCAGAGATCCTGGACTCCTCTGTCACACAGCAAGGCACATGGCAGCATCTGCTGGTCTCTCCCTTCTCTTCCAGGTTTTGTTGCTTTCAACTTCTTGCTTCCAAGGCTTTCTCTCTCTTTCTCCATATTCATCCCATTTATAAAGGACTCCAGAAAGAGGATTAAGTCCAACCCTGGACCATGTCTTAATTCACAAAATGGTCTTACTTACAATAGATTTGCACCCACAGGATATGATTCTCTGGGACACATACAGTTTCAAATAACTGCACATGGGGTCTGAAATAACAATACGAGAAAAAAGACTTTTCCTACAAAAACTTGGTTTATTTAAAAAAAAATGTTTAACTTTTCCAATTTTGAGGGAGATTATTGAGCTACTTTTATTGAATTGAGGATCCAGGAACTCACATTCGATTTGCGACTCTGTTCTAGGTTATTTAAATTTAACAGTGAGGATAAAACTCTGAGAGAGTCATTGTAGCTCTTTTTACTTCTTTCCTCCTTTGCTTTCACAATCTTCTACTCAGTAATTTTGATTCACTCTCAGTACCTCAGGCAAAGGAGAGTACAAAAGAACCACAGAGAAAAAGGAATTCTAATTTTTGGTATTTGATTTCTAGCATAGGCTTTTGAAGCTAGAAAAGTATTTAAAACTTTGACTTAAATAAGTTAGATTTTTAAAAATGAAATGACAAAAGGCTTTTTGAGCACTCAAGAGCTATGGTCCTGTCCTAAACAATAAGTATATAAGATTAGTCAGAATTATCCCAGCGCCCCCCCCCCCCCCCCAAGTTTTTCTCACATGCTCTCAGACTAGATAAATCTCCCTAGAGAACTGGAGAGGAGAGTAATAGAGAGAGCTACTGGCATGGGTTTCTGGGAAGGGGACTCATACCCTGCCCTCTCCTGATTAGAGCCTGGGAGTCTGGGGAAAGAGAGGATTGACTGAGCTCCCAGATCAATTTAGGGGAATTGAGAATGGAAAGAACTAGGGTCTCACTTCCTAATGATGGCAGCAAGCCTCAGAGGGGAGCCTTCTGTCTACCATAATACCAAAGCAACTAAGGAGCAAGAGCTGCCCAAATACAGATGGCAGGGTTGTTGGGGCAGCTTCATGAAGTTCTGCATACCCCACCATGATGAACAAAGAACCTCTCATTCCTGTGCCCTGAAAGGTTTAGATAATAGTGAGCGAGAGAGGAAGAGAGAGGGTGTAAAGAGGTCTTCTGGTGTGGAACCACAGAAGAGCACATATTGTGGACTTTCCAGGTGGTGACTGGCTGGGTCCTCTGTTCCATCGTGGCCAATACCAGCATGGAAGGGAACAAATGATTGCTTTCTAGAGTCAGACTCTTCAGCTTGTCTCAGCAGTTGCCATTGTGTGTTTATACCATCAAAGGTAAGTGGGAATAAGACACAGCAGTGGATATCAGTGTAGTAGCAGTGGATACCAACCAAGGGCCTAGAGGGCAGTAATGCTGCAAGGTGGAAGGAACTGGGGTCCCTGAATAACTGGATTAAACAGAGGTCCCTACCCTCCAATATCCAGCATCACAATGTGGTATGAGTGAGAAAAAAATTTCTATTGTGTTAAGTCTCTGAGATTTTAGAAAAACTCAAGAACTTACAGTAGCCAACATTATTTCCCTTGGCAATACAGAAGGATATTGGGGTTCTCTTAGATTTGATGGGAAGGCTAGTAAAGCAGATTTATAAAGCATGCAGGAACTAGGAGAAGTAAAAGAGATAGAATCACTACTAAGGCCATCCCTCAAGAATAGCCTCGTTTAGATGCTGCTGCTGACCCCATGGACACTGGATGTCCCCATTCTCATTGTTGCCCCAGGAACCTGGTCACTGTTCTAAAGTGGTCCTACTTTTTCACACCATTTTCTCCAGACTCAAAGTCATGTATGTGATATCCAGTCTTAGTAGAGATCAGATGCCGTATTCTAGCCACTAGGTTTTTGGAAGGCAAAATATGTTTTCAACTTCCTTAGTGAGAGGTTTCTGCTTTTTACCAAGACTCACACCCCCAAATATAGAAAAAGGATTCAGATGTCACACAGCCAAATAATAACAATAACAACAATAAGCCACTGCAGATGAGATAGTAGATAGTAGTTGTTTTATCCTCTCAGCACTCCTTTCCTCTCCCTTCCACTTACCTTTGGAAAGTGCCCCTCTTTCTTTCCATGTGGTTCCAATGGATCTGCCAATCACAGGAACTTGCCTCTTCCTGCAGGGCTGGGCATGAGATCCTGGCTAGGCTAGTTAGATTCTTCCAAAAGCTACTGGGTATACTTCATATTTAAGTTAGTCTCTGTTTCTGTTGTTTGCAAGTGAAGAATCTTAACTGATGGAGGATATATTAGTTATGTATTGCTGATAGCTATGCTATTGCTAAGCTCAAAACTTAGCAGCTTAAAACAATAATTGATTGTTTCTCACAATTTTGGGGGTTGACTGGAAAGTTCTCCTGCTGGATTCACCTGGGCTTCCTAGTGTGGTGCATTCAACAGGTGGCTTGGCTGAAGCTAGATAGTCTAAAATGTTTTCACTCACGTGTCTGGAAGTTCAGTTGGGATAAAAGAAATGCCTGGGTGGTTCTCTCTCTCCAAAAGGTCTTTCATCTCAGGCTTCTTCACAGCATGGTGGTCTTGAATTTCCAAGTAGATAAGAATAAAATCTGCAATACCTCTTATGTCTGTGCTTTTGACATTGTACATCACTTGTGTTGCATTCTGTTGATCAAAGCAAGTTTCAAGGAAAAACCAGATTCAAGTGGTGGAGAAATAAACTCCACCTCTTTTAGGGGAGTGGTAAATAATTCATGGCCATTTTTTAATGCTTCACAGAGGGAGAGTGGGCAACTAGTGCTCCTAGGAGAGTCTCTCAGATGTGTTTTCTGACAGTACAACAATATTTAAGACACCTACTTTCTCACAGTTGGGTTTACATATATTTAAATCCTTATAAAAAGATAACTTTTTATGGTATGTTTTCCATACATGCTATTTCCTTACCACCCGCATCCCCCATGAAGATGTGATCTTTTTTTTTCTTTGGTGGCTGTATCTGTCTGCTTTGGGTAAAGTATGTGAAGACATTTAACTCACAGTCATGTCATAGTCTGGGTCATTTTAATGACCCAATGGAAGATCCATCCAACACATTGTCCTCACAAGTGCTCAACTGCCTTAATTCCAGTAACCCTCACTTCTACTCCACTGAGCAACCTGCTCCCTTAGCCACACACTGACTCTAGCCATCATCTGTAACTGTCGCCTTTGAAATCTTTTTTTTTTTTTTTTTAAGATTTATTTATTTACTTTATCCATTTTAAACTCCCCCTTTCCCATTTGCTGTTTTGTGTCCATTTGCTGGGCAATTCTCTGTGTCTGTCTCCTGCCATCTCCTCCCATCCTCCTCCTCCAGTCCTCACCAGGATTTGATCCTGGAGACCTCTGATGTAGGAGAGAGGTGTTCTGCCACCTGCGCCACCTCGGTTCCTGGTTTTCAGAGCTTTCGGAGCATATCGTCTTGTCTCTCTCCTGTTACGTCATCATCTTGCTGCATGGCTCCCGGGGCCTGGCGGCTCACCGGCACACAGAGCCTGGCAGCCCATGCACCTTCTATATATATATATATTTTTATTTTACTGGGAGGTCCCGGGGATCGAACCCAGGTCCCTCCATATGGCAGACGGACGCCCAACCATTTGAGCCACATCCGCCTCCACCTTTGAAATCTTATCTCCAAAGTTCTATTCATTGTTTACCACTTCATATCCTTCCACACTACTCCCTGTCATACCATTTTTCAACCTCCCTGGTCTCTATTTTTTTTTTTAAGATTTATTTTATTTATTTATTTCTCCCCACCCCCTTGTTGTTTGCATGTACTGTCTCTGTTTGTTGTGTGCTGGTCTTCTTTTTTTTTTTTAGGAAGCACAGGGAACTGAACCCAGGACCTCCCAGGAGGGAGGCACCTAATCACCTGAGTCAACTCCACTCCCTGCTTTGTTGAGTCTCTCATTGTGTTTCCTCAGTGTGTCTCTTGGTTGTGTCATCTCACTGTGTCATCTTGTTGCGTCAGCTCACTGTGCTAGCCTGTTGCGCCAGCCGGTCTTCTTTAGGAGGCACTGGGAACTGAACTTGAACCTCCCATTGATAGGTGGGAGCTAAGTCGCCTGAGCCACATTTGCTTCCCATGGACTCTATTTTCTTGACTCTTCCACTTTTTTCAAGGCTACAACCTTGCCCACATTTCATTTCTATCAATCCTAGACCCCATGGTTGAACTTGAGAACCTATGACCTGGCAGCATACTAATTTCCCTGTTCCCTTAGTCTTCTGCTACATTGCCTTAAAAACTCCCAGTCCTAGACCTATCTCAAAATTTTATTTTTCCAGGCTGCCTGCACAGCTAGCAAATATCACAGTACTCTGCAGTCTGATGCCATAACAAATCTATGTTAACTTCTATCAGTTGACTGTTAATAGTATTAACATTTTGTTTGTTTGACACCCATTCCATTTCCCATAGCAATTGTCTAATTACTATTCTGCTTGGGCCTCCAAACCAAGGTCCAACTCCTTCACTGTTAACACATGATCTTGCTTCCTACTTCAAGAAAATAGAAACTCTCAGATGAGAATTCACCCAATCTCCCATCTCCCACTCGTGCACTTATTTACCCTCGTACCCTTACCTCCATCCCTACAGTGCCAAAGGGAGTGACATTCCTTTTGTTGGTTTAAGGGTTAACCCTTCTCCTATGTCCTATATCCAATCCCATGTTGTCTTTATGAAATTTTGCATTGTTAATCATCTCCTCCTCTTATATTTTCAAACTCCTATCATCAGCCTATGTAATATCTGAAATCTTTTGTAACTTAAAACACACACATACACACAACTTCACTTTACTTTGAATTCACCTCTAATGCCATCATTCCTAAGTTGAAACAAGATACAAGACATGGATCTGAGAACCCATTGGTATATACTGACCACATGTGTGTGGATGATGTGTTACCGGAGTGACTATGAAGCAAGGCAGAGAGTGGAGGATGCAGCTTTGGAGAACACTGATGTTTAAGGACTAGGAAGAGGAAGGTAAACCCAAAGAGAAAGAAAAAGTGAGAAGAATAGCTAGGTAGTAAGAAAGCCTAAAGAGATTGGGGTCATTGAAACTGGGAAGGAGTCAGTGATCTTGCAGAAGGACTAATTCAAGAGACAGTCTGAAAGAGAAAATGTAATTGTTTTTCAGTGTCCAACAGTAGCCATCTCTCTTTCTTCCTTTAATAAAAAACTCCTGAATTTTAGCTGGTACATAGTGACCAGCTAAAAACCACATTTCCCAGACCCTATATATCCCAGCCAAATATGGCCATATGATTAGGTTCTGGCAATGTGAAGAAAAGCAATTTATGTCCCTTCTGTCTGTACTCTTTTTTTTTTTTTTTTACTGGGAGGTCCCGGGGATTGAACCCTGGTCCCTCCATATGGGAGACGGACGCCCAACCATTTAAGCCACGTCTGTGCCCTGTCTGTACTCTTAAAAGGGATAAGTGTGTACTTCTTTGTCCTTTCTTCCATCCCAGTGGATGGGAAGCAGGCATGATGGCAGGAGCTAAAGCAGTCACCATGAATCCTGAAATGGAAGTTGCACGAGGGTGGTAGTGTTACCCTAGCAGTGTGCATCTCCTACCTATTTCTGGAATTTTATGTGAGAGAGCAATAAACTTCTATCTTGTACAAGCCAATGTATTTTGAGTCTCTTGGTTATATAATTTTAGATTTACCCTGATTAGTAACAGAGATGTACTAGATATGGGCAGTTATCAGTTAGAGTTTGATCTGAGAAGCAGATCTATGAATGATATGGAATAAGGAATTTATATAGGGACTAGATATTATGTAATTTTGGGAATTGGTGAAGAAATCCATGGAAGGCTGTTGTTTCTGAATCTTGTAGACCTGAAGCTGCTGTAAATCAGTAGCGCGGCTAGTTGGGAAGAAAAGCTGGACATGAAATAAGGGAGCTCAAGGAAAAATCAGAACCTGCATTGTCTGTGTCTTGTCCCCTCAACCTTGATAAAACAGGTGACTTACAAAATAAGCTGGTTCCTGTTACCATGGAGCTGCATATGTGCCTGGTGAAGGACTGGGAGAAGCTAAAGGAGGAAATTCAGCAGGACCTGACATACCCGTGGCCCGCTGCTGCCCCCTGCCAACAAGGTAAGCTGACAAATCAGTTAATGATTTCCACAAGCTGCAGCAGCACCTGACACCCTACACTAGCCTGCAGAGCTTAAAGGCTGTAGCTTCACTTGTATTTTTCAAATCTCAAGCAAATTTCACTTGTAGCCAACCTAAGCTGGAATCAGACAGAAAAGGGAATTCTGGGAAATGTAGTTCCATCTCAGCTCAGTTAACACAGTACAAATACTCTACAGGTTGTTCTCTACTTTTAGACAAATTATGTTAGTTTTGAAACCATTGTGTAAACGTTGAATAAAGTATATCATATATTTACATGCTGGAGGAAGAGAAAGATATTTCAAAAATTTCTAATTATATCTCATCTAGACAGAATTTTGAAGGTTTATTTTTGACATTTAGTACATCTTTAATTTGGGGGCTTTTCTTCACAATTGAGCCCACATTCAACTAGATTAGGTCCAATAAAAACCTGATTAAGATTAAAGATCGTTGTTCTTAGCAAGCCTATTGATTCTATTCCTACCTCATTTAAATTAGGTTTATGAAAAACATCCTATCAATGGTATCAGCACTATATTTTTGCCTTTTTGCCGTTATTTAAATGTCAAAAAAGGAATCAGAATAATTTTCTAACCTTTTAAAATTTACTTATCTGGGTGTGTGTGCATGTATTTATATACAAACAGACATATCTATATATCTATCTATATATCTATATATCTATAGATAGATATATATATGGCAGTGGGGAATTTCTATAAAGAAATCATATGTGTAAACCCAAAATGTAACAGTTGAAGTGGAACGTTTTGGTAGAGTTTGCGTGGAAATCTTAGATCTCCATCTACTTAAGTCAATCTTCCCAATATCACATTGCACCCACCCCTAAAGTACTCCTGAAGTTTGTGGAACAACATTTGAAAGTCACTCAATAAATAATAGCAAAAGAGCATGCTGTATAAACAAATGTGGTAACCTACCAAAACAAAATTTTAAGTAGGTAGGTTAGTACTACCATATCAGCTCAAAATGGGCTTTAACTGAACAGGTTTGAAAGCCTGAACTCATATTTCTAAAAATGTTTAAGTTGGGTCAAATGTCAAGGTATGACAAAAGTTATATCTTATTCAAGTGTCGAATATATGAAAGTCAAGGATTGCTTGTGGGAATATAGGAGAAGAATAGCCATCAGTTAAAAAATAATGTCAAAGTTTTTAACTTTGTTGCTGAAAGAATGATCAGAACATTGAAAAGCAGGGGACTTTGAAGTAGGAGCTTTTAATTTTTGTTTCTTTGCCTATTTTTGCCCAGGGCAGTGTAGGGAGTGGGTTAATTGTTCAGTATTTAGCTTGCTGTAGGAAGTCATGAGCTGGGGCTCCTGAGCTACTGGACTCCATCTCCAAAAAGGAATGGATGATATTCAGTGTTGTTGAAGTCTACTAGAAGTTTAAAACTTGGGATCTAAGACTGTCTTGGTGATATCCTTTTTTTTTTTTTTTTTTTTACCGGGAGGTCCCGGGGATCGAACCCGGGTCCCTCCATATGGGAGACGGATGCCCAACCAGTTGAGCCACATCCAACCCTATCCTTTTTAACTTTATGGTTATGTTACCTTCCTGCCTCTTACCTTGAGATGTGACTAGGATTTCTGCAATCTTTCACATTAATTCTTCCTTAGTAATATATTCATATGCTTGCCATTCTACAGATCATGCTAGTTTAAGTAATCTAGTTATTCCATACCACAACCTTTTTTCCAAACCCATATTTACTCCACAATTAAAATAAATTACTCTTTGAAACTGTAACAGAAGTATTGATTTGGAAATTCTTCTCAGCCTCAAAACTGTAAGTTAATAAATTCTCATTGTAAGCCAACCCATTTCATGGTATCTGTTTTCAGCAGCCTGGCAAACAAAACAGACTCTTAATTATTTTTGCAGTACCTCAAATATGTTAATTCACATTTGCATGGCACAAAATTGCATAGAGCTGATGATAAATGATAGATAATTTAAAGGGGCATATGCTAAAACTTCTTTTGAAAAGTCTGTCAGTCCTCTGGATCCACGCTTATCTATTTTGAGGCTGGGCAGCTCCAGCTGAGTAGTAGTCTGTGCTTTAACAGGTGGTGGGACTAAAGTTGTTTAGGCAGGCCCAGTTTCAGGCATATGAGGAGTCCCTCAGTTTCTAACAAAATAACACCAGTTCTAACACTGTTTTTTTTATTGTATGGTCATATTCAAGGGGTTTTGAGGCCAATGTAGCAGCAAATTCCAAAGGTGATGCAAGGATATCAAAGTTTTAATCTTTGCACCCTAAGGCCCTGTGGTGGGGCTCTTGCAACTGCAGTACTGGAGACTGCTATAGAGCCCATTATCATAACATTTTTTCCTCCACTGTCCAACATTTTAAAAATCAGGTAATAATTTAGAGAAAACATTCACAAGACTCATAAACCATAACAAGTACATAGTGAAATATTTCACTTTCCCCACTCCCATCCTCCCCATGTTTCACAATCTCATGCCTACTGTGGCAGTTTGATATTATTGATGAATTCCAAAAAGAGATATGTTTGTAACCTGGTCTGTTCCTCTGGGTGTAATACCCCTTTGATTGTATTAAATTCAGAGGTTTCACTTTTACTTTATTAAATCAAGATTAGGGCTTGGATTTGACCACATCATTAGGGCAACTCAGTTTGAGTCCCCTTCCCCTTTGTGGGCTATATAAATGGACAATCACTCAAGGACAACACAGAATAAGATACACACAGAGGAACAGAGAGCACCACAGACACGGAAGAGGAATGAACTTTGATCCTGTAGCCCTGGGAAGAGAGATGAGCCTGACAGTCTACAGCTGACCTTGTAAAGAGACCAGAGCAGCTGAGCCCAGAAAGAAACAAGCCCTCCAGCCTACAGCTGAGATAGGAAGAAGCTAGGCCCATGGAGCCTTAAGAGGAAGAGGAAGGCTGAACCCTTGCAGACATTGCCTACCATCTTGCTTCAACACATGGCAACAGAGTTTGGTGAGGAAGTTACTTGAGTTGGACTCTTTAGGCCCTTTTAACTATAAGCTTCCAGCCCAAATAAATACCCTTTATAAAAGCCAACAGATTTCTGATACTTTGTATCACTAATACACCCACCATAACCAATTTTATTTATTTCCTGAGTCTCCTTTCTGAGTTTCTTTATGAAAATACAAACAACTATAAATTTAAAACCCTATTTCCCCCTTCATTAAATATTATTTTGCTTTTTCACTTAATATATTTTGGAGGTCTTTCCATAACAAAATCTTTGGGTGTCAACAGTTGATTTTTTTTATTTTTTTTTTATTTTTTATTTTATTTATTCATTTATCTCCCCCTTGCTGCTTGTGCTTGCCGGGCCAGCCAACCACGCTGCGCGGGCGGGCCCGCCCCCACCAGGAGGCCCCAGGAACCGAACCCGGGCCTCCCATATGGCAAACGGGGGCCCTACTGACTGAGCCACAGCCGCTTCCCATCAACAGTTGATTTTAAAAGTAGGATCTCTGATATTGATTATCCTTTAAATTATTCTTTAAAGACACTTATATTCCTCCTATACAGCAATTTCTATTTAAATGAAATGTCTACATTGTTGTAAGTCAACAAGCAAAAACATCTGAAAGTCTAAATAGGAAAGGTTCAAGAATTCTGGAATTGATGACCTCATTATATAAAAAGACAATTATAATCATTTTTAAAAAAATTAAAACTCCAAAGGATATAGGCCTTGAGATGACTTTGGAATTAAAGGAAGGAAGAAGTGTGAGGTCAGTAGCATTTTTCAGTCCTGATCATCACCAGAAGTTAAAAACACATCTTTGAGAGCTATCAATTGTTCTGCTAAAGAAAAAAGAAAACATGGGTGAATGAAGTGAAAGAAGAGGAGAGAAAGAAAGGAGAGAGAAAAAAACAAAAAACAAAACCAAACTATTGGAAACTTATCCCAGCTATGTCCTTGAATGAAGAAGGGAAAATACAGATGGTGTATTAGTCAGCCAAAGGGGTGCTGATGTAAAGCACCATAACTCTGTTGGCTTTTATAAAAGGTATTTATTTGGGGTAGAAGCTTACAGTTACCAGGCCCTAAAGAGTCCAACTCAAGGTACCATAAGAGATACTTTCTCACCCCAAGTCTGTTTCCACGTGTTGACACAAGATGGTGGGCAATGTCTGCAAGGATTCACCCTTCCTCTTCCTCTTAAAGGCTCCATGGTCCCAGCTTCTTCTGATCTCAGCTGTAGGCTGGCTTAAGGCACATCACTCTCCCCAGGGCTCGTTTCTTTCTGGGCTCAGCTGCTCTGTTCTCTCCACAAGGTCAACTGTAGACTATCAGGCTCATCTCTCTTCCCGGGGGCCATGTCTATGGAGCACTCTCTCTTCCTGCGTATCTGCTTCTGTGTTCTCCTTCTCTGTGTATTTACTTCCACGTGAACGTCTGTTTTATCAGACCAAGGGGGCTGGGACTCGATGCTGAGTTGTGCTCTAATGATGTGGTTGGATTAAAGCCCTAATCATAACATAATTTAATCAGATATCTTAACTGAATCTAATACAGTCTAAAGGTTATCATGCCAGAAGAACAGACCAGTTTACAAATATAATCTATATTTCTTTCTGGAATTCATAAATAATATCAAACTGCCACAGATGGTAAAAGTGGAAAAGAGTTGGTTTGACTAGGCTTAAGGCAGAATAGGGATAGGAAGATGAATGAAAAGATTATAATGGAGGGGTTAAAATCTCTTTGTGCATAATTTTAAGTTGATGGGGGGAAAATGTTGTCAGGATATTAGAGTTGTAGTCCCCTGCCGCATTGCCACTCTTCTGCCCATACCTCCTCCTCGTAACCAGAAGCAACCACTTAAAAACTTTATTCTATTTTAAGTTCTTGTGGCTCTTAAGGTGGATCTTCAGGTAAATAGGCTTATAATGCAAGGAAGTGATTTGTTGACTTTAGACAATATATATATACTGAACTCCTAGATGATGGATGAGGATTTGACTCACTTGCACAATGTCCGTCTGCACTCCCCTCCTCACATTTACACTGCCATTCTCTGTGTCCACTGTATACCTCTGAAACTGAAAGCTATATACTTTAACTTTCGTTTTTTTTTTTGCTTATTGTTTGAAAACAACCAGCAAGATGAGGACATTAGCACTAACATCTTTCCTATAGATTTATATATTTTAAAATTCTGTTCCTTAGCCTGAATCATTTCAATTGTCTTATCTCTGAGTTCACTGATTCTTTCATCTGCAAGCTCCAATCTGCTATTAAAACCCTGAAGGGAATTTTTCATTTCAGTTACTGTGGGCTTTAACTCTAGTATTTCTGTTTGGCTACTTTTTAAAAGTTCTGTGTCATTTTAAGATTCTTGTTTTGTTCATTCCTTGTTTTCCTATTATTGTTTAGTTCTTTCTCTGTGTTATCTCCTTAAGCACACTGAGGATCATTTTTTTAAAAAAGTCTTTGTTATGTCTAAAGACTGGTCTTCTGCACTGATGGTTTCTGGATTTTATTTCATACTTAGTGAAAGAGCTCTTTCAGACTTTGACACAGATTATTTTTCATGTATCAACTTGTGCATACAGAAAAAAGGCAATACTGTATAAATAGAATTGGTTAAGGCATTCTGAAAACTCTTCTCTTCCACAGTTTAACTTTTCTGAATCACTTGAGTCAGTTATTGATGGCTGTGATTTCCTATACAGTACTGTATTCTGTACCACCAAAAGTAAAGGTGCTGTCTTAAGAGTGATCCACTATTTAATCCAGGATTTTCTTCAAACAACTGATTCTGTTCCACAAGTTTTGATGCTGTCACTGACTTGCTCTAACCAGAGGAGTCCATGGAGGTTTTCAGATAACATCCAGGACTCAATTTCCTTCTTCAAGGACTTTTTTCTAAAACCCAGAGAAGTTACAACTGACTAATCATACCATCAGGAACAATAACCAAGTCACTTCATTTCACTTCTTTTTTGTTTTTTGATTAGGCTCATTATTTAATTATTCAGATAAAGGTTTCCAAAAATGCATTAAGAACTAATGTACTTGGTAGGTTACCTAAAGCTCCCACAAGTCTGTTAGCTTTTAGCCAATTCCACCTCTCTCTTTTCTAAGGGTGGGGAAATCTCTTGGTTATAGGAAAATCCTTTTCTCTTCAAGCCTGAAAGACTCCTATGCCTGTTAATTCCCTTCTTTTAGTGTTGTGAATTTTATTAAGCAACGCACTTAACTCAGTTGAATGAGGACAATTCGAACAGCTATATCCAAATTCCTGTAGGTAGAGGCAGTGATAACTAGGTGAAGACTGCCACCTGGCTCACAATTGTAAGAGACCACGCTTTGTAAGATGCACGCTGATTTCAGAAATGTTAAAGTATGAAAAAAGTATCTTAGAATCTGTGAAATCGTGACTGGGTTAACATATAATCAGTTTTCTTTCAATCACTGCAAGGCTGGGATGTGGAAAGAGCTTGTTGTTAAAAAAAAAGCAGGGAGGCAGATGTGGCTCAAGTGATTAGGCTCCCATCTACCACACAGGAAGTCCAGGGTTTGGTTCCCCGAGCCTCCTGGTGAAAAGCAGGTTGACCCGCTTGGAGAGCTGGCAGAGCAAAAAAAAAAGAAGAGAAAAAAAATAAACAACAAATTACCTTCTGGTGTGTTAAAAAATCTAAAGGGGGATATAAATAAAAAATGTTGTAATAGCCCAGGTTTAAAGAGTGAGAAAGAGGGGGCGGATGTGGCTCAAATGGTTGGGCGTCTGTCTGCCATATGGAGGGACCTGGGTTCGATCCCTGGGACCTCCCGGTAAAATGAAAAAATATATATAGAAGGCGCATGGGCTGCCAGGCTCTGTGTGCTGCTGAGCCGTCGGGCCCCAGGAGCCATGCAGCAGGATGATGACGTAACAGGGGAGAGACAAGATGAGATGCTCCGAAAGCTGCAGAAGCCAGGAGCCGAGGTGGCGCAGGCGGCAGAATAACTGTTTCCTGCATCATCGGAAGTCTCCAGGATGGAATCCTGGTGAAGACTGGAGGATGAGAAGAGATGGCAGGAAACAGACACAGAGAATTGTTCAGCGAATGGACACAAAACAGCAAATGGGGAAGGGGGTGTTGGTTAAAACGGATAAAATAAATAAATCTTTAAAAAAAAATAGTGAGAAAGATGTAATGGGGGAGGCAGTAACTGAGAAAAACACAAAGAGTGAAAACCATGGATGCAAAGCAATGGAAATTTTTTTTTTTTTCTTTTAAGATTTTATTTTTTATTTATTCATTTATCTCCCCCTTGTTGCTTGTGCTCGCTGGGTCAGCTAACCACGCCGTTCGGGCGGGCTTGCCTTCACCAGGAGGCCCCGGGAACCGAACCAGGGGCCTCCCATATGGTAAACGGGAGCCCCACTGATTGAGCCACAGCCGCTTCCCAGCAATGGAAAAATTAAACAAAAAAGGTACAAAGGGAGAAGCCTACCATAAAAAGTAGAGTGGTAATTATAGCAATAGCCAATTTAAGGTTTTTACATAAGACATAAGCTCTCTAAAGGGGCAGCTCTTCATTCATTTTAGGAGTGATTCTTTTTCTTATACACTCAATAGTGTAATTGATTGAGGTCTGTGTCCTCCATCACACTTGAACTGTGTTTTTGCTCGCCACTGTATCTGTACCGGGTACCACTGTGAATATAATTGAATTACTTAGTGGATCTTTGTTAATATTCGCTATCACTCCATGTGCAGAATAAGTCTTTGAATGCCTAAGCTCCTTAAGTCTCAACTTTCCAATTTTTCAAAGAGGGATAATGACAGGATTCATCTTATAGAGTTGGCCTGAGGGCTAAATGCAAGCATATATAAAAATCTTAAGCACAGTACCTTGCACAGAGTAAGTGCTCATTAAACAGCAGCTTTTGTTAGATGCGCCTCACTGTGGGAACTACATGGGAACAGCATAAACGAGTAGCCCCCTCTTAGCTACGTTTGCCCCATTTTCTTTTCTACAGTTCACATGTTGCTTTGAATTGGTAAGTAATCTCTATTTGCTCCTTCGAATACTAAAACCTTGGTCTCCATCTTGGGTCCAAAATACGCTATGGGCCCTCATTTAGTTTGCAGAAAGGTTTGATTTCACAAGCCCCTTAATGGGGCCGACTGGGTACTATCCGCCTTAAACGATCCATGGGAGAAGGGGCTCCTCCTCCTGCGTCAGATGGGGCCCCGTTATCACACATTCCCTGACGTCAAGCCTCAGTCAGAGCCGTAAGGCCACGTCGCTCGTGGATGCCTGTGTGAGCCAGGTCAGCAGCTCGCGTCGCGCGAGAGGCGTTCACACTCGGCTTCTTTCTCCCGGCATGAGCGGCCGGCGGATTGGATTTCTGGCTCCGTAGGCTGCAAACGGCGCCGCGCCCGGAACGACTTCAGTGTCTGGTCGCCGCCGCTAAATCGGAGTACATAGGAGGCGCTCCCGCTCCTCTCCACGACTTCCCCTGCGGCCCGGAAGGCGGTGAGTGCCGGGAGAGGGCGGGGCCAGGGCGCAGAGGCGGGGCAGGCTGCGCGAGGTCAGGGCGTCGCTCGGCTCCGTGCGCGCGGCCGCGGGCGGGGCGTCCTCGCTTCTTCACCCCGCGCACCTTCTACCTCCGGAGGGACGTACTGACCGCTTGTCCAGCTACCGCACCGGCCTTGCAGGTCCTCGGCTTCCCCTCACCTGGAGTCCCTTTCTGCCCTTCCCGCGTGAGCGGAGCCGGCGTCTCCGGGTCGGGATCAAGGTGGGGTGGAGGTGGGGACTAGGGTCCCACGGGCAAGGCCTTGGGTGTCTGGGGGCGTTCCGGGCCTGAGGAGGGGGCGGCCTGCGGAAATGGGCTATCCGGCTCTGTTTCTACCCGGAGCGGTCCCGGCACCTGTGGGGCGAGATCCCGAACCACGTGTCCACACCCCTTTCTCCTGATGCTCTGTACTGTTTACAGCTGTCCCCAGACCTAGGCCCTTACCAGCCTCAGAGAATTTGAGTTTATTTTGGAGACGTCCGGTTTTTGTTGTAATGATCACTTTACCACCGTCGCGCAACAGTTGTGTGAATCTGGTCGAATTATACCGTCGTTACTACTTGCCCCTACGAAGGCCCTTTCCAGCACCTAAGATTATCCGACGCTGTGATTCTATGTAGTGCGCGGAAGAAATGCATAACAAGATAATGGTTCTCAAGGAAGTAAACATTTTTTCCCCTCCAAAATGGAAGTACCGGTACTTTTATTTTACAACAAGGATATTCTATCAGAAAGAAAGAAAGAAAGAAACAGAACACTGAGAGATGCGGTAGCAATCTCATCCTCGAGAGAGAACCATCTAACAGTTTGGGGTATATCTTTTTCTTCTCATTTATGGATACGTAAACGTGTGTGTTACACAAATGGGTTAGTTATGTAATCTTTTTTCACTTGATATATAGAGGACTTTTTCTATATCATTGCATAAGTATTGCATAAATATCTCTCTAACCGATAAAACTCCACTGCCTTTTCACCTTGTACTGACTTGGACCAATAGCCTAGAGGACAATTTTTTTCCATCTCCCTCCACCTGGGCCGTTGGATAGAAGTAAGCCGAAATTTCAGAATAACAACCAGCATCTATTGTTTGCTTACAATTTTG
Source organism: Tolypeutes matacus (assembly GCA_026826555.1). NCBI lineage: Eukaryota > Metazoa > Chordata > Mammalia > Cingulata > Chlamyphoridae > Tolypeutes > Tolypeutes matacus. The sequence goes on along the minus strand of JAKSZT010053929.1, from coordinate 30,979,774 downwards.
AGGCAGTGTTTTTACAAACTGCAGTCTTCAACCCATTAGTGAATGTGAAATTTATTTAGTGGGTCATGCATGGCATTTTTAAAAAATGAAATAAGATCGCATAGGGTATACCAGAATGCATTACATGTCGTTAAGGTATTGTTTTATGAAATTTTGTTTCAATTATGTGTGTGCCTGCACGCATACTGGGTTGCGATATAGAATATATTGTCTTATGCGTTTTTGTATACTAAATTTGAAAGTCGCTAAATTCTGTCGAACTTATCTCAGAATGGAGCGATGATACAATTACACAAAACATTAACTTAATTTTTTTCTTAAAATATGTAACTTGGAGCAGATTAGATTCCTAATTATTTGTTTTTGCTTAATATTAACACAGTCAATTAGCAGTCCTGAAAATACAGAAAGGAAGCATTTGATAGTAGAGTATAAACTGCTCAGATTGACCTAAGGTCGAATCCAAGTTACAGTGCTTATTGGTGTGTGACCTGGGGCAAGCTCTCTCCTCAAAATCTTAATTTCCTGATCTGTAGCCTGGGGATTAGCAGAGCATCTAACTCAAAAGTCTGTCTGAGATGTAGATGAGATAATGCATGTGAAGCTGTTGGCATATTCCCTGGCTTAGTGTTAGATATTATTATTAAGATATTATTATCATTAATTTTAGGAGATACCGGGATTGAGCCGGTACTGAATGGAGTTATCCAGGAAAATGCTTATCACAAGTAGGAATGATAAGAATTAGTTAATAGTGTTTGGAGGAAGGGACACTGAATTAGGATGGTGTTTTTATATCATTTTGCCATTGTTTTGTGGTTGGTTTCCAATTGTTTTCCTACTGCTAGACAAGTGATTTATTTATTTATTTTTTTAAATTTTTTTTTTTTAATTTGCCTATTTTGTATAATCTTAAATAAAGGTAGTGTTGAACAAACCTCCAGCCACTATATCTGTTATCTTAAAACATTCAATGCATTTTAGGCAGGATAGACAAGTGATTTAGATCGCCTTATTCAATAGACCAGATACCCTTCTATGATTGAAAAATATTTAACATGGAAATACATTTTCTTGGTTCTTACTTCAAATCCTTAGTCAACTTGAGAAACTCATACAACAACTCTGAATTTATTTCAACTGTTTTTATTGGTGTTTACCTTTGGAGCAGGTTTAGATCTCAAGTGTGGAAGAAATAATCAAAAGAGAAAATGCAGCCTAATTTTTGTTTTGAGTCAGTTGTGCTGAAGTCATCTCAGTTAATATCAGAGATCTCTTTTTACTACCCCAAATGGGTTAATGCCGTTATAAATGTTACATAAACCAGTGAAATAAGTTGAAGCTTTGGGCTCAAAAAGGCTGTTACAAAAGTATTGAATTTGGTGTGACAACTGTAAAAGTTTAGGAAAAATCTTAAAAATCAATCTTAATTCTGCTCTCAGTTCTGAAAATGTCTTTTAAGTTCTTCTGTTTTAGAGCAACCAAAATGGAAACTTGTTGAGGTTGCATTATTGATGTAGTTTATGAAAAAGAAGTGACTTGTCCAAAAAACACCCAAATCAAACTAAACAAAACCCCCAACTTGACCTTATATCAAAGGTATATATACATTTATAAGTTAAAATATTAAAGTGTATATGTACTTTTTCAATCATCTTATTGATTGACTTCTAAAAAGCTAACTCACCAGCCACTGGTTCTTATCAGATAAGAGGGCTTCTGTCTTACGCTAATAAAATGGAATATCATGCACTCATTAAGCATTCTGTTTTGGAATTATATCTAATGGCATGTATAGGTGCTTATATATGGTTCAGTGAAAAAACAGGTTAGAGAACAGTGTAGTACCATTCCATTTTTGTAAAAATATATTTAGAACAAAGAAGAATATATGTGATAATAGAGGATAGTGGGATTATGGCTGATTTTTATGCTCTTTTATCCATCTGTATTTTTATAATTTTTCTGTAATCATGTTTTACTTTTGTAATACAGAACTAATAAAAGTCATTTTTAAAGAAAAGAGTGTGTGTTTCTAATTTATTAGCATAAATGAGACCTTTAAGTCTTTGCTGGCTCAAAGGGATACTGACTCTTTGAACTTGTATAGTTTAGATATTAACTAATTCTCCAGTATTCTAGGATATGGTGCTGAATAGTGTAACAGTTATATCCCTTGCTGTTGGAAAAGTTATTTTGAGTAGGAGAGAATCACTGTTACAGAGTTTTCTTAAAGCACCCTGACTTTATCTCTTTCCAAAAAAAATTCCACACAGCCTAAAGATAGAGTCTAAATTCTTTAGTTTGCTTTTAAATCTTAAGATGTCAAAACCCAACCTACTTTTCCTGCTTTATTTCACCTTAAATCTCAAATGAAACCTTAGATTCATCTGACCCTATCAACTTGCTATCTCTAAATGTACCTCCTGCTCTTTCTTTTGTGCCTTTGCCTGTTTGTTATTTGGAATACTGTTTCCTGACCTTTTTGTAAACAAACCCTACCAATGCCCAGTTAAAATGCGTATTCATTGTGATATCTCTGGCCATCCAGCTAAAACAACTTTGCTGTTTGAAACCATTGGCACTTGTTATTTGTGCTTAGGCATTTCTCAGATACCAGCTGGTACTGTTGCAATTATCAGTTCCATTTTAAAGTTTTAGATTACATAAAAGTTAATTGAAAGTATAGGGGTAGAAAATAAAATAAATAAATAAATAAATAAAAAACAAAAAGAAAAAAACAAAAATAAATAGAAAGTATAGGGGATTCCCATATAACCCCACCCCTCCCCCACCTACATTTTCCCATTTTAATAACATCTTACATTAGTATGGTACATTTGTTAAAATTGATGAACCAATATTGAAGCCTTGCTACTAACCAAGGTCTGTAGTTTACATTATGGTTTATACTTTGTACTTTACAGTTTTATAGGTTTGACAAATGTATAGTGACATGTCCACCATTGCAGTGTCATACAGAACAATTTCAATGCCTTAGAAATGCCCGTATTCCAACCTAATCTTCCCTTTTCTTAAGAACATCTAGTAACCACTATCTATATCAATGTTACAAGTTCTTCTGTTACCACATGCTGATAACTACAATAACAATAAATCTGCTTTGGTCTGTGGTTGTACCCCCCCTCCCTTATGTTTGCTCATTCCTCAATCTTAAAGAATTTGGGATGATGACCACTAAGCTTCAGATTGAGAGGGGGCTTAGATAGTTTGGGGCAGATGGGGAAACTTTGGCTGCAGTTGTAGATTTTGGAATGGGAGTTGTCCATCATCATTCTGTTTGTTGTCCTGGGCAAGTCCGAAGAACTGGAGAGTAGGTATCAGCTGCAACTCTGTTGAGGTTCAGAGCCATAGGGCTTAATCGGCATATGAACAGGTTGAAGATTTAAGTCTCTGAGCTATACATTTAACATGTATAGTGATTATTATAGGTTCAAATAAAAGGGGTAGAAGAATCATGAGTAGGGATATCATAAAGGAGTCTAACTTTTATTTATTTATTTTTTTTTTTTTAAAGATTTTATTTATTTATTCATTTATCCCCCCTTGCTGCTTGTGCTCGCTGGGTCAGCCAACCACGCCATGCGGGCGGGCCTGCCCTCACCAGGAGGCCCCGGGAACCGAACCCGGGGCCTCCCATATGGTAAACGGGAGCCCTACTGATTGAGCCACAGCCGCTTCCCGAGTCTAACTTTTATATTGAGGAAATAGATCATCATATATTCCAAAATAAGGCTGTGTGACAGGGTGCTCCATTTTAAACTTCTTAATGGCAAGAAAGTTTGTCTTCTATTTCTCTGTATCCCTTAAAGCTCCTACTGTGGAACTTTACACAGGGTAGGTGCTTGATGATAATTCTACGTGTGGTGTCACTGGCTCTTTTTAGTCCAAGTGTTAGCATTTTTTTTTGTTAACCAGTGATTCTGGAGAAGGGTCAGCATTTTGTCCACAACAATGTGGAGAAGTAAATTGAAAATTTTTGCTTAATTGCCCATTGACATAGATTATGAAGAATTTACCTAACATGGTAGCTGAAAGATGGGTGATTAGTCCAGGACCCAAACTTAATTTTCACATAGGTATTATAAAAGTTTCTCAGGAAGCTTATTTTGGGTTTGATAGCATCCTTGCTACTTGACTTCACTAAAGGTACAATTGTACTTTATATTGTTTTATAGATACAGCTCCCAGAACCCAGAGATAGGAAGTGTTTGATGGGAGGTTAGATGTGCCACCACAGTCTTTCTGCTCCAGAACATCTTAGAAGGTCATGTGGGAAAATGAGTCATAATATATAAAGTTCTTTGTGTTCAAAAGTTAGTATTTTTTCTCCTATTATTGGGAGCTTAATTGTCACTTTTCAAACTTAAATATGATTTGCAGTCCAATGGGAGACACTTATGGGACTTTGTCATTTTCTTTAATTGTTTTAATTTACAGATGTTTGCTGGGACTAATATAGCTGATGAAATACCTGCCTTTTTCTACTTAAGGTAAATGATTTGTAAGTTTATGAAGCTCTCAGGTAACAGTAGAATTCAGTTTGTATAAAATGACACATTCAGCAATGCAAACTAATACAATCCCAGACCCTAAAGAAATTTATCGCTTAAGTAAAAATTTTACTAGTTTACATTAAAATGATATATATTATTAAGTCAACCTGTATTGGAATCACCTTGGAGCATTTTAAATATGTATACTATGCATGTATCTGGGCTCCTCCCAGAGAATTTTGATTTGGTAAGTTGCAGGTGGGAGCCTGGCTAGTGGATTTTTAAAAATGCCAACAGCTGCTTCCAACTCATTGCAATTCACTGATGTGGCATTTATATGATGATGGAGGTAATGGAAATGGTAGGTGAAAATGCCTGTGGGGTTCAAAGGCCATAAGGGTTAAGAGTTGTTACCCTTATATTTGGTTTTGCTTTTCATTCAATGGATGTTTTAATTATGTTTTCAATAAAACCCCAAAATGTTTGTTTTATGATTTTCAAACTTTAGATTTAAGCTCTAGTTTCTCTTTAGCTTGAAAATTACTGTATCTATAAATATAACAAAATAACTTTTTTTCACTTTGTTGTGTCAATATAATAAGTAAAGTAAATTAATGGAAAAAAAAGACCAAATTTTAAGTAAGTAATTTTTAAATATAATCTTTATTTCAGAGGCCGGTTTTATTGATTTACTTTCCTAATAAATGTGGGATATCAGAGAATCAGAGATTCTCATAGTAAAAAGTATTAGGTAAGAGACTGTTATGATTGCATTTTGCCTTAATGAAATTTTCTTTTCTCATCCTATTGATTTTAATATTGCAATTTCATTGTTAGTTATTGATTTTAATGATTAAGCTTTTTCTGTAGCAGTATATATCCTTATTCAGAAAAACTCAATTCTGCACGTTCAAGAATATTCCATTATGTATTTTGCAATAGACAAGGATGTTTAAAATAATTCTAATAAAAACTCCTTGAGAAAATTATTTCTTGCAGTTCTGTTTTCAGTTTAGCAAAACATAACAAAAAAGTGCATTGTATTAAAATTGTTACGAAAAGTGATAAACTGTACACACATTTTGTCAGTTAATAAATTTTGTATCAGAATTACTTGGGGGAGTTTTAAAAATTCAGATTCCTAGGCTCTGTTTCAGTTCTACTACATTAGAATTTTTGTAGGATGATTTTGATATTCAACCTGATTCGGAAAATCACTGCAGTACGTTATGTACCCACCTTTTAGGTGGTAGAAACTTAGAAACTGCTTTTTATTTGTAGAGAAATCTCAAAGCACCAGTGGGGGAAAAGTCTTCATATTTATTTGTTTTACATAATTGTCAGAAAAGAAATACCTTCTGTTTCAGAGATTAATTGGTTGTTATTCTTACTTTTAACAACTTTGTTGGATAAATTATTTTAAAATCTGCCTCTTCGTGAACTAAGAAAGTCCCATGTGGTGGCATTACTCTCATGACAGAGAATCAGATGTTATATGTTACATTGATAGTTAAGTAATCTAGGGTCTTGTAGAAATCTGATGGAAAAATTAATGAGACCCATTAGAGTATAGAAAATATACTATAGTAATATCTTAGTAATTTGTCTTTATACATTGAGTAATGTATTCTTCAATACTGAATCAATTCCTAATAACTAACAGCTTATCAGAGAATGAATTAAAAATGCCATAAAGGCTTCAAATATTAACACACTACTCTTTCAAAAGATGTGTAAGTCTTCTCTACTCTACTCTAGGCTTGCTGATTGACTCAATAGCTGATGGCAGCCTTATCTGTTTTCCTCAGTATTAGAAAGAGGATGGGCCAAAGAGTGAATTTCTGTTCTATAATATTATCATAGTAGTTTTCTTCATAGTAGTAAGGAATTATTGTGATTTTGGTCATTTCCCCTTTTTTTTCAGTTGGAGTATTCAGGAGCAGTCACTTGACTTTTGTTATTCACTATGCAGAACAGACAAGGATATTGCAGTTATTGCCGTGTGCACTATAATAACCTGGAACAGGTGAGAGGTTCCTGTTAATATGGTATTGCCTTGCAGGACCTAGTCATGATTTTCTCTGCTTTCATAATTTGTTAAATTCCTTCATTGAAAGATCATATTGATCATCTACTAGTTATCAGATGTTATTTAAGGTCCTAGGGATACAGCTATTAACAAAATCCAGTCCCTTTTTCCATGGAGCATACATTCTAGTTGAGTAAGACAGAAAATAAATAATCATATAAATTTAGTATATAATATATCAGATTGTGATAAGTGTTATTAGGAAAATAAAATAGGAAAGGTAATGCTAATTTAGGTAGGGTGGTCAAGTAAGGCCTTTTTAAGGAAACAGCATTGGAGTTGGGATTTGAATGAAGTGTAGGAGCTAGCTTTGCCAGATACTTGGGGGAAGAATTCATAGGTAGAAGTCAAAGACACACCCTGAAACAGAACAGTGGTTGGCATGCGAAAAAAACAGCTTGGAAGGGAAGCGGCTGTGGCTCAATCAGTAGGGCTCCCGTTTATCATATGGGAGGCCCCGGGTTCGGTTCCCAGGGCCTCCTGGTGAAGGCAAGCCCGCCCGCATGGCGTGGTTAGCTGACCCAGCGAGCACAAGCAGCAAGGGGGGGATAAATGAATAAATAAATAAAATCTTAAAAAAAAAAAAAAAAAAAAACAGCTTGGAAGCCAGTGTGGCTGCAGTGAAGGTACAGGGAGGGTTTTAAGTGATACATGAGGAATTCTGAAAAGTAGATTTTTTTCTTCTTCTTTATTCTCTTGTGATATACAGTCTATACTCATAATGGATTACAGGTTATAAACAGAAGATAAGGAATACTGTTATTAAAATATAATAAGTTAATAAGCAGATTTAAAATTATTATTCTGTACCAATACATTCTACAACCTGGATGAACCTTGAAAACCTTATGCTAAGTAAGAGAAGTCAGACACAAAAAGCTCCATATTGTATGATTCCATGTATATGAAATATCCAGAATAGGCAAATCTATAGAGACAGAAAGCAAATTAGTGGTTGCCAGGGTCTGAGGGAAGAATAAAATGGGGAATGACAGTTTAATGAGTATCGGATTTCCTTTTGGGGTAATGAAAATTTCTGGAACTAGAAGGTGGTGATAGTTGCACAACATTGTGAATGTAGTAAATGTCATTAATAGTAAATTTTATGTTAAATGTATTTTACCACAATACAAAAATTTATAATTCTGAAATTTTTTCTTGAGATAGTCTTTACCGGATATGTAATTTGCATTTATTTTATAATTCTTATAGGAAACATCAAAACATGCCTAGTACATTAAAATCTTTAAAAAAAAAAAAGTCAATTTCATTGATAAATATTCATAAAGCATACAGTCCATCCAAAGTGTACAATCTATGGTATTTGGTTTAATCACATAGTTGTGCATTCATCAGAGAAGTAGTTTATTAAAGCATTGTAGATTAAGGTAAGGGACTTTGAATTTTATTCTGAGTGAGGTGGGAAGCCATCTGAAAGTTTTGGGCAGAGAAGGTAAATCATCTAACTTATAATTTAAACGGAATATTCTGGCTGCTATGGAGAGACTATATAGAGAATTTTTAAAATTTATATTTTTATTGCGATACAATTCATATCCCATAAACTTCACCTTTTTTAAAGTGTATAATTCAATGATTTTTATTATATTCACACAGTGGTACAACCGTCACCACTTTTTAGTTCCAGAATATTTTCATCACCCCACAGAGAAACCCCATATCCATTAACAGTCACTCTCTATTTCCCTGCTCCTCCCAACAACTATTAAATTACTTTCAGTGTCTGTAAATTTGCCTATTCTGGACATTTCATGTAAATGGAATCATATAATATATGGTCTTTTTTTTGTCTGACTCTTTTCATTTAGCACAGTGCTTTCAAGGTTCATACAGGTTGTAACATGTATCATTACTCCATTCCTTTCTTTTGCTGAATAATGTTCCATTGTATGAAATACCACATTTTGTTTATCCATTTAACAATGGTGGGCATTTGGGTTGTTTCCACTTTGGGGCTCTTGTGAATAATTATCCTGTAAAAATTCATGTACAAGTTTTTGTGGGGACATATGTTTTCAATTCTCTTGGGTCCACCTAAGAGTGGAATAATTAGGTTATATGGTAACTCTGTGTTTAACTTTTTTGAGTAACTGAGGGAACTGTTTTCTGAAGTGGCAGCACCACTTTACATTCCTATCAGCAATGTATGAGGGTCCTAATTTCTCTACATTCTTGTCAACACTTGTTATTATCTGTCTTTTTGATTATCACCATCCTATCTGGTGTGAAGTGGTATCTCATTGTGGTTTTCATTTGCATTTCCTAGTGACTAATGATGTTGAGCATCATTTCATGAACTTATTGACCATTTATATATTTTCTTTAGGGAAATACTATTCAAATATTTAGACCATTTAAAAGATTGGGCTGTCTTTTTATTGATGAGTTGTAAGAGTTCTTTATATGTTCTGGTTGCTAGACCTTTATCAGATATATGGTTTGCAAATATTTTCTCCCATTCTTTGGATTGTTTTTTCATTTTCTTAATAGAAATCTAAAAAATGTGGTATGGGTCTAGCTGTTGCTGCTGCTGCTGCTTTTTTTTTTGCATGTACATATCCAGTTGTCCTAGCACCATTTGTTGAAAAGACTATTCTTTCCCAGTGTGAATTGCCTTGGCATTGTTGTTGAAAATCAATTGAGTATGAATGTAAGGGTTTATTTTTGGACTCTCAATTATATTCCATTGATCTCTATGTCTATCCTAATGTCAATACCACACAGTCTTGGCTACTGTAGCTTTGTAGAAAGTTTTGAAATCAGAAAGTTTGAATCCTCCAGCGTGGTTTTCTTTTTCAAGATTCTTTTGGTTATTCTGGGTCCCTTGCACTTCCATATGAATTTTAGGATCACCTTGTCAATATATGCAAAAAGACTGCTGGAATTTTGATAGGGATTGCGTTGAATCTCTCTGTAGATCATTTTGGGGAGTATTGCCGTCTTACTATTAAGTCTTCCAATCCATGAACAGGAATGTTTTTCCATTTATTTAGCTCTTCTTTAATTTCTTTCAACAATGTTTTTTTTTTTTTTTTTTTTTTTTTTTTTATTTTTTAACAAATTACTTTTATTGATACATAATAATAAAGCAAAAATCCATCCAAAGTGTACAATCAGTGGTATTTGGTATAATCACATAGTTGTGCATGCATCACTTCAATCATTATTAGAGCAATTTCTTTATTCAAATAATAATAATAAACAAAAAAAGCAGGCAAACTCATCACCTTTCAACCTCTCTATGCTTCCCCTGCCATACACAACTGCTCTTCTATTTCTGTCTCTCTAGTTTATTTTTTTTTTTATATATTCTGTGAAAACAGTATTATATATATGCAAAATTACCCATATTCGTATTTCACATGAGGTTTCACTATGTTACACAGTTCCATGTTAGATTTTTTAAGCTTTCCTTCTAGTAGAGATTTACAAATGGCCTTTTTATCCATTCTGCACATATTAACCCTCAACTTTCCATTCTCTACCCTCATTCTATTTTCTGGTGACCTATATTCTAGTTATTAACTCCATGAGTTTCCGCAATATATTCAGTTCATAATAGTGCAATCGTACCATATTTGTCCTTTTGTGTCTGGCTTCCTTCACCTCAACATAATGTTCTCCAGGTTCATCCATGTTGTCATCTGCTTCACGACTTCATTTCTTCCTACAGCTTTCAACAATGTTTTATAGTTTTCAGTGTACAAGTCTCACACTTCTTTAAAGTTTATTCCTAAATATTTTATTCTTTTTGATGCTGTAATAATTGGAATTGTTGTCTTAATTTTTTCCAATTGTTTCTTGCTAGTGTATAGAACCAGAACTGATTTTTGTATATTGATCTTATATCCTACAACATTGCTGAACTTGTTTTGAACTTATTAACTCTAATAGTTTTTTTTTTTTTTTTTTTGGTTTGGATTCCTTATGAAGTTCCTTATGATCTTTGCTATATAAAGATCATGTCATCAGCAAGTAGAAATAGTTTTACTTCTTTCTTTCCAATCTGGATGTCTTTCATTTCTTTTTCTTATCTTATTGCTCTGGCTGAAACCTCTAGTACAATGTTGAATAAAAGTAGCAGGAGTGGACATCCTTGTCTTTTTTCTGTTCTCAGGGAGAAAGCTTTCAGCCTTTCATCACTAAATATGGTATTAGCTTTGGGTTTTTCATAGGTGTCCGTTATCATATTAGGGAAATTCCTTCTATTTCTGGTTTGTTGAGTGTTTAATAATGGAAGAATGTTGGATTTTGTCAAAAGCTTCTCTGTATCTCTTAGATAATTATGTGTTTTTTCCCCTTTTATTCTATTAAAGTGGTGTATTGCATTGATTTTCACATGTTAAAATAATCTTGCATTCCTGGGATATATCCCACTTGGTCATAGTGTATAATCCTTTTGATATGTCACTGAAATTGGCTTGCTAATATTTTGTTGAGGAATTTTGCATCTACATTCATAAGGGATATTGGTTTGTAGCTTTCTTTTTTTGTGCTATCTTTGTCTGGTTTTGCTGGCTTCATAGAACGAGTAGGATAGCGTTCTCTCTTTTTGGAAGAGTTTGTGAAGTATTCTTTATGGAAATTTTGAAATAATTATTCATTTTATTAGTAGCTATAGTTTTCTGACTAGGACTGTTAACAAGAGTCTCAGATGTTTCTTCAGGATCTAAGCTATAGAATTGTGTCATAGGTGAAGCTCTTGTTCTGCCAGTGCTAAACTTCTACATATTAGGTGATAGCTAGGAGAGGCTCGTAATAAGTAAAATTTCTGCTGTGTTGTGGCATTTGTTTTGTTTAATTATCTAATAGTACTCACTTAAAATTAATACCAAGCATAAGATTTTTTTTTAAAGATTTATTTTATTTATTTATCACCCCCCCCCGTTGTTTGTGCTTGCTGTCTGCTCTCTGTATCTGTTTGTTGTGTGCTTGCCTTCTTTTTAGGAAGCACTGGGAACCAAACCCGGGACCTCCCATGTGGGAGGGAGGCGCCAATGGCTTGAGCCACCTCCGCTCCCTGCTTGTTGCATCTTTCATTGTGTTTCCTTGTTGTGTCTCATCGTATCATCTTGTTGTGTCAGCTTGCCATGCCAGCCCATTGTATCAGCTCTCTGTCTTGCTCATCTTCTTTAGGAGGAACTGGGAACCAAACCCAGGGTCTTCCGTGTGGTAGGTGGGCGCCCAACTGCTTGAGCCACATCCACTTCCCAAGCATAAGATTTTATTATTGTGATTTCCACTCTTCTGCCCTTTTAAAAAGAAATACTTTTTAATGCTTGTCATAAACACGAAGAAGCAGATAATAAATCTGAAGGCTCTCTTTAATAGTTCTCTCATGATTGATAAATTATATCATAACTTGACTGGAAAATTATTTGTTGAACCTTTGAGAATGATAAAATGTTGATTTTTTAAATGAGTTCTATTCAATAAGCATACAGTGCAGTTTTTTCCCCTAAGGTTTAAAATAATTTTTGTACATTTGGGTACACCTGCACTAAACTGGCATTTAAAGAAACTCTGTTAATGGCAGCCAAGGTAATTTGTACCAACAATTAAAGCTGAAATATATATATCTTTGAAGGCTTTAGAGAGCCAGTAAGACAGTGAAGAAGTATGGCACCGAGATCTGGCGGAGTATTCAACAGAAATAGTGGAAGCCAAAAGAAAAAATAACTGCCAATCTGTATATGTAATACATCCCTTAAAAATGAAGGTGCAGTAAAAACATTTTCAGAAGTCAAAAATTAAAAGAATTTGTTACCAGCAGACCCTCACTAAAGGAAATACTAAAAGAAATTTTTCAGGCAGAAGGAAAATGATCTTAGATGGAAGCTCAGAGATAGAGGAAGGAATGAGGAGTAATGGAGAGGATAAATATATAGGCAATCTAAATGAGTAATGTTTTGTGGAATTAACAACAATGCCATTTAAGTTGTGAAGAAAGTAAATAGAGGTATTTCTAAAAGACTTTGCATTGTTCAAGAAGAGAGTAAAAGGAATAAGTAACATTAGATTTTAATAGGTTGGGTTTGCTTGTAATCTGTTGCCACTAATAGACCAGGGTAGAGACCATAATTACAATGTTAACACACACACAAAAAAAGAATATAATAAAATAATAGTCCACACGAAGGCAAGAAAGACAAAAGGGAACATTACATAGACAAGAATAATAAAAAAATGATTTAACAAAAACAAAGACAATTAAAAAACAAAGATTTAAACCCAAATATATCAGTAATATAGTAAGTGAAAATAAACTTGATAATCTAATTAAAACTAAATTCAGGGGAGCGGATGTAGCTCAAGTGGTTGAGTGCCTGCTTCCCACATGGGAGGAACTGGGTTTGGTCAACCAACCAGTTCATTTTTCTTACAGCTGAATAATATTCCAAACAACAAACAAACAGAACCAACCTAGGGGACCTGATGTGGCTCAGTAGTTGAGCACCAGCTTTCACATGAGGTCCTGGGCTCATTCCCCAACTCTGGTATCATTAAAAAAACAAAAACAAAAAACTAAGTTCAACATTTTATCAATATTCATATTCATTGAAATAAGGAAAAATAAATAAAAATGATAAAAATTAGATAAAAAGAAATAAAATTGTCATTATTTGTACACATCATGATGTGGACCTAGAAAAATCTAAATGATATCTAGGTAAATTATTAGAATTAAGAAGTCAGTTAAAAAGGTTGTTGGGTCAATATAAAACTTTAATTGTATTTTTTTTTTTTTTCTGTTTGTTTGTTTGTTTATTTTTTTTGAGGTACTGGGGCTGGTGGTTGAACCCAGGACCTTGTATGGGGAAAGGCAACATTCACCCACTGAGCCACATCGGCTCCCCTGAATTGGTTTTTCCTTTGTTTTGCTTGTTGTTTGTTTGTTTCTTATTTTTAAGAGGCACTGGGAACCAAACCTGGGACTTCCCATGTGGGAAGCAGGCGTTCAACTGCTTGAGCCACATCCACTCCCCCTCTTTATTTATTTTTTACTTTTTTTAATTTCAAAAATTTTAGAAATATCATGCATACCATACAGAATTCCCATATATCACACCAACAACAACACCGTACATTGTTGTGACATATTTGTTGCAAATGATGAAAGAACGTCATCACAATGTTACTGCTATCTATGGTCTATAGCTTATACTTTTTCCCACAAGCCATCCTATTAATATAATCCCATTATTAACACCATGTATTAGTATTTGGTGTAGTTCATGAGAGAACATTCTCATGAATGTTTATACTGTTAACCACAGTCCATCATTCACTATGTGGTTCACTGTGTTATATGGTCCCCTTTCTTGTACAATACATTCAGAGTGTACACAGTGGCTCTTAGTTTCATCACAGAGATCTACTGCCATCAGCTCAGTTAATTTCAGAAAGTTTTCATTACTCCAAAAGTAAAAATCCCATAGCCCCTTTTACCACCCCATTATTGACCCTTAGCAGTGATATAATACCTTCTTTGCCATTGTTGTAAAAATATTACAATATTACTGTTACCTATAGTCTATACGTTACATTGGTTGTATTTTCCCATGTATTTCCATATTCTTAACTCCTTGTAATAGAGGAACATCTTGTATTTGTATTGTTAACCACAGTCATCATCCATGACTGAAATCATCATACAGTCCCTAGATTATCTTCTAGATTTCTTTTAATTTACAGTAATTTCCCTAGACTACCCCTTTTAGCCACAAACACATTTATAAATTGTAATGTGTTATACTCACTGTAATGTGTTACCATCAACTCTATCCATTACCACACATTTACAACCCACCTATTGAACATTCTACATACATTCAGCATCAGTGACCCCTTCTCAACCCACTTTCTGTCTCCTAATACTCTGTAGTTTAACTCCATGAGCTTACTCATCATATTTAGTGAGACCATACAATATTTGTCCTTTTGAGTTTGGCTTATTTTACTCAACATAATGACCTCAAGGTTCATCCATGTTGTCATATGCATCCCAAGTTCATTTTTCTTACAGCTGAATAATATTCCATTGTATGTATATACCACATTTTGTTTATTCATTCATCAGTTGATGGACACTTCAGTTGTTTCCATATTTTAGTAATTGTCAATAATGCCACTATGAACATCAGTGTGCAAATGTCTATTCACATCCTTGCTTTCACTTCTTCTGAATATATTCCTAGTAACAGGATTGCCACATCATATGGCAGTTCTATAATTAGCTTCCTGAGGAACTGCCAAACTGTCCTCCACAAAGGCTGCACCATTTTACATTCCAAACAACAGTGAAGGAGTTTTCTGATTTCTCCACATCCTCTCCAGCACTTGTAGTTTTCTGTTTTTTTAATAATGACCATTCTGTAAAGCATGAAATGATATCTCATTGTAGTTTTGATCTGCATTTCCCTAATAGCTAGTGATGTTGAGCATCTTTTCATGTGCTTTTTGGCCATTTGTATTTCTTCTTTGGAAAAATGTCTGTTCAAGTCTTTTGGTCATTTTCTAATTGGGTTTCTTGTCTTTTTACTGTTGAGTTGTATGATCTTTTTATATAATATGGAGATCAAACTCTTTATCAGATATGTGGTTTCTGAACATTTTTTTCCCATTGAGTAGGCTGCCTTTTCACTTTCTTAACAAATCATTTGAATATTAAAAGTGTTTTAATTTTGAGGAGGTCCCATTTATCTTTTTTTTTTTTTCTTTCATTGTTCATGCTTTGGGTGTAAGGTTTAAAAAGCCACCACCTTCCATGAGATTTTTTTTTTTTTTCAAGATTTTATTTATTTATTCATTTATCCCCCCTTGCTGCTTGTGCTCGCTGGGTCAGCTAACCACGCCGTGCGGGTGGGCTTGCCTTCACCAGGAGGCCCCGGGAACCGAACCCGGGGCCTCCCATATGGTAAACGGGAGCCCTACTGATTGAGCCACAGCCGCTTCCCTTTCCATGAGATTTTGAAGATGTTTCCCTACATTTTCTTCAAGGAGTTTTATGGTTCTTGTTTTTATATTTAGGCCCTTGATCCATTTGAATTAATTTTTGTATAAGTTGTGAGATAGGGGTACTCTTTCTTTCTTTTTGCTGTGGATATCCAGTTTGCCCAACACCATTTGTTGCATAGAAATGTTCTGACCTAGGTAGGTGTGTTTGACAGCCTTGTTGGAAATCACTTGGCTGTTAATGTGAGGGTCTATTTCCAAATTTTCAATTCAATTCCAATAGTCAATATGACTATCTTTATAGCAGTACCATGCTGTTTTTACCATTGTAGCTAAGTAATATGCTTTAAAGTCAGAAACAGAGAGTCCTCCAACTTCATCCTTTTTTAAAGGACATATTTGGCTACTCAGGGCCTCCTACCCGTCTAGATAAATTTGATAATTGTCTTTTCCAATTCTGCAAAAAAGGCTGTTGGGATTTTTATTGGGATTGTGTTGAACTTGTAAATCGGTTTGGGTAGAACTGACATCTTAGTGATATTTAGTCTTCCAATCCATGAACACAGAGTGTCCTTCCATTTATTTTGGTCTTCTTTGGTTTCTTTTAGTAAAGTTTTCAAGTTTTCTGAATACAGGTCCTTTATGTCCTTTGTTAAGTTTATTCCTAAATATTTGATTCTTTTAGTCACTATTGTAAATGGAATTTTTTTTCTGACTTCCTCCTCAGATTGCTCATTAGTAGTGTATAGAAATGCTACTGATTTCTGCATATTAATCTTGTATTCCACCACTTTGCTGTACTTATCTATTAGTTCTAGTAGCTTTGTTGTGGACTTTTCAGGATTTTCTAGGTATAGGATCATATCATCTGCAAATAGCGAAAGTTTTACTTCTTCCTTTCCTTTTTGGGTGCCTTTTATTTCTTTTTCTTGCCTAATTGCTCTAACTAGAACTTAGAGCACAATATTGAATGATAGTGGTGACAGCAGACATCTTTGCCTTGTTCCCAATCTCAGTGGGAAAGCTTTCAGTCTTTCACCATTGAGTAAAGTGTTAGCTTTGGATTTTTCATATATGCACTTTACCATGTTGAGAGAGTTTCCTTCTATTCCTATCTTTTGGAGTGTTTTTTTTTTTTATCAAGAAAGGATGTTGGATTTTGTCAAATGCTTTTTCTGCATCAATTGAGATGATCATGTTAATTTTCTTCTTCAATTTATTAAGGTGGTGTATTACACTAATTGATTTTCTTGTGTTGAACCACCCTTGCATGCTAGGGGTAAAATCCTCCTGATTGTAGTGCGTAATTCTTTTCATGTGTTTTTGGATTCAGTTAGCAAGTATTTTGTTGAGAATTTTCACATCTATATTCATTAGAGAAATTAGTCTGTACTTTTCTTTTTTCACAGTATCTTTGTCTGGTTTTGGTAATAGGATGATGTTGGCTCAAGGGTATAAAGGACCTTTATTCAGAAAACTACAAAATATTGCTAAAAGAACAGAAGAAGACTTAAATAAATGGAAGGACATTGTGTGTTCATGGATTAGAAGACTAAATATTGTTAATATGTCAACAATATTTGTTTTACAGAATCAATGAACTCCCAATAAAAATCCCAACAGCCTTTCTTGCAGAAAAGGAAATGTCATTTATCACATTTGCTTGGAAGCATAAGGGGCCCCAAATAGCCAAAAATGTCTTTAAAAAGAAGAACAAAGTTGGAATACTTCACTTTCTGACTTTAAAACACATTGCTTTGCTACAGTGGTAAAAACAGCATGGTACTGGCATAAAGACAGACAGATTGACCAATGGAACCAAATACTCGAGAACTCAGAAACAGTTTCTTACATCTATAGTCAAGTGATTTTTGACAAAGCTTTTAAGCCCACCTAGCTGGGCCAGAACAGTCTACTCAACAAATGGTGCTGGGAGAACTGGATATCCATAGCTCAAAAAAAAGAAAAAGGATCCCTATCACACACCTTATACAAAATTAACTCAAAATGGATCAAGGACCTAAATATAAAAGCAACAACCATAAAACTCCTAGAAGAAAGTATAGGAAAACATCTTCAAGATCTTGTGGTAGGTGGTACTTTCTTAAACCTTACATCCAAAGCACAAGCAACAAAAGAAATAGATAAATGGGACCTCCTCAAAATTCAACACTTTTGCACCTTAAAGGACTTTGCCAAAAGGGTGAAAAGGCAGCCAAATTACTAGGGGGAAAATATTTGGCAATGACATATCTGATAAGGGTTTAATATCCATGATCTAAAGAAATCATTCAACTCAACAATAAAAAGACAAACAACCCAATTAAAAAAAGGGCAAAAGATTTGAAAAGACAATTGTCCAAAGAAGAAATACAAATGCAAAGAAACTCATGAAAAAATGTTTAACATCACTAGTGATTAGGGAAATGCAAATCAAAACCATAATAATATATCATTTTACACCAATTAGATTGGCCACTATAGCAGTTTGATATTGTTTATGAATTCCAAAAATAGATATTGAATTATGTTTGTGAACTGGTCTGTTCCTCTGGGCATATTGGATTGGATTTAGAGTTTTCACTTTTACTTGATTAAATAATGATTAAGGCTTTGATTGGACCATGTCAGTAGGACGTTGAGTTCCTGCCCCCTTGGTAGGTGGGGACTCAGAGAAAATAACATGGCAGAGGAGAAAGAGTTTTGATGTGTAGCCCCGGGAAGTAAATACACAGAGAAGCAGTTATGTGAGGAAAGAGAGAAGGCTCCATTAGACATGGCAGAGGCCCCAGGAAGAGAGATAAGCACTTTGCCTGATAGTATACAGATGGTCTTGTGGAGAGAGCAGAGCAGCTAAGCCCAGAGAGAAACAAGGGGAAAGAGACGAGACTTATCCCAGCCCACAGCTGATATTGGAAGAAGCTGGGGCTATAGAGGCTTGAGAGGAAGAGGGAGCCTGAATCCTTGCAAACTTTGGTAGCCGTCTTGCTCCAACACAGAGCAACAGACTTTGGTGAGGGAAGAAAGTTATGCTCTATGGCCTAGTAACTGTAAGCTTCTACCCCAAATACCCTCTATAAAAGCCAACAGATTTCTGGTATTTTGCATCAGCACCCCTTTGGCTGACTAATACAGCCAAAGGATCCTGTTTTGTGTAGAAATAGCAGCCACTATAAAAAGCCGGAAAATTATAAATGTTGGAGAAGATGTGGAGAGATTGGAATGCTTATTCACTGTTGTTGGAAATGTGGAATAGTACGGCCACCGTGGAGGACTGTTTGGCACTTCCTGAGGAAGCTGAATATAGACTTGTCATGTGACCTGCCAATATGCTTACCATTGCTGGGTATATACCCAGAAGAACTGAGAGCAGTGACATGAATAGACATCTGCACCCCGAGGTTTCTTGTGGTGGTATTCATGATAGCCAAAACATCATGGTGTTTGTGACTAGCAGAGCTATTATAGGCATATGACAGTGATTGAAAGGGAAAACCTAAGGGCATTTATATTACTAGGAGGAAAGCTAAAAATGTAACATGGGACTGTATAACATAGTGAAATCTCATGTAAAATACAAATATGGGTGATATTGCATATATGAGACTGTTTTTATAAAATATAAATGCAAATAAACTAGAGAGAAGGAAACAATTGCAGATAGGTACGGTAGGGGAAGCATAGAGTGATTTAGAGGTGATGAGTTTTGTTTGTTTGGTTTTTGTTTCTTAGTATTACTGGAATAATGAAAATGCCCTGGGAGTGACTGGAGTGATGAATGCACAACTGTGTGATTATACTGAATACCATTGATTGTGCACTTTGGATGGATTTATAGTTTATTAATATGTATCATTAAAATTGATTTGTTAAAAAATGACATAGATTGACAGAATGGTTAAAAATTTGAGCCATCTGTATGCTGTCTACAAGTGACTCACTGAGAACTCAGGATACAATCAGGCTGAAGCTAAAAGACTGGGAAAAGATATTCCATGCAAACAGTAACAAAAAAATCTGGAGTAGCGATGTTACTATCAGACAAATCCAATTTGTCAAAAGTCACTTGACTATAGATGTGAGGGTCTTTTTCTGAACTCTCAATTCAATTCCATTGGTCAATCTGTTTCTCTTTATGCCATTGCCATGCTGTTTTTTTTAAACTACTGTAACTAAGTCATATGCTTTAAAGTCAGGAAACGAGAGTCCGCCAACTTTGTTTTTCTTTTTAAGGACATTTTTGGCTATTTGGGGGACCTTACCCTTCCAGATAAATTTGATAATTGTGTTTTTCAATTCTGCAAAAAAAGGCTGTTGGAATTTTTATTGGGATCGCATTGAATTTGTAAATCAGTTTAGGTAGAATTGACTTCTTAATGATATTTACCCTTCCAGTCCATGAACACAGAATGTCCTTCCATTTATTTGAGTCTTCTTCGTTTTTTGTTTTTTTTTTGTTTTTTGTTTTTTTTTAGCAATGTCATGTAGTTTTCTTAATACAGGTCCTTTATATCCTTCATTAAGCCTAAATATTTGATTCTTTTAGTTACTATTATAAATGGAATTTTCTTTCTGACTTCCTCCTCAGTTTGCTCATTAGTAGTATATAGAAACACTATTGATTTTTGCATATTAATCTTGTATCCTGCCACTTTGCTGAAGTTGTCCATTAGTTCTAGTGCCTTTGTCATGTTTTTTTTTTCCTTGAGATTTTCTAGGTATAGGATCATATCATCAGCAAATTTTTCTTCTTCCTTTGCTATTTGGGTGCCTTTTATTTCTTTTTCTTGCCTAATTGCTCTAGCTAGAACTTCTAGCACAATATTAAATAACAGGAAAGACAGTGGACTTCCTTGTCTTCTTCCTGATTTCAGCAGGAAAACTTTCAGTCTTTTACCATTGAGTACAATAGTAGCTATGGGTTTTTCACATATGCACTTTATCACGTTGAGAAAGTTTCCATCTATTCCTATCTTTCGAATAGATTTGATCAAGAAAGGATGTTGAATTTTGTCAAATGCCTTTTCTGCATCAGTTGAGATCATGTGTTTTTTTCTTCTTTGATTTATTAATGTGCTGTATTACACTGATTGATTTTCTAGTGTTGAACCACCCTTGCATACCTGGGATAAAACCCACTTGATCATGGTGTATAATACTTTTAATGTGGTTTTGGATTCAGTTAGAAAGTATTTATTTGAGAATTTCTACATCTATATTCATTAGAGAAATTTATCTGTAATTTTCTTTTTTCATAATATCTTAATTTGGCTTTGATTTAAGGTGATGTTGACTTTATAGAATGTGTTTGGTAGCATTCCTTCCTTTTCAATATTTTGAAAGAGTTTGTGGCAGTTTGAAGTTCTTTTATGAATCCCAAAAAGAGAAAGATTGTTTTTTAACAAATCCATTACTGTGGGTGTGGAGCCTTTTGTTTGGACGACATCCTTGATGCATGAGCCCTCTTGAGTCTCTGCCCTCTTGCTGGGTCTAATATAAATGGAGAAACAGAGAGACACACAGAAAAAGGGGAGCCGCCATATCCATCCCACCATGTGAGATAAAGGACTGTAGGAAAACAGAGAATCCCCAAGAGCTGAGAGAAGTCCTGGAGTCTGGAACCAGTAGAGCATAGAGGCACAGAAAGCAGCCCCTGAAGGTTTGGGCCAATGGAGTAGCTCAAGGCTCAGGAGATAATCCGTGCCATGTGCCTGATAGCTTACAGCTAAACTCAAGAAGAAAGCCAAACAGCTGTGATTGAGAAAGAGGCCAGAAAAGAGACAAGCGCTATGTCTGGCTGCTCACAGCTGAGCTCCAGGAGCAGGGCTTTGAGGGGAAGGAAGAGACCTAGGCAGAGATCGCCTGCCATTTTGCTGTACCACGTGGCAGCTGACTTTGATAAGAAAGGATTTCTGATGGTGCCTTGGTTTGGACATTTCATGGCCTTGGAACTGTAAACTTTTACCCCAAATAAATCCCCTTTATAAAAGCCAACACATTTCTGGTACTTTGCTTAGGCAGCCCTTTGGCAAACTAAGACAGAGTTTGAGCAAGATTGGTATTTGATTTTTAAATGATTGATAGAATTCACCAGTGAGGCCATCTGGTCCTGGACTTTTCATTTTGGGGAGGTTGTTGTTGATAAGTAAAGTTAATTTCTTTACTTATGATTTGTTTGTTGAGGTCTTTATTTCATATAGAATCAGTGTGGATTGTCCATTCTAGGAATTTGTCCATTTTATCAACGTTGTCTAGCTTGTTGGTGTATAGTTGTTCATCGTATCCTCTTATGATATCTCTTATTACTTCAGGGTCAGTGGTAATGTTCCCCTTCTCATTTCTTTGCATCTTCCTTCTTTTTTTCTTTGTTATTCTAGCTAAGGTTTTGTCAATTTTGATGATCTTCTTGAAGAACCAATTTCTGGTTTTGTTGATTCTCTCTACTGTTTTTTTGTTCTCCATTTCATTTATTTCTACTCTTTATTTCTTTCTTTCTGCTTGCTTTGGGATTCATTTGCTGTTCTTTTTCTAGTTCCTCCAAGTGTGCAGTTAGGTCTTTGAGTTTGGCTTTTTCTTTTTTATTTTAAGCATTGAGGGCTATAAATTTCCCTCTCAGCATTGCCTTCTCTGTACCTCATAGGTTTTTTTTTTTTAATAAGTTTCTTTTTTTTTTTTTTAGATTTTTAAATTTATTTATTCATTTATCCCCCCCTTGCTGCTTGTGCTCACTGTGTCCATTTGCTGTGCATTTTCCTGTGTCTGCTTGTCTCCCCTTGTTGGGCCGTCGTGCTGCGTCAGCCCACCACGCCATGTGGGCTGTCTTGCCTTCACCAGGAGGCCCCGGGAACCGAACCCGGGGCCTCCCATATGGTAAACGGGAGCCCTATCGATTGAGCCACATCCGCTTTCCTGTACCTCATAGCTTTTATGGGTTTTTTTTTTCTTTTTAGGAGGTACTGGGGATCGAACTCAGGACCTCATACATGAGAAGCAGTCCCTCAAACCACTGAGCCACACCTACTCCCCTCAAGTTTTTGATATGTTGTATTCTTGATTTCATTTATCTTGAGATATTTCTTGATTTCTCTTGCAATTTCTTCTTTGACCCACTGGTTTTTTTAAGAGTATATTGTTTAATCTCCATATATTTGTGAATTTTCCCTTTTTCTACCTGTTACTGATTTCCAGTTTCATTCCATTAAAAAAAAATTTTTTTTTAACTTTACTTTATTCCCCACCCCCGATCCCTGCTTGCTGTCTGTGTCCATTCACTGGGTGATCCTCTGTGTCTGTTTTCTGCCTTCTCTTCTCATCCTTCTCCTCCAGTCTTCACTGGGATTCAGTCCTAGAGACCTCCAGTGTGGGAGAGAGGCACCACAGTTCCTGGTTTCTGGCACATCTCGTCTTGGCTCTCTCCTGTGTCTCTCCCTTGCTGCATCATCATCTTGCAGTGTGGCTTGGCGGGGCCTGGCTCACCACATGCATGTGCGTGGGCCAGTGGCTCACCTGCACGCCTTCTATTTTTATTTTACCAAGAGATCCCGGGGAGCAAACCCGGGTCCCTCCATATGGCAGACGGAAACCCAACCACTTGAGCCACATCTGCCCCACTTTCATTCCATTTTGATGTAAGGAAAATGCTTTGTATAATTCCAGTCTTTTAAAATTTATTGAGACCTGCCTTGCGACCCAATATTCTGATCCTATCCTGGAGAAGGATCCCTGAGTACTTGAAAATGATGTATATCCTGCTGTTTTTTGGTGCAAGGCTCTATAAATGTCTGTTATGTCTAATTCATTTATCATATTATTGAAGTTCTCTGTTTCCTCATTTATCCACTGTCCAGATGTTCTATCCAATGCTGAGAGTGGTCTATGAAGTTTCCAACTATTATTGTAGAGACATCTGTTTCGCCCTTTAGTTTTGCCAGAGTGTGTCTCATGTATTTTGGGGTACCCCTGTTAGGTGCATAAGTATTTATGATTGTTATTTCTTCTTGATAAATTGCCTGTTTTTAAAATATATAATGTCCACCTTCATCTCTTATAACAGTTTTGCCGTCAAAATCTAATGTCTTTTGACTGGGGAGTTCAATCCATTAATGTTCAATCTTATTACTGTAAAGGCATTGCTTACTTTGTCCATTTTATCCCTTAACTTTCTGTTGTTGTATCTTACTATTGTCTGTATTTTTACCCTCTTAGTTACCCTTACTTATAATCTTAATATTCACACTCTTCTCCAAGTCTCTCATCTCTGTCTTTTCCTTTTAGCTGCGGTACTCCCTTTAGTATCTCTGGTAAATCCAGTCTCTTGGTGACAAACCCTTTCTCTCTTTTGTTTGTTTGTTTGTTTGTTTGTTTGTTTTGCCTGTGAAGACTTTAAACTCACCCTCATTTTTGAAGTTCAGTTTTGCCACATAAAAAATTCTTGGCTGGCAGTTTCTCTTTCAGTACCTTAAATACAACATACTGCTACCTTCTTGCCTCCATGGTTTCTGATGAGAGATCAGCATTTAGGCCTATTTGAAGTTCCCGTGTATGTGATGCATGGCTTTTCTCTTGTTGATTTCAGAATCCTCTCTTTATCTCTGGTATTTGACAACCTGAATAGTAGGTGTCTTGGTAGGTCTATTTGGATTTATTCTGTTTGGGGAGCACAGTCTTTCTTGGGTATTGATATTTATGTCTTTCATCAGGGTTGGGAAATTTTTAGTCATTTCCTCAAATATTTTTTCTCCCCCTTTTCCATTCTCTTCTCCTTCTGGGACACCTATAATGTGTATGTTTGCGCATTCACATCGTCCTTCAATTCCCTGAGAACCTGTTCAATTTTTTCCATTGTTCTCTCTTTCTGTTTTCCTGTCTTTTCAAGTTCAGATGCTCCGTCTTCCAACTCACTAATTCTGTCCTCCACTAATTCAAATCTGCCGTTATATGCCTCTAATGTTTTTTTTTTTTGTTTGTTTGTTTGTTTTTGGCACTTTACGTTTTATTGTGTGACCTTGTAGAAAGCCACTCACCCTCCATTTGCCAGTAGAAATGTAACAAAACAAGACAAAAGAAAACAACATCAGAAACAATGTTTGCGTGTGTGCACACTCAGATATTTTGGTCTGTATCTTACATCTAAATGCTACCATTTTCTATTCTGACCTACTTAGCAAATTTTGCAATTTACCAAGACTTGAAGAGATTATTCATTATTTTAAATTATCCATCAGGAAGGCATTTTATAAACACATCTGTTTTTCTATAATTTTATTTACCTTATATTTCCAAGCATCGACATTCCTAAAATGTGCAGAAACCACACTCCAGATAAAAAGACTATGGATTGCTTTCCAGTTGAATTTTTTCAACACTTTTCATCATAAAATTATGCTGCAACAGGAGATACAATCATGTTGGACATTCGAATCTAATACTTCTGGTAAATTTATAATAACCTTTTTTTCAAAAGTAATATGTTTGTAGAAAAACTAGAAAATACAATTTTTAAAAATCTATAGGTTTATTTGTTAATCATCTTGAGTACAGCCTTCCAGAATGCTTATGTACCCATACGTCTTTACCTCCTTTTTGTGTTTCATTTCATTTTACAGTGGGTATCACAAATTGATATATATTATGTATTTATTTGCTTAATTAGTTATTGTCTGTCTCTCCCACCAGGATATTAGCTTCTTGAAAGAAAGCACTTTGCCACTTTTGTTCACTATGAAATCCCCGGAGCCTCGCACGCTGTTTGGCACATATTTATTGAATGAATGATTAATGAATGAGTAGTTGGCACTCAATAAATATTTGGGAGTGAAAGCCATCAAGTACAAGCCAACCTGCTCAAAGTCAAGGAGATGGCAAGTGGATTGGAACATCCTTGTTTTCCATCTCACTGTTCTTTTTTTAAAATTTCATCTGCTATTGGCTAATTAACCATTAATTTCCATCTGAACTCCACGAATTTAACTACAGGCGTATACATGGTTCACTCTTGCTATGTGAGAAATAGTAAAAAGAAGGGGCAGATTTGGTGGGAAGAGAAAGAGAGGTGAGCCCTATAAAATGGGGCTGATTGTACAAGAGGCCAATGTGGAGTGGGGCTTAAATGGTGAAGTCTACTGTTGGCACACGTGTCTGCATTCCTTCAGCGAGAGGGGCGGTCCAGTAGCTCAGTTCAATCCCTCCGTGCTCAGAGTCTGGCCCTCCAGTGTCAAGCAGATGGATAGCAAGTACCAGCAAAAGGTGAAAAGGCCAAGGAAGCCGAGTAACTTCTGCAGTGACTGTTAAGATTAGGGCTTTGATTTGACTCAGGTTGATTCTCCGCCCCTGTGGTGGGCTGATA
Source organism: Tolypeutes matacus (assembly GCA_026826555.1). Taxonomy (NCBI): domain Eukaryota; kingdom Metazoa; phylum Chordata; class Mammalia; order Cingulata; family Chlamyphoridae; genus Tolypeutes; species Tolypeutes matacus. The sequence goes on along the minus strand of JAKSZT010053929.1, from coordinate 30,953,847 downwards.
TAAACAGATGATACACACTCAAGAAGACATATCCGAGAGCTCTGTCATTTTTGATCCTGGGGCCCCTTCATGCCATCATCTCTTCTCCTTGCCCACTTCAGTTCAGGCCCGACCTCCCCAGCATGCTGAAGGGTTTGCATGTATTATCTTTTTGGGTCAAGTTCAGAAGTCCGGATCACACTGCTGCATCTCATGCAGGACCTCCCCGCAGGTCTGGGAAACGGGGGCAGCCGTAGCTCCCGCAGACTAGCACGGGGCTGGGTTTCCCGTTTAATGTATTTTTAATCTTAACCCTTGTGTCTTTCATTCCTGTAAACTCTGATACCTTTCTTTGCAGGCTTTCAAATTGTTCTTTATGCTTACCTAGTGTCATCTTTATTCCTTTAGCCATAGTTTTTCCCTTCAACTCCTTGAATTGACTTAGGAGTTTTGCGTGAACATCACTGATTAGTTGTCTTTAATCCTGTGCCTTATGTGACTTTTGATTTGTTTCTTTGGGTTGGCCATATCCTTCTATTTCTTAGTATGGCTTATAAGTTTTTGCTGATGTCTAGTCACAGGATTTTGCTGGTGAATTTATTTTTATGGTTAATTTCTCCTTTTCTAGTGGTTTTGTTTCATGGCTGTGACCGTTGGGAAGTTTGCTGTAATTATGAATTCCAAAAATATAATTGGATCATGCTTGTAAACTGATCTGTTAATCTGGGCATGATTAAGTTATGATTAGGGCATTGACTGGGCCATGTCAGTAGGATGTTGAGCCCCACCCCTTAGTGGGTGGGGAATCGAATATAAAAGGCAAGGCAAAGAACAGAGTTGAAGCTGTTTTTGAGAAGCAGTTTTGATGTTGGAAAGAAGGCCTCAGGAGAAGAGAAGCGAGCCGTTCGCCTGATCGCCTATAGCTGACCTTGTGGAGGAAACAGGAGCTAAGCCCGGAGAGAAACGCAGCCCCGGGAAGAGAGGAACCCAAGAATCCTGAACCCTGGCAAACATCGGCAGCTGTCTTGCTCTAACACGTGGCAATGGACTGTGGTGAGAGAAGAAACTTAACGCTTTATGGCCTGGTATCTGTGGACTTCCACCCGAAATAAATACCCTTTGTAAAGACCAACCCATTTTTGGTATTTCACATTAGCACCCCTTTGGCTGACTAATACAATGGCTTTTCTTTGATTTTTGGTTCAACTTTTTCTAAATATTTAAAATTTCCCAGCATAAATTAACAAAACAGGGCCAGAGATCCACTAATGGAGTGCAGATCAAATCCAAGGGTCCTGGGACATGAAAGACTGTTTTTTCTTCTTGCAGTTTCCTGGCTTACCAGCAGGTGGCGCTCTTCTGCGAATCTTTCCATGGAAGGTTCTTTATCAACCTCCACTTGCTGAGGTGGCAGGGCTGAGATTCAAAATTGGCTCTGCTGACCAAACTCAGTGAAGGGAAACTACTCTCCCCTCTCTACTGCAACTTCCCTCTTCTCAGGGAGGAAGACCTCCATTCTCCCTCTCTGTTGGCCACAGAGACTCATGGGTTTTACAGAGACGCTTAGCCTTGAGGGTCGGTGATGGCTACCATTCCAAGCCACAGGGGTGAGTAACTCATGGTTTTCATGTTGGTGTCTTCATCTCTCCATCCCTCACCCTCCTGGGCAATGCACAGCACTCTCTTGGTGTACACATCCCGAAAGAAGCTCCCTTGGATAGCTTGTTGCCTTTTTCCATTTTTTTAAGAGAGTTGAGCTCTGATGACCTTCTCCAATGTCATCTTCACAGAAATCAATCAAAACTTTGTATTTTTATATAAAACACCACAAAGAAGATGAGATTAAAAAATATATATCATATGCCACAGTAACAAAGAACATCAAATCCTAAGGAATAAATAGAACAAAAAGTATACAAGATCTTTACACAGAAAATCCTAAACATTGAGAAAAATTTAAGAAAAACAAAATAAATGGTGGTATATACCATGTTCATGGATTGGAAGAATCAATACTTTAAACGTCAATTTTATCAAAACTGATATAGTGATTCAATGTAGTCCCAATCAAAATCTCTGCAAGTGTGTGTGTTTTTTTATTCAGGAAAACTAAGCAATTCTAAAATATATATGGAATTGCAAAAGGCTAAGAACCAGGACAATCTTAAAAAACAAAGTGAGAAGACTTTACTAGACATCAAGACTTATTATTAAACTACATTAATTAAGGCAGTGCAGTCTTGGTGTAAAGTTAGAAAGACCATGGGAACAAAACAGAAACTCCAGAAACAGATACATATATGGATATTTGATTTGTGGCAAAGGTGGCATAGCAGAGCAGTAAGGACAAAACTTTCTTCAATAAATGATACTGTGTCAGTCAATTGGATATCTGCATGGTAAAAAAGTGAAACTTGATCTCTAACTCACTCTATTCTAAGTAGATTGCAATGTAAATATTGTCAGTAAAACAATAAAACTTCTAGAAACAAATAGAAGAAAAATTTCATGACTTTGAAGTAGACAGATATTCTTAAACTGCTTAGGAAAAACACAATAAAGAAAAAATAGTACACTGGACTGCAATGAAGTTAAACAATGAAAGATTAGAAAGAGATGATTAGGAAAGTAAAAAGTTGAGGCACAGAAGAAGAAAATATTTGAAACACAATTGAACAAAGAGCTCATGCCCAGAACACATAAGGAATCCCTACAAATCAATAAGAAAAAGACAGGGGGTCGGATGTAGCTCAACTGGTTGGGCGTCCGTCTCCCATATGGAGGGACCCGGGTTCGATCCCCGGGACCTCCCGGTAAAAAAAAAAAAAAGACAGCCCATTAGAAAAAAAGACAGCCCATATGCTTGAATAGGCATATAAGAGATAATATCCAGATTCCTAGTAAATAGGAAAAACTATCACAAAAATCGCAAATTAAAGCCACAATGATATAACATTAAACATCCTCCACGATACCAAAATTTAGAGACTACAATACCAAGTGTTGTTGAGGAAGTAGAGCAACAGAAACTATGATACACTGCTGTTGGGAGTATAAATTGGCACAACCACTCTGAAAGACTAGTTAGAGTGAGTACTAAAGCTGAACATTTGCAAACCTTATGACTCAGTAGTTCATCTCATAGTAATATACTCAACAAAAATGCATGCTCATGGACCCAAAAGATGCATATTTGTTAACAGCCAAAGCTGTAAACAATACAAATGTTCATCAAGAGAGAATGAATAAATAAAATTTTAGTGGTTTATTAATGGCATACTATACAGAAATGAAAATGAACAGACTACACCTAGTATATTCAATAAATACAATGTTGAACAAAAGAAGTTGGACACAAAAGAATGCATATTATATGACTCCATTTATATGGATTTCAGAAAGAGTCAAAATTAGTCTATTGTATTAAAACCAGGATAATAGTTACTTTTGGGAAGGAGGGAAGGAATATTGGATTGGTATAGGAAATGATATGGGTTTCTGGATGCTTATTAGTTTTTAATGGATATATAGTTATGGTTATATTTGTTTTCTGATGATTTATTGAGCTGTATAAATATGATTTGTGTACTTTTCTTATGTGTGTTCTGCATCAATTTAAAAAATTATAGAAACTGACATGTTCTTCTGGAATATATAGTTGGAATATATAGTTAGATTTTAACTGTATCTTTATTTGTTCCCTTGTGCATTTGTCCTCTCCATCTATTTAGACAGTCTAGCTCTGGTGATAGATTCTGAAAGATGGGGAATTTTGTAGCCAGGCTATTTTGAGACTGTGATAATGATTTAGACTGATTTTGGGGTTCAGGCAGCAGAGTAGATCTCTGAAATCAACATGGAAGGAAATAATTCCAAGAGTGTGGAAGTGATCAGGAGCCAGCAACCTGTTTTAAGTTTTTTTTGACACCTTTTCCGTGATATTTAACACGTGAGTTTTCTCAAATGTTGTTAAATTAAACACAGGACTATTAAAATTGTAAAGAACATATGTAAAAAATATACTGTTACCACTAACATGATACAATGAAAAGAGCCTAAGTTTTAGTTAGACAGATTCAGAATCAAATCCTGACTTTGCTACTTGGTAGGTATATGACTTTGGGCAGTTTACTCTACTTCTTTGTGCATCAGTTTCTAAAATGGGGACAAGATTCCTACTCAGTGAAAATTCATTGAGATTATCGTGATTGATGTGTACACAGAATAGCACTGTATTTATGATATATGCTCAGTATATATGATAGGTACTCAGTAGATATTAGACTACTTTCCCATCACTCTTGCTAGACAGAATCTTCCTAACTGTGGAGATAATTGCAAAACAGAAAAATATAGTGTATTTATTCCAATATTCTATTTAAGGCAGGATTTTAAATCTGGAGGAAAATGATGGCATTTTTTTTACAACATTCCTACCTTACTCTCTTCCAACAGCTCTTGTAAAAATATGTGTTCATTGAAAAATATAAGCATTTATAAGAAAAATTTAAAATTTACCCAAAGTCACACCACTCAGATATAAATGCTTTAAAAATTTTGGGATATTATCTTCCATTTATTTGTTCATAGATTTCTTAACTATAGTTTGAGATAAAACTGTACATGTGATTTCTGCATCCCCTATTTTTTAAATGTATTACATTTCTCTATGTTATTAAAAATCCTTTGTATCATTTTAGATGACTGAATAGTATTAAGTCTTAGGGTATATTATAATTTAAGGATTTTATTGTTGGACACTTAGGTGGTTTCCAGTATTTTGTTATGCTGGGATAAGCATCTTTTTTGCCTAAATAATCTATCTCTAAGATGATTTTCTTAGGATAGTTTTTAAAAAATGAAATGACTGCATCTAAAAGAAAGCTCCTTTTATGGTTTTCAAATACATATTTCAGAATTGCTTTTTAGAAAGTATATATCAATTTATACTTCTACCAGGAGTATATAACTGAATATATTTCAAGAAACTCTATTAGTGAGTTTTACCCATTCAAAAATATATAATTTCATTTTTCTTTATAGCATATGTTCAGTACCCAGCACAAAAACTTGGCCACACTGAGCAGACATCAGATGGGTACCAGTAGTTTGATGGAGCGTTTCTTACAAGATGTTCTGCGGCACCACCCATATAAGTATCAAGAAAACAGGTAAAGTAGTTGAGTGGAAGAATAAATTAGTTTATAGTTATATGCTACAATGGATACTTGTGTTAATGTCTCAATACTTCTTAAAATGAAAATTTGCATCAAGAAATATAGTTAATGTGAAATTTTATCTAGTAATTTCCCTTTATGTTAAAAATTTTTTTTAGTATAAATAAGAAATTTCAGTTCAAAAGATGTGGCTTACACTATGCTTTTTCCTAAATAAAAGTCTTAGGCCAAGTAAATGATTACATATCATTAAGATTGTCTATGTCACAGGATTAAGCAGAGGAATAAGGGGGAAGCAAAAATAACTTAAAATATTGGTAACAGAAAAGCTGATGACAATAGCAGAGTAAACATGGTAAAAAATTAAGTCAGTTTCACATTAATGAAACTATTAGCTCACTCTGAATAAAAGAGATATCAAATAGAATGACTCTTTTTTTCAGTAGAGAAGTTGTAAGTTTACAAAACAATCATGCATAAAATACAGGATTCTTTTACATTACCCTACCACCACCAACTTGCATTGGTAAGGAGGAACATTTATTACTATTAATGATGGAATTTTTAAAAAATAATTGTACTATTTTTTAAAACTTTTGTTATAATTTATTACAATTATGAACGATTATTACCTTTGTTACAATTGATGAAAGATTATTAAAATAGTTCTATTGTCCATTATTTACATTAGATGTATTTTTCCCATATACCATCCTATTATTACCACCTTCTATTAATATTGTACATTTGTTATACTTCATTAAAGAACATTCTTATACTTGTACTATTAACTGTAGTCCATTGTCTACAATAGGGTTCACTGTGTTGTACTAGTCCTATGTTTTATTCTTTAATTTTTTATTCTAGTATAATATACATCCTGAAGTTTCCTCTTATAGTGGTTCTTTTTATAATTTTCTTTCAGTATCTTTATAACTTTCTCTTGTATCAATTTATTCTGGTTGTTTTAATAAAAATAAGTATTTTGAACATGTTTAAGGGTTAAGGTACCATGTTAAAGAAAAACATTGAAAATCAGATTAAATACTGTAGGCTGCAGCTGTACAAGAATGGGCAAACTGCAGACAGCTGTATAATGAGATCATTTGCACATCTGTTCAGAATTAACTAAAATGATCAATAGTAGTAGAAAAAGGGATAAACTTCTGTGCTTTGCAAGTCATCAGCCCAGAATTTAGCAAATGGTCAAATGTTTTAATGGGAAAAAAAGCAGGAAAAATAGTGTGATTTCTTAGCTGATGAAAAGATAAAATTAGCCTATCTTGGATCAGAATAAATTTTCAGTTTCTTGCTTGTATAAACAATCCTTTAACAAATATATTTGTATATGCAACTATTTCTATGGTATAGATTCCTTAGAATTTGAAATTCTAGGTCAAAGTTTATGGACAATAAAAATTTTTTTTTAAACTTTTCTCTTTGGAATAATTTCAGACTTACAAAAAGTTGCAGAAATAGTAGAGTTCTTGTATAGTCTTCACCTGGCTTTCCCAAATGATAAATCTAACTACAGTACAATGATTAAAATCAGGAAATTACACTGATACCATAATAATATTTGGTCTGTAGAACTTATTTGAATTTTGTCAGTTGTCCTATTAATGCTATTTCTTGAACCCAGGACTCAATGCAGGATTACACACAGCATTTAGTTGTCACACCTCCTTAGTCCTCTTTAATCTTGAACAATTCCTCAGTCTTTCTTTGCTTTCAAGATCTTGACACTTTTATGAACTACAAGCTAGTTATTTTGTAAGAAATCCCTAAATTTGGGTATGCCATATTTAGACATTTATTTAATTATTTATATTACTGTAGACTCATGAATTTTCTTTTTCTTTTTCTTTTTTTTTTTAAAGATTTTTATTTATTTATTCATTTATCCCCCCCTTGTTGCTTGTGCTTGCTGGGTCAGCTAACCACGCCGTGTGGGCAGGCTTGCCTTCACCAGGAGGCCCCGGGGACCGAACCCGGGGCCTCCGATATGGTAAACGGGAGCCCTACTGATTGAGCCACAGCCGCTTCCCTCATGAATTTTCTTTTATTCTGTGGGTTATAATCTGTTACTATGATAATTTATTTTGTTGCTCAAATTGCATATGGGCATTTAAAATCCTTAATAGGCACTTCTTAAAAGACAATATCAATTTACACTCACCAATAACGTGTGAGATACTCATTTTCTCATTCTTGCGACAGAATAATCTTGAGATTATCCCTTTCCTCCCAATGGGTATTTCTTAGTCTTTATTTATGAGTAAAGTAGAACCTCTTTTTGCATATTTATTGGCCACATATATTTATCCTATGAATTGTTTGCCCATTTTTCTGTTATTTGTAAATTTTGTATTTGTGAGCAATATTTAAATATAGATAATGTCCTTTGTATTTTAAATATGTTGTATTTTCTTAGAATCTGTCATATGTCTTTCAACTGTTTATGGCATCTTTTACCATATAGAAATTAAACATTTAGTCACAATCAGATGTATGGGGAATTTTCCCTTATGGATTCTTTCATATATTTTTTTCATGTCCTTGTTTCTTCTTTTAAATATTTTTAATCTTCCTGGAATTTGTTTTTATAATGGTGTGAGGAAAGATTTCCACTTAATTTTTCATAAATGGATATCTAATTATCCCCACTGATATAAAACTTAACCTATAGCATAAACTAAATTTCTGTATTTGTGTCTATGTATGTATGTTTGTATATGTATGAGTTTGGAATACCATTCTGTTCCTTTGAGGTTTTTTTTTTTTTTAATCCTTTGCAAACATCACATTATTTAATTATATTTATATGCTTTCTAAATTATGGGGCTTATGTTTTGTTTTTATTTCTTCCTTCTTATTACCCCCTTGTCTAGATTTTGTAGATTTTTCTTTTATTTTGGTCTTTTCCAAGATCAGCTTTTGCTTTTTGTTTTTTATTCATTAGTTTTCCTTTTTCCTATATTAATTTATTTTTTCTACTTTTAGGGAGGGGTTTGGTTGTAATTTTTTCCTATCTTCTTGAATTGGGTGCTCCTTTAGTTAGTTTCTATTTATTAATTCTTGTAATGGATATATTTAAATATATGAAGCATCCATTTTGACCATATCTCATAGATTTTGATATATAGCTGTTTTATTTTATTTATTTATGTATAGATTTTTCAAAATTTCCTTTTTAATGGTTAGATTTTTTGAAGAGTTTTTTTTTGTTGTTGTTGTGACGTTAATTAAAAATAAGTAGAAATATAGATTGTGATTTAGTTGTTAATCATAGACACATAAACTTACAAAAATAGATGCAAATCAAAGCATCTATACAGTGATTCCTAACATTTTTTGGGGTTTTGTGAACTTGTTTGATTTCATGATTTTGCTTTCATTTGCTTTCTTTTCTTCCTTCCTTTCTTTTCTTAGCCAAATGTTACAAATTAGTTTTATTTGAGGATATGATAGTCCTTAAGACAAATAGAGATAATTTAGTCTCAGAAAAACTAGGGAAAAGTACTGCACCAAAATTTTATTGATTAGAGTTTATAAGTCTGAAATATTAAGGAATTTTTGCTCTATCATGACATTTTATATATATATATATATTTAGGAGGTACTTGGGATTGGACCCAGGACGTTATGCATGGGAAACCGGGGCTCAGCCACTGAGCTTCATCTGCGCCCCAATGACAGTTGGTTTATTTGTTTGTTTGTTTGATTGTTTCTAGGAGGTACCGGAGATCGAATCTGGGACCTCATACATGGGAAGCAGGCACACAAACACTTGAGCTACATCCACTCCCCATGAAATTATATATTAATATGATGGTTAGCCTTTTTCTTTTTCAAATTTCAAGTTAATCTTTATTAAGATCATAAATTTAGATGGAAAAGAAAGTAGCAGTGATATTAATGACATGTTTAATAAGAAACAGCTGCACGTGACTGACACATATGCATGTTCTCTTGGATAAATGTATCTCTCAAATTGAAAAATATTTAATACAAGTATTTTTAATATGTTGATTTATTTTTTTTTGTTTATTATTTTTAATAGACTTTACTTTTTACAACAAGTTTAATTCACAGAAAAGTTGAGAAGATAAAACTGAAAGTTTCTATATACTCACTTTTCCTTTTTTGTAAGATCTAATGTGGTATCCTGGGGAGGCAGCTGTGGCTCAATCAGTAGGGCTCCCGTTTACCATATGGGAGGCCCCGGGTTCGGTTCCCGGGACCTCCTGGTGAGGGCAGGCCCGCCTGCACGGCGTGGTTGGCTGGCCCAGCGAGCACAAGCAGCAAGGGGGGGATAAATGAATAAATAGATAAAAATCTTAAAAAATAAATAAATAATGTGGTATCCTGGACAGAATCCAGGAACAGAAAAAGACTGGATAAAAGCTAAGAAATCTGAATAAACCATAGCCTTTAATTAATAATAATGTTTCAATATTGGTTCATTAATTGTAACAAATATACTATACTAATGTAAGATGTTAATGGTATCGTTCTTTTAATTTGCATTAGCATCTAGCATAGGACTTCAAAGCCCTCAGTACCTAGTATAGTAGTAAGTTCTTAGTAGATGGTTGTTGTATAACTGAATTTTTGCCTTCCTTTAATTAAGAATTCAGGACATGTCATTATCATCATGTCAGCTGGTTATATTTATTTGAAAGAGCAATTGCTAAAGTGCTTTGGGTCAAGCATGTTGTCTTGATGCTAGTAGAGGAGATTCATAGGCTGGTTTTTAGATATCAAAGTTTTGGATGTTTTAGAAAATAATTTAAATTAAAAGTTTGAATGGGAAATGCATACACATAGGCATAATTCAAAAGGCACATTCAAAAAGCAAGTCTTCCTCATATCCTTGCCTCCAACCACCCTGTTCACCTTTATGTAGTCACCCAGTGTGACCAGTTTTTAATGTGTCCTTCTATAGATATTCTGAGGGTATGGTCTGTCTCCCTCTATGTTACATAAATGGTCAATTTCAGTCATTTACTCTTACCAAAAAAAAGTAGCAGTGAATATTGATAAAGAATAGTGTACATTCTTTATCGAACACATGAGGAAACCAAAAATATAATTACAAGGTCAGGAAGGTCTATTAGTTTCCTAGAGCTTAAAGCCACTGTATTAGTCAGGATTCTCTAGGGAAACAGAATAAACAGGAGATATTTGTTGTTAATATGAGATTTTATAAGAGTCTATCACGTGACCGTGGGTATGCACAAGTCCAGGTTCCACAGGCAGGCTGCAAACCAGGGGCTCCGATGAAAGTCCAACAAAGGTCTTTGATGAGTTTCCGGGAGACGCTCACTGTCCAAAGAAGGCTGAGAAATTCTCTCTGAATGCTGAAATCACTTCCCCTTTTAAGGCATTCAACTGATTAGATAAAGTGTCACTCATTGCTTACTGCAATCTCCCTGATTGATGTAGATGTAATCAGATTCTATGCAGTAAACTCACTGGTGACTAAAGTCCATAAATGTCCTTGTATTACAATTAGCCCAGTGCTTACTTGACCAAACAACTGGGCAGAGTTACTCGGCCAAATTGACACATTAACCTAACCATCACAGTCCACCCCTTGTCAACTCGGTAACCATATACGTTACCTTAAACAATACTTAGTCTCTAAGCAAAAACAATAACAGACATGCATATATATATATATTTCCACCTAACAATGTTCAACTCTCCTGCGTACAACTGGAGGAATAGGGTACAAGTCCTTGGGAAATATTCACTCTCAAACCTGACATCCTTATATATTATGACATGAAATTAAAACAACTTGTCATATGATAAGGGAAAAGGATGGGGAAGAAAACAAATTTGTTTTGCATACATATACAATCATACTCATAACGAAACAAGGAAGAAAGATTCATAACAATTACAATCCTCTTTTCTGTAGCTAGTCACGTGGATGAAGTACATATTTATCACTACCTTCTTCCACTACCCATTCCATGTTCTCGTTACCCTTGGCAAGCACTTCAGCTGGCCATGGTTCTTTGCCTGGTGGGGTGACCCAAACTTTCATTCCTGAAGATTCTAGGCCGTTGTTAGTCCTACTTGGATTGGTTTGTTACAATTTTCCATTGACTTTAATCAGAGGGCATGCCAGGACCAGGAGATGCCCTAGAGGATCTCCTGTATTCCAGGCAAACTCTTCTTTACCCTCATTATGTAAATGCAGTCCTATTTCCCCTTGATAGTCAGGACCAATCACCCCAGCCAGTACAGTAATTCCCTTCTTTGCCTGTTGATTCACAGGTAAGAGGAGCTCAAAGTGGCCAGGTGGCAGTCTTAACTTCCAGTTCAGTGGAATCATTGTTGAGTTCTCTGGTGCCAGCACTCCTCCTTTTGGGACTAAAACCTGTAGACCACAGAGCTTAAGGTTGCAGGAACAGGAAGCAAAAATTTTCCTAGTGGGTCACTAGTGGAAATAGTGAGTGGTGCCACTCCCATTTCCACTCCTTGATTCTTGGACCCATGAATCCTGGTTATGGGAGAAACAGCACCATAGAGTGGACACTGATTTAGAGCATGCACAGCCTCCTGGAAATATTGCCCCAGCCCTGCAAGGTATTGCCACATAGTTGGCACCATAATTGAGTTTTCAAAAGGCCATTCCACCATTCTATCAATCCAGCTGCTTCAGGGTGATGGGGAACATGGTAACAGGGAATTCCATGGGCATGTGCCCATTCCCACACATATTCCCCTGATTTCTGTCTATATAAGTTGGAAAACTCATGCAGTTCTTTCAGAGTATAACATACTTCCTCATGGGTCACACTTTGTATTTTACCTTTGGGGGCTTGTTGTGATTTTAGTCTAGTCATATGTCTCGAAGACAAGAGGGGTGGGGTGGGGTAGGTAAGGAGAAGGATTAGAAATGTCTTGCAAGCTACTGATCTCAGGGCATTCCTTTGCATTTTCTTCTGGTGAGACAGGATTAATCTCTTCAGGCAGGGGTTGAAAGGCAGATTCCTCAGGGCAGACTGGAGGCTGGGCAGGGCATGCTGGAGTTTGGCTGGTACCTGCCTCAGGGCTGGGAGGAGGTCCAGACTCCCTGGAGCAGGCTGGAGGCTGGGTGATACAAGGTTGACAAAGTGTGGGCCATTGCAGGTTTATCTGGTTAAAGTCTTAGCAGAATTTAGGGTTCCAATGTCCCCACCAATATTATCATCTTTTGTGTCTCCATCCCAGTCCTCTGGGTTCCACTCCTTTCCAATCAATGCCTTCACTTTAACTGCAGAAACCCTGTGGGGTTGAGATTTTAGTTTCCTTTGTAACTCTGCTACTGGTACAATGAGAGTCTGAGTTTGGTTCTCAGATATCTCAAGTACAGGAGACAAGATTTTCTTTGAGAGCACACATAGAAACTTTCATATCATTCATGTGGCATTTAAGTTTCACATTTGAAGACTTTAGCTTATCTTTCTTTTTTAACTATATCCAGAGTATCTGGGAGGAGCCAGCCAACATCATTATACTTTTGACTCCACAAAACTCTGTTAAGGTGTTGAAAACACTCTCACCCAGATCCTTGCTTCTTATAAACGTGGAAGTAGGGGAAACCAGTGATTATATTTTGCATATCTCTATTGCCAACTCACTCCATGGACTGTTAGCAGCCTCTTCATTACTGGAAAGGGAGTCATTAGTATCCTTGAGTCCAATTAGAGTACAGAGCCAATTGCAAAAATCCCAGAACTACCTCAGACATGCCATTTTTAAGACTCTGTTCCTCAAGAACCACTCCTGGTACCAAGCTGTATCAGTCAGGGTTCTCTAGGGAAACAGAATAAACAGGAGATATCTATCAATAATATGAGATTTTATCAGTCTCTCATGTGACCGTGGGGATGCACAAGTCCAGGTTCCGCAAGCAGGCTGCAAACCAGGCGCTCTGATGAAAGTCCAGTGAAGGTCCTTTATGAGTTTCTGGGAAACGTTGGCTGTCCAAAGACGAGCTGGGAAATTCTCTCTGAATGCTGAAATCACTTCCCCTTTTAAAGCATTCAACTGATTGGATAAAGCATCACTCATTGCTGACGGCAATTTCCCTGATTGATGTAGATGCAATTAGCTATCTATGGGGTAAACTCACTCGTGACTAAAGTCCATAAATGCCTTTGTATTACAATTAGCCCAGTGCTTACTTGACCAAACAACCGGGCACAATTGCCCAGCCGAGTTGACATATTAGCCTAACCATCACAGCCACGAAAATTTATTCTCTCTCAGTTCTGGAGGCTAGAAGTCCAAAATCAAGATATTGGCAGGGTCATGCTCCCTCCAAAGTCTCTAAAGGAGAATCCTTTATTGGCTCTCCTTGGCTTACATAACTTTGATCTCTAACTCAGTTTTATGGCCATTTTTCCTCTGTGTGTCACTGTCCAAATTTCCCTTTTATGATAAGGGCTTCAGTCATGCTGGATTTAGTGCCCATGGAATTCAATATAACCTTATATTAACTAATTACATCTGCAAAGACCCTATTTCTAAATAAGTTCACATTCACAAATGCTGGGGGTTAAGACTTCAACATATCTTTTTCAGGAGCACAATTAAATCCATAAGAGAGGGTTTATATATTTTAAATTTTAATAGATATTGCCAAGTATAGTAAACTAATCTATACTCCTACAAGCAATGTATTTAAGTCCCTGTATCCTTATACCCTTGCAAAAACTGTTATTGTAATAATAATAGCTAAATTTTTGAGTTCTTACTATGTACTATGCCTTTTTTTAATGAAGTCCTTTACATATAGCAAATTTACTCCTCAAGAAAATCTCATCAGGGAAACTACTATTATTATTCCCCTTTTTCAGAGGTAGAAAACTGAGGTATAGAGAAGGGAACTTTTGGCAAACTTTCTGATTTTTACCACTGGATAAATGAAAAATATGTAGTTTTATTTGCATTTTTCTAATGTTGAGGAACCATTTGTACTTATTAAGTAGTAGCAATTGCTGGAGCTACCACCATTCTCTTCTTTTACTGCTTACCCTAAATATATACAATTTACATCCTGGTGTTATTGTCTTGATTTTTTTTTGTCCCCTAAGGATGATCTAGAATAAAAAGAAATAGCATTTATTGTACATTTTAAAAAATATTTAAAATAGATATTAGAATTTTTTAGATATTAGAATATTTTTATGGATTTTCCCCTTGCTTTTTAGATCTGCACACAATGAGAGACTTCTTATGAATACTGTGTTACCCTCTGAAGTGGCTCATTTTGATGATTTTATTTCTGAAGAAATGACTGAGGACACTGCTGGATTCACAGGAGAGATACCCACCAAGAGTTTGGAACCTGTTGAAGAGTTATGTTCCAGACCTAGAAAATCTCAGGAATATATACAGAATGTTTCAATTAGACCATCAGTTATTAAAAAACTAGAAAAGGGACAGCAGCAGCCCTTGGAGTTTGTTCATAAAATTGGGAGCAGTATGAAAGAATTTAATCGAATAGATGTTGGTCAAACTTCAAATAATGGACAAAACTTAGTATCTTGCTCAGTGATTTCCGGTCCTCCTACTAGTTGTTTATCTGAAAGCTGTTATGACAGACCAGTTATGTATAATATTACTAGGTTACCACTAGCAGTCCATTTGGATTCAGTTGGCAAATGTGATCCAAAAAAAGTCAACAGATACCTTGACCAGGTAGGCAAAGGCTTTAGCAATCCTGTGTTATCACCCCATCTGGAATCTTCTTCAAATTCATATCAGAAACCTAAAGAATCAAATAGGAAATCTTTAGGTATAAATTCTGGTAAATTGGTTTTACAGAAAGGTGTAAAATCTCAGGATAAAACTTTGTCAACTGGTTTTAAATTCCATGAAACTATGGGTACTGAGGGCTCCTTCAGATTTGAATCTCTTTCAAAGTTACCTGTAAACTCAGCAGTAATCCTGAGTAAAACTGGCATGCCTTCTAATAAAGGAATCTTTGAAGATGACATTCCAAAGTACCACGAGGAATTCTTTTCTACTACAGATTGTACCCAAGAAGAAAAGCATTTGATTTTTAACAAGTCAACTTTTTTAGAACAGAAGAGCTCAGTGAGTTCTGAAATGAAGTTTGGTTGTAGCTCTCTTCAGTCATTGTCTGGTCAATCCCAAGAGACTGTACAAGAATTAAACCTTTGGAAGGAAGAGCAAGTTGACCAAAAAGATAAGAACTGTGAATCTAGAGGTTCTGAAATTAGTTTTGATTGCAGTTCCTCTTTTCATTCACTAACTGATCAATCTAAAGTGACTGCCAAAGAAATAAACTTTTCAAAGGAAGTATATGATGATCTGCAATGTAAAAACAATAAATCTTGTGTTTCTGAAATAAGTTCTGATTGTGATAGCTCTCTTCAGTTGGTTACCAACCAATCTCAAATGACTGCTAAAGAAATAAGCCTCCAGAAGGCAATACATGACCAAAGCTATGAATATAGTCATTCTGAAATTAATTTTGATTGTAATGCCCCACTTCAGTCAATTATTGATCACCCTCAACAGCCTATAAAAGAAGTAAACCTTCCCAAAGACACAGGCTTGATTGATAAGAATTATGAATCTAGCAGTTCTAAAATAAGTGCTGATTCTGCTTTCCCATTTCAGACCATGGTTGACCTACTCCCAATGGCTGTCAAAGATATAAAACTTTGGAAGAAGTCTCACATTGACTTGGTTGATAAGAACTATGGGTCAAGTTGTTCTGAAACAAGTTTTGATTGTATTTCTCTTCAGTCAGTAGTTGACCATCCCCAACTGGCTGCCAAGGAAAGAAACCTAAAAGATAGGCATGTTGACCTGAAAGATAAGAAGTGTAAACCCAGTGGTGCTAAAGTACGTCTTGATTGTGATGTATGTGTTCAGACAGTGACTGGTGAGCCTCAGAGGACTGTTGAAGAAATAAATCTTCTGAAAAAGAATGCTGACCTTGTGAATAAGAGCTGTGAATCTCATGGTCTTGAAATGCATTTTCACACTGTTGCTCACGTAGTGGCTGACCAGTCTCAAGTAGCAGTTAAAGACGTAAACCTTCAGGAGGTGAATATTGACCTGGAGAATAAGAGTGATGAATCTAGCGTTTCTGATCTAAGTTTTGATTCTCCTTCTTCTCTTCATCACTCAGCTAATGACCAACCTCAAGGGGCTCGGGGTGAAACAAATCTTAAAGAGTTCAATGTTGACATGGAAGTTAAGAGCTATGCATGCTCCAGTTCTGAGTTGACTTTTGATTCTGATCCCCCTCTTTTGTCAGTTACTGAGCAGTCTCAGCTGGCCTTTAATGAGATAAAAGAAGAGCACATTATCTTGGAAAATAAGAGGTGTGAATCTGATAGTTCTGACATAACTTTTGATTCTGATATTCCTCTTCAGTCAGTAGTTGACCAACCTCAAGTGACTGTTTATGAGGAGGAATATATTGATCTGGAAAATAAGAGTAATGAATCTTGTATTTCTGAAATAACTTTTGATTCTGATAGACCTTTTCATTCAGGAACTGTTCAATCTGAATTAGCTGTTAAAGAAATAACCATTCAGAAAGAAGAGCATGTACACTTAGAAAACAAGAGGGATGAATCCAGTGGTTCTGAAATAAGTTTGAATTCTGATGTCCCTCTTCATTCAGTGACTAATCCTCCTGAAGTAGTTGTTAAAAAGCAAACTCTTCAAAAAGAAGAAAAAGAACACTTAGAAAATAAGGGAAGTGAACCTAGTAGCTCTGACTTCATTATGGATTATGATAGTACTTTTCATTCAATGACTGGCCATTCCAAAGTTCCCATTAAAGAAATAAAGCTTCAGAAAGGACAAGTACACCCAGAAAATAAGGCTAATGGACTGAATGTTTCTAAAATCAACTTGAAATCAGATATCCCTCTTCACTTAGTGACTGAGCATTCAGACAAATCTATTAAAGAAATAAAACTTCATAAAGAAGACCATATACATGTAGACAATAAAGGCAAAGAGCCTAGTGTTTCTGAAATCAGTTTGAAATCTGATATCCCTCTTCACTTAGTTACTGATCATCATGATATCTCTGTTAAAAAAATAAACCTTCAGAAAGAACAGATATACTTAGAAAATAAGGGTAATAAATTTGGTATTTCCAAAGCAACTTTGCATTCTGATATCCCTCTTCTGTCTGTGATGCATCAATTTGAAGTAGTTGGTAAAGAAATACATCTTCAAAAAGAAAAGCATGCTGACTTGAAAGATGGAAGTGCTGTACTTAGTGGTTCTGAAATAATTTTGGATTCTTATGTCCCTCATTATTCAGTGACTGAACCTCAAATAACTGATAAAAAAACAAACATTCAGAAAGTAGAGTATGTTGTTCTAGAAAATGAGAATGATGAATTTAGTAGTCCTAAAATAATTTCGGATTCTGATGTCCCTCATTATTCAGTGACTGAATCTTATAGAACTGATAAAGAAATAAACATTCAGAAAGAAGAGCACGTTCTAGAAAATAAGAGTGATGAATGTAGTGGTCCTAAAATAATTTTGGATTCTGATGTCCCCTTTCAGTCAATGACTGAAAAACCTCAAGTAGCTCTTTTGAGAAAGGATGGTTTTTACCCAGAAGATGAGGGTCCTGAAGTTAGCGGTTTTGAAATAAGTTTGGATATTGCTCTCCCTCTTCATTCAGTCACTGACCAATCTCAACTAGCTCTTTTGAAGGAAAAGCATGCTGATCTGGATGATAAGAACAGTCAATCTTGTGGTTCTAAAATAAGTGTTCATTCTGATGACCCTCTTCAGTCATTGGCTGAACAACTTCAGGAAGCAGTTAAAAAAATAAATCTGTGGAAGGAAGAGGATATTGGCTTAGAAAATAAGACTAAATTAATACCTGGTTCTGATTTTTCTCTTCACTCTGCAGTTGATCAACCTGAAGTAGTTGTTAAACAGATACACCTAGAAAAGGAAGCTCATGTTTACCTGGAAGATAAAAACAGCCAATATAGTGGTTCTGAAATGAGTTTGGATTCTGATTTCTTGGTTCAATCAATAGTTGATCAACCTCAAATAACTATTTTGGAGCAAGAGCATATTGAGCTAGAAGACAAGCACACTCAATCTTGTGGTTCTGAAATAAGTTTTGATTCTGATGATGACCCTCTTCAGTCAGTTGCTGACCAACTTAAAGAAACTGTTAAAAAAATAAGCCTTTGGAAGGATGAAGAGGTTGACTTGGAAGATAAGAGGGATGATTCTAGAGGTTGTGAAATTATATATAATTCTGATGTCCTTCACTCAGTGTCTGGTCAAACTGAAGGAGTAGTTAAAGAGATCAACCTTCGAAAGGAGAATGTTAACTTGGAAGATAAGATTGATGAAAGTAGTTTGAAATTAAATTTTGATTCTGATGAACCTCTTCATTCTGTGGCTGATGAAATTCAAGAGGCTATTAAAGAAATAAGTTTTCTGAGAGAGAAACATATTTGTCTGAATGATAAGGACTCTGAGCCCAATGGTTCTGAAATAATTTATGTTTCAAATGTCCCTCTTCAGTCAGTGGCTGAGCAACCACAAATTTTGAAAGGGAGGTATGCCAATCTGGAAGATAAGGACAGTGAGTCCCTCAGCTTCTCTAAAGTGAGACACCATAGAAATAGTGACACAGATAGGTGGGATGGTAATATACAACATGAATATAAGAGAAATACTTTTAAGTATTATGATTCATTGAATAATCAAATTGTAATTAATCCTCCTCAAAACACAGTAGTACCAGAGTCTGACAGGCATAACTGGGTCAAAATTCATTTCAATAGGAGCAACCTTAACTCCAGTGCACAAGATGATGCTCACATACAAAGCTCTGCTTCAGCAAGTCTTATGACAGTGCCGGTAAGGTATGGGTTAAGGTCATGTCAGGGGGCCAGTGGATCTTCTGTTTTTCTAGAAAAGTCAGAGGTTTTGAATTCTAGTGAGATTCCAAAGGAAAGTAGTTTCCGGTTAACTCTTTTAAGTCATGATGTTTCCAAAATCTCTCCAAAATCAGTTAGAAATGAGTCTTTAGAAAGTAAGAGTAAAAAGAAAATGCAGAGAAGAAAGATGACAATTAGTAATAAGCCACATTTTCCTCAAAAGGTTTATAGACCTATTATTCTCCAGCAAAAGGACAGAATAGCTTCAGAAAAACAGTCAGTCTGGATCAGGACCAAACCAAGTGATATAATTAGAAAGTATATTCCAAAATACTCTGTTTTTTTGCGTCATAGATATCAATCCAGGAGTGCTTTTATTGGAATACATCTTAAGAAGAAAAAAACTGATGTTAGTAGGCTAAAGAAGCTGAAGAGACCTGCCAAAATGCCTTTAAATGCCTCAATTTCACCAGCTGGTACTGATGAGCAGTTAAGAAAGATGGCAAGTTCTGCTCTGAAGCCACCTGTGCAGGATCCTTCTAGCATTGCAGGAAGGAAGATGAATGGTAATAAAAATCGCCTCAGTACCCCCAAACAGCCTTCTAAACCTGTTAAAATATATGATCTGAGAAGTTTATCTTCTCAGATAGCACAATCTGATAGAATGAGGACTCGGCTATCAGATAAATTGAGAGGTAATAAGGTAAAGTAGAAATGTATGTATTAAGGCTAGTTGAAGATTCAGTACTTCAACTGAAATACATTTTGTACTTAATGCACAAAGCTTTCCCAACTTTGGGGTGAAAATTAACCTTAAAACTATTTTGCTATAGATAATTATTTTTCAGAACTTTTGTATTCATTTGAAATTAGTGTTTAGTTTCATGGGTTGTTGTTTTTTTTGTTTGTTTGTTTTTTGTTTTTTTTTAAGACTCAAAAGCATCCTTTGCCCACCATTTTCTGAAGAAGACTTTCACCTTAATTTATCTCATAATTTAGCACAATATAAAAGATTTTCTCCCTCAAATCATGTTGCTTATTTTTATGTTTGTATCTCTCTTGCCAGCAGGCTATAACACTGCACAAATAAATGTAGCAAACATTAAATATCTTATTTTCACTTTTTAAAAATTGGAACAAATGTTTATTACTTACATTCTATGTGTTTCAGAGAGAGATTGTCAATAGGTATACTAAGTGAGTAATTAAAAATAGAATATGGAAAGCAGATGTGTCTCAGGTGACTGGGCTCCTGCCTACCACATGGGAGGTGGGAGCCTCTTGGAGAAAACAAGAAAGACCAGCGAGCTGATGCAACAAGATAATGCAGTGAGATGACACAACCAAGAGACACAGCAGGGAAACACAATGAGAGACGCAACACAGCAGGGAGTGGAGGTCACTCAGGCCATTGGGTACCTCCCTCATGGGAGGTCCTGGGTTCAGTTCCCGGTGCCTCCTAGAAAGAGAAGATCAGCACACAACAAAGGGACACAGTAAATGTAAACAATGAGGGGGTAGGGAGAAAGAAAGAAAATCTTTAAAAAATAAAAAAGGAATATAATAAATTACCTCAACTTTTGACTGGGGTTGTCTTAAATGATCATAGGCAAAAGGCAATTTAGCTTTCTTTTAAATGCCTCCCAGAGAATGAGATTTCATAATCTTAAATCCAGTTTTTAAAAGCTGGCAATTTTATATACATAACACAAATTCCTTATGTTCCATTTAAATTGGATCTGCAAGTCTCTAACTTTACTCATTTGGACAATGCACACCTACAATCTCTGTAGGTTCTTCATTAGCATTATTAAGTCTAGAGGGGAAAATCATCTTGCCCATATGAGTATGCTATTCTTCCACCTTTACTCCCCTCCACATAAAGTTAGTGGTTTAAATGAAAATCCAGGTCATTTTACTGCTTTGTCTCTTAAAAATATTTTTGACATTACCATATCACTTTTTCATTATTTGAATTGAAGTGATTGGTTTTGGTAATATTATTTAGGCAGGCCATTAATTTTTATTATTAGTAAATTATAGCCTTAATATTTTAAAAGATTAAATAAAACTAGTAAGGTAAGTAAAGGGCCCAGCTTGCAAATGAAAAATATATATTTTTACATAAGCTTGGCTTTCTTTAAGCTTGCTAAGGAAAGTTATTATTCAACTGATTTTAATAATTCTGATAAAATGTGTGAATTATACGGCTTAAATCTGGGATGCTTAGAATATATTTATATCCTTGATTCAGGGTCACTGGGTTGATCTGTTACAGATGCATCCAATTTCCTATTAAGCCAAGATCCCAGACCCCTTTCTATCATTAATGCAGGGGGGTACTTGAATTTCAACTATACAGTATAACTTCCATATTTTATTGAAACTAGGATCAATGGTAAGATATATCATGATATCAGAGATATAAAGTGGGTTATTTTAGGAATAATGAAATACAATATAACATTTTGTTTCTAAATGTTTTATTTCAGACCCTTTAACCTGTGGGTATAATGATGTTTTTTGGTAATTTCTTTACTCTAAATTTAAGTAGTAATTATGTTTAAAAAACCGGCAAACTTGGGAATCATCCTGAATGACATTACGACAGATACAGGCCTTATTTATTTATTTATTTTTTATTTTACCGGGAGGTCCCAGGGATCGAACCCGTGTCCCTCCATATGGGAGACGGACGCCCAACCATTTGAGCCACATCCGTCCCCCTTATTTATTTTGGATACAGCCATTATATATCTGGCCATAACCTACAGAGTCGAATGGGACAGAGTGTAAACTACAATGTAAACTATAATCCATGCTTAGTGGCAATGCTCCAAAATGCATTTATCAATTGCAATGAATGTACCACACTGATGAAAGATGTTGCTAATGTGGGAAAATGTGGGCGGTGTGGGGAGCGGGCATATGAGAATCCCCTATATAGTCTCTGTAACATTTATGTAATCAAAGTAACTTTTAAAGAATAAAAAAAGTGGGAAAAAACTGGCAAATATTTATATTTTTAGTTGCAAAGCAGCATATGTAGCATTTCCTTCAACTGTGCCTCCTTATGTACAAACATTTTTAAATTTCCTTCTTAAAATATCACTACAGGCCATTAGTTCAAAATAATCCTCCAAATTTAATTTAGTAAGAAAAATCTGTCCTGATTAGGAAGTAAACAACTAATATATAAAAATATCCTGTTTGTGGGTATTGGTGTCTTCTTCCTATGGGATAGATAAATTATTTCCTTAAGTACTAGTAGTAAACATTCTGCATGCTTTTTAATGTAAGTTGAAAAACGCAAGCATATGGAAATAATGTGCTGTATAAATATGATGTATCATATTTAGTATTACATCATGCAGAGAGGGAAACTTCATTCAAGTGAAACAGTTTGGAAATGTTTTCTAATTTTTATAATCAATATTAGACAAGTTTGAAAACTTGAAAGTGTAAACAGGGGGATGGATGTGGCTCAAACGGTTGGGCGTCCGTCTCCCATATGGAGAGACCTGGGTTCAATCCCTGGGACCTCCTGGTAAAAATAAATAAATAAATAAATGGAAAACCTTATTAAAAAAAAAAAAAGAAAGAAAATGTAAACATTATAATTTAAATTAAATCAGAAATTATTTACGTTCAGAATTTGGTAGGATATAACATGTGCCCCTTTGACTAAGAACATTTTGGCTTAACTTGCAGATTAGATAAAACAATGGAATGTTTTCATTTATTCAAGAATACATTAAATTTCTTTTAATAGTGAAAAGTCAAATTACGACCATAACTAATATTTATTAAATTTGTTCTTATTCAGTATATTGCAGAAATTTTTTATTATAATTGCCCTAAGTTGTACAATGTGGACCATATTGTGTAAAGAGTGTTGTGCATTTGTGCATTTAAATTATTTATGAAACTCGGGCACTGGGTAATATTTTTTTTTGGTAAAGAGAAACTATATTTAAATATTCAAATGATATATTTTCATGTAAAACTAATGTGAAGACTAATGTGTTTTTTATAATGCAATTTAAAGGCTAAACTTGTATTGAAATTTCATAATAATATGTATTTAAATATGTCTTTATTTTTTCCTCATGTTAGACACTTTTTCTGGAAATAAGAATCATAGAATAATGGAAACAAAAATATATTTTACAATTGGTTTGAGAAATAATAAATAAAAGAAAGAAATGTTGATGCTGGTGAAAAAATAGTTTAACCAAAGAAACAGAGGTTATATTTAATGGAGAAGTTATTTCAAAGGATTAAAATTAAATAACTATTTCTTGGTCTGGTGGAGTGGTGGAGTAGCAACTTTTTACTTTGTATACCTGTACTGAAAGGATTAAATGAACAGGTATTATCTATATCACTATATGACATCTCCTGGAATAGAGATCTTTGGTGCTTCCAGTGTTATAGTGTATATTATAAAAGACCAGAAAATGTGGAAGAATGTATGTCAGTAAGGCAGATGCCTTTGGTCCCAACAATATTGATTTTCAGTGTTTTTTGGTCCAGGATTATATTGTCAGGATGAACAATATCCTGCCCTTTACAAATAAAAAATTTCCAGAGTAAAAATGTAAGCTGAAAATCTACTTCTAATAAAGGACTTTCATATAGAGAGAATATGGAAAATAGTGAAAAAAACACAATATAATTAGGGAGTTATACACCAAAATGTTAAGAAGATAGCAGGGAATTGGGGGTGGAAGGAGGTTGAGTAAAAGTCTCAACATTTCCTTATACTTTATTTTGACTTCACATATTAGGCAAATAACAAGATATAGTCAGTTTTCCTTTGTTCTTATACTTTATATGTGTATTTATTTATTTATTTATTTATTTAATTTATTTTATTGTGGGTAAAAATCAAAATTTTCACAATACATACCAATATTTGTAAAATGATATATAAATATATATGCATATATGTGCATTTGCTTAAAAAAATGTTATTTATATATATATAAATACATTTTAAGAGGTGCTTAGATTACCTAAAATATTACACGGAACCCACTGGGATTCCCATGTTGCCCACCTCCCACACCTCCCACCACATCCCACGCAAACATCTCCCACAAGTGTGGCCCACCACTCTCAATGGACTTACACATCCTGGGGCCTTGCCACCAACCATAGACCACAGTTCACATTGTAGACCACACTCTCTCCCACACAGTTCTACCCTACAGCTCAATGGACTCATCCAAGTCACCTGGTGAGGAGACAACCATATATGTGTATTTAAAAGATTACTCAACAGTATTTCAAGATTTTTACCTTGCTAAAAGAATAGATCTAGGATGAGCTATAGTTTATTGCTGATTCATTACATAACAATGAACTTATTCTTTTTTTCTATGCTTATAATTTATTGCATGCATGTTGATTTTTTATATGCGTTTTATTTTCCAAGTTTTTAAGCTGGAAATATGTGTGTGTACATGTGTGTGCATATGTTGAGCCCTTAAGTGCCAGGCATTGTTCTAAGCTTTGGACCTTTATTATTTCATTTGATCTTCAAAGAGCCCTTATGAATTAGGTACTCTAATTATCACTATATATCAGATGAGAAAATTGGGGTCTAGAGTAGTTAAGTAATCTTCTCAAAGTCAAAAAGCCAAATAAATGGTTGAGCCAGTTATGCTAAATTCATGCACTGCTGTGATTGCACATTCTGTTCTTTTAGCCACTATTCTATTCTGCCTGCCATCTAGAGTTCTAAAATTATAGACTTAGAATTTTAAAACTTGAAAGGGATCTTTTTTTTTTTTTTCAATCAGAAAAGGTTTTATTATAAGAAACAATGACATCAGGTAGAAAATGCAAAAAATTGTGCAATTATGGCAAAATGTTTAAAATATCTACACATTTGCCCCCATAGGACTACAGTACTTACTACCTACCTGAGCACTGAACATTGAATGCCATTTTAAATTGCTTACATAGGGAATCCTGATTCCTTGCAGATCACATCCACTTTGACTCATGCACCAATGAAATCAGCTTGATGTTTAAACATCAACTTTGTAGGATAACAGACAATAGAGATGGAAAATGAAAGTACAATTTCTTCTTTCCTATAACAGTTATACCAAGTCCAGTTTTCAATGTGTAAAAAAATATATAGGAAAGTGCTACATATATTTGTCAAATGTAAAAACAAAGTTAAAGGGAGACTGGCATAGGTTAGAACTCTATTTTATTTATTTATTTATTTATTTATTTTTTACCCGGGAGGTACCGGGGATTGAACCCCGGTCTCTCCATATGGTAGACAGATGCCGAACCTCTTGAGCCACATCCATTTCCCAGAACTCTATTTTAAATCTGTAGTACCCATTGTGTCTTTTACTGTTTTCATCATACTATGCAAATGTACCTTAAATATCTAAACATAAACACATCACTAGTCTTATTTTCTAGGACCTCTTCTGAAATAATTTTAAAAGTGGCAAAATGTCCCAGCTATATAATTTAAACAAATAGTTCATACAAAATTCAATATATATTCTACTTTCATAGCAAATCCTAAGCCTTGGCTCTGACACACTATACTTAGATCATACCCTCAATATAAATTGTTTTCACAAAAGGATCAATTGTTGTGCAGATTGACAGAATAAATCTACTGTAGAATTAAACCACAGTATATTGTATTCCTGTATATCATACAGCACATAAATATTGCTAACTCAATGTTCTATGTCATGTTTTCAAGTAATACATTTTTCTAAATAAATAGATTGTCAAAAAGCGGCAGGAAATCTTAGATAGGCAATGAAGCTTTCAAAAAGAAATTTCAAGAACACCTCTTGCAAAAGTTGCTTACTTTTTTTTTCCTCCCTCAGCAATGCAACACTGTAAAGAAAGCATCAAAAAACTCACAGAAACAGCCCCCAAACAAGAATGAAAATAAAGAAAACAATGGAAAATAAAGAAAAACTGGAGAGGAAAATAAAGATTTTTGATTAAGTTTGTAATGAGATTATAGACATACTATCAAGGCCAATAAGAGGAAACCATATAGCTTGCTTTCTAAGACTAAATTTAAAATTGTTAATTCTATAAATGCTGTCCACTTTAAATTTTGCTTCAGAAAACTTTCCCTACTTGTAGAGGTCTATGACAAGCAATTTGGAAAGTTCCTGAAAACCGAGGTATGTGATGCAAAGAGGCAATGTTTTAAACTTGTTTCACAGTAAAACATTATGATTTGTGCAAGATTTTTAAAATACAAACCATACCAGTTTGCTTTCTTTAAGAGAATAAAAATGTTCTGGGTTAAGGACAGACTGGGCTATACTTATATCCTTTATCAATTATTTTGAAGCATAGTAAAAAATAAGTTACTGATCCAAATATCTGCCTTACAGATTAAAATGAGTTGGTTTGTCCTTCATGTAAATGTTCCTAATGACTGTTAGAAATTCATCGGTTAAATATGAAAAGTGATTGGATACCTACAATGCTACAGCTCTATTCATTTTTTTCCTTCTCAATCACCTTCAGCGAAGTAATTATCCTAGAACAAAGTTTCAATGGAAAAACAATATTCATCACCAGTAAATGCAAAAAAAAAATTAAATGAGATTTTAATTGTCATATGTAACTTAAAAGTCATTAAGTTAGACTACTGCAGGAATTTTAAATTTCTGGAAAACTAAATTTTAAACTAGGGGTAAAACTTCACATTATACTCTGTGCAGAAAATAAATTACCTTTCATCGTACCTATGACTGGATAGGTAGAGGATGGAAAAGAAGGTCAGGCAACAAAATGGGTAGTTAGTGCAAACTGAGTGTAATATTTTCTAACTCTTCTAAGACTGAGTCCAGTTGGACCAATAACTGGCCATATCCTGCTATAAGTAGAGAATTCTGTGAGATCACAAGAGTTCAACAGGTAAAGTACTATGGTTGTAAAACTAACTTAAAACCTGAAAGATAAGCATAGGCTCAGACAACTTAAGTCTTATCTAGCCACACATGAGCGAACTTATACTAGCACCAACCACATGTGAATTTGAGCCCTTTTCAGGATTTTAAACATGAGACAGTGTTAGCACTTTAAGGAAGTTGTTGACAGAAAACTGCCATTTTACATTACGTAACAAAGTTACATAAGAAACATGAAACAATTAGACTAAAAGCTCATTCTGAGACCGATTTGTTTTTCCTTCAATCTACTCTAATGGAACACATTTAACCCTCAGTATATTTGAAGACAGTACAGAAAAATATAAATATAAAGAATGAGGATCTAAGTTAGTGCTCCTCTGTGTCGAGAGGTCACAGCTAAAGTAAAGTCCTAGTGATATTGTCTCAGATTTTGACCCGTATTTAAAATAAAGAGTCATATCAAACTAGTTTGGATGTCTCTACCTAGTAATACCCTATCTGCTCTTATAGGAGTGCATAGTTTTCTTGGTTCATCTGGTGTCTCAGTGATTATCACAAAATTCTAGAATGCTATGATTACTTTTATACCAGAAAAAAAAAAATGCTGATAATTGCACTTTGTTACCTTGTCCTTGCTGAAATGAAAACATCACGAAGGTGAAAACAGATCCCTCCCAATGCTATAATCTTTAAGAGCACCCATTCCTGTGTAGAAAACCCTCTCAGCTTTCTTAAATACTGACAGCACTTCTTTGTATCATAAGACAAGTTTCCTCAAGTATGAGATGTCAGTGAGCTTACTAAGGCCTGCTACTCATTAAAGAACTTTCTGAAGACATTGAGGATAGAGTTTAGCAACAGCACATTCAAAATGCCGGCCAAGGTCCCAGAGCCGATCCGGAGTCTCATACACTTTCATCCACTGGTCAGCAATGTCATCATATTGGTAAAGAGAATTTTTTCTACTGGTTCTGAAGACATGTTCTTCCACGGTCACTTGAGTAGCTCGAACAAACAAATGGAGTTTATTCTGGAAAAGTGCCAGTTTAAGGTATGGATTTATGGACTGATCACATGGAAAGTCCTTTTTGCGAGTCCATTTATTTAGTTCAATATCATAGGCCTCTACAGTAAACATACGTTGGTGATTTCCACAGGTTCCAGCTATGTAGTAGATAGAGTTCTTGTATACAGCTGCTAAGCCCTAGATTCTAGGCACAGTCATGGGAGTTAAAAAACCCCAGTAGTCTTTCTGAGGCTCGTAGAACAGGAAAAATTCTCCCTGTAAAACATAGATCTCTTTGTACTCCACAGCATTATGAAACTCCATTGCAACAGGCATTGCACAAACAGTCGCCCAACAATTCTCTCTACTGTCGTAGCACTCCACAGATTTCAGTGAGTTTCTCCCATCACCTTTGTAAACACGACCTCCAATTGCATATATTTTACCACAGCAATATACCAGTTTGCAGCCTATTCTAGCTCGAAGCAAGGATGGTTTGGATAGCCATCTATTGGTGGAATGGTCATACATCCAGAAATCATTTTCTGCCTTATGGTCTATGGAGACCTCACTGCTGCTTGGTCTGTACCCACCTGCAATATAAATGTCATTATCTGGTGATATAAGAATCCCAACTTCTCTCAGGTCATTTGGTGGTTTGCATAGTTTAAACACTCTTCCTGTGACTATATCTAGACAAGGCACTGTTTGCTTCTTTCCTGAGTGTTTGTGGGCAGCATCAAAACATATGATCATTTCAGAAGCAGTCATTCCTAACCTCTGTGTGCAGCCATTGGTATTGGATGGTCCCTTTCTACACAGCCTTTTGGCTATAGCCTGTGCAAACCGAGGTGGAATCTTTTCAATGAAAGTATCTTCCGTCAGAGGAAAACATATGCATTTGGCAAAAATTTCTGGAAGATGCACTTCTCTTTCATTCTGTTCATGCTCAAACCACCTTATAATGCTTTCATAAACATGCTCTTCTCGGTCTACATTTAAATCATCACTGTCTAGTATGCTTATAAGTTGGTCTTTTGTCAAGTGGAGAAACTCTTGTTCTTTGGTGACACACAAACTTTTTTCGAATATATTCTTTTGATCGATCTCCAAGTTCCTGATGACCATAATGATCAGCAAAGATGAAAACCCCAATAGAGTTTTGTGGGTCCAAATGGCTGATCATATACTTAGCACATTGGTCTTGAATGGAAGGAATCTGGAAGATGCTAGCTGAAGTGAACAAGGCTTGAACGTTGGCCTCTGTTAGAATAACCCTGGAGGTATAGGCATAGTTCAACACTAAATCCATCGATTCAGCTTCAACACCGACTATTCGAATTTCTTTCTGAGTACTTTCTGTAAGTCCACTAGTGAACATGGATCTGAAGTAGGGGCTGATTGCAGCAAGAACGTTTCTATGACAGGAAAATGTTTTTCCGTGATCCACTTCCACTACAATGTCTGTCAACTGTCCTTCATCGTACATTGTTTTGAGTAGCTTAAGAATACTGCAAGCATGGAAGGGGTCCATGTTTCGCTGGCTGTGTCTGAAGATGGAATCCCATTCGGTGTTGGGGAAGATTTACTTAAATCTGCTGACGCGGCCATTTCTCGATGGGGCCCGGGATCCAGCTATTTAAAGAGAAAATGTCATTTCGCTTCCCTCTCTCCCGGGTTCCGTTGAAAGGGATCTTATATCACCTGATCCATCCTTCTAATTTTATTCTTAATGAAACAGACCCAGAAAGATTGACTTTCATAAGATTATAGTTTTATTTTTAATTTACATACTGTAAAATCCATCTTTTTAACCATACAGTTCAATAATTGTTAGTAAACTTACTAAATTGTGTAACCGTCACCACAGTCCAGTGTTTAAACATTTTCATCCCGCCAATAAGATTCCTCAAGCTTGTTTATAGTTGATCCCCATTCCTACCACTGGCCCCAGGCCACCACTAATCTACTTTCTGTCTTTGTGGGTTTGCCTCTTCTAGATATCTAATATAAATAGAATCATGAAGTATGTAGTCTTTTGTGCCTGGCTTCTTTCATTTGGCATAATGTGTTTTTCTTGTTTGTTTTAATCAATTTTATTGATACATATTAATAAAGCATACAATCCATCCAAAGTGTACAATCAATGGTATTTGGTATAATCACGTAGTTGTGCATTCATCACTTCACTCATTATTAAAGCATTTTCATTATTTCAATAATAATAATAAACAAAAAACAGACAAACAGAAAATTCTTCACCTTGCAATCTCTCTCTGTTTCCCCTGCTGTACATAGCTGCTATTTCTGGCTACTCTTTTATTTTTTTTACAACATACTTTATTGGCAAGGCTGTAGGGAGACAGCCACTCTGATACATTGCTGGTGGGAATGCAGAATAATCCAACAGAGAGGAATTTGTCAATATTTGTCAATATGTGATTTGGTAATATCACATTTGAATATATCCTTTATTCCAGCAGTTTCACTTCTAAGAATCTATCCCAAATGTACATGACAAAAATATAATGATATACATTCAGGATTTTCAATTAAGCATTATTTATAATAGCAAAAGGGGAAAAGAAACCCAAATGACTCTCAGGAGGGGATTGGTTGAATAAACTATGGTACATGCACATGATGGTCTATGTAGTCTTCCCCCCCCAAATCGATTTTATTGATACATACTAATAAAGCATACAATTCATCCATGTACAATCAATGGCATTTGGTATAATTACATATTTGTGCATTTATCACTTCACTCATTAGTAGTGAATTTTCATGATTTCAATACTACTACTAATAAACAAAAAAACAGACAAACAAGAAACTTCTCCATCCCTCATTCTCTCTGTTTTCTCTGCTGTACATGGCTGCTATTTCTAGCTACTCTTGCACAATTATTTATTTATGAAGCAATTTTATTGAGATATATTCACATACCATATTATCTATCCAAAGCCATAAATCTATGGCTTTTAGTAGAATCACAAAGTTGTGCTTTCACCACCACAAAAAATTTTTAGAACCATTTCATTACTCCAGAAAGAAAAACTCCACACCCCTTAGCATGCCTTCCCCAGCCCTACATAACCACAAATCTAATTTCATCTTTATAAATTGATTTATGTTTACATTTTATATAAATGGAATTATGCAATATATTACACAATATATTTAGTTCATAGTAACGCAGTTATACAATATTTGTCCTTTTGTGTCTGACTTGTTCACTCAACATAATGTCCTCCAGTTGTCATATGTTGTCATATGCTTTACGACTTCATTTCTTCTTACAGCTGCATAATATTCCATTGTGTGAGTACACCACAGTTTGTTTATCCATTCATTGATTGATGGACACCTGGGTTGTTTCCAGCTTTTGGCAATCATGAATAATGCTGCTGTGAACATCAGTGTGCAGATGTCTATTTGTGTCACTGCTCTCAGTTCTTCTGGGTATATACCCAGTAGTGGCATTGCAGGATCACGTGGCAAATCTATATTCAACTTTCTTAGGAACTGCCAAACAGTCCTCCACAGTGGCTGTACCATGCTACATTCCCACCAACAGTGAATAAGTGTTCCTTTCTCTCCACATCCTTTCCAACACTTGTGTTCTCTGTCTTTTTAATAATGGCTATTCTGATAGGTGTGAAATGATATCTCATTGTAATTTTGATTTGCATTTCTAGTGATGTTGAACCTTTTTTCATGTGTTTCTTCCCCATTTGTATTTCTTCTGTGGACAGTTGTCTTTTCAAGTCTTTTTGCCCATTTTTTAATGGGATACTTTGTCTTTTTATTGTTGA
The DNA here is from genome assembly GCA_026826555.1 of Tolypeutes matacus. NCBI lineage: Eukaryota > Metazoa > Chordata > Mammalia > Cingulata > Chlamyphoridae > Tolypeutes > Tolypeutes matacus. The sequence goes on along the minus strand of JAKSZT010053929.1, from coordinate 30,922,020 downwards.
GTTGTATGATCTCCTTATATATCATGGATATTAAGCCCTTATCTGAAATGTGATTTCCAAATATTTTCTCCAATTGAGTCGGCTGCCTTTTCACCCTTTTGACAGAGTCCTGTGAGGTGCGAAGGGGTTTAATTTTGAGGAGGTCCCATTTATCTATTTTTTTCTTGCATGTGCTTTGGGTATAAGGTCCAAGAAACCACCACCTACCACAAGGTCTTTAAGGAGTTTCCCTACATTTCCTTCTAGTAGTTTTATGGTCCTGGCTTTTATATTTAGGTCTTTGATCCATTTTGAGTTGATTCTTGAATAGGGTGTGAGATAGGAGTCCTCTTTCATTCTTTTGGTTATAGATATCCAGTTCTCCCAGCACCATTTGTTGAAGAGACTCTTTTTGTCCTGTTAACATGGACTTGGTAGGTTTGTCAAAAACCAGTTGACCATATAGGTGAGGGTTTATTTCTGGACTCAATTCTATTCCACTGATCAATGTGTCTGTCTTTATGGCATAATATTTTTGAGGTTCATTCATGTTGTAGCATGTTATCAAAATTTTGTACATTTTTACTGCTGGAGTATTAGTTTGTGTGTGTGTGTGTGTGTGTGTGTTTAGAGACCCTTCTTATTTTTGAAAGGACTGTTTTAAAATTTTAAACTACAAAAGAGATTCCATATATTCTGCCAGAAATAAAAACAAACAATAAGGCAGGACTCTGCATAAGCAAACAGAACAATTGCTTTTCAGAAAATGTGATAAAATGGTTTACAGTCATAATCCACCCAGTTTTAAAAATAAAACTATTGAAAACTCACACATCTTCAAGTGGCACATATAGATACCCTTGCAGAGGGAAAAAAAATTGTGGTTCTGCCATTTTATACTGTTCTTACATTTTTTACAATCTAATTTTGCTTAGAGCATAAGTCTGTTCCATATTCTAAAATTCACACAGGTTGGTTGGTTGACTTTCTTAAGAACCACATGATAGAGGCAACAATGACAATACAACTTAGTTTCCAGGAACCTCGTAACAAAGTGTTGTCTCTTTAAACATATGACTTATAGAGGCAAAAAGGGAATCCTGCATAAGAGTTCCCTTTCAGAGGCATGTTTTGAGCCTGCTTCACTGAATTTGATTCTGTTGCTACACTGTAAATGTCACAAACAGGACAACAGCTCCCTTTTCTTCATCGTCACCTGAATCCTCATTGGGCCTTTGCCAGCCTTGGTGAGCAGTGCGTTGCTTTCCACTGGCCATTGCCTTCTACATTTAGCTCTGGGGTGCCACCAATAATAATCCTCACAGCTTCCTCAATAGTATTTGGTATCTTACATCTTTGGAAAATCTCCATCAGTTCATTCACTTGCACAAAAATTCCCTAGAAGCAGATAGGAGGAGGGAAAAGTTTCATTAGAACTACTGCTGCAGGTGACACTGGAAACACTCCACCAGGTATAGGGTGTAAGACTGGAGGTTGCTAAGTGTCATTGCTGAAATGGAATCATCTGCTGAGGGTCTAGAGTATTCTGGTTTTCTGTCTACTTCATCTTTCAGAACAGGCACTATGGAGGAAACTATAACTGGGTCTGAAATTATAGCTGCTAGCCTAGCACAGAAGACATCCTTATAACCAAGTGCTTTTAGTTCACTTGCACAACAAGAATATAAATCCATGAATTTGTGTCTACCTACTAGTAAAGCTATTTCTTTGCCTTCATACTCTTGTTTGAATGCTATAAACTGTCTTTTTTCAATTTTAAATATACTAGCTAGATCACCAATATTACTTTCAAAAGCTAGAAACCAGGCCCAGATTTCTCCAGACTTCTCAGGAGGAAGGCTTCCAGACATTAAAACTCATTCAAGATTGGGTCTAAATTATGTATTTTCACAACATTCCCTATTTGAGGACTTACTACAACTGTATTTCAATCACTTACTGTGCAAAAGGTTGCTTTATATATGTTTCCCTTGATAAACTAAGTTTCCTAAGGGTAGGAACAGTATATCTTGTTCATAACTGTACTGAGCCTTGCAAAGAGTATATATTCAATAAATGTTATTCAATGAATTAATGAAAAAAAAAAAAAAACTCATTCAAACAAAACTCGGGTATTATTGTCCTTGTTGAGGTGAGAGGCATAGTCAATGTTGGCTAGGGCAAATTCTGGAATATCTCCATATTTCTCTTTAACCCCAGCTCAAAAATCTTAAAGGCAATAGATTTGTCCTTACTATAGTAATACTCCATGCGTGCTGCAGGAACATAGACATGATGGCACGTTCTGGTATCTTCTCTTGCTTTTTAAAATGTCATTCTTCCAGATTTGATACCTTCTGCTCTCCTTGCAAATTTTCTGTATGGCTATATACCAAAGTGGGTCAATATCCTCAATAACCAGAAGTATATTATATATGCTGTGAATCTTCTCAGACTTCATGTAACTTTCTTCATAATCTGCATATGCAAAATAAGGAAGCATGTTATTTTTCAATAAAGTGCTTATGACTCTTTCATATAAGCAGCTTTATCACTAAACAACTTGGCATTATTCTTATCCCTCTTCTCTGCTAGCGATTTCCTTGAATGCTCAAAATACTGTGCAGCTTCATAACAAATGTGAGGTTGGTGGCCCAGCACAAGCAGACATTGTTTTTTGTTTTTTAGCTTTTGTTCTTTTTTAAAAACATTTTTTTTTTCTTTTTTAAATACTTAGATTATACAAATGTAACATCAAAAATATAGGGGATTCCCATATGCCTCGCTCCCCACACCTCCTACATTTTCCCACATTAACAACATCCTTCATTAGTGAGGTACATTCATTGTAACTGATGAACACCTTTTGGGGCATTCCCAGTAAGTGTGGATTAAAGTTTGCACTGTAGTTTACACTCCCACACAATTCTGTAGGTTATGACAAGATTTATAATGGCCTGTTTCTGTCATTGCAGTGTCATTCAGGACAATTCCCAAGTCCCAAAAATGCCCCCGTATCACTCTTGTTTTTCCCTCTCTCTGCCCTCAGAACCTCTGTTGGCTACTGCCTCCACATCATTAATATCAGATATTGTTTATAAGCAAACGTAGTTCTTTTCGTTATAAGGGTCTTATCCTCTGTCTGAAGAGGGTTGCTCTTTTCCCATTGTATATATTTTTTCCACATATCCACTTGCTGAGCTTCTTAAGGAGTGTTCTGAGCAGGCACTGAGGGAGCATTACCATCCAATTACTGTCTCATATTCCTATGCTACATGCCTAGCATTCATGTAATTTCTACTCCTATCTTCAGTCATTTTTTTTAGCTAAATGAATATGGATACCCTCTTCATGCTTGTTATAATCTCTCCAGAGTTGTTCTCTGTTGATCATTTGATTACATAACCCCGTTGATATGCTCTTCAAACAGCTGGTAACAAATATGTTAAAAGCTGTTAGGCTTGAGGCTAGGTTTTTCCCTTTATGCCTCTCTTACCTGTCATCCTTGATCACTATCCCAAATTCAAGACCAATCAGGATATCTACTTTTTTCAAATGCTCTAATCCCATACTTGAAAGCTCTATGCTTCCTTTTTTTTGGACTCTTTGTCCCTTTACTGCCATCTTGGTCATTCTTTTCTCTGTGTTTTGTGAAATCTCATATTCAATGTCAACACATTACCCTTTGTTCTCAATCCTTTCACAACAGACTGCTTGCAGTGACCAAAATCTGAGAATCATATCTAAGTTGCCCATTATCCTAATCCACAAGTGCCACAGAGCTAGGACATGGTGGTGATGGTACTGGTCATGATGAACATGTTTTTTTTTTTTCAATCAAAATTTTATTTGCAATATTACTTATATGTATAATTGTATATAGAAAAGTACACAAATCATAGGTGTACAGCTTGATGAATTTTGACAACCCAAATAAAGAAATAGAACATTATCAGTACCAAAGAATCACCTTTTGTCCATTCTCCCAATTTACTGCTCCCCAAAGATAACCATTATTCCATTTTCTATTATCAATGATTACGTTTACCAGTTTTTGAACTATATCTAAATAGCGTCATAATAATAGTATTATTTTTGTATGTGGCTTCTTTTGCTCAATGTTTTGCTTGTGAGAGTAATCAATGTTGTGGCATGCAGCAGTAATTCTTTCTCATTGTTTATGGTATTCTGTGGTCTGAATATACTACATTTTATTTATCTATTCTATTAATGGACATTTGGGTTATTTCTAGTGTGGGGCTATTACAAAAACTATAGCTATGGATATTCTTGTACATATCTTGGTCATAAATTTGGTGTGCTTGTTTTTGTTGAGTGTTTCTCTAAGAATGGAATTGCTGAGTAATTGGGTATTTGTTTATTCAGCCTTAATAGGTATTATCAAATAGTGTTCCAAAGTGATTTTACCAATTTACACACTCACTAGAGATATAGAATTCCAGTTGCTCAATATCCTTGTCAACACTTAGCATTGTCAATCTTTTAAATATTAGCCATTCTGGTGGGTGTGTAGTGGTATCTCATTTGGGTTTTAATTTGTATTTTGCTGATTACTAATGAGGCTGATAATTTCTTAGATGTTTATTGGCTATTTGGATAGCTTTGGTAAAGTGCTTAGTTATATCTTTTGCCCATTTCCAATTAGATTGTCTTTTTCTTAATGATTTGATGGAATTTTTTCTATGTTTTGGATTTGCATTCTTGGTTGGAGATATGTGTGGGGCTAATACTTTCTTCTATGCAGCTTTCCTTTAAACTCTTCTAAAGTAGTCTTCTATATTATATTTCTTGCTAGGAATTTGATAATTTTGGTGATGATGTATATGACATTACTTTTAAAACTACGTTTTCTATTCTTTTTATTGTTTGCACACAGAAATATAATACAAATATATTCTTTTAAGCTTTTTATTTTGAAATAATTTAAAACTTACATGAAACTTACAGTAATTTTACAAATAGCACTATATACTCTTTACCCAGATTGACCTATTATTAGGATTATTGAACTATTTGAAAATAAGGTACAGACATGATGTTCCATTACTCCTTATTACTTCAGTGGGTATTTCATAAGACAAGGACACTCTCTTATATAACCACAGTACACACCATCAAAATTAGGAAATCAACATTGTCCAGTATAACCATTCACTCCACATACCTCATTCACAATGTGCAGATTGCCCTCTAGAGGTCCAAGATTCAGTGCTGGATCACATAGTCAAGTCTCTTTAGTTTCCTTCAGTTTGGAGTTGTTTCTCAGCCTTTCTTGTATTTAATAAATGACATGATTTTTTAAGAGTACAGACCAATTTCTATGTGAAAAATCCCTCAGTTTGAGTTTGTCTTATTTTCTTTTATATAATTAATGATTTTTTGGCAGTGAGAATTCTATGTTATTCTCAGTGCAACTAATAGGAGCTGTACATATCAGTTTGAATAAAAGTGGTATACAGTCCTGGTCCATATCTTAGGGAAGAAGCTTTTAATAGATTGAAATGGGGACTCTCATAGAGGTTGAGTTGTCAACATATAGTTATATTTTTTACAAGTGAATTTTGAGGTGACTATGACAAGAATTTTATTAGTTATATTTATCATCTAACTCATCATATGTAAGACAGTAGCTTATTCATTAATATAACAAATATTACTTTACATCTTCTATGTACCTATCCTCTGGTAAATGCCAGGGATCCAAACATCAATCAAATATGCTTCTAGGAGCTCACACTAATTATCTGATAAATGAGAGAGAATTTCAGTAGTGGTAAGTCAGTGATATACAACATAATGTGTACAATTCCTTGAAAAGATCTTAATAAGACTATATAGATAACAGTCTTGAAATACTGCCATTTGGTATTGAAAGATTCCTCACTTTTTTGCACTGAGAGCCATTGCAAGGCATTTCTGTACCTTATCTGGAAAGAAAGTTTGTTTTCTTGTTTTTTGTTATTACGTTGCTTTGATGCATTGGGATGAAGTGTTAATTAGACTTACTTTCCATCTTATCATAGCACGAAAATGACTTCCTGAGGACAAGTTAGTATATTCATCAAATGTTTCCTTTTTGGGTTAAGATATTGTCAGCTCTTTTAAACTGGAATAATAGAGAACTTTTTTGGAGAAGGTTCTTGTAACTGGTTACAGATAAAGAAATAAATAAAACAAATGATATTTATTATCCACTAAGCTTAAATTCTGTTTAACTAGGTGAACGACCCTTAGAAAATCTTAGTTCTAACCTGATTATTTCACTGTACCAAATGATAACCAGTGCCTGATTATTACTGCAGTTTTACACAGTGGCCTTCTTACATGCCAATATCTATTTATTTGAAGTACCATCCATGCCACTATTTATAGAATCAGCAAAACCACTTGACCCTTATAACTGATCGTTTTCAGATTTTCATACTTGTGCTTCCTACTTAACACATCCATAAACAGGAGAGCAACTAAGTTCCTCTTTTTTGTTCCTCAGAGAAAGAATCTCAAGTTTTATTTAACATGCTACATCTCAGTGTGTGACAGTCTTTTTTTAATTAGAAAAGTTGTAGATTTGCAGAAAAACCAGGCAGAAAATATAAACTTCCCTGTATACTTCTCTATTATTAACACCTTGCATTAGTATGGCACATTTGCTGCAATTGATGAAAGAACATTTTTATAATGGTACTACTAACTATAGTCCATGGGGTCACTCTAGGGGTCACTGTTTATGTTGTACAGTCCTATGGATATCTTTAAACATTTTTTATGCTAGTAACATATATACAACCTAACATTTCCCCTTCTAACCACATTCAGATATATATTTCAGTGCTGTTAATTACATTCACAGTGTCGTACTACTATCACACCATCTATTACCAAAACATTTCCATTAATCCAAATAGAAGCTCTGTACAATTTAAGTATTAACTCCCCCTTCCCTATGCCTACTCTGTAACCTGGTAACCTGTAGTCTAATTTCATTTATCTATCTATCTATCTATCTATCTATCTATCTATCTATCTATCTAT
>JAKSZT010053929.1:30900548-30914978 GCA_026826555.1 Tolypeutes matacus | reverse complement strand
TATCTATCTATCTATCTATCTATCTATCTATCTATCTATCTATCTATCTATTTATGCAGTACCAGGGATTGAACCTGGGACCTCGTACGTGGGAGGCAGGCACTCAACTCTTGAGCTACATCTGCTCCCTTCTAATTTCTGACCATGATTTTGCTTATTCTAATTATTTCATATCAGTGAAATAATACAATGTTTGTCCTTTGTGTCTGGCTTATTTCACTCATCATGGAGTCTTTCAAGGTTCATCCATGTTGTCTCATGTATCAGAACTTCATTCTTTTTTATGGCTGAATAAGTTTCTATGGTATGTATACTCCACATTTTATTTATCCATCGGTTGATGGACATTTGAGTTGCTTCCAGTTTTTTACAATTGTAAACAATGCTACTATGAACATCTGTGTGCAAATATCTGCTTTCAATTCTTTTAGGTATGTACCTAGAAGTGGGATTGCCAAGGCCATATGGTAATTCTTTAGTTAACTTTCTGAGGAACCGCCAAATTGTCTTCCACAGCGGCAGCAACATTTTACATTCCCAACTGTAATAAATGAGTATTCCCATCTCTCCACATCCTCTCCAGCACTTGTAATTTCCCCCTTTGTAAATTGTAGTCATTCTAACTGGGTATGAAATGGTATCTGATAGTGGTTTTGATATGCATTTCCCTGATGGCTAATGATGTTGAGCATTTTTTCATGAGCTTTTTGGCCATTGTATATCTTTGAAGAAATGACTTTTTGAGTCTTCTACCCATTTTTAAATTGGGTTGTTTGTCTTTTTGTTCTTGAGTTGTAGGATTTACTTATGTATTTCTGGATAGTAAGCTCTTATTGGATTTATGGTTTCCAAATATTTTCTCCCATCAAGTAGGTTGTATTTATGGTTTCCAGATATTTTTTTCCATCAAGTAGGTTGTCGTTTAACTTTCATGATAAAGTCCTTCGAGGCACAAAAGTCATTTTGATGAGGTCCCATTTATCGATTTTTTTCTTTTGTGGCTTGCCTCTTGGGTGTAATGTCTTAGAAACCACTGCCTAACACAAAGTCCTGAAGATGATTCCCTGTGTTTTTTCAGAACAGTTTATTTTTCTTTATTAGAGAAGTTGTGGGTTTACAGAACAATAATGCATAAAATACAAAATTTCTATATACCATTTCACCACCAACCCTTGCATTGGTGTGGAGCATTTGTTACAATTGATGATAGCACCTTTTTATAATTGTACTATTAAAGTCTATGGTTTAGCTTAGGGTTTACTGTTCATGTAATAGAGTTTCATGGATTTTTTTTTTTTTTAAAGATTTTATTTATTTATTCATTTATCCCCCCCCTTGCTGCTTGTGCTCGCTGGGTCAGCTAACCACGCCGCGCGGGCGGGCTTGCCTTCACCAGGAGGCCCCGGGAACCGAACCCAGGGCCTCCCATATGGTAAACGGGAGCCCCACTGATTGAGCCACAGCCGCTTCCCTCATGGATTTTTTTTTAAAAAAATTTATTCTGTAACCATATATAGAATCTAACATTTCCCCTTTTAATCATATTCAGATACATATTTCAGTTCTAAGTCCATTCACAATGTTGTGCTACCATCACTACCTTCCATTATCAAAAAATTTTCATCATTCCAAATGGGAACTCTGTACATTTTAAGCCTTAACTCCCCATTCTCTATCTGCACCCTGTCCCCTGGTAACCTGTATTCTAGATTCTGAATCTATGAGTTTGCTTATTATAATTGTTTCAAATCAGTGAGACCATACAATATTTGCCTTTGTGTCTGGTTTATTTCACTCAACATGATGTCTTCTAGGTTCATCCACGTTGTCACATGTATCAGGACTTCATTCCTTTTACAGCTGAATAATATTCCATTGTATATATATATATCACATTTTGTTTATCCATTCATTGGTTGATGGACACTTGGATTGCTTTCATCTTTTGGCAATTGTGAATAATGCTACTATGAACATCAGTGTGCAAATATCTGTGTTTGAGTCCCTGCTTTCAAATCTTTCAGGTATATACCTAGTAGTGGGATTGCCAGGTCATATGGTAGTTCTATAGTTAGCTTTCTGAGGAACAGTTAAACTGTCTTCCACTGTGGCTGACCATTTTACATTGCTGCCAGCAATAAATGTGTGTTCCTATTTCTCCGGGTCCTCTCCAACACTGTTATTTTCTGTTTTTAAAATAGCAGCCATTCTGATGGTTGTGATATAGTATCTCATAGTGATTTTTTTTTCAAATTTCACTGATGGCTAATGATGTTAAGCATCTGTTCATGTGCTTTCTGGCCATTTGTATATCTTATTTGGAGAGATGTCTGCTCCAGTCTTTTGCCCATCTTTTAATTGGGTTGTCTTTTGTTAAATTGAAGGGTTTCATTATATATGCTGGATATTAATCATTTATTGGGTATGTGGTTTCTAAATATTTTTCCCATTGTGTAGAAATTTTTTTTCTTTAGTGATAAAGACCTTTGAGGCACAAAGTTTTTAGTTTTGATGAGGTCTCATTAATCTCTCTTTTTTTTTTTTCATTGCTTGTGCTGTGGGTATAAAGTCTAAGAAACAGTTGCCTAACACAATGTCCTGAAGATGCTTCCCTACATTTTCTTCCAGGATTTTGATAGTTCTAGCTCTTATATTTAGATCTTTGATCCATTTTGGGTTGATTTTTGTATATTTTTTTGCAAATGGAGGTCCAGGTTTCCCAGCATCATTTGTTGAAGAGACTCTTCTTTCCCAATTGAGTGGTCTTTGCAGCCTTGTCAAAAATCAGTTGGCCATATAAATGTGAGGGTTGATTTCTGAGCTCTCAATTCTATTCCATTGGTCTATATGTCTGTCTTTGTTCCTTGTACCAGTACCATCCGTGCTGTTTTTTTTTTTAGTTACTGCGGCCAGGGATTGAAACCAGGACTTCATATCTGGAAAACTGGCACTCAACCACTGAGGCACATCAGCTCCCCTGAGTTGTTTTGTTTGTTTGTTTGTTTGTTTGTTGTTTGTTTTTTTGTTTTTAGGAGGCACTGGGGATTGAACTCAGGACCTTTCATGTGGGAAGCAGGAGCTCAACTGCTTGAGCCACATCTGCTCCCCTCCATGCTCCCCCCCCCCCCACTTTTGTTATTTTTAAAAAGATACTTCTATTACATAAATGTTACGGAGAATATATAGGGGATTCCCATATGCCCCACTCCCCACACCTCCCACACCTTCCCACATTAGCAACATCCTTATCAGTGTGGCACACTCACCACAATCTACAAACACACCCTGGACCACCACCACCAAGCATGGAACATAGTCTACACTATAGTCTACACTCTCTCCCATTCGATTCCCATCTGCAGGTTATGGCCGGATATATAATGGCCTGCATCTGTCATTGCAATGTCACCCAGATGATTCCCAAGTCCCGAAAATGTCCCCCTATTACACCTGTTTTTCCCTCTCCCTAATCCCAGAACATCCATGAGTCATTGCCTCCACAACAATGGTATTTCTTCTATTGCTAGAACCAGAAGTAGTCCATAGTAGAATACTAGTAAGTTTATTTTAGTCCATAGTTCATTTCCCAATCCTGAGGACTCTGGGATGGTGATGCCCACTCCACCATCAACTGTGTGTCCCACACATTCAATAGATGGGACTCTTGCCTGCAGTTGCAGACATCTCGGTTCCCTGGTATTTTGTTTGTCCATCATCTCCTCTCCATTAATTGTCCTGGGTGAGTCCACCAAACTGGAGAGTAGGTGCCGCAACTCTGCCAAGACTCAGGGCCCAGCTGGCACATGGACAGTCCAAAGACCCAAGTCTCTTGGATGTAGACCTACCAACTCTAGTACTAATTATAGGTTTGAATAGAAGAACAGAAGAATCATGCATAGGGAAACCACTGCTGAGTCTAACTTAGTCACACTGGGGAGCACAGATACTAGATTACAGCCCACTGGCAAGGGGCCAAATTCCTGAGCTGTCTGCCCTGATGATAGTGTCTGGATGTCTCCATATCCCTGAGGAGCTTCGCTATTTGGACTAGTATCTACTTTGGCTGTCAATGAGATCCTGTTGAGATATGCATAAGTGCTACACCTGGGATGGCCTCCTGACTCACTTTGACTTCTCTTAGCCATACAAACTCATTTGTCTTTAGCTTTTCCTCCTTTTGGTCAAGGTGTTTTGTTTTTTTTTCCAGATGCATTGCTTTTAGGTACTTGTTAGCAATCCCTCGGTGTCAGGAAGACTCATCCCTGGGAGTCATGTCCCACGCGGGGGGAAGTTATTGCTTTTATATGCTGAGTTTGGCTTAAAGAGAGGCCGCATTTGAGCAACAATGAGGCTCCCCATAGGTAACTCTTAGGCACCCTATGTCTCTAGGCTAAGTTTCAATTTCAAGAGCAAAGGTTCATAAGCATAGTCATCAGTATCAAGGGTCTTTCAGTGGACCATCTTCCTTCACAAGCCATTGTCCTTGTACTTGGGGCATTCTTGTTGTTCCATTAGAGAATGTAGCAGAGCTCCCCTGGATGGGAATTTGATATTTTTTGGTTATTGTGTCTCCATCCACCATGACAATGCCCCATGAACATTTGAACACATTTATATGCCATATATGTATACCCAGGTGAACTTCCTCCCATGAATCCCCCCTCACTGACACCCTGCACTAATGATCCTCCCCTGTCACAGTTGTAACTTCTTCAAAAATGAAGCCAATAAAATAGCCATATATAATTAATAAGAAAATGAAATAGTAATGATAGTTTTATATATAAGAAGTAAAATACAGAAAAAATTAATAAAAAGTAAGAATAGAATAATATTTTTAAAAATTGGAATATTAAAAAATAATGAAAAAATATTTGAAGAAAAAAAACTTTTTTTATATTTTGCCTTTCAGCACTGTTAAGACTGTTGTCCTGTATGTACAGTGACATTTTCTTCCATTTATTCCCCCAGTGTTTGACTTTTTTTTTTTTTCTTCAAAGTTTTAGGTCACAGTAGAGTGACATACAGAATACAGGGGATTCCCATATACCCAACACCCTCCCCCTTTACCCCTTTTGCCCATCAATAACCTTTTATACGTGGATGGTACATTTGTTATAATTGGTGCACAAATATTGAAACACAGCTACTAACCATCGTCAATGGTTCACACTATGGTTTACATTTTGGACCATATACTTTCATAAGATCTGATAAAATTTAACATGGCCTGTATCTATCTTTGCAAGATCATGCAGAAAACTTCCATCACTCCCAAATTGCCCCCTGTTCCATCTATTTTATTCCTCCCTTCCCCTCCCCTTTGGGCCCATGGCGACCACCAGGCTTCACTCCTTGAGGGACAAGTTTCATAGTTACTTGCATCTTCACTGAGGACTTGACACACTGGTCTGTCCTCCCCTATTAGGCACCGCTGATGCTCTCAAGTGACTGCTGCCCCTCTTTTTGAGAACATAGTGGGCTTCCCTAGGATAGGAGTCCAACACCTTCCCACTTAAAATGTGGGTCTCTACCCACTGATGCAACATACTATGCCAAAATGATCACTCACATGCTCCCTAGAAGCCTGCCCCAGGTGCACCCTGGCCTGAATGCCCCCCATCCAACACCCTAAACCAGTAACCTTTCCTTGTCATATTGCCAAATGAGAATTCCCAACATTGTAACTTCAACCATGTACCCACCAATCCCCAGTGTTCACCTGCTCCCTTCCCCAACCCTCCCCCAGGTTCCATGGACCATCCAACTCACCCTCCCCACCCTCCCCCCCTGTCAAACCTGCACCACCCAACCCAATATTATCACTATACCCTTGTCATGTCCCTTCACTGTACAACTACGCACTTCCACCTTGTCATAGATTTCGCCCATTGGATGCTGGCTCACAACCTTCTTCTCCCTTTCTATTTCCTGTAAACCTACCTTCCAGACTATAGCTTTGTGGGTCTGTTCAGTTTGCTTAATTTATATCAGTGAGGTCATGTCATATTCGTCCTTCAGTGCCTGGCTTGCTTCGTTCAGCATAAGGTCCTCAAGGTTCATCCATGTTGTCCCATGTGTTTGTAACTATATTCCTTCTTACAGCTGAGTAATATTCCATTGTATGTATATATCACATTTTGTTTATCCATTCATTAGTTTATGGGAATTTGGGTTGATTCCAACTTTTTGCAATAGTGAACAATGCTGCTATGAACATTGTTGTGTATATATCTGTTCGTGTCCTTGCCTTCAATTCTTCTGGGTGTATACCAAGCAGTGGAATTGCTGGATCATATGGCAGATCTATAGTTAGTTTTTTGAGGAACCACCAAACTGTCCTCCACTATGACTGCACCATGCTACATTCCCACCAGCAGTGGATGAGGGTTCCTGTTCCTCTGCATCCTCTCCAACACTTGTAGTCTTCTGTTTTTTTAATAGCCGCCAGTCTAATGGGTGTAAGATGATATCTCATTGTAGTTTTGATTTGCATTTCCCTAATAGCTAGTGATGTTGAGCATCTTTTCATATGCTTTTTAGCCATTTGTATTTCTTCTTTGAAGAAGTGTCTATTCAAAGCATTTTCCCATTTTTTTAAATGGGTTGTTTGTCTTTTTACTTTCAAGGTGTAGGATTTCTTTATATATGATAGATAATAGACTCCTATCAGATATATGGTTACCAAATATTTTCTCCCGTTGGGTAGGTTGGCTTTTCATTTTCTTGACAAACTCCTTTGAGGTGCAAAAGTTTTTAATTTTGAGGAGGTCCTATTTGTCTATTTTTTCTTTCACTGCTCATTCTTTGGGTGTGAAGTTCATGAAATCATTACCTATTACAAGCTTCTGTAGATGTTTCCCTACATTATCTTCCAAGGTCTTTATGGTCTTGGCTCTTATATTTAGATCTTTGATCCATCTTGAGTTAATTTTTGTATAAAGTGTGAGATGGTGTTCTTCTTTCATTCTTTTGGATATGGATATCCAGTTCTCCAAGAACCATTTGTTGAAGAGGCCATTTTCTCCCAGTTGAGTGGGCTTAGTGGCCTTGTCGAATACAGGATGACTGTATATTCAAGTATCTATATCAGAACTCTCGATTCGGTTCCATTGGTCAGTATGTCTACCTTTGTGCCAATACCATACAGTTTTGACCACTGTAGATTTGTAGTATGTTTTAAAGTCAGGTAGTGTGATTCCTCTGTTTTCATTTTTCTTTTTCAATATGTCTTTGGCTATTTGGGGCCTTTTGCCCTTCCAAATAAATTTCATAGTTAGTTTTTCCAATTCATTAAAAAATGCTGTGTTGATTTTTGTTGGTATTGCATTAAATCTGTATATCAGTTTGGGTAGGATAGACATCTTAATGATGTTTAGTCTTCCTATCCATGAACATGGAATATTCTTCCATTTATTTAAGTCTTCATTGATTTCCTTTATCAGTGTTATGTAATTTTCTGCATAGAAGTAATTTACATCTTTAGTTAAATTTATTCCTAGGTATTTGATTCTTTTTGTTGCTATTGTAAGTATTTTTCCCTGATTTCCTCCTCAAATTGCTTAGTATTGGTGTACAGAAATGCTACTGATTTTTGTGCATTGATCTTATAACCTGTGACTTTACTGAACTCATTTATAAGCTCTAGAAGCTTTGTTGTAGATTTCTCAGGGTTTTCTATGTATAGGATCATGTCGTCTGCAAGAAGTGGTTTGTTTTTTTTTTTAATAATGTTTTTTTTTTTTAAAGATTTATTTTTATTTATTTATCCCCCCCTTGCTGCTTGTGTTCTCTGTGTCCATTTGCTGTACGTTTTTCTGTATCTGCTTGTCTCCCTTTGTTAGGTCATCTTGCTGTGTCAGCTCACCACACCTTGCAGGCTGCCTTGTCTTCACCAGGAGGCCCCGGGAATTGAACCCAGGACCTCCCATATAGTAAATGGGAGCCCAACCAATTGAGCCACTTCCCAAGTGGTAAAGTTTTTACTTCTTCCTTTCCAATTTAGATGCCTTTTATATCTTTTTCTTGCCTAAGTGCATGAGTAAGTACTTCTAACACAATGTTAAATAGGAGCAGTGATAGTGGGCATCCTTGTCTAGTTCCCGATCTTAGAGGGAAAGCTTTTAGGATTTCACTATGTATCTGATGTTCGCTGTGGGTTTTTCATATATACCCTTTATCATGCTTGATAACCTTGTATCGATCTCAGAGAGAAGCCATGGATCAAACCAGGGACCATGTATATTCTAGGCTCTTCCACTGAGCCAATGTGCCTTCTTAGGTTAGTGAGACTTTTTCAGAAACCTATCAGCCCCTATTCCCTCCCTGTTTTCTCTGCCGCCTTTCTGATGTAAATTCTTTTCACCTAGGCTGCTGAGCGTGGCAGCCTGCCTGAGGAATCCCTCTTCCCTACCCCTGTCACATCAGGGTCCCTTCTGACACCCAAAGGGGCCTTGGCTGGCTAAAATAACCACAAAGAGACCACCCTCCACGCTCTCTGATCCCTTCTCCTCCCAGGGAGGTTGCTGCCACACTCCTTTTGGAAGAGGAAGCCGATGGCTCCACTTAGTCTGTTTGTCCTGAGGGTGGGGTATAAGTGCCACTTCCAGCCACAAGCAGGAGAAACTCAAGATTTTTCGATGGCTTCCTTTTCTTTCTAGCACCCTCCTAGATGACCCAGAGCACCCCTCCTCCCACTCTATATATATCTAGAGGTGCTGGCAGGGAGGAAGAAGTCTGTTTTCTTAGTCAGATATTATCTGCCAGGAGTTTTAACCTCTCCTGATATCTCAGGGATCGGGGAGGGGAGCGCTTCCCAGCAGCCGGAAGGATCAATAACTCACAATTTGGTGTTTTGGCTTCTTCCTCTCTGTCCCCAACTCTTCTGTTAGTTGTGAAGCAGGGTCCTAAGCAGGTCACCAAGGCAGCCCTAGACTCCCTCTCGGTTGTTTTAGTAAGAGCTAGCTTTATCGGTCTACCCCATCAGCCATATTCCCACAATCCTTCACATATTCATGCTGTTTTTTTAATTAGAGAATTTGTGAGTTTACAAAACAATCATGCATAACATACAGGATTGCCATACATAACCCCACCACCAACACTTTGCAATGTTGTGGAATATTTGTTACAAATAATGAAAGAACATCATCAACAATTGCTGTTAACTATAGGCCATAGTTTATGTTTGGTGTATTTTTCCTACAAACCACCTGTATTAGTCAGGGTTCTCTTAGGAAACAGAATCAACAGGAGATATCTGTCAATAATATGAGATTTTAAAAGAGTCTATCACGTGACCGTGGGTATGCACAAGTCCAGGTTCCGTAGGCAGGCTGCAAACCAGGGGCTCCGATGAAAGTCTGATGAAAGGTCCTTGATGAGTTTCTGGGAGAAGTTGGCTGTCCAAAGACGAGCTAGGAAATTTCTCTCTGAATGTTGAAATCACTTCCCCTTTTAAGGCATTCAACTGATTGGATAAAAGCGTCACCCATTGCTGATGCAATCTCCCTGATTGATGTAGATGTAATCAGCCATCCACGCAGTAAACTCACTGGTGATCGAAGTCCATAAATGCCCTTGTATTACAATTAGCCCAGTGCTTGCTGGACCTAACACCTGGACACAATTACCTAGCCGAGTTGATACATTAGCCTAACCATCACAGTCCACCCCTTGTCAACTCGGCAACCATACACATTACCCTAAACCATACTTAGTCTCTAAGTAAAAACAATAACAGACAAGCATACATATATATTTCTGCCTAACAATGTTCAACTCCCCTGCGTACAACTGGAAACATATTAATTCCCCACAGAATAATGTGCAAGTCCTTGGGTAATATTCACTCTTAAACTTGACATCCTTAAATATTATGATATGAAATTAAAACAACTTTTCATATGATAGGGGAAAAGGTTGGGGAAGAAAACAAAGAAATTCATTTTGTGTACATATACAATCATGCTCATAACAAAACAAAGAAGAAGAGTTCATGACTGTTAGAGTCCTCGCTTCTGTAACTGGTCACGTGGTTGAAGTTCATATTTATCACTACCTTCTTCCACTACCCATTCCATGTTCCCATTACCTTGAGCAAGCACTTCAGCTGGCCATGGTTCTTTGCCTGGTGGGGTGACCCAAACTTTCATTCCTGAAGATTCTGGGCCATTGTTAGTCCTGCTTGAATTGGTTTGTTGCAATTTTCCATTGACTTTAATCACAGGGCATGGCAGTACTAGGAGACGCCCTAGAGGATCTCCAGCATTCCAGGCAAACTCTTCTTTACCCTCATTATGTAGATGTAGTCCTATTTCCCCTTGATAGTCAGGATCAATCACCCCAGCCAGTACAGTAATTCCCTTCTTTGCCTGTTGATTCACAGGTAAGAGGAACCCAAAGTGGCCAGGTGGCAGTCTTAACTTCCAGTTCAATGGAATCATTGTTGTGTTCCCTGGTGGCAGCACTCCTCCTTTTGGGACTAAAACCTGTAGACCAGCAGAGCTTAAGGTTGCAGGAACAGGAAGCAAAAATCTTCCTAGTGGGTCACTAGGGGTAATAGTAAGTGGTGCCACTCCCATTTCCATCCCTTGTTTCCTGGACCCATGAATCCTGGTTATGGGAGAAACAGCACCATTGAAAGGATGCTGATTCAGAGCATACACAGCCTCCTCGAGAACATTGCCCCAGCCCTGCAATGTATTGCCACCTAGTTGGTGCTGTAACTTAGTCTTCAAAAGGTCATTCCACCATTCTATTAATCCAGCTGCTGCAGAGTGATGGAACATGGTAAGACCAGTGAATTCCATGGGCATGTGCCCATTCCCACACATCATTTGCTGAGAAATGGGTTCCTTGATCAGAAGCAATGCTGTGTGGAATGCCATGGCTGTAGATAAGACATTCTATAAGTCCACAGATGGTAGTTTTGGAAGAAGCATTGCGTGCTGGAAATGCAAACCCATATCCAGAGTACATGTCTTTTCCAGTTAATACAAATCAATGCGTCTTCCATGGTGGAAGTGGCCCAATGTAGTAAACCCGCCACCAGGTAGCAGGCTGGTCACCTCGAGGAATGGTGCCATATCGGGGCCTGAGTGTGGGTCTCTGCTGCTTGTAGATTGGGCATTCAGCAGTGGCTGTAGCCAAGTCAGCCTTGGTGAGGGGAAGTCCATGTTGCTGAGCCCATGCATAACCTCCATCCCTACCTCCATGGCCACTTTGTTCATGAGCCCATTGGGGAACGACAGGAGTGGCTGGGGAAAGAGGCTGAGCGTTAACCACAGAGCGGGTCACCTTACCCACTTGATTATTAAACTCTTCCTCTGCTGAAATCACCCTCTGGTGAGCATTCACATGGGACACAAATATGTTCATGTTTTTTGCCCACTCAGAAAGGTCTATCCACATACCTCTTCCCCAGAACTCTTTGTCACCAGTTTTCCAGTCATGTTACTTCCAAGTCCTTGACCATCCAGGCAAACCACTGGCAACAGCCCATGAGTCAGTATACAAACGCACCTCTGGCCATTTCTTCTTCCAAGCAAAATGAACAACTAGATGCACTGCTCAAAGTTCTGCCCACTTGGAGGATTTGCCCTCACTGTTATCCTTCAAGGATGTCCCAGAAAAGGGCTGCAGTGCCGCAGCTGTCCACTTTCAGGTGGTACCTGCATGTTGTGCAGAACCATCTGTAACCAGGCCCAAGTTTTCTCATCCTCAGTCAACTGATTGTAAGGGACTCCCCAAGAGGCCAAAGCTGTGGGCTGGGAAAGAGAAGGTAACATGGCAGGGGTGGTGACCATGGGCATTTGGGCCACTTCCTCATGTAACTTACTTGTGCCTTCAGGACCTGCTCGAGCCCTATCTCGTATATACCACTTCCACTTTATTATGCAGTGCTGCTGTGCATGCCCAACTTTATGGTTTGGTGGGTCAGACAATACCCAGCTCATGATAGGCAACTCACATCTCATGGTAACTTGATGGCCTATGGTTAAGCATTCAGTCTCTACTAAGGCCCAGTAGCAAGCCAAAAGCTGCTTCTCAAAAAGGGAGTAGTTATCTGCAGAGGATGGCAAGCTTTGCTCCAAAATCCTAAGGGTCTGCGTTGTGATTCCCCTATAGGGGCCTGCCAAAGGCACCAGACAGCATCTCAATTTGCCATTGAAACTTCCAGCACCATTGGATCTACTGGATCAGATGGTCCGAGTGGTAGTGCAGCTTGCACAGCATCCTGGACCTGTCGCAGGGCTTCCTCTTATTCCAGTCCCCAATCAAAACTAGCAGTTTTTCTGGTCACTCGGTAAATGGGCTGGAGTAGCACACCCAAATGAGGAATGTGTTGTCTCCAAAATCCGAAGAGGCCAACTAAGCATTGTGCCTCTTTTTTGGTCGTAGGAGGGGCCAGGTGCAACAGCTTATCCTTTACTTTAGAAGGGATATCTCGACAGGCCCCACACCATTGGACACCTAGAAATTTCACTGAGGTGGAAGGAACCCTGTATTTTTATTGGATTTATCTCCCATCCTCTCTCACGCAAATGCCTTACCAATAAATTTAGAGTCTTTGCTACTTCTTGCTCAGTAGGTCCTATCAACATGATATTATCGATATAATGGACCAGTGTGATGTCTTGTGGGAGGGAGAGACAGTCAAGGTCCCTGCGGACAATATTATGACATAGGGCTGGAGAGTTGATATACCCCTGAGTCAGGACAGTGAAGGTATACTGCTGGCCTTGCCAGATGAAAGCAAACTGTTTCTGGTGGTCCTTACTAATGACAATTGAGAAAAAAGCATTTGCCAGATCAACAGCTGCAAACCAGGTACCAGGGGAAGTGTTGATTTGCTCAAGCAATGATACCACATCTGGGACAGCAGTTGCAATTGGAGTCACCACCTGGTTAAGTTTATGATAATCTACTGTCATCCTCCAAGATCTATCTGTTTTCTGCACAGGCCAAATAGAGTTGAATGGGGATGTGGTGGGAATCACCACCTCTGCATCCTTCACATCCTTGATGGTGGCACTAATCTCTGCAATACCTCCAGGAATCCGGTATTGCCTCTGATTTACTATTTTGCTAGGCAGGGGCAGTTCTAGAGGCTTCCACTTGGCCTTTCCAACCATAATAGACCTCACTCCACTAGTTAGGGATCCAATGTGGGGATTCTGCCAGTTACTGAGTATGTCTATTCCAATAATGCATTCTGGAACTGGGGAAATAACCACAGAATGGGTCCAGGGACTCACTGAACCCACTGTGAGACGGACCTGAGCTAAAACTCCATCAATCACCTGACCTCCGTAAGCCCCTACGCTGACTGGTGGACCACAGTGATGTTTTGGGTCTCCTGGAATTAATGTGACTTCTGAGCCAGTGTCTAATAATCCCCGAAATGTCTGATCATTTCCTTTTCCCCAATGCACAGTTACTCTGGCAAAAGGCCATAGGTCTCCATGGGGAAAGGTGGGAGGAAGATTAACAGTATAAATTTTTGGCAGTTTAACAGGATCCTTCCCCAAGGTGACCTGGCATTCTCCTCATTCAAGGGGCCCTGGGTCTGTAAACTGTCTCGTCTGGGAATTGATTAAGGGGCTGTGATTCTCTGTGTCTGTAATTTGAGTTAGGGTTTTGTTCCTCTACCTAGAACTCTTTTGCTTATGCAGATCCAGAAGAAATTTAGTAGACTACCTATGTATTTCACTTCTAGGTACCCCATGATCTATTAGCCAACGCCATAACTCCACGTGACTCAGACTATTTTGTGTGCTGCTTTGAATCTGTCTTTCATTGTGGTAGCCACGCCCACCTTGCCTTTGGTGGTTAACTGCCAATACTTGACTTTTACCAGACCGAGATCTGATCATCCCCATAATGTTTAAGGATTACAATCCCATTACAGCCCTCCCTACAGTAATATCTGGACTGCAGAGAAAAGCAACCACAGAGATCTTTAGAGAAGTTGCTTTCTGACTTGCTCCTCAGTTTGCTCATTAGCAGTGTATAGAAACACTATTGATTTTTGCATATTAATCTTGTATACTGCTGCTTTGCTGAAGTCGTCCATTAGTTCTAATACCTTTGTTGTGGGTTTTTTACCCCCTGAGATTTTCTAGTATAGGATCATATCATCAGCAAATAGTAAAAGTTTTCCTTTTTCCTTTTCTATTTGGGTGTCTTTTGTTTCTTTTTCTTGCCTAATTGCTCTAACTAGAACTTTTAGTATTGAATAACAGGCAATACAGTAGACATCTTTGTCTTGTTCCTGATTTCAGCAGGAAAACTTTGTCTTTCACCATTGAGTACAATGTTTGCTGTGTGTTTTTCATATATGCACTTTATCATGTTGAGAAAATTTCCTTCTATTCCTATCTTTCGGAGTGTTTTTAGCAAGAATGGATGTTGTATTTTGTCAAATGC
>JAKSZT010053929.1:30881765-30900148 GCA_026826555.1 Tolypeutes matacus | reverse complement strand
ACTTTTACCAGACCGAGATCTGATCATCCCCATAATGTTTAAGGATTACAATCCCATTACAGCCCTCCCTACAGTAATATCTGGACTGCAGAGAAAAGCAACCACAGAGATCTTTAGAGAAGTTGCTTTCTGACTTGCTCCTCAGTTTGCTCATTAGCAGTGTATAGAAACACTATTGATTTTTGCATATTAATCTTGTATACTGCTGCTTTGCTGAAGTCGTCCATTAGTTCTAATACCTTTGTTGTGGGTTTTTTACCCCCTGAGATTTTCTAGTATAGGATCATATCATCAGCAAATAGTAAAAGTTTTCCTTTTTCCTTTTCTATTTGGGTGTCTTTTGTTTCTTTTTCTTTCCTAATTGCTCTAACTAGAACTTTTAGTATTGAATAACAGGCAATACAGTAGACATCTTTGTCTTGTTCCTGATTTCAGCAGGAAAACTTTGTCTTTCACCATTGAGTACAATGTTTGCTGTGTGTTTTTCATATATGCACTTTATCATGTTGAGAAAATTTCCTTCTATTCCTATCTTTCGGAGTGTTTTTAGCAAGAATGGATGTTGTATTTTGTCAAATGCCTTTTCTGTATCAATTGAGATGATCATGTGATTTTTCTTCTTCAATTTATTAATATGGTTTATTACACTGATTGATATTCTTCTGTTGATCTACCCTTTATCATGTTGAGGAAGTTTCCTTCTTTTTTTTTTTTTTTTTTTTTTTTAAGATTTTATTTATTTATTCATTTATCCCCCTCTTGCTGCTTGCGCTCGCTGGGTCAGCCAACCACGCCGTGCGGGCGGGCCTGCCCTCACCAGGAGGCCTCGGGAACCGAACCCGGGGCCTCCCACATGGCAAACGGGAGCCCTACTGATTGAGCCACAGCCGCTTCCCAGGAAGTTTCCTTCTATTCCTAGTGTTCTCAGTGTTTTTAATCAAGAAAGGTGCTGAATTTTGTCAAAAGCCTTTTCTGCATCACTTGAAATGATCATGATTTTTTTCCCCTTCATTCTCTTAATGCTGTGTATTACATTAATTGAATTTTCTTATTTTGAACCAATCTTTCATACCAGGGATTAATCCCACTTGATTATGGTGTATAATTCTTTTAATATGTTATTGAATTCAGTTTGTTAGTAATTTCATGAGGATTTTTTAATCTGTATTTATAAGTTATTATTCATTTATGGTTTTCTTTTCTTGTGGTATCCTTACCTAGCTTTGGTACAAGGGTGATGTATGCCTTGTAGAATGAGTTAGTGAGTATTCCATGTTTTTCAGTGTTTTGGAAGAGTTTGAGCAGAATTGGAGTTAAGTCTTCTTGGGACATTTGGTAGAATTCCCTGTGAAACCAGATGGTCCTAGCTTTTCTTTGTTGAGAGGTTTTTGATTACTGATTCAATCTCTTTTCTAGTAATGGGTTTGCTGAGATCTTTTCTTTCTTTATGAGTAAATGTAGGTAGATTTTGTCTTTCTGAGAACTTGTTCATTTCATCTAGGTTATCTAATTCCTTGGCACACAGTTCAGATTATCCAGTTATATAGTTCTTTTTATTTCATTTGGGTCAGTAGTAATGTCCTCTTTTCATTTCTAATTTTTGTGATTTGCATCCTTTTTCTCTTTTTCTTTGTCAGTCTAGCTAATGGTTTTTGATATTATTGATGTTTTCAAAGAACCAACTTTTAATTTTGTTGATTCTCTCTATTGCTTTTTTGTTTTCTATTTCATTTATCTCTGATGTGATCTTTGTTGCTTCATTCCTTCTGCTTGCTTTGGGTTTAGTTGGCTCTTCTTTTTCAAGAGTTTACAGTTGTGAGTTTAAACTTTTATTTTGAAGTTTTTCATTTTTGTATTTTTTTAAACAGATCAATTTTATTGATACATATTAATAAAGCATACAATCCATCCAAATTGTGCAATCAGTGGTATTTGGTATAATCACATAGTTCTGCATTAATCAATTTAATCATTATTAGAGCATTTTTATTATTCCAATAATAGTTATTTAAAAAGACAAAAACTCATCACCTCTCAGTCTCTCTATGCTTCCCCTGCCGTACATAGCTTCTATTCTGTTTCTGTCTCTCTAGTTTATTTGTTCTTATATTTTATATGGATGAAGTCAAGCAATATGTAATACCTTGTATCTAGTTTCTTTCCCTTAGTATATTTCCTTTCTATTTTTTTACTCTTATTGGAAGACTGTTAATATATTACTATATACTACTGTCCATAATTTGCTTTGGTTGTATTTTTACATGATAGTAGCATCTTGTAATATTAGCATACATTTGTTCATTTTCAGAAGAAAAACAGTCTTATATATGCAATATTATCCAAATTAATCTTTCACATGAGATTTGACTATGCTATACAGTCCCATGTTACATTTTTTAGCTTTCCTTGTAGGAAACCTCTCTTACTTATTTGCTTTTAATTTCCTCACATGCACTTCCTCGATCTGCCAGCAGATGGCACTCATTAGCAGCCCTCTCAGTTCAAATTCTAGTTCAAGTGTGTTTGCTGCAACATAGACAGCAACATTGTGACAGAGGATCTTTCCTCAAGGCTATTGCAAGCCTTGTGAATCAAACTTTCTCAGAGGCTGTTTTCCAACCTTTGCTGACAGCCCCCTCCCTTTTCCTAGGTAGGAAATAATTCCACTCCCCTCTGCATCCCTAACAACCAGCCTCAGTCAGTAGGGAGAGTGTTTGAGAGAGTCAGATCTCTTTAGTTCCATGCCAGTTCCCAAAGCAAGCAATGATGTGGCCCCATCTGGTCTGGAAGGGCTAATGGTACACAACAGATCAAAATTGTTGATAAAAAGCTCAGTCAGCCTTAGGCTGCATCCCTCTCTCTTCCATTTCCTGGGGAGGTGGATCCCTGCAGCACCTTCTATATGTAGCTACCTAGCCACCAGCCAGAGGTTGGAGAATTTAGAGCTGTCTGCTCTGAGGATGGAGGAAAGGGTGCTAGCAACTGCAGCTCCTACTCACAGTCTTTCTGTTGTGATTCTTTTCTTGTGCCCTCTGTGTTCTACGTGGTCAATCCTTTGCCTGGTGTTCTCAGCTCTAGAACATTTTTTTTCCAGGACATTTCTGCCTGTCCTCTAGCTATTTTTCTGGGAGAGGAGTGAGTTCTGTGTCTCTCTAATCTACCATCTTCTTGGAAGTCCCCTTGTCTTTTTTAATGAAAGCATTTAGAGCTATAAATTTCCCTCTCAGCACTACATTTCCTGCATCTCATAAGTTTTGGTATCTTGTATTTTCATTTTCATTCACCTCAAGACATTTCCTAATTTTGCTTCTAATTTCCTCTTAAACCCATTGGTTGTTTGAGTATATTGTTTAATTTCCACATTTTTGTGAATTTTCCCTTTCTTCCTCTGTTATTGATTTCTAGATTCATTCCTTTGTGGTCAGAGAATATACATGCTATGATTTTTTTTTCTGTTTATTTTTTTAACATTTTTTAACTTTATTTTTTACATTTAATAATTGAAAAGATAAACAATTAAAAACTAAAAAGTAAACACAGATGAATAAATATATACATTTCTCAATTAAATGTAATGGATACATACAAAAATTTTTTTTGACTCAAACAATATATTACACAATATATTTGGTTCATAGTAATGCATTCATACAGTATTTGTCCTTTTTTCTTTTCTTTTTTTTTTTTTTTAAGATTTTATTTATTTATTCATTTATCCCCCCCTTGCTGCTTGTGCTCGCTGGGTCAGCTAACCACGCCGTGCGGGCGGGCTTGCCTTCACCAGGAGGCCCCGGGAACCGAACCCGGGGCCTCCCATATGGTAAACGGGAGCCCTACTGATTGAGCCACAGCCGCTTCTCATATTTGTCCTTTTGTGTCTGGCTTGCTTCACTCAATATAATGTCCTCCAGGTTCATCCATGTTGCCATATGCTTTATGACTTCATTTCTTCTTACAGCTGCATAATATTCCATCATGTGAATAGACCACAGTTTGTTTATCCATTCATCTGTTGATGGACACCTGGGTTGTTTCCAACTTTTGGCAATGGTGAATAATGTTGCTATGAACATCGGTGTGCAGATGTCTGTTCGTGTCACTGCTCTCGGTTCTTCTGGGTAAATACCCAGTAGTGGTATTGCAGGGTCATGTGGCAAGTCTATATTCAACTTCTTTAGGAACTGCCAAACAGTCCTCCATAGTGGTTGTACCATCCTGCATTCCCACCAACAGTGAAGAAGTATTCCTATCTCTCCACACACATCCTCTCCAACACTTGTAGTTCTCTGTCTTTTTAATAGTGGCCATTCTGATAGGTGTGAAATGATATCTCATTGTAGTTTTGATTTGCATTTCCCTAATCATGAGTGATGTTGAGCATTTTTTCATGTGTTTTTTTTTTTTGCCATTTGTATTTCTTCTTCGGAGAAATGTCTATTCAAGTCTTTTGCCCATTTTTTAATTGGGTCATTTGTCTTTTCATTGTTGAGTTGTAACATCTCTTTATATATCCTGGATATTAAACCCTTATCAGATATGTGATTTCCAAGTATTTTTTCCCATTGAATTAGCTGCCTTTTCACCCTTCTGACAAAGTCCTGTGAGGTGCAAAAGGGTTTAATTTTGAGGAGGTCCCATTTATCTACTTTTTCTTTTGTTGCACGTGCTTTGGGTGTAAGGTCCAAGAAACCACCACCTACTACAAGGTCTTGAAGATGTTTCCCTAGATTTTCTTCTAGTAGTTTTATGGTCCTGCCTTTTATATTTAGATCTTTGATCCATTTTGAGTTGATTCTTGTATAGGGGGTGAGATAGGGGTCCTCTTTCATTCTTTTGGTTATAGATATCCAGTTCTCCCAACACCATTTGTTGAAGAGACTGTTTTTTCCCATTAGTGTGGGCTTGGTAGGTTTGTCAAAAACCAGTTGACTGTATAGGTGAGGGTATATTTCTGGGTTCTCAATTCTATTCCACTGATCGATGTGTCTATCTTTATGCCAGTACCATGCTGTTTTGACCACTGTAGCTTTGTAATATGTTTCAAGGTCAGGCAGTGAAATTCCTCCCACATTGCTCTTCTTTTTTAGAATGCTTTTGGCTATTCGGGTGCACTTACCCTTCCAGATGAATTTGTTAATTTCCTTCTCTAATTCTGTAAAGTAAGCTGTTGGGAATTTGATTGGTATTGTATTGAATCTATAAATCAGTTTGGGCAAGATTGACATCTTCACGATATTTATTTTTCCAATCCATGAACATGGAATGTCTTTCCATTTGTTTAGGTCTTTTAAAATTTCTTTTAGCATTGTTTTGTAGTTTTCTGCATATAGGTCCTGTACTTCTTTGGTTAAATTAACTCCTAGGTATTTGAGTCTTTTTGTTGCTACTGAAAATGGAATTTTCCTCCTGATTTCCTTCTCAGGTTGTTCAGTACTAGTGTACAAAAACATTACTGATTTTTGCGTGTTGATCTTGTATCCTGCCACTTTGCTGAACTCATTTATTAGTTCAAGTAGCATTGTTGTGGATACTTCAGGATTTTCTAAATACAAGATCATGTCATCCACAAACAGTGAGAGTTTTACTTCCTCTTTTCCTATTTGGATGCCTTTAATTTTTTTGTCTTGTCTAATTGCCCTAGCTAGAACTTCTGGTACAAGATTGAATAACAATGGTGACAGTGGGCATCCTTGTCTTGTTCCTGATCTTAGGGGGAAAGCTTTCAACCTCTCCCCATTGAGTATGATGTTGGCTGTGGGTTTTTCATGTATGCCTTTTATCATATTGAGGAATTTTCCTTTTATTCCTATCTTTTGAAGTATTTTTATCAAAAAAGGATGTAGGATTTTGTCGAATGCCTTTTCTGTATCTACTGGGATGATCATGTGGTTTTTTTCCTTCAATTTGTTAATGTGGCATATTACATTGATTGATTTTCTTATGTCGAACCAGCCTTGCATACCAGGAATAAATCCCACTTGGTCGTGATGTATAAGTCTTTTAATATGCTGTTGGATTTGATTTGCAAGTATTTTGTTGAGAATTTTTGCATCTATGTTCATTAGAGAGATTAGTCTGTAATTTTCTTTTCTTGTGGAATCTTTATCTGGCTTTGATATTAGGGTGATGTTGGCTTCATAAAATGTGTTGCGTAATTTTCCCTCCTCTTCAATTTTTTTGAAGAATTTAAACGGGATCGGTGTTAATTCTTTTTGAAATGCTTAGTAGAATTCACCTGTGAAGCCATCTGGTCCTGGACTTTTCTTTGCTGGGAGATTTTTGATGATGGATTCAATCTCCTTAATTGTGATTGGTTTGTTAAGTTCTTGTATTTCTTGTAGTGTCAGTGTAGGTTGGTTGTGCATTTCTAGAAATTTGTCCATTTCATCTAGGTTGTCTAGTTTGTTGGCATATAGTTTCTCATAATATCCTTTTGTGATTCTTTTTATTTCTGTGAGGTCATTTGTAATTCCCCTCCTTTCATTTTTGATTGTATTTATTTGCATCTTCTCTCTTTTTTTTCTTTGTTAGTCTAGTGAGGGGTTTGTCAATTTTATTGATCTTCTCAAAGAACCAGTTTTGGTTTTGTTGATTTTCTCTATTGTTTTTCTGTTCTCATTTTCATTTATTTCTGCTCTAATCTTTATTATTTCTTTCCTTCTGCTTGCTTTGGGATTGGTTTGCTGTTCTTTTTCTAGTTTTTCTAGTTGTTCAGTTAAATCTTTGAGTTTAGCTCTTTCTTGTTTTTTAATATAGGCATTTAGGGCTATAAATTTCCCTCTCAAGACTTCCTTTGCTGTATCCCATAAGTTTTGATACGTTGTGTTCTCATTTTCATTTGTCTCAATATATTTACTGATTTCACTTGCAATTTCTTCTTTGACCCACCGAATATTTAGGAGTGTGTTGTTCAGTCTCCACATATTTGCAAATTTACTTTTTTCCTGTCTGTTATTGATTTCTAGTTTCATTCCATTATGATCTGAGAAGGTGCTTTGTATAATTTCAATCTTTTTATATTTATTGAGAACTGTATTGTGACCTAACATGTGGTCTATCCTGGAGAAAGATCCATGGGCACTCGAGAAGAATGCATAACCCACTGAGTTTGGATGCAGTGTTCTGTATATGTCTGTTAGGTCTAATTTGTTTATCATATTGTTCAAGTTCTCTTGTTGATCTTCTGTCTAGTGTTCTATCTAATGATGTGAGAGGGGCATTGAAGTCTCCAACGATTATTGTAGAAATGTCTATTTCTCCCTTCAGTTTTGCCAGAGTTTGGCTCATATATTTTGGGGCACCCTGGTTAGGTGCGTAGATATTTATGACTGTTATATCTTCCTGGAGTATTGTCTCTTTTATTAATATATAATGACCTTCTGCATCTCTTATCACTTTTTTGCATTTGAAGTCTGTTTTGTCTGATATTAGTATAGCTACCCCTGCTGTTTTCTGTTTACTATTTGCGTGGAGTATCTTTTTCCAACCTTTTACTTTCAGCCGGTTTGTATCCCTGGGTCTGAGGTGAGTTACTTGTAAGCAGCATATGGATGGCTCATGGTTTTTTATCCATTCTGTCAGCCTGTATCTTTTGATTGGGGAATTTAATCCATTCACACTCAATGATATTACTGAAAATGCACTATTTATTTCCTCCATTGTATTCTTTGGTTTTCATATGTCATCTTGTTTTTGTCTCTCTTTTTACTCTTTTGGTTATCCTTTCTGCTTTTCTTTCTTCTATACTCTCCTCCAAGCCTCTCTGTCCTGTCTTTTTCTTTCAGGTTCTAAGGCTTCCTTTAATATTTCCTGCAAAGGTGGATTCTTTTTGCAAACTCTCTTAGTTTCTGTTTGTTTGTGAATACTTTATATTCACCTTCATATTTGAAAGACAGTTTTGCTGGATAAAGAATTCTCAGCTGGCAGTTTTTCTCTTTCAGTTTCCTAATTGTATCATACCACTGTCTTCTCGCCTCCATGGTTTCTGAAGAGAAATCTGTGCTAAGTCTTACTGGACGTCCTTTGTACGTGATCATTTGCTTCTCTCTTGTTGCTCTGAGAATTTTCTCTCTATCTTTTACATTTGACATTCTGAATAGTATGTGTCTTGGCATAGGTCTATTGGATTTATTCTCATTGGGGTACGGTGTGCTTCTTGGACATGTAAGTTCATTTCTTTTGTGAGAGTTGGGAAATTTTCGGCTATTATTTCCTCAAATACTCTTTCTGCCCCTTTTCATTTCTCTTCCCCTTTTGGAACTCCCATGACAGATATGTTGTTGCATTTCATGTTGTTATTCAACTCTCTGAGCTCCTGCTCAATTTTTTCCATTCTTTTCTCTCTCTGTTCTTTTCTCTCTTCAATTTTAGCTGCTCTGTCTTTGGTATCACTTATTCTTTCTTCTATCATTTCGAGTCTGCTCTTGCATGCCTCAAATGTATTTTTTACTTCACCTATTGTGTCATTCATTCCCATGAACTCCGTTACTTTTCTGTTCAGGATTTCAAATTCTTCTTTGCATTTGCTCAATGTCTTCTTGATTTCATTTATCTCTTTTACTATATTGTTTTTCATTTCATTAATTTGATTTTGGAAATTTGTGCTCATCTCACTGATTAGTTCTCTCAAATTCTGCATCTCTTCTGGGACTTTGCTGTATTCCTTTTCTTGGGCCATGTCTTCTATTTTTTTAGTATGTCTCGTAATTTTTTGCTGCTGCTTAGGCATCTGGTTAGGTTGTATTTTACTTAGATGCTGTATCTCTTTCTCTTTTATGGGGTTTTAGTGGCAGGAGGCTGTGAGTTACCACAGCTCTTTGATTTTTGGCTCAACCTTGATTGTTAGGATTGTTCTGCTTGTTGCTCAAAACTGGGCACTGGACCCAGTAATTGCTTGTAGAGTCGTTTCCTAGGGCCTTGAGCAGGGAGGCTATAGAGGCCAGGAAAAGCCTCTCCTACTTAATAATTTTCTTATATGCACTTCCTTGGTCTGCCAGGAGATGGCGCCTGTTGGCAGCTCTCAATTCAATGCCTGGTCGGAGTGTATTTGTTGTGACACAGACCAGATCAATGTGATAGAGCTTCCTGTCTGGGGGCTAAGAGCCTTGTAATTCAAATATTCTGAGACAGTTCTCCAGACTTCTCTGGTAGCGCCCCCCTTTTCCCAGCTAGGAAATATTTCCACTCCCTTCTGAATTCTCAACAATCAGTCCCTGTTAGTAGAGGAGGAGATTGGGAGGTTTGTATATCTATTTTTTTTTTTTTTTTTTTTTAAGGATTTATTTATTTATTTACTTTTATCCATTTTTACACCCCTTCCCCCTCCCCCCCGTTTTTGCTGTTTCTGTGTCCATTCGCTGGGCAACTCTGTGTCCATTTTCTGCCCTCTATTCTCATCCTTCTCCTCCTGTCTTCACTGGGATTCAATCCTTGGAATCTCTGATGTAGGAGAGAGGCATCCTGCCCACGCAACCTTAGTTGCTGGTTTTTCGGTGCGTCTCATCTTGCCTCTCCCCTGTGTCACTCTCCTATTATGTCATTATCTTGCTGTGTGGCTCGCGGGAACTGGTGGTGCGCCCGCGCACAGGGCCTGGCGGCCCACGCACCTTCTATATATTTTTTAAATTTTTACCAGGAGGTCCCAGGGATCGAACCCAGGTCCCTCCATATGGGAGATGGACGCCAACCAGATATAGCCCCCTGCTATATCTCTTAAGGTTGACCAGAGATACCTAGAGTTACAGTCTTTTCCCATACAGGATGGACATATAATAAATCAGGCTTAGTTTATCACCAGCATTCTAAAAACCAGACCTAGGGAGGAAAACGAGGTCTGGGGACACATGCATGGTTTCTAATATAGCGAATGTTTAGCCCACCCTGATTATCACAGAATCAGGACAGTGAGAATATTCGCATGGTTTGTATATCTTTAACTCCTTGCAGGTCCCAAGGCAAACAATGGTGCAGCCCCACCCAGCCTGGAAGGGCTCTCGGGACAGGGCAGACCAAACCTGCAAGTCAAAAGTAGGGTCAGCCCCAGGCTCTCTCCCCCTTCTCCTGTGGAGTCCTCAACAATTCGTCCAGGCTAGAAGAGAGGGAGGTTGCAAGGGTTGGATTTCTCCAGTCCTTCCTAGGCTCCCAGGGCAAACCGCCGTGTGGAAGGGTCCGTGGGGCTCCACAGCCCAAATTTCAGGTCAGAACCTGAGTCAGCCTAAGGCTGTGTCCCTCTCTCTCCCCTTTCCAGGAGTTGTAGATCCCTTGAGCTCCCTTTGTCTGTGGTCGCAGGCCCAGAGGCCCGAGAATTCTAAAGAGTGTGGAGGAGGGTGCGGGCAGCAGCAGAAGCTGCTAGTTCCAACTCATGGTTCTGTTGTCACGATTTCCCTCTTTTTTCCCTCTCTCCTCTGGGTGGTGTGCAGCCTTCACCTGCTGTCCTAAATACTAGAAGATCTTTTTGGGGGGCTGTTTCAGCCTGTCCTCTAGCTATTTTTCTGGAGAAGAGATTCCCGTGTCTTACTAGTCCACCATCTTCCCGGAAGTCAGTCCATGCTATGATTTTAATATTTTTTTATTTATTGAGACTTGTTTTGTGACCTAACATATGGTCTATCCTGGAGAATGATCTATGTGCACTCAAGAAAAATGTGTATTCTGTTTCTGTTAAGTGCTGTGTTCTATATATGTCTGTTAGATCTATTTGGTTTGTGTAGCATTTAATTGCTGTACTTCCTTCTTGATCTTTTGATTAGATGTTCTTTCCATTATTGAGAGTGGTATGTTACAGTCTCTCACTCTGAATGTATACCCATCAATTTTCCCTTTAAATCTGTCAGTATTTGCTTCATATATTTTAGGGCTCTGCTGTTAGGGGAATATATATTTATAGTTGTTACATCTTCCACTTGAATTGTCCCCTTTATCAGTATGTAATGACCATCTTTGTCCCTTGTAACTGTTTTTAACTTAAAGTCTATTTTATCTGATATTAGTATAGGCACCCTAGCTCTCTTTTGATTACTACTTTCATGGTATATATATATATATATATATTTCCATCCTTTCACCATCAACCTAATTGTTTCCTTGAGTTTAAGGTGAGACTTTTGCGGACAACATTTAGTTGGATTATGCTTTTTTATCCATTCTGCCAATGTCTGCCTTTTGACTGGAAAGTTTAATCCATTTACACTTCAAGTCATGACTGACAATACCAGTCTTTATTCTGCCATTTTGCTATTTAGCCTTTGTAAGTCATCTTTTTTTGTCCCTCACTTTTGTTAAAGCTTAATTTTATATTTATTTTCTTTCTTGTGTTGTACCATATTGAGTGCCTTCTCATTTCTATCTGAATATATTTTTCATCTATTTTCCTTTTGATTACCATGGGGTTAAAATATAATATCCTAAATACATAACAATTATATTTGCTTTGATACCAACTTCAACAGCATGCACATATACTTTTCCTCTCCCCCTCTGTCCCCTCACCACTTTTTTGTACTTGTTACCACTTATATCTTTGTACATTTTATGTCCAAAAACCTTGATTTATTATTTCTTTTTTAGGCATTTGCAGCTTAGCACCTTTTGGAAGTAAGAAGTGAAGTTACATACTGTTGCAGTTTGGCAGTTTGATGTAATTATGAATTCCAAAAATAGATATTGGATCATGCTTGTAAACTGGTCTGTTAATCTGGGCATGACCTTGTGGAGGAAACAGAAAAGCTAAGCCCAGAGAGGAATACAGCCCCAGGAAGAGAGGAACCGAAAAAGCCTGAACCCTGACAAACGTTGGCAGCTGTCTTGCTCCAACACGTGGTAATGTTTTTTGGTGAGGGAAGAAACTTATACTTTATGGCCTGGTAACTGTGGACTTCTACCCCAAATATATGTCCTTTATAAAAACCAACTGATTTCTGGTATTTTGCATCAGCACCCCTTTGGCTGACTAATATACATACCAAACAGTACAATACAATAATATTGGCATTTATAATTACCCAATGGTTATTAACTTTACTACAGGTCTTTATTTCTTTATGCTGCCTTGAACTGTTGTTCAATCTCCTTTCCTTTCAGTCTGAAGAACTCCCTTTAGCTTTGCTTATAGGGCAGGTCTAGTGGTGACAAACTCCCTCAGCTTTTATTTATTTGAAAATGTCTTAATCACTCCCTCATTTTTTGAAAGAGAGGCTTGCCGGATATAAAGTTCTTGGCTGGCAGTTGCTTTCCTTCAGCATTTTAAGTATTTCAGCCCACTGCCCTTCTTACCTCCATGGTTTCTGATGAGAAATTGGCACTCAATCTTTTTGGGTCTCACTTGTGTGTAACATGTTGCTTTTCTCTTACAGCTTTCAGAATTCTCTCCTTGTTCTTCACATTTGATAGCATATGATGGGGTGTATTTTTCTTCATGTTTATCGTGTTTGGTGTTTTCTGAGCTTCTTTGATGTGCATATTGTCATCTTTTGCTAAGTTTTCTGTCATTATTTCTCCTTCTGGGACCCCACATGCATACCTTGTTGTGATTGATTGTTTCCCATAGCTCTTAGGCTTATTTTCACTTTTAATATTTCTTTTTTCTTACATCAGCCTGAGATATTCTAAGCGTCTTGTCTTCAAGTTCCCTTATTCTTTCTTCTGCTAGCTCCAATCTGCTATTGATACCAGCCCTGGGAAATTTTCATTTCAATTATTGTGGTCTTCTGATGGAGTTTCAATTAAAGGCCATGGCAACTGAAAGAATAGAAGGTCACCCTGGAATGTAGGAAACAAGCCCTCCGGTCTCATGCTAATAGGAGCTGGGTGAGGAAACATCCTGAGCTTGTAAGATTTACAATGTCTGTGAATTTCAGGAAGAAAAAGAGGAACTGAGCCGTCAACTTTTAAGACTTGCTCATTTTAGTAAAATGTAAACTGTCAAGTATCTATTGACTTTGTATACGTACATACATATTTTCTTTGTTCTAAAGCCAAAATAAAAACCACACCTTATGAGGTGGCAGGGCTCTTCTCTGCATATCTGACGGAGAGTCCCCTGATCCCAGTTCTTCTTCTCTTTGTCTTATTCTTTCTTTCTCATCCGCGGCACCGTTTTCACGGACCCAGAGCCTGACCGGCAACAGTCTTCAGCTCCAGGAGTTTTGTTTGCTTCCTTTTATAATTCTTATCTCTTTACTTAGACTGTCATATTGTTCATTCATTGTTTTCCTGATATCCTTTAGTTTTTTCTCTATACTTTCCTTCATATCCTTAAGCAGTTTTAAGATCATTTTTTAAAGACTTTGTCCAGTATGTCCACATTATCTTCATCTTCATTGGTGTTTCCTGAATTTTTATCCTCTTCCTTTGGATGGCCCATCATTTCCCATTTCTTTTTCTGTCTTGTACTCTTTTGTCACACACTGTACAGTTTAATATTTTAAAACGTTTCCTCCATTTCTTGGTTTTGTAACCAGCAGGTAAGATATGACAGAGATTTTCTTGAGCTTCAGTCTCCCTCTCAGTAAGGTCTGCCCAAGGCAAAAGCACGTGCAAGGTTTTCCCTGTCTTCTGGGCCTCTGTCTTATCCTGGGCTTTCACTTGTTAGTTGTTTTGGAGTTCCTCGTTTGCAGGAGTTTGATTGGCCTCTGTTTCCCAGGGGACAAACCTCCTTCTCCCTAGTATTTGAAGCCAGCAAGCCTTTGTCCCAGACTGTCTGCCTCTATAGTTTTTTCACAATCCTTTTGTTGTCTCATGCTGCTTTTTCCTGGAGGGCAAGTTCTGGGAGGAGTATCTCCCAGGGGAGGACTTTCCTAAGATGGTCTTTCCCAGGCAGAACAGGGCCAAGGACTCACAATGGTGACTCAGATCAGCCACAAAGTTTCTCTGGAGGGGGTCAGGAAGGGAACCAAAAGCTTCTCTGACAGCTCCCCAAAGGTGAGCTTCCCTGGGCTGCCCAGCAAATGCAGCTCTGCAGCTTACTGTCCTCTGTAGCTCTGAGGAAGTGCTGTGGTTGTGAATCTTCATTGCCTCTGCCTTTGTCTAGGGAGAGTTGAAACAATGGCTGTTGCCACCTTTGTCTGGGGTGGGTTGAAATAATATCTGCCCTCAGAGCTGGGGCCCAGAGATACAAATTTGCTAATTGAAAGCTAAAATGTTATGATCAGTGATTGGCCGTTCTCACACCAGTTTGTGAAGAAGAGGATTTTTATGTCCCTTTCTGTCACCTGCAGCTAGCCAGGGACTGGACCTGTGGTGGCCTGCTGTAAGAATGGGGGATGAGCACAAGTAGCTGCCTCATGGAAAGAGCAATTTACAGTTCTTTACAGTAATTTATCAACTACTTCCTCCAGCTCTTCCCTGGATGCTGTACAGTGTTCTTCTGGCTTCTGGAGTTTCAAAATAGTTTTTTGTTTTTTTTTTAAAGAGAGTTTCTACCTGTTTAACAGTTGTTTTGTTGGAAAGGGGTGAGTCCTGGAGCTCCCTACTCCACCATCTTCCCCAGAAATCCCTTCCCTATAATTTTAAAAAATATTGTTTTCTTTTTAAAGAAGCTTTAGATTACATAAATGTTACATCAGAAGTATAGGGGATTTTCATATACCCCACCCCCTGCCCTTCCCACACTTTCCCACATTGATAACATCTTCATTAGAGTGGTACAACTGATGAACTCATTTTTTCAAATTTTTAAATTAAAAAAAAAATTTTTAAGCTACTTAGATTACATAAATGTTACACAAAAAATATAGGGATTTCCATATGCCCCACTCCCCATACCTTCCACATCCTCCCACATAAACATCCTTCATTAGTGTGGCACATTCATTGCAATTGATAAACACATCCTGGAGCTTTGCCATTAAGCATGGACCATAGTTCACATTGTAGTCTACACTCTCCCACACAGTTCTGCATGTTATGTGATGATATAAAATGGCCTATATCTGTCATTGCAAAGTCAAACAGGACTATTCCCAAGTCCTGAAAAAGCTCCCATATTACAACTATTTGATGAACCCATATTGAAGCATTGCTACTAAACATGGACTACAGTTTACATTATAGTTTACACCTTGTCCCACACAATTTTGTAAGTTATGACAAAATATACAGATATGCAGTATCTGTCACTGCAATGTCATGCATGGCTAATCCAATGTCCTGAAAATGTTCCCATATTACACCTATTCTTCTCTCTCCTATCCCTCAGAAACTCTGATGGCCACCTTTATATCAAAGATAAGAGTTCTTCCATTGCTAGAATAATAATAGTCCATAGTTGCATTCCCTCCCCCCCCCCTTGAGGATTTTGGGATGGTGATGTCCACACTGCCTCCAACTGAGAGGGGGTTTAGATACAGATGGATGGATCTGTATTGCTTGCATTTGCAAACATTCTCTGCTTCCTGAGATGGGTATTGTCCATCATCACACTTTTGCTAGTTGTCTTGAGTGAATTCAAAGAACTGGAGAGTAGGTGTTGCAACTCTGCTGATATTTAGGGCTCAACTGGTATAAGAACAGACTGAAAATTTAAGTCTCTGGGATATATATTTAACAAGTATAATGCTAATTATAGGTTCAAATAAAAGGGGCAGAAGAGCTATGTGTAAGGAAATTATAGATGAGTCTAATTTTGTTACAATGGGGGGCATATATTTCAAAGTAAGGCCTGTTGAAAGGTGCCAAATTCCTGAGATTGTTTGCCCTACCTATAGTGTCTAGATGTCTCTAGTGCCCTTAGGAGCCCTGCTGTTTGAGGCACTGTTTACTGTGTTAGTCAATGACATCCTGCTGAGACTTACATAAGCATAACCTCTGGAATAATCTCTTGACTCATTTTGAAATCTTTTAGCCATAAAAACTCATTTTTGTTTAATATTTCCCCCTTTTGGTCAAGGTCTTTTTCCATATTCATTGCTAGTTGGTGGTTGGTAATAAATCCTCAGTGCCAGGGAGGCTCATCTGCAGTAGTCATGTCCCATGCCAGGGGGAATATAGTGTGTTTATATGCTGAGTTTGGCTTAGTGACCACATTTGAGCAACAAGGCAATATATAATACTAGGCTAAGTTTCAGTTTCACAAGAAAATGTGCGTAAGTACAACCATCAATATCAAGGGCCTGATGTAATGGTCTGTCCTCCTTCACTAGGCACTGCCCATGTACTCAGGGGATTCTTGCTGCTCTATTAGAGAATATAGGAGGGCTTCTCAGGATGGGAATTCAATATTCTTTTGGTTATTGTGTGGCTCACCACCCACTAAGACAGTGCCCCTTGAACATATTCATATGCCATAGAGGCATGCCCCAGGTGCACCCCTCCCCACACATCCCCCCATTGCTGATACCCTGCACCAGTAATAGTGATCCTCCCCTGCCACAGTTTGTGATCCTGCCACAGTTTGTGACCCTTCTGCAATCCACAACCTCCCCAAAAACAAAGCCAAAAATTTAAACAATATAAACAAATAAAATAATAATAATAAATAATATAAAAATACAAAAAAATAATAAAATAAAATTCCCTTTTCCATTGTGTCTTTCAACACCAGAAGATCTGTTATCTTTCATGTACAGTGACAATTTCTTCCTTATGCCCCCCCAGTGTCTTATTTTTTTCCCCACTTTATCTTCAAAGAAGCTTTAGGTTACTGAAAAGTCACATAGAAAATATAAGGGCTTCCCATATACCAATCCCCTCCCCCTCTCCCACTCTCTCTCACTAATAACATTTTTCATGTGTATGGCACATTTGTTACAATTGATTTACAATTATTGAAGCATTGCTACTAACCATGGTCAATGGTTTACATTATGGTTTACATTTTGCCTGAACACTTTTATAGGTTTTGACAAATTTAAAATGGCCTGTATCCATCATTGCAAGGTCATGCAGAACAATTTCAATGCCCTAAAAATGTCCTATGTTCCATCTTTCCTTTTCTTCCCTCCCCCTCCCCTTGGAACCTATGGTAAACACTAAGTTTCAATTTTTGAAGAATAAGGTTCACAGTTACTTGCAATAATATTGAGGGCTTGACATATTTGTCTGTTTTCTTTTATTAGGCACTGCCTATGTTCTTGTGAGATTCTTGCCCCTCTAATTGAGAACATAGCAAGACTTCCCAGGGTGGGAATTTAATATTTTCTTGTTTATTGTGTGGGTCTCCACCCACTGAGATAACACACTATGACAAGATGAACACTTTCATATTCCATAGAGGCATGCCCTAGGTGCTCACTTTCCCGCATATCCCCCTACCCCTGATGCCCTGCACCAGTAATCCTCCTCTGTCATATTCCCATCATTGAAGTTTTAACCACAGACCTGCAAATCCCCAGAGTTCACCTGCTCCTTCTTCCAACCCTCCCCCTAGTTCCATGGATAATCCAACCCAAGCCCTCATCCTACTCCCCCTCACATTCCTGCAACCTCAAACACAATCACATCACTGTACCACTATCACCCCCACCCAACTACCCCCTTCCACCTTATCATAGGTTTTGCCCATATTGAGCATCAGCTCACCACCCCCTATTCCCTTTCTGTCTCCTGATAACCTATCTTCCAGACTCTAGCTCTGTGTGTCTTCTCAATATGCTCAAGTCATATCAGTGAGGTCATGTAATATTTGTCCTTCAGTGACTGGCTTACTTCATTCAACATAAGGTCTTCAAAATTCATCCATGTTGTCTCGTGTTAAAACTGCATTCCTTCTTACAGCTGAGTAATATTCCATTGTATGTATATACCACAGTTTGCTTATCCATTCCTCTGTTGATGGAAACTTGGGATGCTTCCAACTTTCGTCAATAGTGAATAATGCCGCTATGAACACTAGTGTCCATATATCTGTTCATGTCCCTGCTTTCAATTCTTCTGGCTATATACCCAGAAGTGGGATTGCTGGATCATATGGCAGTTTTATAGTTAGCTTCCCAAGGAACTGCCAAACTGTCCTCCACAATGGCTATGCCATTCTCCATTCTCACCAGCAATGGATGAGTGTTCCCTTTGTTCCACATCCTCTCCAACACTTGTAGTCGCCTTTTTTAAAAAATAGAAGCCAGCGATAAAGAAAAGCAATGAGGGAGGGCGGCAAGATGGCGTTGGTGTAGGAGGGCGCACACTGCAAGCTCCCAGAGCAAGGCGGATTGGGGACGGGGTCCTGCCCGGGGGTCTGTGCTGTGCACGCGTGGAGTGAGAAGCTTGGAACATCTATCTGCGCGGATCGGCGGCGTGGACCGAACGGTGGAGATTCGTGAGTTTTGAGGCTGCCGGTGGAGGTTGGCACAGGCGGCTGAGCCCCGCGGTTACGGAAATAAAAAATAAAACGGCCATTTGGAGCCGCGGGCGGGGGCGAAAAAGTTTTATTTTCTGGGGAGCTGGCTGCCTGG